>CM070553.1:71364975-71964975 GCA_036346405.1 Phyllostachys edulis
TAGCACGCAAAATTGCTCAGAACGGTGGCGCAAGTAACTCGGTCCTTAATGACTCAGGCATACTACCACATTCCAAAAACCACACCATCCATCCAATATGCCCAAGTCCAAACAGTTTTCATTTTATTTGTTTACAAATCATACAAGGGGACATAATGGAATGATAGTTTTTGTGTGATCAAGGTTATCGACATAATGTCGACAACCGCCCATTTCTACCGTTATCTAAGCATTGCTAAGCATGACACCGTAAAAGCAATAAAAGAGCATACTTAAATCACCGGGCTCTAATTCACCAGCGATATTAGTAACTTATGGTTTGTGGCAGGGGTAACAATTTAGGGGCAACTATGCAATAGGAATAGCTACCTCTAAACGATAAAATACTTTGACACAAAAGCATGCATACATACAAGTTAAACGAAATATTAGACTTTAAAGTAATGGGACAATGAGGGAAATGATCAAACTGCTTGCCTTTACTGTTGCTGGCCAATTTGTTGCTGAGGATCGCTCACGGAAACAATACACTCGTCGGCACCTAATCGAAAAGACGAAAACAATCGATAAGAACGACGAAAACGACAAAGACAGCACAGCAACCGAACTCCAAACACTCTGAATTTTCTACAGCAGCAAGAGGGTGATTTTTAGGGAATTTAGCAATAAGAACCAATGGATTTGGATTCTCAATGCAAAAGATATGAGCAAAACAATTCTGCTCAGCCCTAAAATACCAAACTGCACTATTCACTAATTTAATTATGAGGCAACATTTTCTAGAAAAGAAGTGAAGCTGAAATTTTTACTGCAAGGCCAGCACCTCATGAGATGAATAACACAATTGAGTTCATCCCATTTGGAGCTATGTTGCACTTTCTACAATTTCTCAAAAACAAGAACTTGAACAAAATTATAATGCACAAGTCCTCATTTTTATAACAGCAACAAGCTCAAAACTAATTTTCATAGTAAGTTCATTAATAGAGGAAACCAACAAAGTTGGATTCACTCAAAAATAATCTCTGAGCATTAGTTATGTATATTACAAGTTAGACATTATTTTGAGTGTATATTTAAAGTGAGTTTTAAAATCTAATGGCAAAACTGTGCTCTGGAGCTGAACTCAACTTACAATCATTTTTGGATTAAAGTCAAGTTCAAGACAGAGCTAACACAATTTGAATGATCTCATTTGGATTTAGAATGAATTAGTTATGATATTTTGAAGTTCATACCTTTTCAGTTTATAAATAAGAGTTCACTGGAATTGCTAAAACCAAAAGAGAGGGGGAGGACGTGAACCGTTGATCTAAATCAAACGGCCCAAGATCTCCAGAGGAAGCGCCTGCGCAGGTCCAGAGAACACGGGCCGTTGATCTTGGATCAACGGTCCATGTCCTCCTGCCACGCCACACGCCTAGGGGAGGTCGTGGCCGCTGATACCGCATCCAACGAACCACAACACAAGAGGAGGACCGGACGGTCCAGATCAAACGAGGGAGGTCTGGACGGTGAGATCTTTCAAAGGAAGATCTAAACTATCAAGATCTCCCCAAGGAAGATCTACATCGTCAAGACCTCTCGAGGGAGGTCTGGGCGGTCCAGATTTTCAAGGAGGACCTTAATGGCCTAGATTGTCCCGGGGAGGACCTTAACGGTCAAGACAACAACAAAGAGGTCTGGGCGGTTCAGATCCACTTGGGGTGGTCTGAACGGCCAAGATCTAACAAAGGGAGGTCCTAAGCGGCTCAGATTTCCTTTGGGAGGTGCAGGCGGCTAAGATTTACCCGAGGAGGTCCACAAGGTTAAGAGGACCTCTGGGAGGTCCTACGGTGGAGATCAACACAGGGAGGACCTCAACGGCTAAGATCTCCCACAAGGACGTCCTAGCGGTCAAGATCGCAAGGAGGGAGGTCTGAGGTTGTCCTACAAAAGACCAGGGGTGGTCTTTGCAAAGAGGACCCCGGGAGGTCCAAGATGGCTAAGATGGCCCCGAGGAGGTCCCGGCCGTGAGACCTAAGATGGGCGGCACAAGACCTCGCACGCAACACTAAGGATACATTAAAAGCTACAACGATTGGAGGTGATTAGCCAAAATGGGGAGGTCTTTGTCTTAACGACAAAAGGCGGTGCCATGGTCGTCCGACAAAATCGAGAGGCTACCAGGCTCGGCGCCGCGATGAGGACCTCACCGGCGCCATCTAGGACACCAGCGTGTGCGCAATAGTGTTCTTGCACGCCAGACCATTCCCTTGCCGCGGGTGGCCTGAGCGGCGACGAGCGAAGATTGGCGGCAGACACACGGCCAAAACACAAACAGCGATAATGAGCTCCGCAATGAACATTCAAGCGTGTGCTAAGCTCATAACAACATACATGCAGTGCCAAGATCTGGGACTACCGGAGGGTTACCTAGAGGTCATGGAGGTGCCGAGGAGGTTGGGGGCGTGGAGGACCGGAGTTGGGGAAGAAGGGTTGCTCCACGGCCAACTCCAAGCTCCAAGCTCCAAGTTCCAAGTTAGGCCTCTCTGAAAATGTCCCAACCAATTTAGTTAGGGCTTTTGGTCACGAGAGGGTAGTGGCTTAGATTGAAGCAACGAGACGGAGAGGAAAAGCCACGGGAGCACTGAGCCACCGAGGAGCTCCAAGGGCAACAATGGCGGCCAAGGAGGTCGGGGTGGTTTGAGCTCCACAGAATCGAGAGTAATTGGTGAATGGTGGAAAAGAAGCCAAGGAAAACAATGGGGAGGTTTTATAGCTAGGGCAAAAAGAGGTCCTGGACCACGGGTTAAGCTCATGGTGAGCTTAGCCCAAGGGAGGTCCACGGCTTGGGCAGACGTGGAGGTGGCAGGCGAGCGAGCTCACAAATGACTTTTGAGGCTAAAAGCTCGACCGCATTAAATGCTGCAGCAAAGAGCCGTTGGAACAAGACAGATCACTTGCCTCCTCCTTTGCCATGGCGTCTGCAGCGCCAGAGCTAGGAGAAGAACAGAGTTGCCCACCACCGTCCGATTAGAAATGAGGGGAGGTCGTGACCCTCGATCTAAATCAAAGCGGTAAGTTTTAAAAGGAGAAGGAGGAGACCACAGCCATTGGATCTGGATCGGGAGGTCGTGACCCTCCGATTTCCATAATCTTGAATCTTGCGTGGAAAAAGGGACAGATGTCAAGGCGTTGGATTTCAATCAACGGTGCGGACCTCTGTGAGGTCTTAACCGCATACCTAACTTAAGAACAAGAGGGGAGGTCATGGCCTTTGGATTTAAATCAAGGCGCACAACCAAAGGGGAGGTCTTAGCACCACGCCGTAGCTACAAGAGGTTATGGCCATCAGTTAAGATCAATGGTGATGAGAGGCGAGGAGGTCTCGAGGCGTTGCGCAGAAGGCAAGGGAGGTCGGGACCTTTGGATTTTTGATCCAGCGGTTACGATCAAAAGAGGGGAGGTCCTGAGCTTGCATAACGCACAGGAGATCATGGCCTTTAGATTTAAATCTAAGAACTCACGACCTCACGTGCGTGGGGAGGTCTAATGCGCACAAGACAAGGAGGAGGTCGTGGTAGTGGATTTTAAATCAGCGGTGCACAACATGAGATGGGGGAGGTTGTGAGCGCTGGATATTTTGAGGGAGGTCGGGGCCGTTGGATCGATCCAGCTGGCTCACGACCTCAACAAAGTGGGAGGTTTGCTTAGTTCAACAGTGAGGGAGGTCATGGCCATGGATCTTGGATCCAAGGACTACGACCTCAAGTGAGTGCAAAAGGGATCTCGAGTAGTTTGAGCCGGGGAGGTCAGGCCATGGATCTTTGATCCAAATGGCCAAGACCTCGATGAGGTGGGGAGGTCCTGATGAGTATATTGAGGAGGAGGTCTTTGAGGTTTAACACATGGGGAGGTCATGACCATGGATCACCGATCCAACGGCAATGACCTCATGAGGTGGGAGATCTTTGCGGTGTTGACGCAGGAGGAGAGGTCGTGGTGTTCGATGTTAATCCAACAGCTACGACTGATCAAATGGAGAGGAGGTCTGACGAGCCAGGGGGAAAAGGTTGGGCTGGACCAGCTTTGGGAAAGAGGCTAGCCCAAGGAACAGTGTAGGCTTTTAAGTTTAGTTTTTAACAGCTGAAACTTAGCAGAATTATTTGAGATAGCAAATGAACTCCAAAATTCATGAAATTTTAACTGGAGCTTGCTGACAATGAGATTAACCTTACATAAAATTTCCAGAGGTTATTATGCAATGCATTTTTCTCAGGAAATTCGTGAAGGTTGTTTAAAGGATTGTTTTACCTCCAAAATTTATCAAACAAGTTTTACAACTTGTGATATTTTTCAGAGGGGTCCCACATTAGTTTTAGGACCAAGGAAAATATTTCCAAATGTTTGGCACAAGATTTAAGATAAGCGGAGGATGAGTTTGACTTTTGGTCAACGGAGCTTTGTGTTTTGGATAACACAACTCTTGGACAAGAATTACATGAGAGAATAGGGGTTTTCAAGATGTGGGAAAAAGTTTTAATTTCTACACATATAATTATACTTGAACAAACCCTAATTATACATTTGGGATGTTACAAAATCTCCCCTTACGTAAATCTCGTCCGAGATTTGGTTGACGAGGGAAGAAAGAGGGCACCCGTGATGCGCATGACGATTTTCCCGCTTCCAAGTAGCTTCATCCACAGAATGATTTGGCCATTGAACTTTTAGGATCTTGAGGACACGATTCCTTGATCTTCGTTTAGCTTCTTCAAAGATACAAACCTTCCTTTAAGACTCTTATCCATTTATAATATTTTTGTTGTACTTTGGGACCTAATTCTCGAACTATGTTCACCCAACCAACACTTTATTTAGTTACATATTGCTCCCTCGCTCCTTGACGAGCCGGATCTTATTGATTTGTTTTATTGCATTGTTTCTCGTTAAGTCACGATTCTGACCTAACTTCTTGCACAACAAGAGTTTCCAACGAGCTTCCTCTCTTTGGAACACGGAGGCACTTCTTTGAACGGGGACGCATGGACACATCATGTATCCCTTCAAGTTGAGAGACCATGTGGTCGTGTCCCCATGAGAGTGATGAGTAATTGACAAAGGTTTTAGGTCAGTCGAGTTTGGTTTGTGTGGTCGGACCATGTCGCTCTGCGAGGTTCACGCGTGCGTGAAGTCAATCGTATGTCGCCAGATAATCGAACGACCGGCGTGTTATGAGCGGTACGACCGCAGGGCGGTTGTACCGATTGGTAAATGGCGGTTGAAGAATTCCAGAGAAGTTGTTTTTTCGAGTTCTGGTCTTCATTGGAAATCGGAACGACCGCAGGTATTGGAGCGGTACGACCGGAGTGCGGTTGATCCGCTGGTAACATGGCGGTTGTACCGATTGTATTGTGAGGTTCGGCCATTTTGGTGATTTGAGTTTTGGGATAGGTCATATCCAGTGTGTTCATGCATATGTGTTGCATATTGCATGTTTGAGCTAACGCGGGTCAAGTTGTGAAGAACTTGTTCCCGGCTTCGTGTTTCTTGTCTCGTGGTCGCAGGACGCCGAGCGGAGTCGTGGCGAGACACGGTGGATCGGACTAGGCGCAGTGGCGCCGAGGTCGAACGGTCGATGTGTCAAGACGACGTGGACTCGAGGTGGTTGCGAGGCGGCGAGACAAGGAGCGCGAAGCTTCGGAAGGTGCGTATAGGCGAATCGAAATTCGCAAGGTCGCACAAGCGGGGCGGGCTCCGTTGGACTTAGCGGGCGAACGGGAGGAGACCCGTTAGCCAAGGCTATATAAAGGATTGGAGGGCTGCATGCCCTCTTGAGCACTTGAAAAGGAATTAGGGTTTGCTAGAGTCAAAAGAGTCTTTAGTGGTTGTTTCTGCTTTTAGGCTTTAGTGGTTGAGGTTGTTGGTTGAGGCTCCTTGGTGCCCCTTCTTGGTTGTCCCCCTCAAGCTCTCCAATGTGAGTTCTTGGCTTAGTGAGAGGGAGAGGATGGATTGATGAACTTGTAATCATTCCTCTTGTTCTAATGTCCATGCGTATGGGGATGTATCTCTTTGTATTTCGCTTTTGATTCAATGAATGGAAATCAAGTTTTCTTCTAACTCGTGTTCTGCTTCTTCGTGACTCCCATTTGTGATTTTTGGGGCTTTCTTCAATTCGGGTTGTTTTTGCTTGGTTCTTCCTCTTGATCTTGCTTGCTGGGACATGTGGGAACCTATCTAAGGTCATCTAGATCATCATCCACCCACGAGCAAGTCGTTAGATCAAGTTTTGTTTTTGTTGTCTCTTTTGAACCCACCTTCCGTTCAAATGCAAAAGGATAGGAACCTTGGCATGGATCTACTCAATCGTTTCTTGAATAGGTTCCTAACATCCTTAGGAAGGTGTGTTCCAAATTTGGTCAAGTTTGGCCGCCAGAGATCAAAAGTTTGATGATTTTCGCTTTTGAAACCCGAGCGGATTTTGCCTGCTCCAGACAATCGGATGAACCGGCTTAACATCTGCGGTTGTACCGATCATGCGGTAGAACCGCCGCTTGTTCTATGGTTGTAGCCGATTATGTACAACCGCCATTTGCCCGTGGTTGTACCGATTGTCCCGATTTGTTCGGCTCTTCCTCGCTTTTTGTTTGTCGAGCTTTGGGGGTGAGGTGGATTCAACATAAGACTTCCTCTCGGCTTAATCATTGATCTTCATAGCTCTCATAGCTATTGGAGTGATTTATAAGTTGAATCCATTCTTTGCGAAAAAGATTCGGTGCTCCTATTCACCCCCTCTAGTCGCCTTTCCGTCCTTCAATTGGTATCGAGCCGGTTAGCTCTTTTCAATAGATCTTAACCGTCTCAAGAGCCGTGGCGATGGACAAGTACTCGACCAAGCGCACTGTTTTCGATGGCATCGACACCCTTCCGAAGAGCCGAATGGAGACATACATCCAGCCCGGGGTATGCCATCCGCGAAAGGTCAAGGTTCGATTCATTGTTCTCGCCGATGAGAACATCAATGCCGGAACATGGTTGATGTTGAGGCGAATGCAAAGGCAAGGAACATCATCATCCGTGGTTTGAGTCGAGTGAGTTTGACGCATATCTCACCTCGTCGTCCGCCTTTATATCTGGGTGACCTCGACGATACCATGAGGGCACCACCCAGATCAAGACGGTTCGACAGACCGGTTCAAACGAGAATACAACAAATTTGAGATGCTTGTTTGGTGAGTCCCTAGATGAGTGCTTCAGACGCTTTCACAAGATCTTGAGCAACCTCCGAGCGGTCGGTCTCACATACCCGACTCGGACAATGCTCGCCGATGCTCACGGACTCGATCTGCGTGTTTGGGAGATGAAAGTGACCACCATCAAAGACACGACAGACCTCTCGACCTTGACTCTTGATGCGCTGACTCACGCCTCAAGACTCACGAGATTGACGTTGTCTCGTCGGTCGAAGTCACAATCGATGGCCTTAGTCACCAATCCCGCTTTCTTCCGAGTTTCTTCTTCTTCTTGCAATTTCTCCTTGTCGCTCTCGTGACATAACCGATGATCGCTAGAGCAACTTATGGATGAGCAGCTTTGCCCTCCTTGCTCAAGATTCTCCCACGCTTACAAAGGAGGAGGGACAGAAGAGAGGAGGACCCGTGATTTGCTTCGAGTGTGGTGGCCCCAACCACATCCGAGCAAACCGCCCTAAGCCGAGAAGGGCAAGAACGACTACGGCGGTTCGGGCAAGAACGACTACACCGACAAGAACTGCAACAAGAAGCCTCCACTCAGACGCCCAAAGAAGAAGAAGTTCCGCAACTTTGGCAAAGCCAAGAAGCTCTTCCACAAGGTCCTCACCGCTTTCGACGACCTCGACCTCAGCGAGGTGGAGGGATGGAGCGACGATGACGGACGGGTGACCAAGAGCCCAAGGATGGCGGCGACGACTTCTCCCAAGATGTGCTTCATGGCCCTCGAGGGCGAACTCAAATGACAATGAGCTGTACTCCGACTTCGGACGAGGTAGATCCCACCTCTGAACAGCTCAATCATGCTTTTCTTAAGCTAGGAGGTTTTCATGCTAAAGCTAAGGCTAGGTGTGCCGAAGTTAGAGAAGGAAATAGATAGACTGTCACTAGAGATTATTGCTCTTACATCCGCCTCCTTCTAGTGATGATTGTGATACATGCTCGCTTTGTCAAGTTGATATGGAGAAGTTAAGGACCTCACATGATAGTGTGTCCTCCAAACTTGATAGTGTTAAGGTGGAGAATGTTAGTCTACTTGCTGAGTTAGAGTTGAGTAGGATGGTCATACCCTACTTATTACCGATGAGACTACTTCTCCCACCTCATGTGAGGGTAAGGACATTGTCGCTAGAGGATCTTATGCCATGCTCCTTGATCCGCCTCGAGTCTTGTGAAAATTGCAATAACTTGAAGATGAACTTAAAACGGCAGATCATAAAATTGTCAACTACAAGCTTCTTTACTTGAGCCAATTGTTTCATGCTTGAACTGTCCTAAGTTAATCTGCTGAACTTGAGGTCGTCTCCAAACAGCCAAGATATGATTGATCATGAAAGGAAGTTGGCTCGGTTTGCTTCTAAGGACCTCGTTAGCTCACCATGCATTAAGTGTAACAAACTAAAATCGACTTGATTGCTTTGGATGAGAAATGTGAAGCTAACTAAGGATCTTCTAGAGAAGCCACATTGTGCTTGCAATATGATTGTGGAGAAGGGGAGAAGCCCTGTGGTAAGGATGAGACGCTTAGCAACGTGAACCAACCGGCTAGCAAGAGGATCTGTCCCTTCAGAGTCGGTGTGCGTGCACAAGCCATTCTTCCCTCTCGCCGGTTCTTCTTTTGCTCCTTACCTTCTGCTTCTTTTCTTCCCCTGCTCTTCTTGCACCTCTCTTTCGGGAGTGTCAAGACTTTATGAACACTCTCGAGAGATTTGTAGGAGGCAAGAAGAAGCTCAATCTTATTCTAGACCAATCTAAGATTTGCAGATTTAATCGTGGTCTAGGATATGACTTCTTTGAGGACATGAGGAAGCATCCACCGCCGTGCTCGCACTCCATAGCACTGTGTGTGATCGAGATCGAGCCCAGACCGAGAAAGTCCATTTCAAGTCGGCGGCTATGTCCAGGGATTTCGACAAGAAGGTAATTTCACATGTCGCTTCTACCTCTCGAAAGGTGAAGTATCACCGCACCTTCGCCGAAGGATGGACACACATCGATCGATGCTTCAGCGCCCAAGATCGCGTAGAGACCATGTTGAGTCTCTTAGGCGCATTCGTGGTCGGCCCTGCACCTTGAGTGCACCTAAGACCAACACGAGGTCTAGGCTTGTTTCTTCGATGGGTTTGTGCAAAGATCGAGGACTTGGTTTTCCGAAGTTTTCGGTTTTCGCCCTCATGTCGCTTTCGACCGTGACTTCCGCCGCCCCGAGGGTAGATCTCGCTTTCCCCATCGAGATAGCTACCCATGGCGTGTTCAAGATGTTGTGTGTTCGACTCGCTCCTTCAGAAAGGGCCGAACCCAAAGAACAACCTTCGGTCTACTCTTAGACCTTCGCTTTGAGTTACAGAGAGCGAGGGTAGATAGAGGTCATCGCTTGACTACTTCATCTGCCGACGTGTTATTCAAGATTGGGTGCCAAAATCATTGTTGATTTATCCCAAGATCGAGACTTTACTCTCTGTTGACTCAGTTCGCCGGTAGGGAAGGAGAAGGTTTGGCTTGTAGACTCGGTTGTTCTCGCTATATGACCGAGACTCCGTTGGTTCTCCTCCCTAGCCCGCGCTCCGTGATGAGACGATCACCTTCGAGACGCTTCGTCGGGCGCGTCATCGCCAAAGGTACTTGTCGCGATTAATGCTTTTTTATTCTTAAGGATGTTGCCTTGGTTAGTAAGTCGCAGACAATTTGCTTTCCGCTTTCACCACTTACGATGACGGTTTCGAGGTGAGCTTCAAGAAAACGCTTGCAAAATTCTTGATTCTTCTAGTAGTCCGGTTTATGGATTTCTCGTTATGGGAGGATCTTTCGTCTGATTTCTCTGAGTCTTCCGCGATCCTCTCGGTGTTTAGTTGCTTCGAGTCCCGCGATCTCTCTTTCGCATAGGAGACTTGGTCATATTGATTTGACCATTTGACCCGAAAGTTAGCGTACCATGATCTCATTCGTGGTCCGCCAAACTCAAGATGGTCAAAGATCTTGTTTGCACTCCATGCCTAAGACGCAAGAAGATGGTTGCCGCTCATCCTCCCACACAAGCATTATGACCGATGACCAGACACCGCTCCACATGGACACAGCTTGGACCAAATGAAAGTCAACAAGCAGGAGGGAAGTGGTATGTTCTTGTTGTGGTCGATGACTTCTCGAGGTACTCTTGGTGTTTTTCTTAGCCTCAAGGACGAGACATTTACACATTTCCGAGGTCTTTTTAGTAGGTCGTCTGCTGAGCTCCCGGTGCCTTACGAGCGATCCGCAAAGGACAATGGCACGGAGTTCAAGAATTCCTACTTTGAGAGTTTCTCATGGTGAGACAGTGTAGAGCACCGCTTCTCTTCTCCATACGCCCCTCAAAGAAATGGCGCTAGGAGAGGAAGAACCGTACCTTGGTCGAGATGGCGGGGACGATGCTTGATGAGTACTCTACACCGAGGAAGTTTTGGGTGAGGCCATTGCATCAAGTGCCATGTTTCAATCGAAGTTTTTCTTCTGCACTCTTACACCACTTCTTATGAGTCGAGATACTGCGAAAGCCCAGCGTCTCTCATTTTCGTGTGTTTGGTTGCAAGTGCTTTATCTTGAAGTCCGGGAACCTAGATAAGTTCGAGTCACGCTCTGTGATCGTATCTTTCTAGGCTACTCGACTTCTTCGCGGGCTTATAGGGTCTGAATCTGCGAGTCTAGCAAAATGGTAGAGACTCGCGAGGTGACTTTGACGAGGCCACCAGGGACTAGGCCAGATATCTCGTGTTCTTTAGAGCAATCCGAGACCATCTTTGTGGATGATGAGGACGATGGAGATGACGGTTGTCTACCCGATCCTGCCTCTCATCCACTCCTTGAGGTGCCGCCTTCCACCGCACCTCGAGGTGATCACCCTGCCTTCGCTTCCTCCGAGCTAGTGGCCTGCTCCTACCTCGTCACCATGAGGTAGAGGCCACTTCTTCATCTCTCCCAGACCTCCTAGACACATCCAGAAAGTTCATCCTTCAGAGCAGATCATTGGAGATCTTTTCGAGCGTGTTACCCGCTCAAAATCTGGCTTATCTCAATTCTATCTCCATTCTGCCTTCATTGCCTCTTTTGAGCCCAAAGATGTTTCTCATGCTTTATCTGATGAGTCATGGGTCAATGCCATGCATGAGGAGTTAGAAAATTTCGAGAGGAACAAGGTCTGGTCGCTTGTTGAGCCCCCACGAGGCCACAATATCATTGGAACCAAGTGGGTGTTCAAGAACAAGCAGAGCGAGGATGGGGTAATCATCCCAAACAAGGCGAGATTGGTAGCTCGTGGGTTTTCCTGTGTTGAGGGTCTAGACTTTGAGGAGACCTTTGCCCTCAGAGCTCGACTTGAAGCCATTAGAATCTCGCTTGCCTTTGCAGCTTCTAAGGGTTTCAAGCTTTACCAGATGGACGTGAAGAGTGCCTTCCTCAATGGCCTTATTGAGGAGGAAGTCTACGTCCGACAGCCTCCAGGTTTCGAGAACCCCAAATACCCTAACCATGTTTTCAAGCTTTCAAAAGCGCTGTATGGACTTAAGCAGGCTCCCAGAGCTTGGTATGAGAGGCTTAAGTCCTACTTGATAAGTCATGGTTTTGAGATGGGTAAAGTTGACAAGACCTTGTTCATCCGCCGCATGGCATAGCGACCTTCTGCTCGTCGAGATCTATGTCGATGACATTATCTTTGGCGGCTCTTCCCATACTGGTTTCCCGCCTCGGATGTCATGAGCACCGAGTTTGAGATGAGTATGATGGGTGAGTTGACCTTCTTCCTTGGTTTCCAAATCAAGCGGCACTCGGAGGGTACATTTCTTCATCAAGGAAAGTACACTCGTGACCTCTGGCGCTTCGACATGAGTGATGGGAAGCTCGTGTCGACTCCCATGGCTTCTACAAATTTATCTTGATCCAGATGAGGATGGCGAGCCGCTTGATCAAAAGGAGTTTCGCAGATGATTGGCTCCTCTTGTACCTCAACGCCGAGACCGGATATACATTTTTCTCGTGTGTTTGTGCGCTCGCTTTGAGCTTCTCCTCACGCTTTCACCGCCAGCAAGTGAAGCGCATCTTCGGTACCGCGAGCTACCATTGACTATGGTATCTGGTACTCTTCCTCATCCTGTCTTTTCCTTGAGAGCCTTTTCGGATGCGCACTTCACCGGGTCAGAGGATAGATAGGAAGAGCACTTCGCACCGCCAATTTCTTGGCACTTCTCTTGTTTCTGGTCTTCAAGGAAGCAATGGTGTTGCATACCCACCGCAGAGGCCGAGTATGTTGTCAGCAGCCGCTTGTCAGTAGTCAAGTGCTCGATGGCTTCGACCTGCGGGACTTTGGGTTAGTTATCGATGTTGTTCCACTTTTTGTGATAACACTTCTGCGATTAACATTGCCAAGAACCCAAAGCAAAGATTCCCACCAAGCACATCGATATTCGCTTCCACTTCCTTAGAGACCATGTAGAGAAGGGCGATATAGTGCTCCAGCCAGGAGAGTGACCACCAGCTATCGACATTTTCACCAAGCCATTGGATTGTTCGAGGTTTTCACTCAAGGGAGAGCTTGGGGTGGTTTGTCCTTATGGATCAGAGTGAGGGGAGCTTTGGGTTTTATCGCTTTACTATATTATTTATGCTCTTGCTCCTTACTATTGCATTGCATTTTGGGTGCATTTGGGATTAGTCCTCCTAGCATAGATTAGAGTGCTTCTTTTGTCTAGTTGTTTAGATTTACTGCTCTTATCTTGTGATTCTAGGATGTCGCTTATTAGTCGTCTCTTCTCACTAGGTTGAGCTTACTCACTTCTTATAGGTTCTAGCAAGGGTTGGGCCACCCTTGGGTAGACAGGAACGTGTTTGCTCCTTAGTGTGTTAGCCGGCGCTTGATAGTCCTAGAGTCATATGGGGTAGATGAGAGTCATCTGAGCCATAGTATTCTCTATATCTTATCTATGCTTTAAGGATCTCTGCTTTATGTTTTCTTTGCCGCCTTCTCGATTTATTGTTTTGGTTCAAGGGAGTTCATTTGGGAGCTTCGAGCTTAATTTTGAGTTAACTCAACTTGAACTAAAAGTTGCATCTAATGTTGAGGGGAGCCGGATCTTCTGATTTCTAGCATTCTCGCATTGTAATATAACTACATTGAGCCTTGATTATTATCCCGCTATGACATGTTTACAATGCTTTACACCTTGCCATGACTTGTGCTTATTTGCTAGATTTATCATGACTTCATATGTGTAGCCTAGCTTTTGCCATGATAAGTTAATTAAAATTGCTCAACTTAAACTAAAACTTGTCATGTTAGCACTCGAGATTAGTCTTTCTTGAGCTATCCTTTTATGATTCATGCCATGTCAAATAGGTTTGGGTAGAGTGATGAATCTATATTGAGCCTTAGAAAGAGCTGTTTTAGTCTCTTGATGATGCATGAGTTAGTACAACTTGTTAAAAGGCAAAAAGATCTCTTTTGTGCGAAAAAACTGATCTCACCAATTCTCTCCTATGAGACGGCTTGCCATTGCACTTGGCATGAACTTAGGGGGAGTTTTGGGTGACCTAGACTATCTTCTTAAGCTTCTCGCTTGGAGTAGTCGATAAGGCTTGAGACCTAGCACATGATAAAACAAAAATCTGGTTGGAAACCACCATGAATTTCAAAAGAAAATATGTTTCATGTGTTCAATGTGCTTAAAGCCACAAAAAGTATCATGTACTTTAACCAATGTTTCAATCTTGAGCATAGCACTCTATTTGGTCTCAATTTAAGCTTCTTAGTTCCGCTTAGCTTATTGACATGGCCTGCATCATCCTTGGATATCTCTAGCGAGACTTTGCTCATTGATGACTTGACTTGCTCACATAATGTACCTCATTTTCAGATTGTCATCTATGTGTTCTAGCTAGCTTATACATATCTTGTCATGATCTAGATAGCGTTTTATTGAGTTATGGCTTGGTGTATTACTTGTTGGTCATTATGGATAATTCTCATGGCTCAAAATGCTTAAATAAACAAACTTCACCATTTTCATCCATTAACATGTCATATTCTCTCTATTGCATCTTGATGTTTATTGCCAAAAGGGGAGAATAGAGAAGAAAAGTCTGGGGAACAGCTTTAGAGCTTTGGAGATCAATTTGCTCTTTCAGTTGTTGCTCTAGTGTTCTTTCATCGACATGGTCATTAGCTTCATTTCATTTCTTGGACCATGTTGGTTTCTTCAAACTCAAACTCTTCTTAAAAGCTTTTTCTGGGTTTGTCAATATTCTCATCAAGGGGGAGATTGAGAGACCATGTGGAGGTCGTCCCCATGCAGAGTGATGGGTAATTGACAAAGGTTTTAGGTCACGAGTTTGGTTTGTGTGGTCGGACCATGTCGTTCTGCGAGGTTCACGCTGCGTGAAGTCAATCGTATTTGTCGGATAATCGGAATGACCGGCGTGTTATGAGCGGTACGACCGCAGGGCGGTTGTACCGATTGGTAAATGGTGGTTGAAGAATTCCAGAGAAGTTGTTTTTTCGAGTTCGGTCTTCATTGGAAATCGGACGACCGCAGTATTGAGCTGCACGACCGAGTGCGGTTGATCCGCCGGTAACATGGCGGTTGTACCGATTGTATTGTGAGGTTCGCCATTTTGGTGATTTGAGTTTTGGGATAGGTCATATCCAGTGTGTTCATGCATATGTGTTGCATATTGCATGTTTGAGCTAACGCTAGGTCAAGTTGTGAAGAACTTGTTCCCTGCTTTAGTGTTTCTTGTCCGTGTGGCCGCAGGACGCCGAGCGGAGTCGTGGCGAGACACGGTGGATCGGACTAGGCGCAGTGGCGCCGAGGTCGAACGGTCGATGTGTCAAGACGACGTGGACTCGAGGTGGTTGCGGCGGCGGCGAGACAAGGAGCGCGAAGCTTCCCTTAAGGTGCGAAGGGCGAATCGAAATTGCAAGGTCAGCACAAGCGGGCGGGCTCCGTGGGACTTAGCGGGCGAACGGGAGGAGACCGTAGCCAAGGCTATATAAAGGATTGGAGGGCTGCATGCCCTCTTGAGCACTTGAAAAGGAATTAGGGTTTGCTAGAGTCAAAAGAGTCTTTAGTGGTCTGTTTTTGCTTTAGGCTTTAGTGATTGAGGGTTGTTGGTTGAGGCGCTTTGGTGCTCCTCGCTTGTCCCCTTCGTAGCTCTCCAATGTGAGTTCTTGGCTTAGGAGAGGGAGAGGATGGATTGATGAACTTGTAATCATTCCTCTTGTTCTAATGTCCATGCGTATGGGGATGTATCTCTTTGTATTTCGCTTCTTGATTCAATGAATGGAAATCAAGTTTTCTTCTATTCGTGTTCTCTGCTCTTCGCTCTCCTTTTGTGATTTTTGGGGCTTTCTTCAATTCGGGAGTTTTTGCTTGGTTCTTCCTCTTGATCTTGCTTGCTGGGACATGTGGGAACCTATCTAAGGTCATCTAGATCATCATCCACCCACGAGCAAGTCGTTAGATCAAGTTTTGTTTTTGCCCGCTTTTGAACCCACCTTCGCTCAAATGCAAAAGGATAGGAACCTTGGCATGGATCTACTCATTCGTTTCTTGAATAGGTTCCTAACATCCTTAGGAAGGTGTGTTCCAAATTTGGTCAAGTTTGGCCGCAGAGATCAAAAGTTTGATCGATTTTCGCTTTTGAAACCCGAGCTGATTTTACCTGCTCCAGACAATTGATGAACCGGCTTAACATCATGGTTGTAGCCGATCGCGGTACAACCGGCTGTTTGCTCATGTTGTCTAGCCGATTATGGTACAACCGCCATTTGCTCGTGGTTGTACCGATTGTCCCGATTTGTTCGGCTCTTCCTCGTTTTTGTTTGTCGAGCTTTGGGGGTGAGGAGGATTCAACATAAGACTTCCTCTCTGGCTTAATCATTGATCTTCATAGCTCTCATAGCTATTGGAGTGATTTATAAGTTGAATCCATTCTTTGCGAAAAAGATTCGGTGCTCCTATTCACCCCCTCTAGTCGCCTTTTCCGTCCTTCGTAACTCAACTTACAATCATTTTTGGATTAAAGTCAAGTTCAAGACAGAGCTAACACAATTTGAATGACCTCATTTGGGTTTAGAATGAAAAAAGATATGCAATTCTAAAGTTCATACCATTTTTAGTTTATACTAGAGCTCACCGAATTTCTAAAAATCATAAAGGCATGGGAGGACGTGAGCCACGATCATAGATCTAACGGCTCGCACCTCCTCGAGGTAACGCACACACGCCGCCATGAGGTCCAGAGGCCCCGGACCTCCTAGCAACACACATGCGCGAGGTGAGGGAGGTCATGGCCGCTGAAGGTGAATCCAACGGACCACAACGATGAGGGGAGGTCCGGGACGGACCAGATCTAAAGGGGGAGGTCCTCAACGGTTAAGATCTTCCAAAGGAAGATCTAAACTATCAAGATCTCCCTAAGGAAGATCTACATCGCCAAGACCTCACAGGGAGGTCCCGAACGGTCCAGATGTTCCAAGGAGGTCCTCGATGGTTCAGATCGTCCCGAGGGAGGACCTTGACGGTCAAGATCTACCCGGGAGGTCATGAACTACCGAGATAACCTAGGGAGGTCCTAAGGAGGTCTCTAACGCCACTGCACTTCCGTGGAGGTCTGGACGGCCACGATCGCGCAAGGGGAGGTCTTGGACGCCCGATCTCCTTGGAGGAGGTCATGGACGCCCCAGAGCTCACGACCACGCCGCGGACATGGAATAAATGCGCGGGACAACGAGGAGGTCCGCTACGGAGGTCTTAAATGCGCATAAACGATAGGGTTAATGGCATTTAACGCTAACCCCATGATTGCAATGATTGAGGCATTTAAACGGTGAATCTCTGCCCTAAACGACAATGGCATGGTCGGACGTCCAAAAAGATTTGAGGACGCCCCACGGCTTATCGCCGCGATTTAGGGCACGGCGGCCTGCGACCGAGGGCACCGCTGACCGCAATAGCCAGCGCAACTCGGGCCTACTTTCAACGCGGCGGCGTTTTAAACACCGGCGAGCCGAGAGGACAACGAAGGCACCACACGGCCAAAATCCAAAACGCAAAGGGAAGCTCCGCGACATTCAAGCGTGCATAAATTAAAAGCTCCGCGACATGCATTCAGCTGGTGCCAGCGACTAAAGGACTAACAGGAGGAATACCGGAGGTCCTAAGGTGCCGGGAGGTCGTGGAGGTGATGACCGAGTTGGGGAAAACAATGAAGCTTCACGACCCAAGGCACAGCCTCAAGCTCAACTTTGTCCACCTCTCAAAAATGCCCAAACAAATTAAGTTAGGGTTAACTTCCAAGAGGTTTTGGGAGCAAAAGTGAGCGAGGGTTTGAAAAGGAGCCACTGAACTCCCCGAACCACCGAGAAGCTCCAAGGACCTTAACAATGGCAGCCGCCAAAGGAGGAGGAGCCGATTAGCGGAGGAGGAGCTCACCACGCACAAAGTGCAAGGCCGAGAGCAATTGTGTGCAAAGGAAGCCAAGGGAGGATTCCAAGGGTAACTTATAGCCTGTGGTGAAGGTTATGAGCTGGGCTAAGCTCCATGGTGAGCTTAGCCCACGGGTTGGTCCATGGGGTGGCAAGGACATGAGGTTGACAAGGTGCAGCCTGAGCCGACCCGAGAGATTTTAAAGTCGACCAAGATTAAATGCGGTCAAGAAAGAGTCAAGTGAAAAGTACACAGTGGCAGCGTGCATTAACTCATCGCCAGAGCTTGCAAGCGCTACCGAGGAAGGAGAAGAACAGGAGGTTCTATGACCGCTGGATAAGACCAGGGGAGGTCCTAACCATCGGATGACAATTTTGAACCGTTACGCTCAAATGACTTTGGAGGAGGTCCCACCCACACGATCAAGGATGGGGAGGTCGTGGCCTCCGATTTCCTTAATGTGTAAGCGCGACGGGGAAAATAGGACAGAGGTCCAAAGCGTTGATCTCCATCCAACGCCGCGACCTCCCGTGAGGTCTTAACTGCACGCCAACATAAGACATGAGGGGAGGTCATGGCCTTTGGATTAAAATCCAAGGGCACACAACCAAAGGGAGGTCTCGAGGCTTTGCGTGAAGTGCGAGGGAGGTCAAGACCTTTGATTTTGATCCAACGGTGTTGATCAAGACAGGAGGTCCCGAGCCTCGCACGTGGCGCAAAGTAGGTCTTGAGCTTGCAAGAACACACAAGGGAGGTCATGGCCATTAGATTTAGATCTAAGGGCAACGACCTCACGGCGCGAAGGACCTAGTGTGATGTTTTTCAGAGGAGGTCGGGCCTTTGGATGTAAATCCAACTACCAGTGCGACCTCAAGTGAGTGCAAAGGAGGTCTCGATAGTTAGATGAAGAGGAGGAGGTCAGAGCGGTTGGATGTAAATCCAATGTACTATGACCTCGCCAAGGTGGAAGGTGGTTTTGAGGTTTGATAACAAGGAGGTCGTACGGTTGGATCTTAATCCAAGGGCTACGACCGACAAGGTGAGGAGGTCTTTGGGATTTAACACATGTGGAGGTCATGACCGTGATCTTTGATCCAACGGTTCGACACTGATGAGGTGGGAAAGCCTTTGCGGTGTTGACCGCGGAGGAGGTCTGGCGCCCACATTGACCCGAGGAGGTCCACGTGGTCTAGAGGACTTCGAAGGGAAGGTCTTGGGCGCAAGAGTTGAGGGGAGGTCGTGGCCTTTGGATTGATCCAACGGCTACGACCTCATCAAGGTGGGGAAGGAGGTCGATGGGGTTGAATGACCACTTTGCAAAGTGGCTAGCCCAAGGAACAAGTAGGCTTTTAAATTTAGTCTTTAACAAATGAAACTTAGCAGAATTATCTCGAGATAGCAAATGAACTCCAAATTTGATGAAATTTTAACTGGAGCTTGCTGACAATGAGATTAACCTTGCATAAAATTTCTAGAGGTTATTATGCAATGCATTTTTCTCAGGAAATTCGTTAAGGTTGTTTAAAGGATTGTTTTACCTCCAAAATTTATCAAACTAGTTTTACAACTTGTGATATTTTTCAGAGGGGTCCCACATCAGTTTTGGGACCAAGGAAAATATATTCCAAATGTTTGGCACAAGATTTAGACAATTGGAAAAATGAATTCGACTTTTGGGTCAACAAGAGCTTTGTGTTTTTGGATTACACAACTCTTGGACAAGAATTACATAAGAGATTAGGGTTTTCAAGATGTGAGAAAAGTTTTAATTTTTACACATATAATTATACTTGAATAACCCCAATTATACATTTGGGATGTTACAAGTCAAGCATTGCGCAAGAGGGATAAAGGTGACCGAACAGTGCGAGCTGGTCATGGCGGTTCGATCAAGGCATGGGCCTGCAAGTGCCATGGTGGTTTCGGTGGGAGTCGGATGGGAGACTTGCCGACATGAAGAGAGTCACTGGATCAACCTACACGTGGCGAAGCATGGAGGTGCTTCACGAAGATGGGACTCGGTCTTTGCAAAAGATCGAGAAGGGTATTTTGGTAATTTCACCAAATATCGCTTTGGTGACCTAATGCCTACCATGGCAAGCAAGACGCAAGGCCAAGAAGTGGATTAGGTCAAGAGAATTGAAGACAGCGCTTTAAAATGCGTATGCAGTGTGACCCGCTTGTTTTTGGGCCTTAACGGAGCCCATTAGGTTACTCTTCTAGAAGGTCTAAGCCTCCACTATAAATAGGGGTGTCGACAGCAACCTCAACCCTTTCATTGCTTTGTAAACCCTAGTTTTGCTTTTGTGCTTAGGGAGTTGATAGTTGGAGGTTAGGGTTCTAGAGAGTTGATTTGATTTTGTGCTCATGTATTGAGTCTTTGTCCTCCATTGATGGAGTGGTCAGTAAACCAATACCATATCAAATCAATCCAAAGAAAGTTCTTTCAAAAATGAGTTCATTTGCTTTCTTTCTCTCTATTTGATGATTTTGAGTCTTTCTTGATCCGCGAAGTTTTATTTGGTTTCTTGCCGTGATCTAACTTGCGTGACATGTGGGAACCCATCTAGGATCATCTTGATCATCAATCACCCACGAGCAAGTCTCTAGATCATATTTCAATTTTTGCTCTGCTTTTGAAGCACACTTCGCTCAAACTGAAAAAGATAGGAACTTTGGCTTGGATCTCTGCGATCCTTGATTGGAATAGGTTCCTAATATCCTTAGGAAGGTGTGTTCCAAATTTGGTGGAGTTTGGCCTTATGGTTTAAAAAGTTACGACGATTTTCGATTTCGCTTTCGGTCGCTTCGCTTCATCGTCAGATAAAAGGTAGTACCGCGATTTTGCTCATGTAGTACCGCTGATGAGGTAGTACCGCATCTTCAACGGTGATAGTACCGATTCTGAGATTTCAAAGACAACTTTTTGTTCTTTGCTCCCTTGCTTTGGGGGTTTGTTTAGGATTCAATACAAGGCTTCCGCTATACTTGTATATTGATCTTCATAGCTCTCATAGCTATTGGAGTGAAATTATTATTGATCCAATCTTATTCGAAAAAGAATTTGAGCTCCTATTCACCCCCTCTAGTCGCTTTTCGTCCAACAAGTGGTATCGAGCCCTGCTAGTTCAATCTTGATCTTAACCGTCAACGAACTTGGCGATGGATAAGTACTCGACTGCCGCATGTCTTCGATGGGCTCGATTATGCCTATTGGAAGAATCGCATGCGAGTCTTCCTTGAGAGCGAAGGACAAGCTATATGGGAGGTTGTTCGATCCCACTGCTTTTGCCCGGTTGTTACTACGGCCAAAGAAATTTCTTGGCTAACAACAACAAGGCAAAGAACCTTCTATATGCCGGGCTTGGTAGGCAAGAGTACGATAGGATTTGCAATCTTGCGATCGCACATGAGATTTGGCACACCCTCGAAACTTACCATGAAGGATCATCCTGCATCAAGCAAGTGCGCCGAATGTCTACAAGCGAGAGTACAACAAATTCGAGATGCGCCCCGGTGAGAGCATTGATGACGCCTTTACTCGCTTTAACAAGGTGATCAATCGATGAAAGTCATTGACATTGAGTACTCTCAATCTGAGAATGCCACCCACCTCTTGGGTGCAATCAACACCAAGGAGTGGGAGATGAAGGCAATCGCCATAGAGGAGAACGCCGATCTCTAATCTCACTTTGGAGCTGCTTTATAGCAAGCTAAAGACTCATGAGATCAAGAGAGGCGGTAATCCTAAGAAGGATAACATGGCTTTGGTGGCTGATTCAGGAGCACCGGATTTATTAAGCTCATAATACTTAGTCATCCAATTGACCCTAGTATTATCAACCAAATAAACCAGCCTCGAGAGATGTATACTCCCGCACGCAAGATACATACCTCACAACAAAAGAGTGTATCAATTCCATACAACACATAGTACATAAGCAACAAACCGAAGTTAATATTAATAAGGAATAGGTTATTACAAAAGAGGGCCTTCGCCAAATAACAACAAGAACTACTAAAATAACAATGAAGCAAAAAGCGCCATAAAGATGGCTATAACACAAAGCCAATCAAGGCGCTTAACCCCTAGGCATCTCGACCGACCGCCAAGCTAGTCGTCAAGAAGTCGCAACACGTAGCACAAAAGAGAGGCTCAAGGAGCTCCCTTCTTCCTCTGCAACAAAAGCCACAAAAATGCCACAACCACGGCGGATGAGTACATAAAGTACTCCGCAAGACTTACGTGTGAGATAACAGAACTATAAATAGCTACATGCAAGCTTTATTTAAGTGGATGAGGCTTTGGACTCATTTTAGCATAAAGCAAGTTTCATTTGCAATAACATAATAGATTGAAGGCAATTTGGCAAAGCATTTTAATTGTTGAAATAACAACGAGATAAATGACATAGTAACAACAACAAGATCAACCTGGAAGTGACTAACCCAATAGTCACCACAATAATAGCATGAACTCCCCGTTCATACCAACCATGTCAAGTTTTAATTAAAGGTTGTAGTCTAATTCTCACGGAAATAACCAAGCGTGTCCATAACCTAGATGAGGCTATTCAATAGTTTTATCCTGCGTAGGGTGTACCAATGTACCCACACGCCGACCGCCTTTCCTTAAAGCACACTACCTTTGGTGTGCCGCACGCGCTAAGTCCTACGAGACATTTCCAATGGACGATGCTAATTCGACCAAGACAACCCACGGGATAAGGACACAATAGACACTCCTAACCGCCTGCCACTGCTCCATTCCCACACCACACACACACACATTTTATCTTTAAAACACACCAACCGAGCGACCCCAATTAGCACCGCCCAAAGTACTTAGTCAAGAGAGGTCCCATATCCCCCTCGTGTGGTTAGCACGATAATTGCTTGGATCAATGGCGCAAGAATTCGGTCCTTGTTGACTCGCATACCACCACATCCAAAACCACACCATCCATCCAATAAGCCCAAGTCTAAATCAATCTTTTATTTTCAGTTTTTGATTTTACAATTAATCAAAGCACAAGTGCTGGACATATAGGAGTAATAATCAGTTTTGAGTGATCAAGACCATCGACTAAGTCGATGATCGCCCATTTCTACCGATAACTAAGCATGTCTAAGCAATTTAAATCGAAACTACTAAGTGATAAGAGCTCATCCAACGAGCTCAAACCACAGCAAATAACCTAGGCTCATGGTAGTAGAGGATAAACAATTCCTACAAATTATGCAACTATAGGCTTGCTAGCGACATTTAACACAAAGTAGCATGCATACATAGAAGTAAAACAATATATTAAGCTTTAAAGTAATAGGACAATGATGGAAATGATTAAACTGCTTGCCTTGTTGTTGCGGGCCAAGTTGTGGCAGAGGGTCACTCTCGGGATCACCACAAATGTCGAAACCTAACGGAAAAGCGAGAAAGAACCGATAAGAACGACGAAAGACCAAAAGACGCAACAGAGAAACTTCTCCGAAAGCTATGAAAATTTTACAGCAGCAAGACAATGATTTATCATGAATTTAGCAACAAGAACCAATTGATTTGGATCCTTAATGCAAAAGATATGATGAAATCAATTCTGCTCAGCCTATTAATACCAAACTGCACTATTCACTAATTTAATTATGAGGCAACATTTTCTAGAACAGTGGTGACACTGAAATATTTACTGTAAAACCAGCACCTCATGAGATGAATAACACAATTGAGTTCACCTCATTTGGAGCTATTATGCACTCTCTACAAATTTTCAAAAACAAGAACTTGAACAAAATTATAATGCACAAGTCCTCATTTTCCTAACAGCAACATGCTCAAAACCAATTTTCACAGTGAGTTCACTAATAGAGGAAACCAACAAAGTTGGTCTCACCCAAAAATAATCTACAGAGCATTAGTTATGTATTTTACAAGTTAAGCATCAATTTGAGTGTATATTTAAAGTGAGTTTTAAAATCTAATGGCAAAACTGTGCTCTGAAGCTGAACTCGACTTACAATCATTTTTGGATTAAAGTCAAGTTCAATACAGAGCTAACACAATTTGAATGACCTCATTTGGATTTAAAACGAAAAAGATATGGAATTCTAAAGCTATACCTTATTTCAGTTTATACTTAGGAGTTCACTGGAATTTCTAAAAACCCTAAAGACATGGGAGGTCATAAGCGGCTCAGATCACACGGGGGAGGTCCTCAACGGTTGAGATCTTCCAAAGGAAGATCTAAACTATCAAGATCTCCCCGAGGAAGATCTACATCGCCAGACCTCACAGGGAGGTCCCGGCGGTCCAGATGTTCCAAGGAGGTCCTCGATGGTTCAGATCGTCCGAGGGAGGACCTTGACGGTCAAGATCTACCCGGGAGGTCATGAACGGCCGAGATGACCTTGGGGAGGTCCTAAGGAGGTCCTAACGCCACAGACCTCCGTGGAGGTCCTGACGGCCACGATTTCGCAGGGGAGGTCTTGGGCGCCCGCATCTCCTGAGGAGGTCATGGACGCCCCAGAGCTCGCGACGACGCACGCAGCTTGGACAAGGGATAAATGCGCCGCGGACAACGAGAGGTCGCGACGCGACGACGTGCTTGGACAAGGGATAAATGCGCAAGGTGAGGATTAAATGCGCTTAAGACATGCCAATGATTTCAATGATTTGAGCACATGATGAGCGATGCGCGGTGGACCTTTGTCCTAAAACGACAACAACAACACCGATTTGTCCGACAAAGACCCGGTTCAAAGACGGGTCATCGCCATGGCGACATCCAATGGTACCGCGGGTTCGCAATAACCATGTGCACCCAATGGACCTCCTCTCAACGGCGGCGACGTTTTGAACGCCGCGAGCCGGAGAGGACAACGAAGACAAGCACACGCAAAATTCAAAATGCAAAAGGAAGCTCCGCGACATCCAATCAAGCGCAGTGACCAATTTAAAAGCTCCGACCTCCTATACATGCGGTGCCCAGCGCTAAGGACTATCGTGAGTACCGGAGGTCCTAAGGTGCCGAGGAGGTCGAGGAAGGGAGGACCGTGCCGGGAGGAAGGGTGCTCCACTACCAAAGCTTCAGCTCAAGCTCCACTTTGTCCCTCTCGCAAATGCCCAACAAATCAAGTTAGGACTTGGTCCCAGAGGGTAGGGCACAAATGGAAGCAAGGAGAAAAGGAGGAAAACTCCAAGGACCCTTGTCCACCGAGGAGCTTCAAGCTTCTCAACAATGGCGCCAAGAGAGCTTTGGTGGTTTAGAGCTCATAAGCACGGGGTGCAAGCAAGGGATAATGGTGTGCAAAGGAAGCCAAGGAAACAGTGGGGGAGGTTTTATAGCTAGGGCAAAGAGGTCATAGACCGGGTTAAGCTCATGGTGAGCTTAGCCCATGGCTCGCTTCAGGGGTTGGACAAGACACGAGGCCGACATGGTGACAGTGCTGTGTGGACAGATGGGCGGAAGGTCGACTGCATTTAATGCGGGTCAGCAAAGAGTTGTTAGAAGTACACAGTGGACAGGCTGGGCCTTAACTCCCTCGCTCAGGAACACGCATGCGTGACCAAGGAAGGAGAAGAACAGGAGGTCATTTTGACCGTTGGATAAGCCCACGGGAGGTCCCTGCCCTCCGATGTGGTTTTGAACCGTTACGCCAAATGATAGGGAGGAGGTCCCACCACACGATCAAGGATGGGGAGGTCGTAGCCTCCGATTTCCTTAATGTGTAAGCGCATGTGGGAAAACGGGATTAGAGGTCCAAGGCGTTGGATCTCCATCCAACAGTCTGGACCTCTGTGAGGTCTTAACCGCACATGAACTTAAGAGCATGAGGGGGAGGTCATGGCCTTAGGATTTAAATCCAAGGGCACACAACCAAAGGGAGGTCTGAGGCTTTGCGTGAAGCGCGAGGAAGGTCAAGACCTTTGGATTTTGATCCAACGGTGGTGATCAAGACAGGGGAGGTCCTGAGCCTCGCGCGTGGCGCAAAGGAGGTCTTGAGCTTGCACAACACACAAGGGAGGTCATGGCCATTAGATTTAGATCTAAGGGCAACGACCTCACGTGCGCGGGGAGATCTGATGCGCATAAGACAAGGAGGAGGTCGTGACCGTGGATTTTTAATCCAACGGTGCACAACACGAGATAGGGGAGGTCCTGGGCGCTGGATATTTTGAGGGGAGGTCGTGGGCTGTTGGATCTGATCCAACGGCTACGACCTCGTTTAGGTGGGAGGTTTGCTTAGTTTAACAGTGAGGGGAGGTCATGGCCATGGATCTTGGATCCAAGGGCTACGACCTCAACAAGGTGGGATGTCAAGTGGTTTGACAACCCGTGGAGGTTTTTTGAGATTTAACACACAGGGGAGGTCATGACCGTGGATCTTTGATCCAACGCTATGACTCGTGAGGCGAGGATGTCTTTGCGGTGTTGATCATGAGGAGGTCGTGGCGGTTGGATGTAAATCCAACGGCTACGACCTGATCAAGGTGGAGAGGAGGTCTGTGGGTGTGCAACATTTGCTAAATGGACCAAATTTTGCACAAATGGCTAGCCCAAGGAACAGTGTAGGCTTTTAAATTTAGTTTTTAACAGCTGAAACTTAGCAGAATTATTTGGGATAGCAATGAACTCCAAATTTGATAAAATTTTAACTGGAGCTTGCTGACAATGAGATTAACCTTGCATAAAATTTCCAGAGGTTATTATGAAATGCATTTTTCTCAAGAAATTCATGAAGGTTGTTCAAGGATTTGTTTTACCTCCAAAATTTATCAAACAAGTTTTACATCTTGGGATATTTTTCAGAGGGGTCCCACATCAGTTTTTGGGACCAAGGAAAATATAATCCAAATGTTTGGCACAAGATTTAGACAATTGGAAAATGAGTTTGACTTTTGGTCAACAAGAGCCTTGTGTTTTTGGATTACACAACTCTTGGACAAGAATTACATGAATGTTTAGGGGTTTTCAAGGTGTGAGAAAAAGTTTTAATTTCTACACCTTAATTATATTTGAACAAACCCTGTTATACAGTTGGGATGTTACAAAATCTCCCCTTACAAAAATCTCGCCCCGAGATTTGGCTCACTCGATAAAGAAAGATGGATAGTCCGCACGCGCAGGCGATCTTCTCTTTCCCAAGTAGCCTCATCCTCGTAATGGTTCGACCAACGAACTTTAAGGAACTTGATGGTCTTATTCCTTGTCCTTCGCTCGGACTCATCGAGTATGCGAACAGGTGCTCGCGATAGGTCAAATCTTCTCGACATCGAGAGTTTCCAGCGAGCTTCCTCGCTTGGAACACGGAGGCACTTCTTAAGCCGGGACACATGGAAAACATCATGTACCCCTCAAGTGCAGGTAGGCAACTCCAACTTATAGGCAACAGCTCCTTCTTCTCGATAACGCGTAGGGACCGACATATCGAGGAGCCAACTTGCCCTTGACGCCAAACGCTGATGGTCCTTCAAAGGAGAGACTTTGAGATACACAAAGTCATTAGGCTCAAAACGCAACTCACGCCGATGGCGATCCGCATAGCTCTTTTGCTCGATTGAGCTGCGCGCAAACGCCACGAATAAGCCGGACTTGGCGCCGGCCTCATTGATTGAGTCCGGCCAAAGAGAGGTCTTTCACCGTCTCGACCAGTTCAACGGGTCCTACACTTTCTCCCGTATAAGGCCTCAAAAGGTGCCATGCCGAGACTGGCCTGAAAGCTGTTGTTATAAGAAAACTCGGCGAATGGCAAGCATTTCTCCCAATGCTTCCCATAGGAAAGGACACAAGCACGAAGCATGTCTTCCAAAACTTGGTTGACCCTCTCGGTCTGACCATCAGTTTGAGGGTGAAATGCCGTGCTAAAGGTAAGACGGGTTCCCATAGCCTTTTGCAGGCTATGCCAGAAATGGGAAGTGAAGATGGAACCACGATCAGAAACGATCGTCTTAGGTACGCCATGTAAGCTCACAATCCTAGAGACATAGAGCTCAGCTAGGCGATCGGTACGAATCTTGGTCTTGACTGGAAGAAAATGAGCCACTTTAGTCAATCGATCGATGACGACCCAAATGGCATCATTTCCCTTCGGTGACCTGGGTAGACCGGTGATAAAATCCATTCCGATCGAATCCCACTTCCACTCCGGAACTGGCAAAGGCTGAAGCAGTCCTGCTGGACGCTGATGCTCGGCCTTGACACGACGACACACGTCGCACTCGGCAACGAACTTCGCAATCTCCCTCTTCATTCGGGTCCACCAAAATCTCTGGCGGAGATCTTGATACATCTTTGTGGCCCCGGGATGAATGGATAAAGGCGAATCATGGGCTTCGCGGAGGATTAAATTCCGCAATTCCATGTCCTTTGGAACCACAAGGCGTTGCCCGAACCTCACAACACCATGCTCATCCTCAGAAAAGCACTTGGTTGTTCCGTTCTTGACATTTGCCTTAATGTGGCTCACTCCAACATCCGACTGCTGAGCGGACTTGATCCGATCCACCAAGGTTGGTTGCACAACCAAGTCAGCGAGAGAACCATGCTCAACTAAACTCAAGTTGAGACGCTGAAATTCTTCCAGAAGAGCGGGCTGAAACTCCCTGGACAACAAGGCATTGCAATGCGCTTTGCGACTAAGCGCATCGACAACGACATTAGCCTTGCCTGGATGGTAGTGAATACACATATCATAGTCCTTCATCAACTCCAACCATCTCCTTTGCCTGAGGTTCAGGTCAGGCTGTGCGAACAAGTACTTTAAGCTTTTGTGATTCGAATACACTTCACAACGATTACCGATTAGGTAATGTCGCCAGATCTTAAGTGCATGAATCACAGCAGCTAACTCCAAGTCATGAGTAGGATAGTTGAGCTCATGAGGTCTCAATTGCCTTGATGCATAGGCCACTACCTTGCCTTCTTGCATAAGGACACAACCGAGGCCTCGACGAGAAGCATCGCAAAAGATATCGAAGCTTCGATGGATATCGGGAAGAACAAGAACGGGAGCAGTGGTCAAACGCTTTTTGAGTATTTAGAAACTTTCCTCACACTCAGCGGACCATACGAACTTCTTGTCCTTCTTGAGCAACTCCGTCATCAGCTTCGCGATCTTGGAGAAGTTCTCGATAAAGCGACGATAATATCCCGCTAAACCGAGAAAACTCCGTACATCGGTGACCGAAGCAGGCTGACTCCATGAAAGAACATCGCTGACCTTGCTAGGGTCAACGGCTACGCCTCCTGCTAAAAGAACGTGGCCTAAGAAAGACACTTCCTTCAACCAGAATGCACACTTGCTGAACTTCGCGTACAGCTGGTGCTCACGCAGCTTGCCTAACACAAGCTTCAGATGCTCGGCATGTTCCTCATCGTTCTTGGAATAGATAAGAATATCATCGATGAAGACCACGACAAACTTATCCAAATACTCCATGAATACCGAATTCATGAGGTTCATGAACAAGGCAGGAGCATTGGTTAAGCCGAATGACATGACGGTGTACTCGCATGTCAGCCGTAGCGAGTAGAAACGCCGTCTTTGGAATATCCTCGGTCGAATCCGAACGATGATATCCCACTCTCAAATCAATCTTGGAAAACTCGAGCTCCAGTTAATTGATCGAAGAGATCGTCGATCTTGGGGCAATGGATACTTGTTCTTCTGATCACTTCATTAAGTGGGCGGTAATCAACGACATCATAAAATACCGAATCCTTCTTCTTTCACGAAGATTCTTTGGACAACCCCAAGGAGATGAGCTAGGCGGATGAAACCCTTCTCTTGCAGCTCACTTAGCGCTTCTTCAACTCCACCAACTCGTTCGGTGGCATTCGATAAGGCCTCTTTGAGATAGGGGCGATACCGGAGCCAACTCAATGACAAACTCGAGGTCTCGAGCGGGTGGCATTCCCGAAGATCTGCGGGAAAGACATCAACAAAGTCACAAACTGTTGGGACTTCGCTAATATCTAGAGCGGGCTTCACTTCAAGCCTTGAAGAGATGCGGACCTAGCGACTTCGTGGCGAACAGCTTAACCTCGGGAGGACTAGATAGAGATGAGCTTCTGGCGCAATCGATTTGCCCCATGTCTTGGGACAACTAATCCATGCCAAGAATCACATCAAGACTCATGAATGGAGAAGGATAAGGTTTGCTAAGAAACCTACCCTTCGATCTCGATAGGAACATCCTACACTCAGATTCAGCTCTCAACTCCGAACCAGAGAGCGAATGAGTAGCGGGACCGACAATGGAGAGAAAAGAAGCTCTCCAACAGCAAAAAAGACTTCGAAAACAAAGGAATGAGATGCTCTGAATCAAACAAGACAAGAGCGGGTGAGAGTTAACGAAAAGTGTACCTAGCACGGCGTCGGGTGCCTCCCGAGCCTCCTCTGCAGGGACGGCGCTGACGCGACCACTACCCACGCCTTGGCTAGCCGGGCGATCTTACGGTCTGAGATGCACCACCTCGGCCGCGTCCTCCATTAGGGCGAGGGGCCGCTCTGTCTTCTTAGGGCAATTATTTGCATAATGGCCCTTCGGTTGCATGAGAAGCACGTGACCCGGCGGCAGGGTTGCGGGGCCGCTCTGCTGACTTCGCGGTGCACGTGAATGAGACACGACTGCGATTTAGCGAGGAACAGGCGGGTAACCTCGGGGTGCCAAGAATGAGACCAGTACCCCGAGGCTGCCGGCGGGGCGGAGGAATCGCCTGGATGACTTATGGGCCTCCCACTTGCGCTTGCGGAGTCCATAAGCTCTCGAGCCGCATGCTTTCGACGATGGCCTTGTCGACCAAGGTCCGGAAATCGAGAAAGTCGACAATGGATAGCTTGTCCTTGACTCCTCGGACAAGCCACGCTGAACTTGGCTTGCTTAGCCATATCGGTGGCCACATCCTCGGGAGCATAACGAGCTAGATGGTTGATCTCGTAGACATACTCCATGGTGAGCTCGCCCTTGCTTGGCGCAAGAAACTCCCCTTCTTGATCTCCATCAAGCCGCAGGGATGTGAGCCCGACGGAAGGCGACTGAAACTCCTCCCAAGAAACGGTGTGGTCTGCGGGCTGCATGGCGAGAAAGCTCTCGCACCATGACAAAGCCGCACCCTCAAGGTGGTGCGATCTGCGAGCAGCGCCTTCTCGTGCTCCCAGCATCTGCGCGATCGCGGAGCTTCGCTCCACCAGAAGGCCAATCGTCTGCATCCAACGGGTCCTCGCACCAGGGAAAAGGTAGGGGCTGAGTACGAAGAAACTCCGCGAGTCCTCCACGCGGGTGATGGGCGTTCCTTGCCCGAGATCACGAAACTCCGGTAAGTGCGGTGGTGTTGCGCGCGATGACGTCGATAGAACTCTCTCTCATCCGCGCGGTTGCGCCGATCTGAAGAAGAACCTCGGCCATGGTGGGAGGAGGAGGAGCTCGTCGTCGGACCAGGTGGTCGCCTTAGCCGCTAAAGTCGTCCCGCCATCTGTTACAAGAAATTTTGGTTAGCAACTAGACTCGAAAAACAAAGCCTTTAAAAGAAGCAAAAGCGATCGACTAGGGGAATAGAATATCACCCTAAACGAAAGCCAACACAGCGAGTAAATCAACTTTAGAAGCTTCTAAAAGACTCTAAAAACAGCCAAGAAGCACCAAAAGCAAAGCTCAACTTCTCAACTCAACTAACCCGTACTGAATGAACGAGTAATTGATCGAGAAGATTAAAATCAGATTGTGAGATGAGATCTAAAACTACTAGAAAGCAAGGTTAATGCAGCGAAATATGTGTTAGATACTTAGCTAACTAGTATCACATCTTACCCTTTTATTCCCACAAGTTTTAATTGATTTAACCTCTCATTTTCTACCCTATTTAGAACCTTTGAGCTTGCTGTCCGAAATTGGCGCTTGCTGTCCAGATTTTGCATCAAGCTTCCAAATAAATTGGCCATTCGAAGCTTCAAAACCTTGTAGATGGGCAGCTAACACTTCAATTTGCCAAACTCATTGATTCCCCAAAACTCCATTAATCGATAACAACTATTTCAGTAGAAGGAAGAGAGGAAAACAACTTTTAAAACTCAAATTAGAGCGAGATGAGAAGAAAAGCTAAGATAGATGAGGAGTAAAATCGAGAATTTCCTTAAGCTTTCAAAACTCATTTGACACTTTGAAATTAGGTTTTCAAAATACCCTAAAGATCGACCAAGCTTAAGTTACTACGGTCGAACGGCTCGATACCAACTTTTGTGAGCACCGGATTTATTAAGCTCATAATACTTAGTCATCCAATTGACCCTAGTATTATCAACCAAATAAACCAGGTCTCGAGAGATGTATACTCCCGAATGCAAGATACATACCTCACAACAAAAGAGTGTATCAATTCCATACAACACATAGTACATAAGCAACAAACCAGAAGTTAATATTAATAAGGAATAGGTTATTACAAAAGAGGGGCCTTCTGGCCAAATAACAACAAGAACTACTAAAATAACAATGAAGCAAAAAGCACCATAAAGATGGCTATAACACAAAGCCAATCGGTGTGCCTTAACCCTAGGCATCCGACCGACCGCCAAGCTAGTCGTCGAAGAAGCTGCAACACGTAGCACAAAAGAGAGGCTCAAGGAGCTCCCCTTCTTCCTCTGCAACAAAAGCCACAAAAATGCCACAACCACGGGCAGATGAGTACATAAAGTACTCCGCAAGACTTACGTGTGAGATAACAGAACTATAAATAGCTACATGCAAGCTTTATTTAAGTGGATGAGGCTTTGGACTCATTTTAGCATAAAGCAAGTTTCATTTGCAATAACATAATAGATTGAAGGCAATTTGGCAAAGCATTTTAATTGTTGAAATAACAACGAGATAAATGACATAGTAACAACAACAAGATCAACCTGGAAGTGACAAACCCAATAGTCACCACAATAATAGCATGAACTCCCCGTTCATACCAACCATGTCAAGTTTTAATTAAAGGTTGTAGTCTAATTCTCACGGGAAATAACCAAGCGTGTCCATAACCTAGGATGAGGCTATTCGAATAGTTTTATCCCTGCAGGGGTGTACCAATGTACCCACACGTCGACCGCCTTTCCTTAAAGCACACTACCTTTGGTGTGCTTGCACGCTAAGTCCTCTGAGACATTTCCAATGGACGATGCTAATTCTGACCAAGACAACCCACGGGATAAGGACACAATAGACAGACCTAACCTACCGCCAATCGCTCCATTCCCACACCACACACACACACATTTTATCTTTAAAACACACCAACCGAAAGCGACCCCAATTAGCACCGCCCAAAATACTTAGTCAAGAGAGGTCCCATATCCCCTCGTGTGGTTAGCACGCATAATTGCTTGGATCAATGGCGCAAGAATTCGGTCCTTGTTGACTCAGGCATACCACCACATCCAAAAACCACACCATCCATCCAATATGCCCAAGTCTAAATCAATCTTTTATTTTCAGTTTTTGATTTTACAAATTAATCAAAGCACAAGTGCTGGACATATAGGAGTAATAATCAGTTTTGAGTGATCAAGACCATCGACTAAGTCGATGATCGCCCATTCTACCGATAACTAAGCATGTCTAAGCAATTTAAATCAAAACTACTAAGTGATAAGAGCTCATCCAACGAGCTCAAACCACAACAAATAACCTAGGCTCATGGTAGTAGAGGATAAACAATTCCTACAGATTATGCAACTATAGGCTTGCTAGCGACATTTAACACAAAGTAGCATGCATACATAGAAGTAAAACAATATATTAAGCTTTAAAGTAATGGGACAATGATGGAAATGATCAAACTGCTTGCCTTGTTGTTGCTGGCCAAGTTGTGGCAGAGGTCACTCTCGGGATCACCACAAATGTCGAAACCTAACGAAGCGAGAAAGAACCGATAAAACGACGAAAAGACCAAAAGACGCAACAGAGAAACTTCTCCGAAAGCTATGAAAATTTTACAGCAGCAAGACAATGATTTATCATGAATTTAGCAACAAGAACCAATTGATTTGGATTCTTAATGCAAAAGATATGATGAAATCAATTCTGCTCGACCTATTAATACCAAACTGCACTATTCACTAATTTAATTATGAGGCAACATTTTCTAGAACAGTGGTGACACTGAAATTTTTACTGTAAAACCAGCACCTCATGAGATGAATAACACAATTGAGTTCACCTCATTTGGAGCTATTATGCACTCTCTACAAATTTTCAAAAACAAGAACTTGAACAAAATTATAATGCACAAGTCCTCATTTTCCTAACAGCAACATGCTCAAAACCAATTTTCACAGTGAGTTCACTAATAGAGGAAACCAACAAAGTTGGTCTCACCCAAAAATAATCTACAGAGCATTAGTTATGTATTTTACAAGTTAAGCATCAATTTGAGTGTATATTTAAAGTGAGTTTTAAAATCTAATGGCAAAACTGTGCTCTGAAGCTGAACTCAACTTACAATCATTTTTGGATTAAAGTCAAGTTCAATACAGAGCTAACACAATTTGAATGACCTCATTTGGATTTAAAACGAAAAAGATATGGAATTCTAAAGTTATACCTTATTTCAGGTTTATACTTAGGAGTTCACCGGAATTTCTAAAACCCTAAAGACATGGGAGGTCATAAGCGGCTCGAGATCACACGGGGAGGTCCTCAACGGTTGAGATCTTCCAAAGGAAGATCTAAACTATCAAGATCTCCCGAGGAAGATCTACATCGTCGAGGACCTCACGGGGGAGGTCTGGGCCGGTCCAGATGTTCCAAGGAGGTCCTCGATGGTTCGGGATCGTCAGGGAGGACCTTGACGGTCAAGATCTACCCGGAGGTCATGAGCAGCCGAGATGACCTCGGGAGGTCCTAAGGGAGGTCCTAACGTCCACTGAGACCTCCGTGGAGGTCTGGACGGCCACGATTTAAGGGGAGGTCTTGGGCGCTCGAGATCTCCTCGGAGGAGGTCATGGATGTCCCAGAGCTCGCGACGACGCCTGCGATGCTTGGACAAGGATAAATGCGCAGCGGGACAACGAGGAGGTCCGGCGGAGGTCTTAAACACGCGCAAGGTGAGGATTAAATGCAGGTTAAGACATGCCAATGATTTCAATGATTTGAGCACATGATGGCGCATGCGTGGTGGATCTTTGTCCTAAAACGACAACAGCGCCCGATTTGTCGACAAAGACCGGGTTCAAAGACGTGGTCATCGCCGGCGATCTGAGACCTCATGGCGACATCAATGGTACCGTTGGTTCGCAATAACCATGCGCGCAATGGACCTCCTCTCAACGGCGGCGACGGCCTTGAACGCCGTGAGCCGGAGACAACGAAGACAAGCACACGGCAAAATTCAAAATGCAAAAGGAAGCTCATGCGACATCCAATCAGCGTGTGCCCAATTTAAAAGCTCAGCGACCTCATACATCTGGTGCCCAGCTAAGGACTATCGGGAGTACAGGAGGTCCTAAGGTCTTGAGGAGGTCGAGGAAGGAGGACCGTCTTGGGGAGGAAGGGTGCTCCACGGCCAAAGCTTGACTCAAGCTCCACTTTGTCCCCTCTGCAAATGCCCAACAAATCAAGTTAGGACTTGGTCCCAGAGGGTAGGGCACAAATGGAAGCAAGGAGAAAAGGAGGAAAACTCCAGGACCCTTGTCCACCGAGGAGCTTCAAGCTTCTCAACAATGGCGACCAAGAGAGCTTTGGTGGTTTAGAGCTCATAAGCAGGGTGCAAGCAAGGAGATAATGGTGTGCAAAGGAAGCCAAGGAAACAGTGGGGGAGGTTTTATAGCTAGGGCAAAAAGGGTCATAGACCCGGGTTAAGCTCATGGTGAGCTTAGCCCATGGCTCGATTCAAGGGTTGGACAAGACACGAGGCGACATGGTGGCAGTGCGTGTGGGCGGGGGAGGGCGGAAGGTGACACGCATTTAATGCTGGTCGACAAAGAGTTGTTAAAGTACACGTGGGCCAGTGGGCATTAACTCCTCGCTCGAGGAACACGCATGCGTGACCAAGGAAGGAGAAGAACGAGGGGAGGTCATTTTGACCGTTGGATAAGCCACGGGGAGGTCTGGCCCTCCGATGTGGTTTTGAACCGTTACGCTCAAATGGTGGGAGGAGGTCCCAGCCACACGATCAAGGATGGGAGGTCGTAGCCCTCCGATTTCCTTAATGTGTAAGCGCCGCGTGGGAAAATGGGATTAGGAGGTCCAAGGCGTTGGATCTCCATCCAGCAGTCTTGGACCTCTGTGAGGTCTTAACCGCACATGAACTTAAGAGCATGAGGGGAGGTCATGGCCTTAGGATTTAAATCAGGGCACACAACCAAAGGAGGTCGAGGCTTTGCATGAAGCCGAGAGGTCAAGACCTTTGGATTTTGATCAACGGTGGTGATCAAGGCAGGGAGGTCTGAGCCTCGGCGTGGCGCAAAGGAGGTCTTGAGCTTGCACAACACACAAGGAGGTCATGGCCATTAGATTTAGATCTAAGAACGCGACCTCACGTCTTGTGAGAGATCGATGCATAAGACAAGGAGGAGGTCGTGGCCAGTGGATTTTAATCAGCGGTGCACAACAGATAGGGGAGGTCTGGTATTTGGATATTTTGAGGGAGGTTGTGGGGCATTGGATCGATCCAGCGACTCGACCTCGTTTAGAAGTGGGAGGTTTGCTTAGTTTAACGGTGAGGGAGGTCATGGCCATGGATCTTGGATCCAGGGCTCGACCTCAACAAGGTGGGATGTCAAGTGGTTTGACAACCCGTGGAGGTTTTGAGATTTAACACGAGGGAGGTCATGGCCAGTGGATCTTTGATCAACGGTTATGACTGAGTGAGTGAGGGTCTTTGCGGTGTTGACCAGCGGAGGAGGTCGTGGCGGTTGGATGTAAATCCAGCGGCTCGACCTGATCAAGTGGAAGGAGAGTCTGTTGGGGTGCGAGACACGGTTGGGCTGGACCCGGTTTTGCCTGGCTAGCCAAGGAGCAGTGTAGGCTTTTAAATTTAGTTTTTAACAGCTGAAACTTAGCAGAATTATTTGAGATAGCAAATGAACTCCAAATTTGATGAAATTTTAACTGGAGCTTGCTGACAATGAGATTAACCTTGCATAAAATTTCCAGAGGTTATTATGCAATGCATTTTTCTCAGGAAATTCATGAAGGTTGTTCAAGTTTGTTTTACCTCCAAAATTTATCAAACAAGTTTTACATCTTGGGATATTTTTCAGAGGGTCCCACATCAGTTTTTTGGGACCAAGGAAAATATAATCCAAATGTTTGGCACAAGATTTAGATAATTGGAAAATGAGTTTGACTTTTGGTCAACAAGAGCCTTGTGTTTTTGGATTACACAACTCTTGGACAAGAATTACATGAATGTTTAGGGGTTTTCAAGGTGTGAGAAAACGTTTTAATTTCTACACCTTAATTATATTTGAACAAACCCTGTTTACACAGTTGGGATGTTACGTGATCCTTTCAAGGGGACTCCTGATGGTTCTTCTGAGTCTTCTTCTGGTTTTTCTCTTGCGTGTTTATCTGCTATTCAAGAAGAAGAGTTTGAGAGTCTTCCTGAGGCTGATTTAGCTCTTTTAGCCAAGAAAGTCACTGTAACATCCCAACTGTATAAACAGGGTTGTTCAAGTATAATTATATGTGTAGAAATTAAAAACTTTTCCTCACACCTTAGATTTGGACCTCAGGTCTGGCAGTTGGATCAAATGAATGATCCTCAAGATCCCAATCTGGCAGTGAAGACCTCCCTTTGGTTGTGCGCCTGGATTTAAATCCAAAGGCCAAGACCTCCCCTCATGCTCTTAAGTTCATGTGCGGTTAAGACCTCACAGAGGTCCGCCTGTTGGATGGAGATCCAACGCCTTGGACCTCCTAATCCCATTTTCCCACGCATGCTACACATTAAGGAAATCGGAGGCCACGACCTCCCATCCTGATCGTGTGGTGGGACCTCCTCCCGATCATTTAGGCGAACGGTTCAAAAACCACATCGGAGGCCAGACCTCCCAGTGGGCTTATCCAACAGTCAAAATGACCTCCCTGTTCTTCTCCTTCCTTGGTCACGCATGCGTGTTCCCGAGCGAGGAGTTAATCAAGAAAACATCCATTTGTGTACCTTTAACAACTCTATCTCGACCGCATTAAATGCAGTCGCTTTCCGCCTCTCACCGCTTAGCCTGTCACCATGTCAACTTTACATCTTGTCCAAGCCCTAGACCGACCCATGGGCCAAGCTCACCGTGAGCTTAACCCGTGGTTCACAACCTCCGGTGCCCTAGTATAAAGCCTCCCCCACGGTTTCCTTGGCTTCCTTTGCACACCATTATCCCCTTGCTTGCACCCCTGTGCTTGCGAGCTCTAAACCACCAAAGCTCTCTTGGCCGCCATTGTTGAAAAGCTTGAAGCCCTCGGTGGTGAAGGCTTGCTCCAGTGGCTCTCTCTCAACCTCTAGCTCATTTTAAGCTCCCCCAAAACCTCCTGAAGTGAACCTAACACTTTGTGAGGTGACATTTTCAGGAGTGGGCTAGTGGAGCTTGAAGCTTGGAGTTGGAGCTTGGTCTTGAGCAGCGGAGCTTCCCATCTTCTCCAACTCAGGCCATCGCCATCCTCGACCTCCCCGGCACTTTAGGACCTCCAGGTACTTCCTGATAGTCCTTTAGCGCTGGGCACCCGCGTGTATGAGGTTGCGGAGCTTTTATTTGGGCACACGCTTGAATGTCGCGCAGAGCTTCCCTTTTGCATTTTGGATTTTGCCGTGTGGTGCCTTCGTTGTCCTCTCCGGCTCACCGGCGTTTAAGGCCGTCGCCGCCGTTGAGAGGAGGTCCATTGGGTGCGTATGGTTATTATGGACCGCGGTACCATTGATGTCACCGGCGAGTGCAGATCGCCCGGCGATGACCACGTCTTTGAACCCGGTCTTTGTCGGACAAAGCGGCAAATACCGTTGTCGTTTTTAGGACAGAGATTTGTCGCGTTTAATGCACTAATCAAGTGCTCAAATCATTATAATCATTGGCATGTCTTAACTGCATTTAATCCTCCCTTGCGCCATTTAAGACCTCCGCGACCTCCTCGTTGTCCCGCGCATTTATCCCTTGTCCAAGCACGCAAGTCTTGCGCAAGCACGTGGTCGTGAGCTCGGGGCGTCCATGACCTCCTCCGAGGAGATCTTGAGCGTCCAAGACCTCCCCTGCGCTTATCGTGGCCGTCGAGACCTCCTCGGAGGTGCAGCGGACGTTAGGACCTCCCCTAGGACCTCCCCTAGGTCATCTCGATCGTTCATGACATCCCCTGTAGATCTTGACCGTCAAGGTCCTCCTCGGACGATCTGAACCATCAAGGACCTCCCTTGGAACATCTGGACCGTCCCAGACCTCCTTTGAGAGTCTTGACGATGTAGATCTTCCTTGGGGAGATCTTGGTAGTTTAGATCTTCCTTTGGAAGATCTCAACCGTTGAGGACCTCCCCATCGTTGTGGTCCGTTGGATTCCCCATCTCTGACGCCACGACCTCCCTCACCTCGCACATGCTTGCTAGGAGGTCCATGACCTCTGGACCTCTTGAGCACGTGTGTCTTTGTTCACTGGGAGGTCTGAGCCGTTAGATCTAAGATCTGTGGCTCACGTCCTCCTTGTATTTGGTTTTAGAAATTCGGTGAACTCTTAAGTATAAACCGAAAAGGTATAACTTTAGAATTTCATATCTTTTTCGTTTTAAATCCAAATAAGGTCATTCAAATTGTGTTAGCTCTGTCTTGAACTTAACTTTAATCCAAAAATGATTGTAAGTTGAGTTCAGCTCCAGAGCACAGTCTTGCCATTAGATTTTAAAACTCACTTTAAATATACACTCAAATTAATGCTTAACTTATAAAATACATAACTAATGCTCTGTAGATTATTTTTGAGTGAGACCAACTTTGTTGGTTTCCTCCATTAATGAACTCCCTGTGAAAATTAGTTTTGAGCTTGTTGCTGTTATAAAAATGAGGACTTGTGCATTATAATTTTGTTCAAGTTCTTGTTTTTGAAAAATTGTAGAAAGTGCATAATAGCTCCAAATGAGGTGAACTCAATTGTGTTATTCATCTCATGAGGTGCTGGTTTTACAGTAAAAATCTCAGTATCACCACTGTTCTAGAAAATGTTGCCTCATAATTAAATTAGTGAATAGTGCAGTTTGGTATTTTTAGGGCTGAGCAGAATTGTTTTGCTCATATCTTTTGCATTAAGAATCCAAATCAATTGGTTCTTGTTGCTAAATTCCCTAAAAATCACCCTCTTGCTGCTGTAGAAAATTCAGAGTGTTTGGAGTTCGTTTGCTGTGCTGTCCTTGATTACTTTCGTCGTTCTTATCGGTTCTTTATCGCTTTTCCGTTAGGTTTCGACATTTGTGGTAATCCCGAGAGTGACCCTCTACCACAACTTGAGCAAGATCAGCAAGGCAAGCAGTTTGATCATATCCCCTCTAACGTCCCATTACTTTAAAGGTTAATATATTGTTTTACTTCTATGTATGCATGCTACTTTGTGTTAAATATCGCTAGTAATCCTATAGTTGCATAATCCGTAGGAGTTGTTTATCCTCTACTACCAATGAGCCTAGGTTATTTGCTATGGTTTGAGCTCGTTGGATGAGCTCTTATCACTTAGTAGTTGCGTTTTCTACTGCTTAGACATGCTTAGTAACGGTAGTAATGGGCGATCATCAACTTAGTCGATGGTCTTGATCACTCAAAACTGATTATTACTCCTATATGTCCAGCCCTTGTGCTTTGATTAATTTGTAAAATCAAAAACTGAAAATAAAAGATTGATTTAGACTTGGGCATATTGGATGGATGGTGCGGTTTTTGGAATGTGGTGGTATGCCTGGTGTAACATCCCAACTGTATAATTTGGGTTATTCAAGTATAATTATATGTGTAGAAATTAAAACTTTTTCTCACAACTTGAAAACCCCTAAAATCTCATGTAATTCTTGTCCAAGAGTTGTGTAGTCCAAAAACACAAAGCTCTTGTTGACCAAAAGCCAAATTCCTTTTCCAGTTATCTTAAATCTTGTGCCCAACAATTGGAAAGTATTTTCCTTGGTCCTAAAACTGATGTGGGACCCTCTGAAAAATATCACAAGTTGTAAAACTAGTTTGATAAATTTTGGAGGTAAAACAATCCTTTAAACAACCTTAACGAATTTCACGAGAAAAGTGCATTGCATAATAACCTCTGGAAATTTTATGCAAGGTTGATCTCATTGTCGACAAGCTCCAGTTAAATTTCATTAAATTTGGAGTTCATTTGCTATCTCAAATAATTCGATAAGTTTCAATTGTTAAAAACTAAATTTAAAAGCCTACACTTTGTTCCTTGGGCTAGCCACTTGGCAAAGCCGGTCCACCCCAACCCCATCGACCTCCTTCCCCACCTTGATGAGGTCGTGGCCGCTGGATCCAATCCAAAGGCCACGACCTCCCCTCAACCAACGCACCCGGGACCTCCTTGAAGTCCTCTCGGACCGCGTGGACCTCCTCGTCAACGTGGGTGCGAGACCTCCTTCATGGTCAACACCGCAACGGCTTTCCCACCTCATCGTCGTAACCGTTGGATCAAAGATCCGCGGTCATGACCTCCCCATGTGTTAAATCCCAAAGACCTCCTCACCTTGTCCAGGTCATAGCCCTTGGATTAAGATCCAACCGCCCCGACCTCCCTTGTTATCAAACCTCAAAACCACCTTCCACCTTGGCGAGGTCATAGGCATTGGATTTACATCCAACCGCTCCTCGACCTCCTCCTCTTAATCTAACTATCGACCTCCTTTGCACTCACTTGAGGTCGCAGCTGCTTGGATTTACATCCAAAGGCCACGACCTCCTCTCGAAAAACATCACGGTTAGGTCATTCACAAGACGTGAGGTCGTTGCCCTTAGATCTAAATCTAATGGCCATGACCTCCCTTGTGTGTTGCGTAAGCTCAAGACCTACTTTGCGCCACGTCGCGAGGCTCAGACCTCCCTGTTTTGATCACCACCGTTGGATCAAAATCCAAAGGTCTTGACGTCCCCCGCTTCACGCAAAGCCTCGAGACCTCCCTTGGTTGTGTGCCCTTGATTTTAATCCAAAGGCCATGACCTCCCCTCATGTCTTACGTTCACGTGCGGTTAAGACCTCACAGAGGTCCAAGGCCGCTGGATGGAGATCCAACGCTTTGGACCTCTGTCCTATTTTCCTCGTGGCGCTACACATTAAGGAAATCGGAGGCCACGACCTCCCATCCTTGATCGTGTGGTGGGACCTCCTCCCATCATTTAGGCGTAACGGTTCAAAATTGTCATCCGATGGTTAGGACCTCTCCCAGGTTTTATCCAACGGTCATAAAGACCTCCCCTGTTCTTCTCCTTCCTCTGACACGCCTGCGAGCTCTGAGCAGTGTATTTAATGCGTGTCTGCATGCATGAGATACGTTATATGACTCTTCTCGACCGCATTTAATGCAGTCGACTTTTATCCTCTAGTCAGCTCAAGCCTGCCACTGTGTCAACATACCATCTTGTCCATTGTCATAGACCACGCCATGGGCCAAGCTCACCATGAGCTTAGCTAGTGGTCTAAGACCTCCTTTGCCCTAAGGATAAAACCACCCCCACTATGCCTTTGTCTTCTTTTACACGCCATTGTTCCTTGCTCGCTCTCCCGGGCTTGGGAACTCTAAACCACTAAAACCTTCCTTGGCCGCCATTGTTGGAGTTGAAGCTCCTTGGTGGGCAAGGGTCGCTGGAGATTTCTTCTCCCTCTCCTTGCTTCCATTTGTGCCTTTCCTCTGGGACCAAGCCCTAACCAAATTTGTTTGGGCCTTTTTGAGAGGTGGACAAAGCTAGAGCCGGAGCCGAGCCTTGGGTGTGAAGCTTCATTGTCTTCCCCAACTCCAAATCATCACCTCCACGACCTCCCGGCACCTTAGGACCTCCGTACTCCTCCTATAGTCCTTAGTTGCCGCACCCGCTGAATGATTTTATGAGCTTTCTTGGCACAAGCTTGAATGTCGCGTGGAGCTTCATTTTGCTTTTCGGTGTTTGGCCGTCTTTGGTCAATTTGCCCTCTCCGGCTCATGGCGTTCAAAGCCGCCGTCGCCGTTGAGAGGAGGTCCACCGAGTGTGCAACGTTATTGTGCACTTTCGGTGGTACCATTGAGAGGTCGCCATGAGGTCTACATCACGGCGAGAACCAAATCTTTGAGCTCGGGATTTTTGCCGGACGCACGGCGGCGTGCCGTTGTCGTTTTAGGACAGAGATCCTCAGCTTTGATTGCGCTAATCATTGCTCAATCTCGCGATCATTGGCGTCTTAACTGCCTTTAATCCACCCTTGTGCGTGCATTTAAGACCGCTTGCGCGCGGACCTCCTCGTGGTCCCGCGCGCATTTATGCCTTGTCCAAGCGCGTGCGCGCTGGGCCTGGGACGTCCAGACCTCCTCTGAGGAGATCTGGAGCGTCCAGGACCTCCCCCGCGCGCGATCCTGACCATCCAGACCTCCCTGGAGGTCTGTGATGTTTAGATCTACCGCTTAGGACCTCCTCGAGGTCATCTCACCGTTGAGGACCTCCCCTTTAGATCTGGTCCGTTCCGGACCTCCCCCATCGTTAGGTCCGTTGGATTTCCCATCTACGGCCACGACCTCTCCACACCTCGCGCATGTGCGTTACTAGGAGGTCCAGACCTCTGGACCTCACGTGGCGTGTGTGTTGTTCTCCGGGAGGTCTGAGCCGTTAGATCTGTGATCTGTGGCTCACGACCTCCCATGTCCTTGTGAATTTTCTTAGGAATTCCGTTAAGTCTTAATTATAAAACAGAATAAGGTATAAGCTTTAGAATTCCATATCTTTTTCATTTTAATCCAAATGAGGTCATTCAAAGTATGTTGGCTCTGTCTTGGACTTGACTTTAATCCAAAAATGATTGTAAGTTGAGTTCAACTCCAGAGCACAGTTTGCCATTAGATTTTAAAACCAACTTTAAAATATACACTTAAATCAATGCTTAACTTGTAAAATACAAAACTAATGCTCTGTAGATTATTTTTGAGTGAGACCAACTTTGTTGGTTTCCTCTAATAATGAACTCACTATGAAAATTAGTTTTGAGCTTGTTGCTGTTATAAAAATGAGGACTTGTGCATTATAATTTTGTTCAAGTTCTTGTTTTTGAAAAATTATAGAAAGTGCAATATATCTCCAAATGAGATGAACTCAATTGTGTTATTCATCTCATGAGGTGCTGGTTTTACAGTAAAAATTTCAGCTTCACTTCTGTTCTAGAAAATGTTGCCTCATAATTAAATTAATGAATAGTGCAGTTTGGTATTTTAGGGGCTGAGCAGAATTGTTTTGCTTATAACTTTTGCATTGAGAATCCAAATCAATTGGTTCTTGTTGCAATATTCCCTAAAAATCACCCTCTTGCTGCTGTAGAAAATTCAGAGAATTTGGAGTTCGTTTGTTGTGCTGTCTTTGTTGTTTTTCGTCGTTCTTATCGGTTCTTTCTCGCCTTTCCGTTAGGTTTCGACATTTGTGGTGATCCCGAGAGTGACCCTCCGCAACAAATTGACCAGCAACAGCAAGGCAAGCAGTTTGATCATTTCCATCATTGTCCCATTACTTTAAAGCTTAATATATCGTTTTACTTCTATGTATGCATGCTACTTTGTGTTAAATGTCGCTAGCAAGCCTATAGTTGCATAATCTGTAGGAATTGTTCATCCTCTACTACCATGAGCCTAGGTTATTTGCTGTGGTTTGAGCTCGTTGGATGAGCTCCTATCACTTAGTAGTTTCGATTTAAATTGCTTAGACATGCTTAGTTTTCGGTAGAATGGGCGATCATCGACTTAGTCGATGGTCTTGATCACTCAAAACTGATTATTACTCCTATATGTCCAGCACTTGTGCTTTGATTAATTTGTAAAATCAAAACTGAAAATAAAAGATTGATTTAGACTTGGGCATATTGGATGGATGGCGTGGTTTTTGGATGTGGTGGTATGCAGGGTCCCTAAGGACCGAGTACTTGGGTCACTAAGCCAAGCGATTTATGCGTACTAACCACACGAGGGGCATATGGAACCCTCTTGACTAAGTACTTTGGGCGGTGTTAATTGGGGTCGCTCGGTTGGTGTGTTTTTAAGATAAAATGTGTGTGTGATGTGGGAGGGAGCATTAGCTTCGGGAAGGTTGTGTGATGTATCCTTCTCCCGTGGGTTGTGCGACTCGAATTAGCATTGTCCATTGGAAATGTCTCGTAGGACTTAGCCGTGCAAGCATACCAAAGGTAGTGTGCCTAATGGAAAGGCGGTCTCGACGTGTGGGTACAGTGGTACACCTGCGCAGGATAAAACTATTGAATAGCCTCGCCCTAGGTTATGGACATGCTTGGTAAGGTCGTTCAAGACTAGACTACAACCTTTAATTAAAACTTGACATGGTTGGTATGAACGGGAGTTCATGCTATTGTTTGTGGTGACTTGGGTTGGTCACTTCGAGTTGTTCTTGTTGTTGTTACCTTGTTATTTATCTCGTTGTTATTTCAACAATTAAAAATGCTTTGTCAAATTGCTTCCAATCTACTATATTATTGCAAATGAAAACTTGCTTTATGCTAAAATGAGTCCAAAGCCTCATCCACTTAAATAAAGCTTGCATATAGCTAAATTATAGTTCTGTTATCTTACACGTCAGTCTTGCGAGTACAATAAACAATTTATTGTACTCATTTGCTTTGCTTAACAACTTTGTTGCAGAGGAGGTAGAGCCCAAAGGGCTTTACTTTTGTGAGTCTTGTGGTTGGGAGAGCGACTAGCTTGGCGGTCCTGTCGATTGCCTTGTGGGCTAAAGGCACACCGTTGGCTCTTATTTTGGGCCATCTTTATGGCACTTTTGCTTCTCTTTGTGTATCTTTGTAGTTTTGTTGTTATTTGGCCGAAGGCCCTCTTTTGTAATAACCTATTCCTTATTAATATTAACTTCGGTTTGTTGCTTATGTACTATGTGTTGTATGGAATTGATACATTCTTTTGTTGTGAGGTATGTATCTTGCATCCTGGGAAGTATACATCTCTCGAGACCGGTTTATTTGGTTGATAATACTAGGGTCAATTGGATGACTAAGCATTATGAGCTTAATAAACGTCGGGGTCTCACAAAAGTTGGTATCAGAGCCGTTCTGACCGTAGTAACGCAAGCTTGGTCGCCTTTAGGATATTTTGAAAACCTAATTTCAAAGTGTCAAATGAGTTTTGGAAGCTTAAGAAAATTCTCAGAATTTACTCCTCATCTATCTGAGCTTTCTCTTCTCATCTCACTCTAATTTAAGTTTTAAAAGTTGTTTTCCTCTCTTCCCTTCTACAAAATAGTTGTTATCGATTAATGGGGTTTTGGGGAATCAATGAGTTTGGCAAATTGAAGTGTTAGCTGCCCATTTACAAGGTTTTGAAGCTTCTGGAATGGACAATTTCGACTGGAAGCTTGGATGCAAAATCTGGACAGCAAGCGTCAATTTCCGGACAGCAAGCTCAAAGGTTCCAATTAGGGTAGAGAATGAGAGGTTAAATCAACAAAAACTTGTGGGAATAAAAGGGTAAAATGTGATACTAGTTAGCTAAGTATCTAACACTTATTTCGCTGCATTAACCTTGCTCTCTAATAGTTTTAGATCTCATCTTACAATCTGATTTTTAATCTTCTCGATCAATTACTCGTTCATTCAATACGGGTTAGTTGAGTTGAGCCTTGCTTTTGGTGCTTCTTGGCTGTTTTTAGAGTCTTTTAGAAGCTTCTAAAGTTAATTTACTCGCGGTTTTGGCTTTCGTTTAGGGTGATATTCCATTCCCCTAGTCGATCGCTTTTGCTTCTCTTTATGGCTTTGATTTTCGAGTTTAGATGCTAACCGAAATTTCTTGTAACAGGATGGCCGGACGCACTCGTAGCGGCCAAGGCCAGTCAGCTGGTCCGGACGAGGAGCTTCCTCCTCCTCCCACCATGGCCGAGGTTCTTCTTCAGATCGAAGCGCAACCGCGCGGATGACAGAGAGTTCTCTCGGCGTCATCGCGCAACACCACCGCACTTACCGGAGCTTCGTGATGCAGGCAAGGAACGCCCATCACCGCGTGGAGGACTCGTGGAGTTTCTTCGTACTCAGCCTCCTACCTTTTCCCGGTCTGAGGACCCGTTGGATGCGGACGATTGGCTTCGTCTGGTGGAGCGTAAGCTCCGCATCGCGCAGTGCCAGGAGCACGAGAAGGCGCTGTTTGCATCGCACCAGCTCGAGGGTGCAGCCTTGTCATGGTGGGAGAGCTATCTCGCCATGCAGCCCGTAGACCACACCGTCTCTTGGGAGGAGTTTCGTGCTGCCTTCCGTCGGGCTCACATCCCTGCCGGCTTGATGGAGATCAAGAAGCAGGAGTTTCTTGCGCTCAAGCAAGGGCGTAGCTTCACCATGGAGTATGTCTACGAAGTTCAACCATCTAGCTCGTTATGCTCTCGAGGACGTGGCCATTGATATGGCTAAGGTGCCAAGTTCAGCGTGGCTTGTCCGAGGAGTCAAGGACAAGCTATCCATTGTCGACTTTCCCGATTTTCAGACCTTGGTCGACAAGGCCATCGTCGCCGAGCATGCGGCTCGAGAGCTTATGGACTCCATAGCGCAAGTGGGAGGCCCATAAGTCATCCAGGCGATTCTTCCGTCCCGCCGGGCGATCTCAAGGGTACCAATCTCATTCTTGGCGCCCCGAGGTTACCTTGTTCCTCGTTAAATCACGTGCCGTGTCTCGATCCGTGCACTGCGAAGTCGTGAGCGGCCCCGCAACCCGGCTGCCGGGGTCACATGTTTCTCATGCAACCAGAAGGGGCATTATGCGAACCAATGCCCTAAGAAGATAGGAGCAACCCCTCGTCCTAATGGAGGACGCGGGCCAGGAGGTGGTGCAGCTCAGGACCAGAAGATCGTCCCGGCTACCCAAGGCGTGGGTAGTGGTCGCGTCAACGCCGTCCACCGCAGAGGAGGCTCAGAGGCACCACGCGTCGTGCTAGGTACACTTTCGTTAACTCTCACCGCTCTCGTCTTGTTTGATTCAGGAGCATCTCATTCCTTTGTTTACGAGTCTTTTTCTTTGCTGTTGGAGAGCTTCTTTTCTCTCCATTGTCGGTCCCGCTACTCATTCGCTCTCCTGGTTCGGAGTTGAGAGCTGAATCTGAGTGTAGGGATGTTCCTATCGAGATCGAAGGGGTAGGTTTCTTAGCAAACCTTATCCTTCTCCATTCAGCGAGTCTTGACGTGATTCTTGGCATGGATTGGTTGTCCCAAAGCCGTGGGGCAAATCGATTCGCCAGAAGCTCATCTCTATCTAGTCCTCCGTGGCGGGTTAAGCTTTTCACCGGTCGCTAGATCCGCATCTCTTCGCGCTTGAAGCGAGGCCCGCTCTAGATATTAGCGAAGTCCCAACAGTTTGTGACTTCGTTGATGTCTTTCCCGCAGATCTTCCGGGGATGCCACCCGTTCGAGACCTCGAGTTTGTCATTGAGTTGGCTCCTGCACGCCTCTATCTCAAAGAGGCCTTATCGGATGCCACCGAACGAGTTGGTGGAATTGAAGAAGCAGTTAAGTGAGCTGCAAGAGAAGGGTTTCGTTCGCCCTAGCTCATCTCCTTGGGGTTGTCCAGCAATCTTCGTAAAGAAGAAGGATGGTACTTTGCGCTTGTGCGTCGATTACCGCCCACTTAATGAAGTGACGGTAAAGAACAAGTATCCATTGCCCCGCATTGACGATCTCTTCGATCAATTGACTGGAGCTCGAGTTTTCTCCAAGATTGATTTGAGAGTGGGATATCATCGAGTTCAGATTCGACCGAGGATATTCCAAAACAAATGTTCTCTACTACACGGCTTGTACGAGTACACCGTCATGTCATTCGGCTTAACCAATGCTCTGCCTTTGTTCATGAATCTCATGAATTCGGTATTCATGGAGTATTTGGATAAGTTTGTCGTGGTCTTCGCCGATGATATCCTTGTCTACTCCAAGAACGATGAGGAACATGCCGAGCATCCGAAGCTTGTGTTAGGCAAGCTACGTGAGCACCAACAGACGCCGTTCAGCAAGTCGCGCTCGTTGAAGGAAGTGGCCTTCTTAGGCCACGCTTCTTTCAGCGGAGGCGTGGCCGCTGATCCTAGCAAGGTCAGCGATGTTCTTTCATGGAGTCAACTGCTTGGTCACCGATGTGCGGAGTTTTCTCGGTTTAGCGGGATATTATCGCCGCTTATCGAGAACTTCTCCAAGATCGCGGGCCGATGACGGAGTTGCTCAAGAAGGACAAGAAGTTCGTGTGGTCCGCTGGGTGTGAGGAAAGTTTCCAAATACTCAAAAGCGTTTGACCACCGCTCCGTTCTTGTTCTTCCCGATATCCATCGAAGCTTCGATATCTTTTGTGATGCTTCGTCGAGGCCTCGGTTGTGTCCTTATGCAAGAAGGCAAGGTAGTGGCCTATGCATCAAGGCAATTGAGACCTCATGAACTCAACTACCCTACTCATGACTTGGAGTTGGCTTCGTGATTCATGCACTTAAGATTTGGCGACATTACCTAATCGTAATGTCGTTGTGAAGTGTATTCGGATCACAAGAGCCTTAAGTATTTGTTCACCCACTGACTGAACCTCGTGCAAAGGAGATGGTTGGAGTTGATCAAGGATTATGACATGGGTATACACTACCATCCGGGCAAGGCTAATGTCGTTGCCGATGCGCTTAGTCGCAAAGCGCATTGCCATGCCTTGTTGTCCAGGGAGCTTCAGCCCGCTCTTCTGGAAGAGTTTCAGCGTCTCAACTTGGGTTTAGTTGAGCGTGGTTCTCTCGCTGCCTTGGTTGTGCAACCAACCTTGGTGGATCGGATCAAGTCCGCTCAGCAGTCGGATGTTGGAGTGAGCCACATTAAGGCAAATGTCAAGAACAGAACGACCAAGTGCTTCTCTGAGGATGAGCATGGCGTCGTGAGATTCGGGCAACGCCTTGTGGTTCCAAAGGACATGGAGTTGCGGAATTCAATCCTCCGCGAAGCCCATGATTCACCTTTATCCATTCATCCCGGGGCCACAAAGATGTATCAAGATCTTCGCCAGAGATTTTGGTGGACCCGAATGAAGAGGGAGATTGCGAAGTTCGTTGCCGAGTGCGACGCGTGTCGTCGTGTCAAGGCCGAGCATCAGCGTCTCTTTGGGCTTGACCTTTGCCAATTCTCGAGTGGAAGTGGGATTCGATCGGAATGGATTTCATCACCGGTCTACCCACATCCCCGAAGAAGAATGATGCCATTTGGGTCGTCATCGATCGATTGACTAAGGTGGCACATTTCCTTCCGTCCAAGACTGAACTTGGTAGGTCTTTTGGCGAACTCTATATCGCCCGCATCGTGAGTTTGCACGGTGTCAAGACGATCGTGTCGGATCGTGGATCCTTTTCACGTCTCGTTTTGGCATAGCTTGCAAGAGGCTATGGGCACTGTCTTGCTTTCAACCGACGCATTTCACCCCAAACCGATGGTCGACCGAGAGGGTCAACCAAGTTTTGGAAGACATGCTTCGTGCTTGTGTCCTTTCATATGGGAAGCATTGGGAGAAATGCTTGCCATTCGCCGAAGTTTTCTTATAACAACAAACTTTTCGGGCCGCCTCGGCATGGCACCATTTGAGGCCTTATACGGAGAAAGTGTAGGACCCGTTGAACTGGTCGAGACCGGTGAAAGACCTCTCTTTGGCGGACTCAATCAATGAGGCCGAGCGCCAAGTCCAAATTTTATTCGTGGCGTTTGCGCACACTCAATCTCGGCAAAAGAGCTATGCGGACCGCCGTCGACGTGAGTTACGTTTTGAGCCTAATGACTTTGTTTATCTCAAAGTCTCTCCTTTGAAGGGCCATCAACGTTTCGGCGTCAAGGGCAAGTTAGCTCCTCGATATGTCGGTCCCTACCATGTTATCGAGAAGAAGGGAGCTGTTGCCTATAAGTTGGAGTTGCCAGCTGCACTTGAGGGGGTACATGATGTTTTCCATGTGTCCCAGCTTAAGAAGTGCCTCCGTGTTCCAACCGAGGAAGCTCCATTGGAAACTCTCGATGTCCAACCCGATTTGACCTATCGCGAGCACCCTGTTCGCGTACTCGATGAGTCTGAACGAAGGACAAGGAATAAGACCATCAAGTTCCTTAAAGTTCAGTGGTCAAACCATTTTGAGGATGAGGCTACTTGGGAAAGAGAAGATCGTCTGCGTGCGGACTATCCATCTTTCTTTACCGAGTGAGCCAAATCTCGGGACAAGATTTCTGTAAGGGGTGGAGATTTTGTAACATCCCAACTGTATAATTTGGGTTATTCAAGTATAATTATATGTGTAGAAATTAAATCTTTTTCTCACAACTTGAAAACCCCTAAAATCTCATGTAATTCTTGTCCAAGAGTTGTGTAGTCCAAAACACAAAGCTCTTGTTGACCAAAAGTCAAATTCCTTTTCCAGCTTATCTTAAATCTTGTGCCCAACAATTGGAAAGTATTTTCCTTGGTCCTAAAACTGATGTGGGACCCCTCTGAAAAATATCACAAGTTGTAAAACTAGTTTGATAAATTTTGGAGGTAAAACAATCCTTTAAACAACCTTAACGAATTTCACGAGAAAAGTGCATTGCATAATAACCTCTGGAAATTTTATGCAAGGTTGATCTCATTGTCGACAAGCTCCAGCTTAAATTTCATTAAATTTGGAGTTCATTTGCTATCTCAAATAATTACGATAAGTTTCATTTGTTAAAAACTAAATTTAAAAGCCTACACTGCTCCTTGGGCTAGCCACTTGGCAAAGCCGGGTCCAAATTTCAACCCCATCGACCCTCCTTCCTCACCTTGATGAGGTCGTGGCCGTTGGATCCAATCCAAAGGCCACGACCTCCCCCTCAACCAACGCACCCAGGACCTCCCCTTCGAAGTCCTCTGGACCGCGTGGACCTCCTCGGGTCAACGTGGGCGCCAGACCTCCTCCGCGGTCAACACCGCAAAGGCTTTCCCACCTCATCAGGTCATAACCGTTGGATCAAAGATCCGCGGTCATGACCTCCCCTGTGTGTTAAATCCCAAAGACCTCCTCACCTTGTCCAGGTCATAGCCCTTGGATTAAGATCCAACCGGCCCTGACCTCCCCTTGTTATCAAACCTCAAAAACCACCTTCCACCTTGGCGAGGTCATAGCTGTTGGATTTACATCCAACCGCTCCTGACCTCCTCCTCTTAATCTAACTATCAGACCTCCCTTTGCACTCACTTGAGGTCGCAACTGCTGATTTACATCCAAAGGCCACGACCTCCTCTGAAAAACATCACGGTTAGGTCCTTCACAAGACGTGAGGTCGTTGCCCTTAGATCTAAATCTAATGGCCATGACCTCCCTTGTGTGTTGCGCAAGCTCAAGACCTACTTTATGCCACGTCGAGGCTCAGGCTCAGACCTCCCTGTTTTGATCACCACCGTTGGATCAAAATCCAAAGGTCTTGACCTCCCCCGCGCTTCACGCAAAGCCTCAGACCTCCCTTGGTTGTGTGCCCTTGGATTTTAATCCAAAGGCCATGACCTCCCCCTCATGTCTTATGTTCACAAGTGCAGTTAAGACCTCACAGAGGTCAAGGCCAGTTGGATGGAGATCCAACGCTTTGGACCTTGTGAGGACCCCCGAATTATCTCCGTAAGACCGAGACTAAGCATGGTCTTAAGGACATAACCCTTGAGCCTCAAGTAAATGGATTCCAACTTAACTCAATCTAAGTGAAAGGCTTAACTAACACTAGAGCCCCAACGATCATGCGTCTTCGCTCCTTGCAAGCACTACATGATTGTCGGTTCCCCAAATAGTCAAACACTACACTTAGTGAGTTAAATAGGAAGCCACTAACAGTGAGTATGCAAACATATTGGCTCCCAAGATCAGCGACCAATATGCCCATACTCTCATTCAACGTTGATCACATCCATACAACAATCATACATTCACAATTCAAAAGACATACAACATAATAGTTCAAATGTATGACTATTACAAGTGGCCGATCGCCAAATTGAAATAATATCATAAAGTAACAGCGAAGCAATGTAAATAAACCAAAAGTCCAGCATAGTATGCCCATAACCCATCGGCAACCGACTGGGGATAAAAGATAGCACTACTCGTCAGCGTCGCCTAAATCGGCGCTGACGAGATCGACGGGCTCACAAATCTCCTCACCTGAAATTGTAGCAACCGGGTTGAGTACAAACGTGCGCAAGTCTTACACAAATAAAAATTAGTTATGCATAGAGGTTGTTCCAAAGGATGGCTCATATTGGCTTAGTTTTGCGAAAGGACGCAATAATTTTAACAACCTACACATACTAGTTTTTCAATTGCAATTTTATAAACAGATTTGAAGTAGGAGTAAAGTACAAGAATAAGTAACAAATGAATCATACAAAAGACAAAGTGGCTGTCCACTTTGAGTATAAAGCAACATGAATAACCCATTCATGACGAACCAAGTTATAACCCAAATTTTAATTTCCATATCTAACAATAGCAACCATGTAACTCAAGTGTTGTCCATAACCGTGGACACGGCTATTCGAATAGATTTATACCCTGCAGGGGTGTACTACTTTACCCACATGACTTGATTAGCCCGTAAGCCTCCAGATGCCTCCGAATATAGCATACTTCCTATGGTATGCCGGCCGGGTAAACCAAGACTTAGTATTTTTCAGCAAGTTGATACCATTGAGTTGAATCACCCATGCGCGACGTAATCCCATTTAAGTGTAGGCTAGCCTCCTACCTTAAACGGGCACGCAAGTTGTGTCGGAAATGCCAACCCAATTAAATAAAGCTTAAATAGGGCTTGCCCTCACTATAAAGAATTGCAATTGGCACCCTTATGGATCATATATGCGATAGAACGCCTATATGCCCTCACACCACCAGTCATCAACTCAACAATACCAACCCCTTACTTAACTAAGCAGTGCCCATACACCGCATGTGGCAGCACGAGTTTTACTTGAATCAAAGATGTTACCAAAGTTCGGTCCTTAATTGTCTAGACAAGTCTACCACTTTCCCAAGTCTCGTGCACGGAGGCACCATCACTAACCATCACTTTTCCAGACCATAAGTTCATTTAAAAGTGATAAAATTTAACTTATAAAACAGATACGAAGATCTGAAACAAAGGTATATAGAGAAAGTTGTGTTCATCCCATAATTGTTGGGTTAATCCCGACAATCAATCTACCGTTCTAGACTTGCATGGCTAAGCAAACCCAAACCATAGATAATTCACACAACCTATCTTAAGCATGTGGTACTGAAGTTATTCATAATTCAAGATAATCCTCAACAATTGGATATAACTATTCTACACATCACAAAAATAGCGACCTTGTAAAATAATCATGCAAGCAATTATCATTGCACTTAACTTAACAAAACTAGGATCAAATATGATGCAAAAGAAAGTTCAAATGATGCTTGCCTTGCTGGTAGCTAAGCTGCTCTCCTCAGTAGCGTAAAGATCGATATCAATAGGCTCGGTATCTAGATAAATACAATACCGAATGAATAGCGAGAAATACTCAAAAATCCAAAGTACTCAAAAATGCATGATTTTTCTACAGTAGGTAAATCATGATTTTAGATGAATTTAGGTGAAAGAATTTCTTCATTTGGATGTAGCATGGGAGAGTTATAACGATTTGAATTTCAGCTTTCAATATGCCATCTTTAATTAATTTAATTATGGGGTCAAAATTTGTAGAGCAGTAGAGGGTATAAAGATTATAGGGATAAATAGGGAATATTAATACAAGACTAAATCAGTTGAGTTTGCTTCATTTGCGATTTCCATGATTTAGTTATGAATTTCTAAAGTTATCAGCATTTTTCTATTGTAAAAGTAATAAATTTATGGATCATTTTCCATAATACTACTCTCTGCTACAGAGACAGGTTTTAAACCATTTTTAAAATAAATTTTATTAAAATGAAAATTACCGAAGTGGTTTCATCTAATTTGGAGCTAATATGAATTAGTTATGCATTTTTAGAGTTATACATATTTATCGATGTGCAAATAAACAGATTTCGAATTTTCTAATCTATTTATACTTTTCTTACCGAGTGGCTTGCTAGTCATGGTCACTGACCAGCGGGCCCCGGGTCAATGGTTGACTTCGGACAAAATGACCAACTCGTGCTATATGAAAGCGACTCGCACAAATACGTTTTAAACTTCGAGCGTACTTTCCAATTAAGCCGAGAAGAAATACGTTTTCCTTAAAGGAAAACGTATCCCACCACTTTACACTACCCCTAATCACCTATGGGCCATGTCGCATGTCATGCACCGCAGTTCACTTAACACATTTTAAGCACGTTTTCCGACAAAGATCTTCATTAATCGCTAATCATTTGCATTAAACCCTCATCTCGTCGCTCTGAAGATGGTCCGCTCGTCCGACAAAACGGCGTCGGCTTCACTGAACCCTCGCCGGCGTTCCGCCACGCAATGGCGCGAGCTGAAGGTAGGGTTGGAACCACAATAGCGGCGCGCACCTCCTAGTAGTGGTGGCGCGACTACACCGCCTAGAACGGCGGCGAGCCGGAGTTAAGCGGCGCCATACGACGGTGTGCGTGCATGTGCGAGTTTAGCTCATGGTGTGCAAACAAGCGTCGCATAAGCTAAGGTAAGGCGTTTGGAAGCTCACCGAGGCTTAGGAGAGACCGAGAAGCTTCGGGTGCGGGTTGGCCCGCGAATGGCGACGGCGGCGACAAGCTCTCCGGGGTAGGGCATCATACACAAAGCGAAGAACAATGAGTTCTCCGAGGAGGTTAAGGAGGATAAGGAGATGGTGTAAAACGATGGATTGGAAATCAGCTTACCCGATCGACAAAGGAGGACGAAAAAAAGATCTTAACCGATAATGGGGAAAATCTCAAATTCTGACTCACGCCAATAATCCGACAAATTAGTCGAGGGGAACGTTAGCTAGGCCCTAAGGCACAAAGTGACGCGGAAGAAATTGAGAGGAGCTCACGGAGACGAAAATGACAAGAAGGGGTCGCCTGCACGCTCGAGCTCACCGAGAGCTTGAAGATGAACCCGGCTACAAGGCAATCGAAGCAATGTGATTAGCAAAATGGGTAAGGTAAGGAACACGTGTCGAGGGCTACCACCCGGTCGATTAACTTACGGAGAGGAGAACGAAGGAGAGCTCCTCTTCCCTCAGACCCGAGAGGAAAGATGGGGGAAATGAGAGCAGCCAAGGGGGTATTAAGCTCAGAGAAAGGTGGGAGCGGGCGCGGTGTAGAGAGGGGAACGACTCGGAGTGGCTTACTTGGGCGGTGGGCGCGACAGGCTCGAGTGCGAAGGATTGGCCGCAGCGTGGAGCTCGACCTCTGCATGAAGGCCTTGCCTGTTGGAGAAGACAGTCCGGCAGGTGGGACCGAGGTGGCAGCGACTCAAGGCGCGGAAGGGCAACGGGCGACGCGGCTCAATCGGACGCCATTTGATCGGGATCGACGGCTCACGATATAAGGTGAGGTTTTGAGTCATTGAAGGGGTGCGACGATCTGGGCGTCGGTCTTTGATCCAACGCGTGCATGCATCGGTGCATTTAGGTGGCTTGACCGAGCCGCTCATTGGGTCGGACTCGAGCCCCATGAATAGTACTTAACCAGCTTGGTTTATAGGGTTTGACTAAGTTTAAATTTGATCCTCCAGTTTGACCAGAGCCTTAAAAATATAAATAAAATCCCAAAAATTCTGAAATAATTTCCAGAGGTTCTGGGATAGTCTAAAGTTCATAAAAATTATAATATCATACTGTTCATGATATAATTTGGATAGTATAAATCCAAACTTAAGGTAGGTTATATAATTGGGTTTGAATTTTAATAGGGTTTAAACTTGTTCCAAAAATTTAGGAAAAAATTATATTAATTCAAGATAATTAATATAGTATTTGAATAAATTATTTTCAAGGAAACTTTAGTAGCATTTGTTCTGGTTTTTCTTTTGGGGTTCCATTTACAATATAAGTTTAATCCTTTCACGATTTTCCAAGTGCAATATACAATGTAAATGCTAGAAATCATGATGCATGCTAGTGAGATGCATAGTAATCAGCTTTATTAATTTGAGATTATCAAGAGATGTACAGAATCCTTTTTATTTATTTGGGGATGTGATAAACCTCCCCCATTTAAAAGATCTCGCCCCTAGATCGTGGTAGGGTGGAAGTTGGATAGAAAGGTTCTAAAAGATTTTATTATATCAGTTGTCTTTATTTCTTTCAAAGATAGTGCTAAGATGCTTTGCAAGGTAACCAAGTATAATCTTACGTTTTCCTTACCCGCTTTGTTTAACCTTGCCTTTCTTGATATGAAGGCACTTCAAGTAAAGAGTTCCTGATATTCTTGCGAATTGATCCTCACGTTCGGTAGCTTCATCTTCAGTATGATTGCTCCATTGCACTTTGATGAACTTGACATTGCGATTCCTTGTCTTGCGTTCTGCTTCTTCAAGAATGCGGATAGGGCGCTCCGGATAAGAAAGATCGGATTGCAATTCGAGTTCTTCTAACTCGATGGCCGGTTGGAACACGAAGACACTTCTTCAATTGAAAACGTGGAATACATCGTGAACATCCGATAGTGAAGGTGGCAATTCCAAACGATAGGCTACCGATCCTATTTTGGCTAGGACACGGAATGGTCCGATGTAGCGAGGTGCCAATTTGCCTTTGACTTGGAAACGATGCATTCCTTTCATAGGAGAGACTTTAAGGTAGACATGATCATCCACTTTAAAACTCAACTCCCGACGCAGCGGCGGTCGGCATAAGATTTTTGACGAGATTGAGCCGTCCGAGTCGTTCATGATCGACACGAACTTGCTCTTCGCGTCCTCCACCAAGGTTGGACCATAAAATGGTCTCTCCCGCTTGCACCAGTTCAAAGGTGTTCTACAAGCTCTCCCATACAATGCTTCAAAGGGGGACATTTGTATGCTTGATTGAAAACTATTGTTGTAGGAGAACTCCGCAAACGGTAAGCATTTCTCCCAATTGTTGCCATAGGATAGCACACAAGCTCGGAGAAGGTCTTCTAAAATTTGGTTCACCCTTTCAGTTTGTCCATCTGTTTGCGGATGGTAAGCGGAGCTGAAAGATAGATTGGTCCCCATGGCTTTATGTAAGCAACTCCAAAAGTGGGATGTGAATTGAGGGCCTCTATCCGACACAATTACTTTTGGTACCCCATGGAGACAAACGATCTTGGAGATATACAGCTCTGCTAGCTTGGCTCCGGGGTAAGTGGTCTTGACAGGAATAAAGTGAGCAACCTTTGTTAGGCGATCGACGATCACCCAAATGGAATCGAATCCAGATTGAGTCCTTGGAAGGCCGGTGATAAAATCCATGCCAACTTCTTCCCACTTCCACTTGGGAATGGGCAGGGGTTGTAGAGTACCGCTTGGCTTTAAATGCTCGACCTTGACTCTTTGGCATACATCACAACCGCAACAAAGCGAAGCGATTTGTTGTTTCATTCAACTCCACCAAAGTCGCTTTTTAAATCGTGGTACATCTTGGTACTACGGATGAATAGAGAACTTGGAATCATGAGCCTCTTTGAGAATAAGCTCCCTCAAAGTACGATCAAAAGGTACTACCAACCGGTTTCGAAACAAAGGGCACCATGTGCATCTTCTTTGAAGCATTTGGCCTTGCCTCTCTTCATTTCAGCCGGATCTTTGCGACTTCCATGTCGGTCTTTTGAGCTTCTCGAATCTGGTCCTCAAGTGTAAAATTCACACTTAGGGCAGCTAGAGAGCCTTCTTCAATTATTTCTAGGTGGAGACGTTGCATTGCAAAGACACAACCTGCGAGAAAATGGAGTTACCGATACACGCTTGCATTGATATTTTCTACTTAATGCATCGGCAACAACATTGGCTTTTACCGATGATAGTGGAGTCCCATATCATAATCCTTGATTAACTCAAGCCATCTTCTTTGCCTCAAGTTCAGATTGGCTTGGGTGAAAATATATTTGAGACTTTTGTGATCGGTGTAAATCTCATGCGATTACCTATGAGGTAATGTCGCCATATTTTCAGAGCATGAACTACGGCTGCAAGCTCTAAGTCATGTGTGGGATAATTAGCTTCATGAGGCCTCAATTGCCTTGACGATATGCCACCACTTGGCCCTCTTGCATAAGCACACAACCGAGCCCGTGGCGAGATGCATCACAAGAAATATCGGCTCTTATGAATATCCCAGATGAGCACGGAGCTTTGGTCAAGATCTCTCAAGGTGTGAAAACTTTCTCACACTCTGCTGACCATTCAATTTCTTTTCTTTCTTTAAGAGTTGGGTCATTGGCCTCGCAATTTTAGAGAAATCCTTGATGAATCAAGGTAGTATCCCGCAAGTCCAAGGAAATCGCGAATGTCGGTGACGCTCTTGGGTTGTTTCGATCAAGTACATCTTTGACTTTGCTTGGATCAACAGCGACACCACCCTTGGATAGGACATGACCCAAGAAACTAACTTCGCGCAGCCAGAATTCACATTTGCTAAATTTGGCATACAATTGATGTTTGCTTGAAGCTTCTCCAACACAAGCCGCAGGTGCTGCTCATGTTCTTCATCAGTCTTTGAGTAGATAAGGATATCATCGATGAATATGACGACAAACTTATCTAAGTACTCCATGAAAACCGAATTCATGAGGTTCATGAAGTACGCGGGAGCATTCGTCAATCCAAAGGACATGACAGTGTACTCGTACAAGCCGTATCGAGTAGAAAATGCTGTCTTCGGTATGTCTTCAGCTCTAACTTTGATTTGATGGTAGCCCAATCTCAAATCGATCTTGGAGAAAACCTGGGCTCCATTCAGTTGATCGAACAAATCATCTATTCTAGGAAGTGGATATTTGTTCTTGACAGTTACTTCGTTCAACGGACGGTAGTCGACACACATCCGTAAACTCTTGTCTTTCTTCTTGACAAAGATAGCCGGACATCCCCAAGGTGAGGAGCTCGGCCTAATAAATCCCTTATCTAAAAGTTCTTTAAGTTGTTCTTTTAGTTCCACTAACTCATTAGGAGGCATCCGATACGGCCTTTTTGAGATTGGGGCGATGCAGGCGCAAGCTCGATCACTAATTCAACTTCACGATCGGGGGCATGCCCGAAGTTCTTCCGAAAGACATCCGGATAGTCACATACTCTGGTACTTTCTCCAAATCAAGGGAGGTACTAGCCTCTAGGGCATAAAGATGAGAGTTGCCCACTAAAGGTGCAAAATGACATGGCTACCGTCCCTCGCTAGGATCAAACCGATCGTTGGCACAATCGATCTTTCCCTTATTTTTGGACAGCCAATCCATCCCTAAAATCACATCAATACCCACCGAACTTATCACTATTAAATTTGCCAAGAAATTAGTCGTTTCAATTTCTATTCTTACGTCCCGACAGACTTGATCGGTTTGGAAAACCGATCCCGGGGACTGAATATGATAAGGTGGGTGAAGCTTAAGTATTTCAAATTGATTATGTGCAGCATAATCTCTTTTTATGAATGAATGGGATGCTCCTGAATCAAATAAAACTGATGCTGGACAAGAATTAACAAGAAGGGTACCTAACACGACGTCTAGAGTGCCGCTTGCCTCCTCGGCGGTGACGTGGTTAACTCGCCCACGTGCAGGGACCTGAGGAGGGGTAGATACTGCTCTCATAGGTGGTGCGGGTCTTGCCGCAGCTGATGTAGTAGGAGCCTCTGTAGGTCTGAGGCATTCCTCGCTGCTTGGCGAGGCACTTATCTGCATAGTGGCCCTGACGACCACAATGAAAGCATGTGACATTGGGCCTGTAAGGGCTACTGCCTTGGGAGTTCTTACCCCCAATAAACTTCTGAGCTGCTGGAGATGCTGAGGAAGTCCTCAGTGGCGCTGGAGCTGGCAGTAGTGTAGGAGCTTGATAAGTTCGAGGCATCCCTTGCTTCCTCGCAAGGCATTTAGGCGCATAGTGACCAATGCGGCCACAGTAAAAGCAAGTGACATTGGGCCCCTTATCGATAGATCCTTGAAGATCTCGAACACGGATGGTAAAAGCTTGGTGTTTCTCTGGACAGAATATCGCAAAATGTCCCGGAGTGTTGCAAAGGAAACAAATAAGGTTCCTATCTTTATGGGACCGATTTCGATGCTTCTTCTCGGGTGGGCCTTGCGTAACCTCTTGGCCAGAGTTTGCCTTGGTGACGGCTGCGTGAAAATCCTTCGTTGAAGTTCAATCGAATTGGTGATCATCTGGCGAAGATGACACTCTTTGGGACAAGGATCATGTCCTCGCAGAGAAACAAGTGACCTTGGTAGTTGGGCAACTTCCCGGTGGATGGTCTCCGTCGCAGCTTGGGACAACTTGAAGTGCACTGCTCGACGTAGTGTCCTTCCTCGCCACAGCGTCGACAGACCGTGGCCTCCGCCATGGCTCTTTTTAACTTCCTTAATTCACATTGGTGGGTGAAGTGCCCCACCTTGCTGCATTCAAGACATGTGACGGTGTGTTGAATTCCGTGGATGGTGACTTTTCCTAGGTTGAGTGCTAGAAGGAGTATTAGGTCCTGCCATCCTGTTGTCACACAGATGGTTAGATGATAGACGAGTGATACACTTGATCGAGTGTGGAATGAAAATCTGGATAGCAAGGAGAAAACCTAAAACTAGAATGCACATGGTAATGAAATGCACCAAATGAGAACACCACAAGAAGGCAAAAGACATAAAAACCAACTCAAGATCCATTAAAGTAATACTTTGCCTTTTTGGGTTACAATTACATTTATATAAGCCCGTAGGCAATTAGTAATTGTCCGAAACAAAATTTCTTGCAAAACAACACTGAAAGTTCAACAACTACATACCCATTACAAGAATCTAAGGGCAAGAAGGACAAGGTGAGATAGTTTCGTAAACAAAACCGTAATAGGGTAAGAAATGATTCTAAGATGGATGAGGAATAAAAGATACCCTTAACTTAACTTTCCAAAGTAATTTTGATAACAAAGAAAATATTTTGACCAAGAGGCTTGCTAAACTTAACGCCCATGCTAACTCTAACCTCTAACAAGATGGCTCGATATTAACGCTCGTGAGGACCCCGAATTATCTCCGTAAGACCGAGACTAAGCATGGTCTTAAGGACATAACCCTTGAGCCTCAAGTAAATGGGTTCCAACTTAACTCAATCTAAGTGAAAGGCTTAACTAACACTAGAGCCCCAACGATCATGCGTCTCGCTCCTTGCAAGCACTACATGATTGTCGGTTCCCCAAATAGTCAAACACTACACTTAGTGAGTTAAATAGGAAGTTACTAACAGTGAGTATGCAAACATATTGGCTCCCAAGATCAGCGACCAATATGCCCATACTCTCATTCAACGTTGATCACATCCATACAACAATCATACATTCACAATTCAAAAGACATACAACATAATAGTTCAAATGTATGACTATTACAAGTGGCCGATCGCCAAATTGAAATAATATCATAAAGTAACAGCGAAGCAATGTAAATAAACCAAAAGTCCAGCATAGTATGCCCATAACCCATCGGCAATCGATCGATAAAGATAGCACTACTCGTCGGTCGCCGCTTAAATCGGCGCCGACGAGATCGACGGCTCACAAATCTCCTCACCTGAAATTGTAGTAACGGGTTGAGTACAAACGTGCTATAAAGTCTTACACAAATAAAAATTAGTTATGCATAGAGGTTGTTCCAAAGGATGGCTCATATTGGCTTAGTTTTGCGAAAGGACGCAACAATTTTAACAACCTACACATACTAGTTTTTCAATTGCAATTTTATAAACAGATTTGAAGTAGGAGTAAAGTACAAGAATAAGTAACAAATGAATCATACAAAAGACAAAGTGGCTGTCCACTTTGAGTATAAAGCAACATGAATAACCCATTCATGACGAACCAAGTTATAACCCAAATTTTAATTTCCATATCTAACAATAGCAACCATGTAACTCAAGTGTTGTCCATAACCGTGGACACGGCTATTCGAATAGATTTATACCCTGCAGGGGTGTACTACTTTACCCACATGACTTGATTAGCCCATAAGCCTCCAGATGCCTCCGAATATAGCATACTTCCTATGGTATGCCGGCCGGGTAAACCAAGACTTAGTATTTTTCAGCAAGTTGATACCATTGAGTTGAATCACCCATGCGCGACGTAATCCCATTTAAGTGTAGGCTAGCCTCCTACCTTAAACGGACGCATAAGTTGTGTCGGAAATGCCAACCCAATTAAATAAAGCTTAAATAGGGCTTGCCCTCACTATAAAGAATTGCAATTGGCACCCTTATGGATCATATATGCGATAGAACGCCTATATGCCCTCACACCACCAGTCATCAACTCAACAATACCAACCCCTTACTTAACTAAGCAGTGCCCATACACCGCATGTGGCAGCACGAGTTTTACTTGAATCAAAGATGTTACCAAAGTTCGGTCCTTAATTATCTAGACAAGTCTACCACTTTCCCAAGTCTCGTGCACGGAGGCACCATCACTAACCATCACTTGTCCAGACCATAAGTTCATTTAAAAGTGATAAAATTTAACTTATAAAACAGATACGAAGATCTGAAACAAAGGTATATAGAGAAAGTTGTGTTCATCCCATAATTGCTCAAGTTAATCCCGACAATCAATCTACCGCTCTAGACTTGCATGGCTAAGCAAACCCAAACCATAGATAATTCACACAACCTATCTTAAGCATGTGGTACTGAAGTTATTCATAATTCAAGATAATCCTCAACAATTGGATATAACTATTCTACACATCACAAAAATAGCGACCTTGTAAAATAATCATGCAAGCAATTATCATTGCACTTAACTTAACAAAACTAGGATCAAATATGATGCAAAAGAAAGTTCAAATGATGCTTGCCTTGCTGGTAGCTAAGCTGCTCTCCCTCAGTAGCGTAAAGATCGATATCAATAGGCTCGGTATCTAGATAAATACAATACCGAATGAATAGCGAGAAATACTCAAAAATCTAAAGTACTCAAAAATGCATGATTTTTCTACAGTAGGTAAATCATGATTTTAGATGAATTTAGGTGAAAGAATTTCTTCATTTGGATGTAGCATGGGAGAGTTATAACGATTTGAATTTCAGCTTTCAATATGCCATCTTTAATTAATTTAATTATGGGGTCAAAATTTGTAGAGCAGTAGAGGGTATAAGGATTATAGGGATAAATAGGGAATATTAATACAAGACTAAATCAGTTGAGTTTGCTTCATTTGCGATTTCCATGATTTAGTTATGAATTTCTAAAGTTATCGAGATTTTTCTATTGTAAAAGTAATAAATTTATGGACCATTTTCCATAATACTACTCTCTGCTACAGAGACAGGTTTTAAACCATTTTAAAATAAAGTTTATTAAAAATGAAAATTACCAGAAGTGGTTTCATCTAATTTGGAGCTAATATGAATTAGTTATGCATTTTTAGAGTTATACATATTTATCAGTGTGCAAATAAACAGATTTCGAATTTTCTAATCTATTTATACTTTTCTTACCGAGTGGCTTGCTAGCCGCGGTCACTGACCAGCGGGGCCCCCAGGTCAATGGTTGACTCGGACAAAATGACCAACTGTGCTATAACAGAAAGCGCACTCAGACAAATACGTTTTCAGAAACTCGAAGCGTACTTTCCAATTAAGCCGAGAAGAAATACGTTTTCCTTAAAGGAAAACGTATCCCACCACTTTACACTACCCCTAATCACCTATGGGCCCGCATGTCATACACTCGCAGTTCACTTAACACATTTTAAGCACGTTTTCCCGACAAAGATCTTCATTAATCTGCTAATCATTTGCATTAAACCCTCATCTCGTCGCTACAGTACTGGTCCGCTCGTCCGACAAAACGGCGTCGGCTTCACCAGACCCTCGCCGGTGTTCCGACCCGCGGCGGCGCATGAAGCTGAAGGTAGGGTTGGAACCACAATAGCGGCGCGCACCTCCTAGTAGTGGTGGCGCGACTACACCGCCCTAGAACGGCGGCCGTGTTAAGCGGCGCCACGACGGTGTATGCGTGCATGTGCGAGTTTAGCTCATGGTGTGCAAACAAGCGTCGCGATAAGCTAAGGTAAGGCGTTTGGAAGCTCACCGTGGCTTAGGAGAGACCGGAGAAGCTCGGGTGCGGGTTGGCCACGGCAATGGCGACGGCGGCGACAAGCTCTCCGGGGGTAGGGCACTGGGCACAAAACGAAGAACAATGAGTTCTTCGAGGAGGTTAAGGAGGATAAGGAGATGGTGTAAAACGATGGATTGGAAATCAGCTTACCCGATCGACAAAGGAGGACGAAAAAAAGTTCTTAATCGATAATGGGGAAAATCTCAAATTCCCGGCTCACGCCAATAATCCGACAAATTAGTCGAGGGAAGCGTTAGCTAGGCCCTAAGGCACAAAGTGACGCGAAGAAATTGAGAGGAGCTCACCGGAGACGAAAATGACAAGAAGGGGTCGCCTGCACACGCCCGAGCTCACCGAGAGCTTGAAGATGAACCCGGCTACAAGGCAATCAAGCACTTGTGATTAGCAAAAATGGGTAAGGTAAGGAACACGATCCGAGGGCTACCACCGGTCGAGGCTTACGAGAGGAGAAACGAAGGAGAGCTCCTCTTCCCTCGGACCGAGAGGAAAGATGGGGAAATGAGAGCAGCCAAGGGGTATTAAGCTCGAGAAAGGTGGGAGCGGTAGCGGTGTAGAGAGGAACGACTCGAGTGGCTTACTTGGGCGGTGGACGCGACAGGCTCAGAGCGCCGAAGGGATTTCGCTCTCACGTGGAGCTCGGCCTCTGCTGAAGCCCCGCCTGTTGGAGAAGACAGTCCGGCAGTGGGACCGAGGTGGCAGCGACTCAAGGCGTGGAAGGGCAACGGGCGACGTGGCTCAATCTGGACGCCATTTGATCGGGATCGGACGGCCACGATATAAGGTGAGGTTTTGAGTTGAAGGGGTGCGACGATCCGGGCCGTCGGTCTTTGATCCAACGCTGCATGCATCGGTGCATTTAGGTGGCTTGACCGAGCGCTCATTGGGTCGGACTCGAGCCCCATGAATAGTACTTAACCAAATTTTGGTTTATAGGGTTTGACTAAGTTTAAATTTGATCCTCCAGTTTGACCAGAGCCTTAAAAATATAAATAAAATCCCAAAAATTCTGAAATAATTTCCAGAGGTTCCTGGGATAGTCTAAAGTTCATAAAAATTATAATATCATATTGTTCATGATATAATTTGGATAGTATAAATCCAAACTTAAGGTAGGTTATATAATTGGGTTTGAATTTTAATAGGGTTTAAACTTGTTCCAAAAATTTAGGAAAAAAAATTATATTAATTCAAGATAATTAATATAGTATTTGAATAAATTATTTTCAAGGAAACTTTAGTAGCATTTGTTCTGGTTTTTCTTTTGGGGTTCCATTTACAATATAAGTTTAATCCCTTTCACAGATTTTCCAAGTGCAATATACAATGTAAATGCTAGAAATCATGATGCATGCTAGTGAGATGCATAGTAATCAGCTTTATTAATTTGAGATTATCAAGAGATGTACAGTAATCCTTTTTATTTATTTGGGGATGTGACAGACCTCCTGTCCTATTTTCCCTCGTGCGCTTACACATTAAGGAAATCGGAGGGCCACGACCTCCCCATCCTTGATCGTGTGGCTGGGACCTCCTCCCAGTCATTTAGGCGTAACGGTTCAAAATTGTCATCCGATGGTTAGGACCTCTCCCAGGTTTTATCCAACGGTCATAAAGACCTCCCCTGTTCTTCTCCTTCCTCTGACACGCCTGCGAGCTCTGAGCAGTGTATTTAATGCGTGTCTGTGCATGGGATACGTTATATCACTCTTTCTTGACCGCATTTAATCTGCAGTCGACTTTTCGCCTCTAGTCAGCTCAAGCCTACCACTGTGTCAACATACCATCTTGTCCATTGTCATAGACCACGCCATGGGCCAAGCTCATCATGAGCTTAGCCAGTGGTCTAAGACCTCCTTTGCCCTAAGGATAAAACCACCCCCACTATGCCTTTGTCTTCTTTTACACGCCATTGTTCCTTGCTCGCTCTCCCGGGCTTGGGAACTCTAAACCATCAAACCTTCCTTGGCCGTCATTGTTGGAGTTGAAGCTCCTTGGTGGGCAAGGGTCGCTGGAGATTTCTTCTCCCTCTCCTTGCTTCCATTTGTGCCTTTCCTCTGGGACCAAGCCCTAACCAAATTTGTTTGGGCCTTTTTCAGAGGTGGACAAAGCTAGAGCTGGTACCATTGGAGGTCGCTGGCGAGGTCTACATCGTTGAGAGGAGGTCCACTAAGTGTGCAACGTTATTGTGCACTCACTGGTACCATTGGAGGTCGCTGGCGAGGTCTACATCGCCGGCGAGAACCAAATCTTTGAGCTCGGGATTTTTGTCGGACGCAACGGCAGCGTCGTTGTCGTTTTAGGACAGAGATCCTCAGCTTTGATTGCGCTAATCATTGCTCAATTGTAACATCCCAATTCTGAAAATGAGGGGAAATTAAAACTTTTTATTTATCTTTAGGTCCTTGAACCTTTTCTGTAATTCTTGTAAAAGAATTATGGGAATAGAAATCAAATCCCCAATTTAAACTCCAATCAAAAACCTCCTGGATAAAAATCTTTTGTCCAACACTTGTAAATATTTTTCCTGAGTTCTAAGGAAGCCTTGTGACCCCTCTGAATTTTCTTACAATTTTTAGAAATTGTTTGAATAATTTTAGAGGCAAGTCAAACCTAGTTAAACCCTGGTCAAACCTCACTATCCATCCTTCTGGAATTTCCCTAGAAAAATTCATTGCACCAACTCTTCTGGAAATTTTATGGGAGGTTAATATGTTAGTCATAAAGCTCCTGTAAAAATTTCATAATTTTTGGAGTTGTTTTGATACCTCAATTAAATCCACAAAATCTCAGTTCCAAATTCAAACTCATTTGGGTTAGTACTGTTCCACGGGCTCGAACCCGAGCCTGGCTCAGCCACTTGACCTGGTCAGACCGCCTAGCTGCACCAAGCGGCGCGGGCGCGGGTGATCTCTTTTGGGCTGTTGGATTAAAATCGGGCGGCCCATTTTCAGATACCCTTCAGCGATGCATCTTCTTTCTCGGCCCTTCGATCTAAATCGTGCGGCTCAGCGTCGTCGTCCTCCTCCCACACCCCTCTCCCTCTCGCGTGTGCAGCGGGCTATGGCAGTGGAGTGGGGCGCTACGTCGTCGCGTCACTTGGGCGGTATTCAACGGGTCTCTGGCAGCATTTAATGCTTCTCGTGCTCCTCCCGGAAGTCCCGCGCCACCACCGCTCCCGTCCCTCTCAGAGCTCCTTGGCGGTGAAAGGACCCGAGGCTCTCCTGCCGCTGCTCTCTTCCTCCTGGCTACTTTAGCCCTTTGGCCTCTTTCCTTGGCTTCCATTAGCCTCACAGATACTCTAGCGAGCACCCTCGGTCTTTGTTCGTGCTCCACTCGCTTTGGTCACCGATTGCGCCATTGCCGCCTCTGGAGCTTCGGTGAAGGCAAGGCTCGATGGCGCCCTCCCTTCTCTCTACTCGGCTTCTCTCTCTCACCTCTGTGGTGGTTAACCCTCTCCCAATTTTGGGTTTCCCCTGCAGGAGTGAGGTGAATCGGGGATTTTGTAGCTCGCGGCCGCAAACGCCCCCTTTCGTCTCCACCTCTGGTGAGTCCACCTCCTCTCGATTCCCCTCTCTGGCAGCATCAGTGGGGTGATTAGGGCCCGATTTGATGACCCGGTCGCGTTGTCTTCTCTCAGGCTGGCTTCTCCTCGTGCCGCCAGTAGCGCCGCCGCGGTTCTTCGTCGACGGCACTGCTCCGGCCACCCCAGCCTCTCCGCGTCACTCGGGTGAGTCACCGTAGCATGTAGTTACCCGAGCACCGCTTGGCGACCGCCGCGAGCTCCTCCTCGCGATTGTCGTTTCCGTAGAGTCGCCGCCGCCGCCGTCGCGCCGCCTGCTGTGGACCTCACCGGAGGTGAGTGGTGTCTTGGCGTGACCGATGCTATTGTGCACCCGTAAGTGCGCTTGGTTCGCGCCGCCGCAGCCGTAGGTCGCCGCGCGTTTGCCGGTAAGCCGCTCGGTCGCGGGTAATCACTGGGCGCCGTTTTCGTTTTTGGTCAGTGAGTGTGAGCCGTCCATTTGCGAGATCTGTGGCGGAGATCGATCGTAGTTGGGCGTGTGCACTGTGCCGTTTCCACTATGAGCCGCCCGATCTTCGATCAACGGCCCACAATCCCGCTCCATTTTCGCGCGCGTGAGCCCAATCCCGCCGACTCGATTCAACGCTGGCCGTTGGATTCTCCATCAACGGTCCACGTTGCTAGCTTCCGCGGGCGCGCGGGCGCGCTGTTGACCTGATCGTGGGCCGCACGATCCAGGATCTACGGTTCACAATAGGCCACGCCTTAATGGGTTTATGAATTTCCCGAGAGCTTTATTTTTGAACTGGAAAAAGGTATTAATCTTTGTAAATGCATATCTTTTTCATGGGAATTCATTTTTAGATGATCCCACTTCTGTTAATTCAGTTAGGATCTAAACTTTAATCTAAAAATGTTTAGAAGATTAATATGACTCCAGAAAAGCATGAAATTAGATTTTAAACATTCTCAGCTTTATTATTGCAATGAAATTCCTGTTAAATTGAAAAATACATAACAAATTCAATATAAATCCTTTTTAGTTAAACTCAACTTTGTTAATTCTGTTATTACCTATACTTTAATCTAAAAATACTTGTAATCATGTGTTAGTTGCAAAAATGTCCAGAATTAACTTTGACTTTGCATAGGCTTTAATTGTTTACTAGAAAACATTGCAACTTGTAAAATGCATAACTAATTCTCTGTAAATGATTTTTGAGTGAATCCAAGTCTGTTGGGTTCCTCTATTAATGAACTTGCTAGGAAAAATAGTTTTGAACATGTTACTGTTTCTAGGAGAAATAATCATGCATTATAATTTTGTTCAAGTTCTTGTTTCAAAAGTTAGTAGAGAATGCAATATAGCCCCAAATGGGATGAACCCTATTTTGCTGTTCCTCTCATGAGATGCTTGAACTACTGTAAAATTTTCAGGTTCCCTACATGTCTAGAAATTTTGTCGATGAATAGTAACCTAATTCTAATTACTAGGCTGAGCAAAAGTGTTTTCATCATAACTTTTGCATTAAAGATCCAAATCAGTTGATTCTTGTTTCTATATTCATGTTAAATCAATACCTTGCTTCTATAAAAATTTCAAATCATTCGGAGAACTTTTGCTGTTGGGTCTTGTTGCTTTTTCTTTATTCTTATCGACTCTTTATCGCCTTTTCGTTAGGGTTCGACATTTGTGGTAATCCCGAGAACGATCCTCCGCAACAAAGTGACCCTCAACAGCCAGGCAAGCAGTTTGACCATGATTCATCCTATAATTGCAAGTCTATTATGTTGTTTAAACTCTATGTATGCATTGCTACTTTGTTTTAATTATGGTTAGTGGATCCTATAGTTGCATAATCTGTAGGAATACCATGTCTTTACTACCATGAGCCTAGGTTATTTGCTGTGGTTGGAGTTCGTGGATGAACTCCTATCACTTAGTAGTTGTGATTTCAAATGCTTAGCAATGCTTAGATAACGGTAGAAATGGGCGATCATCGGCTTAGTCGATGGTCTTGATCACACAAATCTAAATATTACTCCTTTATGTCCAGCACTTGTGCTTTGTTAATTTGTAAAGTAAAAATCTGAAAATAAAAGATTGTTTAGACTTGGGCATATTGGATGAATGGTGTGGTTTTTGGATTGTGGAAGTATGCCTAAGTCCCTAAGGACCGAGTTACTTGCGCCTCCGATCTTGAGCATATTATGCGTACTAACCACACGAGGGGGAAATGGGACCCCACTTGACTAAGTACTTTGGAGGGTGTTAATTGGGGTCGCTTCGGTTGGTGGTTTTAAAGATAAAATGTGTGTGTGGTGTGGGAGGGAGCATTAGCTTCCTGGGTAGGTCGCCTAATGTCTCCTTCTCCCGTGTGTTGTGCGACTCAGAATTAGCATTGTCCATTGGAAATGTCTCAGAGGACTTAGCTGTGCAAAGACACCTTTGGTAGTGTGCGTAAAGGAAAGGCGATCTGGCGTGTGGGTACAAGTGGTACACCCTGCAGGATAAAACTATTCAATAGCCTCGCCCTAGGTTATGGACACGCCGGATACGCCCGTGAGAACTAGCCTACAACATTTAATTAAAACTTGATCGGGTTGGTATGAACGGGAGTTCATGTTATTGTTGTGGTGACTAATGGGTTAGTCACTTCGGGTTGTTCATGTTGTTGTTATTATGTATTATCACGTTGTTATTTCAACAATTAAAAATGCTTTGCCAAATTGCCTTCAATCTCTTATGTTATTGCAAATAAATGTTGCTTTATGCTAAATGAGACATACAACCTCCACTTACATAAAGCTTGCATGTAGCATATGTTATAGGCCTGTTATCTTACACGTAAGTCTTATGGAGTACTTTATGTACTCATCTCGCCCGTGGTTGTGGCATTTTGTGGCTTTTGTTGCAGAGGGAGAGGTGAGATCCTAGAGCCTCACTTTTGTCCCACGTGTTGCGCTTCTTCGACGGCTAGCTTGGCGGTCCCACGATGCCTAGGGGTTAAGGCACACTGATTGGCTTTGTGTTATAGCCATCTTTATGGCACTTTTGCTTCCGCTGTTATCTCTTTAGAATTGTTGCTATTTGGCCTTAGGGCCCCTCTTTTGTAATAGCTATTCCATATTAATATTAACTTCTGGTTTGTTGCTTATGTACTATGTGTTGTATGGAATTGATACATTCTTTTGTTGTGAGGTATGTATACTGCATTCTGGGAAGTATACATCTCTCGAGACTGGGTTTATTTGGTTGATAATACTAGGGTCAATTGGATGACTAAGTATTATGAGCCTAATAAACACCGGGGTCTCACAAAAGTTGGTATCAGAGCCGTTATGACCGTAGTAACGCAAGCTTGGTCGTCTTTAGGATATTTTGAAAACCTATTTTCAAAGTATAAATGAGTTTTGAAAGCTTAAGTAATTCTCGGATTTTACTCCTTACCTATCTTAGCTTTCTCTTCTCATCTCACTCTAATTTGAGTTTTAAAAGTTGTTTTCCTCTCTTCCCTTCTACACAATAGTTGTTGTCGACTAATTTGGGTTTTGGGAACTAATGAGTTTGGCAAATTGAAGTGTTAGCTGCCCTCTACAAGGTTTTGAAGTTTCCGAAGTTGAAGAATTCGGCTTGGAGGCTTGGATGCAAAATCTGGACAGCGATCGCCGATTTCCGGACAGCGAGCTCATAAGTCCTAAATAGGGTAGAAAATGAGAGGTTAATTCAACTAAAACTTGTGGGAATAAAAGGGTAAGATGTGATACTAGTTAGCTAAGTATCTAACACGTATTTCGCTGAATTAACATTGCTCTCTACTAGTATTAACCCTTACGTTACAATCTGATTTTAATCCTCTCGAGCAACTACTGCTCATTCAATACGGGTTAGTGAGTTGAGAAGTTGAGCCTTGCTTTTGGTGTTTCTTGGCTGTTTTGAGAGTCTTTTAGAAGCTTCTAAAGTTGATTTACTCGCTGTTTTGGCTTTCGTTTAGGGTGATATTCCATTCCCCTAGTCGATCGCTTTTTGCTTTCTTTAAGGCTTTGGTTTCGAGTCTAGTTGCTAACCAAGGTTTCTTGTAACAGGATGGCTGGACACACTCGTAGCGGCCAAGGCCAGTCAGCTGGTCCGGACGAGGAGCTTCCTCCTCCTCCGACCATGGCCGAGGTCCTTCGCAGATTGAGCGCAACCGCGGATGACAGAGAGTTCTCTTCGACGCCATCGCGCAACACCACCGCACTTTCCGGAGCTTGTGATCTGGGCAAGGAATGCCCATCGCCTCGTGGGGTCTTGCTGAGTTCCTTCGCACCCAGCCCCTACCTTTTCCTTGCCCGAGGACTCCGCTTGATGCATTTATTGGCTTCGTCTCGTGGAGCGGAAGCTCAAGATAGCGCAGCGCCGAGAGCACGAAAAGGCGCTGTTCGCATCGCACCACCGGAGGGTGCAGCTTTGTCATGGTGGGAGAATTTTCGCCATGCAGCCCATAGACCACACCGCCTCGTGGGAGGAGTTTCGTCTTGCCTTCCGTCGGGCTCACATCCTCGCCGGCTTGATGGAGATCAAGCGGGGAGTTTCTTGCGCCAAGCAAGGGCGTAGCTCACCATGGAGTATGTATACTGAGTTCAACCATCTAGCTCGTTATGCTCCCGAGGATGTGGCCACCGATATGGCTAAGGTGCCAAGTTCAGCGTGGCTTGTCCAAGGAGTCAAGGACAAGCTATCCATTGTCGACTTTCACGATTTCCGACCTTGGTCGACAAGGCCATCGTTCTTTGAGCATGCGGCTCGAGAGCTTATGGATTCCTCAGAACGCAAGTGGAGACTTACAAGTCTTCCAAGTCCAGCCCTCCGTCCTCGCTTGGGCGATCTCGGGGTTCCATCTCGCCAAAGACACCCGAGGTCACCTGCCCTGTTCCTCGTTCGTCGCAGAGCCGTGCCCGATCCACGCGTCTGAAGTCGCCAGAGCAGTTCCGCAACCCGGCGCGATGTCACTTGTTTTGCATGCAACGTAAGGGGCATTATGCGAACCAATGCCCTAAGAAGACGGGCGAGTACTCGTCCTAATGGAGGACGCGCGAGGTGGATCTTCGCAGGACCAGAAGATCGTCCCGGCTACCCAAGGCGTGGGTAGTGGTCGCGTCAACGCCATCACCGCGGAGGAGGCTCAGGAGGCACCCGACGTTGTGCTAGGTACGCTTTTTGTTAACTCTCATCCTGCTACTGTCTTGTTTGATTCAGGAGCATCACATTCCTTTGTTTCTGAGTCTTTTGCTGTTGTTGGGGAGCTTCTTTTCTCTCCATTGTCGGTCCCGCTACTCATTCGCTCTCCCGGGTCGGAGTTGAGAGCTGAGCTTGAGTGTAGGGATGTCCCCATCGAGATTGAGGGAGTTGGATTCTCAGCGAATCTTATTCTCCTCAAGTCTGCGAGTCTGGACGTGATTCTTGGTATGGATTGGTTGTCTCGTCATATGGGGCAAATCGATTGCGCCAAGAAGTCCGTCTCTCTTTCTAGTCCCTTCGGTGTTCGCGTTTCCTTCTCGCCGGTTGCTAGGTCCACATCTCTTCGCCCTCGGCGAAGTCCGTTTAGATATTAATGAAGTCCCAACAGTTTGTGACTTCATTGATGTCTTTCCCGATGATCTTCGGGGATGCCACCAGTTCGAGATCTCGAGTTTGTCATTGAGTTGGCTCCTGCATCGCCCTATTTCTAAGAGGCCGTATCGGATGCCTCCGAACGAGTTGGTAGAGCTGAAGAAGCAGTTAAGTGAGCTGCAAGAGAAGGGTTTCATCCGCCCTAGCTCATCTCCTTGGGGTTGTCCAAGAATCTTCGTAAAGAAGAAGGACGGTACTTTTACGCATGTCGCGTTGATTACCGCCGCTTAATGAAGTGACGTGAAGAACAAGTATCCATTGCCCTCAAGATCGACGATCTCTTCGATCAATTAACTGGAGCTCGAGTTTTCTCCAAGATTGATTTGAGAGTGGGATATCATCAAGTTCGGATTCGACCTGAGGATATTCCAAAGACGGCGTTCTCTACTCGCTACGGCTTGTACGAGTACCTTTGTCATGTCATTCGCTTAACCAATGCTCGCCTTGTTCATGAACCTCATGAATTCGGTATTCATGGAGTATTTGGATAAGTTTGTCGTGGTCTTCATCGATGATATTCTTATCTACTCCAAGAACGATGAGGAACACGCCGAGCATCTGGCTTGTGTTGAGCAAGTCTGCGTGAGCACCAAATCTGTGACGCCAAGTTCAAGAAGTCGCGATTCGGTTGAAGGAAGTAGCCTTCTTAGGCCATGTTCTTTCAGCCGGAGGCGAGCCGCTGATCCTAGCAAGGTCGACGATGTTCTTTCTCGAGTCCGCCCACTTTGCCACGAGGTGCGGAGTTTTCTTGGTTTAGCGGGATACTATCGTCGCTTTATCGAGAACTTCTCCAAGATCGCGGCCGATGACGGAGTTGCTCAAGAAGGACCGAAGTTCTTGTGGTCTAAGGCTTGTATGGAAAGTTTCCAAATACTCAAGAAGTGTTTGACCACCGCCTCCGCCCTCGTTCTTCCCGATATCCATAGCAGCTTCGATATCTATTGCGATGCTTCGCCGAGGCCTCGGTTGCGTCCTTATGCAGAAGGCAAGGTAGTGGCCTATGCATCAAGGCAATCGAGACCTCATGAACTCAACTACCCTACTCATGATTTGGAGCTAGCACCAGTGATTCATGCACTTAAGATTTGGCGACATTACCTAATCGGTAATCGTTGTGAAGTGTATTCGATCACAAAAGCTTAAAGTATTTGTTCACCCAACCTGACCAACCTCGTGCAAAGGAGATGGTTGGAGCTGATCAAGGATTATGATATGGGTATTCACTACCATCCGGCAAGGCTAATGTCGTTCTTGGATCGCGCCGTAAAGTGCATTGTAATGCCTTATTGCTCCAGGAGCGTTCGCCCACTCTTCAGGAGGAGTTCCAGCGTCTTAACCTTGGGTTAGTTGAGCATGGTTCCCTCGCTACCTTGGTTGTGCAACGACCTTGGTGGATCGGATCAAGTCCGCTCCGCCATCGGACGATCATCTGCGTTGCGGACTATCCATCTTTCTTTACCGAGTGAGCCAAATCTCGGGACGAGATTTCTGTAAGGGGTGGAGATTTTGTAACATCCCAACTGTATAATTTGGGTTATTCAAGTATAAATTATATGTGTAGAAATTAAAACTTTTTCTCACAACTTGAAAACCCCTAAAACCTCATGTAATTCTTGTCCAAGAGTTGTGTAGTCCAAAAACACAAAGCTCTTGTTGACCAAAAGTCAAATTCCTTTTCCAATTATCTTAAATCTTGTGCCCAACAATTGGAAAGTATTTTCCTTGGTCCTAAAACCGATGTGGGACCCTCTGAAAAATATCACAAGTTGTAAAACTAGTTTGATAAATTTTGGAGGTAAAACAATCCTTTAAACAACCTTAACGAATTTCCTGAGAAAAATGCATTGCATAATAACCTCTGGAAATTTTATGCAAGGTTAATCTCATTGTCAGCAAGCTCCAGTTAAAATTTCATCAAATTTGGAGTTCCTTTGCTATCTCAAATAATTCTGCTAAGCTTCAGCTGTTAAAAACTAAATTTAAAAGCCTACACTGTTCCTTGGGCTAGCCATATTCAAAGTCGGTCCAGCCCAACCATGTCTCGCACCTCGTGAGACCTCATCTCCACCTTGATCGGTCGCACTGTTGGATTTACATCCAACCGCCACGACCTCCTCCGCGGTTAACACCGCAAAGACCTCCCCACCTCATGAGGTCATTGCCGTTGGATCAGTGATCCATGGTCATGACCTCCCCTGTGTGTTAAACCTCAAAGACCTCCTCGAGCTGTTAAACCATCGCAATGAGGTCATCCCATTTGTTGAGGTCGTGGCCGTTGGATCAAATCCAACACCACGACCTCCTCCTCAACATACTCGGTCAGTCCTCCCATTTCGTGAGGTCATAGCCCTTGGATCCAAGATCCATGGCCCCGACCTCCCTCACTTGTAAACTAAGCAAACCTCCCACCTAACCAAGGTCATAGCCATTGGATCAAATCCAACACTCACGACCTCCCGTGCTATCAAGCACTCACAACCTCCCCATCTTTTGTCGTGCACCGTTAGATTAAAATCTACGGTCACGACCTCCTCCTTTGTCTTATGAGAATCAAACCTCCTCACAAGACGTGAGGTCGTAGCCCTTGGATTTAAATCCAAAGGCCATGACCTCCCCTCGTGTTCTTATGTTCATGTGCGGTTAAGACCTCACAGAGGTCCGCACTGCTGGATGGAGATCCAACGCTTTGGACCTCTGTCTCATTTTCCCACGTCAAGATACGCATTAAGGAGATCGTGAGGCCATGACCTCCCCATCCTGATCGTGTGGCCGGGACCTCCTCCCGATCCTTTGAGCGTAACGGTTCAAAAATGCCATCGGAGGGCCAGGACCTCTCCCAAGGCTTATCCAACGGTCATCAAGACCTCCCTATTCTTCTCCTTCCTTGGTCGCAAGATGCATGCTTCGAAAGCAAAGCATTAATATGCGCCAGCCACACTGTACCTTTAACAACTCTTTCTTGACCGCATTAAATGCAAGTCGCCTTCCGCCTCTCTGGTCAAGCCAGCACACACACCTGTCAACTTTACATCTTGTCCAATGTCCTAGACCGTGCCATGGGCCAAGCTCACCATGAGCTTAGCCAAGGGTCCATGACCTCCGTGCCCAAGTATAAAGCCCCATTGGGTTCCTCCTGTAGCTTCTTTGGCACTCTTTCAAGTTCTAGCTTGCACCGGTGCCTTCTAAGCTTTGCTCTTCCACCGACCTCCATTCTTGGCGCCATTGCTTTGGAGCTTGAGCTCCTCGGTGGACAAGGGTCCTGGAGTTTTCCTCCTTTTCTCTGAGCTCCATTTGTACCATCCTCTGGGACCAAGACCTAACTCGCTTTGGTTTGGGCATTTACAGAGGTGGACAAAGAGGAGCTTGGAGCAGAGCTTTGGCCGTGGAGCAACCCCATCTTCTCCAACTCGGGGCCATCACCATCCTCAACCTCCCCAAGATCTTAAGGACCTCCGTACTCCCCGTTAGTCCCTTAGTTGCCGGGCACCCGCTGAATGATGTTGCGGAGCTTTTTGTTGAGCACACGCTTGAATGTCGCGCGGAGCTTCCTTTTTGCATTTTGTCTTTTGGCCGTCTTGGTCATCTCTGTCCTCTCGGCTCGCGCGGCGATTAAGGTCGCTCGCCGCCGAGAGTGAGCCCATGGTGTGCGCAACACTATTGCGCTGCACGGGATGTCTTTGGTTGTCGCCATGAGGTCCGCATCGCCGCAATAACCACTTCTTTGAGCTCGAGATCTTGTCGGACAAGAACTGCGGCGCTATTGCCGTTTTTCGGACAAAGATCCGCCGAGTTAATGCACTAATCATGTGCTCAAATCATTGAAATCATGGGCATGTCTTAGCTGCATTTAATCCTCCCGTGTTGCGCATTTAAGGCCTCCCTTACGCGGACCTCCATGATGTCCAAATACATTTAATCTCTTGTCCAAGCGCGTGCGCTGCGTGCGCTAATTTTTATCGCGAGCTCTGGGACATCCATGACCTCCTCCGAGGAGATCTGGAGCGTCCAAGACCTCTCCTTGCGCAATCTTGGCCGTCCCGGACCTCCTCGGAGGTGCAGGGCGTTGAGGACCTCCGCTGGGACCTCCTCGAGGACATCCCAACCATTGAGGACCTCCCTTTAGATCTGGTCCGTTCCTGACCTCCTTTCGATGTTGTGGTCCGTTGGATTTCAGATCACGACCCGACCTCCCTCACCTCACGATGTGCGTTGCTAGGAGGTCCAGGACCTCTGGACCTCCTGAGCGCGTGTGCGTTGTTCACCTGGGAGGTCTGAGCCGTTAGATCTGTGATCTGTGGCTCATGACCTCCCATGTCCTTATGGGTTTTAGAAATTCCAGTACATTCTTAATTATGAACTGAAATAAGGTATAAACTTTAGAATTTCATATCTTTTTCATTTTAAATCCATTTGAGGTCATTCAAAGTATGTTGGCTCTGTCTTGGACTTGACTTTAATCCAAAAATGATTGTAAGTTGAGTTCAACTCCAGAGCACAGTTTGCCATTAGATTTTAAAACCAACTTTAAAATATACACTTAAATCAATGCTTAACTTGTAAAATACAAAACTAATGCTCTGTAGATTATTTTTGAGTGAGACCAACTTTGTTGGTTTCCTCTATTAATGAACTCACTGTGAAAATTAGTTTTGAGCATGTTGTGTTAGGAAAATGAGGACTTGTGCATTATAATTTTGTTCAAGTTCTTGTTTTTGAAAGATTATAGAAAGTGCAATATAGCTCCAAATGAGGTGAACTCAATTGTGTTATTCATCTCATGAGGTGCTGGTTTTACAGTAAAAATTTCAGCTTCACTTCTGTTCTAGAAAATGTTGCCTCATAATTAAATTAGTGAATAGTGCAGTTTGGTATTTTAGGGGCTGAGCAGAATTGTTTTGCTCATAACTTTTGCATTGAGATTCCAAATCAATTGGTTCTTGTTGCAAAATTCCCTAAAAATCACCCTCTTGCTGCTGTAGAAAATTCAGAGAATTTGGAGTTCGTTTGTTGTGCTGTCTTTGTTGTGTTTCGTCGTTCTTATCGGTTCTTTCTCGCTTTTCCGTTAGGGCCGACATTTGTGGTGATCCCGAGAGTGACCCTCCGCAACAAATTGACCAGCAACAGCAAGGCAAGCAGTTTGATCATTTCTATCATTGTCCCATTACTTTAAAGCTTAATATATCGTTTCACTTCTATGTATGCATGCTGCTTTGTGTTAAATGTCGCTAGCACGCCTATAGTTGCATAATCTGTAGGAATTGTTTATCCTCTACTACCATGAGCCTAGGTTATTTGCTGTGGTTTGAGCTCGTTGGATGAGCTCCTATCACTTAGTAGTTTCGATTTAAATTGCTTAGACATGCTTAGTAACGATAGAAATGGGCGATCATCGACTTAGTCGATGGTCTTGATCACTCAAAACTGACTATTACTCCTATATGTCCAGCACTTGTGCTTTGATTAATTTGTAAAATCAAAACTGAAAATAAAAGATTGATTTAGACTTGGGCATATTGGATGGATGGCGTGGTTTTGGATGTGGTGGTATGCCCGGTCCCTAAGGACCGAGTACTTGGGTCACTAAGCCAGCGATTTTATGACTAACCACACGAGGGGCATGTGGAACCCTCTTGACTAAGTACTTTGGGCGGTGTTAATTGGGGTCGCTCGGTTGGTGTGTTTTAAAGATAAAATGTGTGTGTGATGTGGGAGGGAGCATTAGCTTCCTGGGAAGGTTGTGTGATGTCTCCTTCTCCCCGTGGGTTGTGCGACTTCGAATTAGCATTGTCCATTGGAAATGTCTCGTAGGACTTAGCCGTGCCGGCACACCTAAGGTAGTGTGCTTAAAGGAAAGGCGGTCTGACGTGTGGGTACAGTGGTACATCCTAGGTTATGGACATGCTTGGTAAGGTCGTTCAAGACTAGACTACAACCTTTAATTAAAACTTGACATGGTTGGTATGAACGGGGAGTTCATGCTATTGTTGTGGTGACTTGGGTTGGTCACTTCGTGTTGTTCTTGTTGTTGTTACCATGTTATTTATCTCGTCGTTATTTCAACAATTAAAAATGCTTTATCAAATTGCTTTCAATCTACTATATTATTGCAAATGAAAACTTGCTTTGTGCTTAACTGAGTCCAAAGCCTCATCCACTTAAATAAAGCTTGCATATAGCTAAATTATAGTTCTGTTATCTTACACGTCAGTCTTGCGAGTACAATAAACAATTTATTGTACTCATTTGCTTTGCTTAACAACTTTGTTGCAGAGGAGGTAGAGCCCAAAGGGCTTTACTTTTGTGAGTCAGTCTTGGTGGTTGGGAGAGCGACTAGCTTGGCGGTCCTGGCTCGATTGCCTTGTGGGCTAAAGGCACACCGGTTGGCTCTTATTTTGGGCCATCTTTATGGCACTTTTGCTTCATTGTGTATCTTTGTAGTTTGTTGTTATTTGGCCGAAGGCCCTCTTTGTAATAACCTATCCTTATTAATATTAACTTCTGGTTTGTTGCTTATGTACTATGTGTTGTATGGAATTGATACATTCTTTTGTTGTGAGGTATGTATACTGCATTCTGGGAAGTATACATCTCTCGAGACTGGGTTTATTTGGTTGATAATACTAGGGTGAATTGGATGACTAAGTATTATGAGCTTAATAAACGTCGGGGTCTCACATCATGGCCTTTGGATTTAGATCTAAGGGCAACGACCTCACGTGCGCGGGGAGATCTAATGCGCATGAGACCAGGAGGAGGTCGTGACCGTGGATTTTTAATCCAACGGTGCACAACACGAGATAGGGGAGGTCTTGTCTTGCTGGATATTTTGAGGGAGGTCGTGGGTCGCTGGATCTGATCCAACGGCTCACGACCTCGATGAGTGCAAAGGAGGTCGATAGTTAGCTTAAGAGGAGGAGGTCGCGACCATGGATTTTTGATCCAATGGTCAGTGACCTCATGTAGGTGGGAAGTTTGCTTAGCTTAACGGTGAGGGAGGTCGAGCGGTTGGATGTAAATCCAAGGGCTATGACCTAGACAAGGTGATAGATATCGAAGGAGGTCTTTGCGGTTTAACACATGAGGAGGTCATGACCGTGGATCTTTGATCCAACAGCTATGACCGTGAGGTGAGGAGGTCTTTGCGGTGTTGATCATGAGGAGGTCGTGGCGGTTGGATGTAAATCCAACGGTCACTGCGACCTGCTCAAGGTGGAGAAGAGGTCTCATTGGGGTGCATACACGGTTGGGCGGACCAGCTTTGCCAAGTGGCTAGCCCAAGGAACAAGGTAGGCTTTTAAATTTAGTTTTTAACAAATGAAACTTAGCAGAATTATTTGAGATAGCAATTGAACTCCAAATTTGATGAAATTTTAACTGGAGCTTGCTGACAATGAGATTAACCTTGCATAAAATTTCCAGAGGTTATTATGCAATGCATTTTTCTCAGGAAATTCGTTAAGGTTGTTTAAAGGATTGTTTTACCTCCAAAATTTATCAAACTAGTTTTACAACTTGTGATATTTTTCAGAGGGGTCCCACATCAGTTTTGGGACCAAGGAAAATATATTCCAAAGGTTTGGCACAAGATTTAGACAACTGGAAAATGAGTTTGACTTTTGGTCAACAAGAGCTTTGTGTTTTTGGATTACACGACTCTTGGACAAGAATTACATAAGAGATTAGGGGTTTTCAAGATGTGAGAAAAAGTTTTAATTTCTACACATATAATTATACTTGAATAACCCTAATTATACATTTGGGATGTTACAAAATCTCCCCCCCTTACACAAATCTCGTCCCGAGATTTGGCTCACTCGGTAAAGAAAGATGGGTAGTCCGCACGCAGACGATCTTCTCTTTCCCAAGTAGCCTCATCCTCAGAATGGTTCGACCACTGAACTTTAAGGAACTTGATGGTCTTATTCCTTGTCCTTCGCTCGACTCATCGAGTACGCGAACAGGTGCTCGCGATAGGTCAAATCTTCCTGGACATCGAGAGTTTCCAACGGAGCTTCCTCGCTTGGAACACGGAGGCATTTCTTAAGCCGGGACACATGGAAAACATCATGTACCCCTCAAGTGCAGCCGGCAACTCCAACTTATAGGCAATAACTCCTTCTTCTCGATAACGCGTAGGGACCGACATATCGAGGAGCCAACTTGCCCTTGACGCCAAACGTTGATGGCCCTTCAAAGGAGAGACTTTGAGATAAACAAAGTCATTAGGCTCAAAACGCAACTCACGCCGACGGCGATCCGCATAGCTCTTTTGCTCGGATTGAGCTGCATGCGCAAACGCCACGAATAAGCCGGACTTGGCGCCGCCTCATTGATTGAGTCTGGGCCAAAGAGAGGTCTCTCACCGGTCTCTGACCAGTTCAACGGGGTTCTACACTTTCTCCCGTATAAGGCCTCAAATGGTGCCATGCCGAGGCTGGCCTGAAAGCTGTTGTTATAAGAAAACTCGGCGAATGGCAAGCATTTCTCCCAATGCTTCCCATATGAAAGGACACAAGCACGAAGCATGTCTTCCAAAACTTGGTTGACCCTCTCGGTCTGACCATCAGTTTGGGGGTGAAATGCCGTGCTAAAAGTAAGACGGGTTCCCATAGCCTTTTGCGTGCTATGCGTAAACGGAAGTGAAGATGGAGCCACGATCGTAAACGATCGTCTTAGGTACGCCATGTAAGCTCACAATCCCGAGACATAGAGCTCGGCTAGGCGATCGGTGCGAATCTTGGTCTTGACGGAAGAAAATGAGCCACTTTAGTCAATAGATCGATGACGACCCAAATGGCATCATTTCCCTTCGGGCACGTGGGTAGACCGGTGATGAAATCCATTCCGATCGAATCCCACTTCCACTCAGGAATTGGCAGGGGCTGAAGCAGTCCTGCTGGACGCTGATGCTCGGCCTTGACACGACGACATACGTCGACTTTCGAGAACGAACTCGCGATCTCCTCTTCATTCGCGTCCACCAAAATCTCTGACGAAGATCTTGATACATCTTTGTGGCCCCGGGATGAATGGATAAAGGCGAATCATGGGCTTCGCGGAGGATTAAATTCCGCAATTCCATTACCTTTGGAATCACAAGGCGTTGCCCGAACCTCACAACACCATGCTCATCCTCGAAAAAGCACTTGGTTGTTCCGTTCTTGACATTTGCCTTAATGTGGCTCACTCCATCATCCGATCGCCGGCGGACTTGATCCGATCCACCAAGGTTGGTTGCACAACCAAGGAAGCGAGAGAACCATGCTCAACTAAACTCAAGTTGAGACGCTGAAACTCTTCCAAGAGCGGTCAAGCTCCTCGACAACAAGGCATTGCAATGCGCTTTGCGACTAAAGCGCATCGGCAACGACATTAGCCTTGCCCGATGGTAGTGAATACCCATATCATAGTCCGTGATCAACTCCAACCATCTCCTTTGCCCGAGGTTCAGTCGGTGCCGTGAACAAGTACTTTAAGCTTTTGTGATCCGAATACACTTCTACAACGACACCGATTAGGTAATGTCGCCAGATCTTAAGTGCATGAATCACAGCAGCTAACTCCAAATCATGGGTAGGATAGTTAAGCTCATGAGGTCTCAATTGCCTTGATGCATAGGCCACTACCTTGCCTTCTTGCATAAGGACGCAACCGAGGCCTCGACGAGAAGCATCGCAAAAGATATCGAAGCTTCGATGGATATCGGGAAGAACAAGAACGGGAGCGGTGGTCAAACGCTTTTGAGTATTTGGAAACTTCCTCACACTCAGCGGACCACACGAACTTCTTGTCCTTCTTGAGCAACTCCGTTATCGGCCATGATTTTGGAGAAGTTCTCGATAAAGCGACGATAATATCCCGCTAAACCGAGAAAACTCCGTACATCGGTGACCGAGACAGGCTGACTCCATGAAAGAACATCGCTGACCTTGCTAGGGTCAACGGCTACGCCTCCTGTTGAAAGAACGTGGCCTAAGAAAGTCACTTCCTTCAACTGAATCGCGACTTGTCAACTTCACAGACAAATGTGCTCACGAGCTTGCCTAACACAAGCTTCAGATGCTCGGCATGTTCCTCATCGTTCTTGGAGTAGATAAGAATATCATCGATGAAGACCACAACAAACTTATCCAAATACTCCATGAATACCGAATTCATGAGATTCATGAACAAGGCAGAGCATTGGTTAAGCCAAATGACATGACAAAGGTACTCGCACAAGCCGTAGCGAGTAGAGAACGCCGTTTTGGGAATATCCTCAGTCGAATACTGAACTCGATGATATCCCACTCTCAAATCAATCTTGGAGAAAACTCGAGCTCCACCAATTGATCAAGAGATCGCCAATGCGGGCAATGGATACTTGTTCTTACCGTCACTTCATTAAGTGGGCGGTAATCAACACACATGCTAACGCATCGCCCTTCTTCTTTACGAAGATTGCCGGACAACCCCAAGGAGATGAGCTAGGGCGGATGAAACCCTTCTCTTGCAGCTCACTCAACTGCTTCTTCAACTCCACCAACTCGATCGGTGGCATCCGATAAGGCCTCTTTGAGATAGGGGCGATGCACCGGAGCCAACTCAATGACAAACTCGAGGTCTCGAACGGGTGGCATTCCCGGAAGATTCATGGAAAGACATCAACAAAGTCACAAACTGTTGGGACTTTGCTAATATCTAGAGCGGCTTCGCTTCAAGCGCGAAGAGATGAGGATCTAGCAGCTTCGGCGAAAAGCGAACCTGCTCGCCACGGAGGAGCTAGACAGAGAGATGAGCCTCCTGGCGCAATCGATTTGCCCCATGTGCTGGGACAACCAATCCATGCCAAGAATCACATCAAGACTCATTGAATGGAGAAGGATAAGGTTTGCTAAGAACCCTCGCCTTCGATCTCGATAGGAACATCCCTACACTCAGATTCGCTCTCAACTCCGAACCAGAGAGCGAATGAGAAGGGACCGACAATGGAGAGAAACGGCTCTCCAACAGCAAAGAAAAGATTCGTAAACAAAGGAATGAGATGCTCTGAATCAAACAAGACAATGGCGGTGAGAGTTAACGAAAGTGTACCTAGCACGACGCCGGGTGCCTCCCGAGCCTCCTCTGCGGTGACGGCGTTGACGCGACCACTACCCACGCCTTGGGTAGCCGGACGATCTTCGGTCCCGAGCACCACCACCTCGGCCCGCGTCCTCCATTAGGACGAGGGGCTGCCTCTTCTTAGGGCATTGGTTCGCATAATGCCCTTCGGATGCATGAGAAACATGTGACCCCGCACCGGGTTATGGGGGCGCTCACGACTCGCAGTGCGTGGATCGAGACACGGCTGCGATTTAACGAGGAACAAGGCAGTAACCTCGGGCGCCAAGAATGAGACGGTACTTCGAGATCGCCTCAAGCGGGGGCGGAAGAATCGCCTCGATGACTTATGGGCCTCCCACTTGCGCTATGGAGTCCATAAGCTCGAGCCGCATGCTCAAGAACGATGGCCTTGTCGACCAAGGTCCGGAAATCGTGAAGTCGACAATGGATAACTTGTCCTTCACTCCTCGCACAAGCCACGCTGAACTTGGCACGCTTAGCCATATCGGTGGCCACATCCTCGGAGCATAACGAGCTAGATGGTTGAACTCAGACATACTCCATGATCGAAGCTCGCCTTGCTTGAGTGCAAGAAACTCCCGCTTCTTGATCTCCATCAAGCCGGCAGGATGTGAGCCCGACGGAAGGCAAGATCTGAAACTCCTCCCAAGAAACGGTGTGGTTCAGGGGTCTGCATGGCGAGAAAGCTCTCCCACCATGACAAAGCTGCACCTCCACCGGTGCGATGCGAATAGCGCCTTCTCGTGCTCCTCGGCATCAATGCGATCGGAGCTTACGCTCCACCAGACGGCCAATCGTCCGCATCCAAAGGGTCCTCGACCGGAAAAGGTAGGAGGCCGAGTACGAAGAAACTCCGCGAGTCCTCCACGCGGCCGATGGGCGTTCCTTGCCCGGATCCTCAAGCTCCGTAAGTGCGGTGGTGTTGCGCGATGATGTCCATAGAACTCTCTGTCATCCGCTGCGGTTGCGCCGATCTGAAGAAGAACCTCGGCCATGGTCGGAGGAGGAGGAAGCTCGTCCGACCAAATGATCGCCTTGGCCGCTACGAAAAGGCCCGCCATCTGTTACAAGAAATTTTGGTTAGCAACTAGACTCGAAAACAAAGCCTTTAAAAGAAGCAAAAGCGATCGACTAGGGAATGAAATATCACCCTAAACGAAAGCCAAAGCAGCGAGTAAATCAACTTTAGAAGCTTCTAAAAGACTCTAAAACAGCCAAGAAACACCAAAAGAAGGCTCAACTTCTCAACTCAACTAACCCGTATTGAATGAACGAGTAATTGATCGAGAAGATTAAAAATCAGATTGTAAGATGAGATCTAAAACTATTAGAGAGCAAGGTTAATGCAGCGAAATAAGTGTTAGATACTTATCTAACTAGTATCACATCTTACCCTTTTATTCCCACAAGTTTTTTTTTGATTTGACCTCTCATTCTCTACCCTAATTGGAACCTTTGAGCTTGCTGTCCGGAAATTGACGCTTGCTGTCCAGATTTTGCATCCAAGCTTCCAGTCGAAATTGTCCATTCCAGAAGCTTCAAAACCTTGTAGATGGGCAGCTAACACTTCAATTTGCCAAACTCATTGATTCCCCAAAACCCCATTAATCGATAACAACTATTTTGTAGAAGGGAAGAGAGGAAAACAACTTTTAAAACTCAAATTAGAGTGAGATGAGAAGAGAAAGCTAAGATAGATAAGGAGTAAAATCTGAGAATTTCCTTAAGCTTTCAAAACTCATTGGACACTTTGAAATTAGGTTTTCAAAATATCCTAAAGGCGACCAAGCTTGCGCATTACGGTCAAGATAGCTCGATACCAACTTTTATGAGCACCGACGTTTTTTAGGCTCATAATACTTAGTCATCCAATTGACCCTAGTATTATCAACCAAATAAACCGGTCTCGAGAGATGTATACTTCCTGAATGCAAGATACATACCTCACAACAAAAGAATGTATCAATTCCAAACAACACATAGTACATAAGCAACAAACTAAAAGTTAATATAAATAAGGATAGGTTATTACAAAAGAGGGCCCTTAGGCCAAATAACAACAGCTTCTAAAGAGACAACAATGAAGCAAAAGTGCCATAAAGATGGCTATAACACAAAGCCAATCAAGGTGCCTTAACCCCTAGGCATCTCGACCGACCGCCAAGCTAGTCGTCAAGAAATCGCAACACGTGCGCAAAAGAGAGGCTCTTGGAGCTCTCCTTCTTCCTCTGCAACAAAAGCCACAAAATTGCCACAACCACGGGCGATGAGTACATAAAGTACTCCGCAAGACTTACGTGTGAGATAACAGAACTATAAATAGCTACATGCAAGCTTTATTTAAGTGGATGAGGCTTTGGACTCATTTTAGCATAAAGCAACATTTATTTGCAATAACATAATAGATTGAAGGCAATTTGGCAAAGCATTTTTAAATGTTGAAGTAACAACGAGAAATAACATAGTAACAACAACAAGATCAACTCGAAGTGACTAACCCAATAGTCACCACAACAATAGCATGAACTCCCGCTCCTACCAACCATGTCAAGTTTTAATTAAAGGTTGAAGTCTAATTCTTACGAAATAACCAAGCGTGTCCATAACCTAGGGCGAGGCTATTCAATAGTTTTATCCTGCAGGGTGTACCACTGTACCACACGCCGCATCGCCTTTCCATTAGGCACACTACCTTTGGTATGCTTGCACGGCTAAGTCCTACGAGACATTTCCAATGGACAATGCTAATTCGAGTCGCACAACCCACGGGAGAAGGAGACATCACACAACCTTCCCGGAAGCTAATGCTCCCTCCCACATCACACACATATTTAATCTTTAAAAACACACCAACCGAGCGACCCCAATTAACACCGCCCAAAGTACTTAGTCAAGAGGGTTCCATATGCCCTCGTGTGGTTAGCACGCAAAAATTGCTTGGATCAATGGCGCAAGAATTCGGTCCTTGTTGACTCAGGCATACCACCACATCCAAAAACCACACCATCCATCCAATATGCCCAAGTCTAAATCAATCTTTTATTTTCAGTTTTTGATTTTACAAATTAAATCAAAGCACAAGTGCTGGACATATAGGAGTAATAATCAGTTTTGAGTGATCAAGACCATCGACTAAGTCGATGATCGCCCATTTCTACCGATAACTAAGCATGTCTAAGCAATTTAAATCGAAACTACTAAGTGATAAGAGCTCATCCAACGAGCTCAAACCACAGCAAATAACCTAGGCTCATGGTAGTAGAGGATAAACAATTCCTACAGATTATGCAACTATAGGATTGCTAGCGACTTTTAACACAAAGTAGCATGCATACATAGAAGTAAAACAATATATTAAGCTTTAAAGTAATGGGACAATCAAGGAAATGATCAAACTACTTGCCTTGATGTTGCTGGCCAAGTGGTGGCAGAGGGTCACTCTCGGGATCGACACAAATGTCGAAGCCTAACGGAAAAGCGAGAAAGAACCGATAAGAACGACGAAACACAACAAAGACAGCACAACAAACGAACTCCAAATTCACTGAATTTTCTACAGAAGCAAGTGGGTGATTTTTAGGGAATTTTGCAACAAGAACCAATTGATTTGGATTCTCAATGCAAAAGTTATGAGCAAAACAATTCTGCTCAGCCCCTAAAATACCAAACTGCACTATTCACTAATTTAATTATGAGGCAACAATTTCTAGAACAGTAGTGAAGCTGAAATTTTTACTGTAAAACCAGCACCTCATGAGATGAATAACATCATTGAGTTCATCTCATTTGGAGCTATATTGCACTCTCTACAAATTTTCAAAAACAAGAACTTGAACAAAATTATAATGCACAAGTCCTCATTTCTACAACAGCAACATGCTCAAAACTAATGTTCATAGTAAGACCATTAATGGAGGAAACCAGCCAAGTTGGTCTCACTCAAAAATAATCTAAAGAGCATTAGTTATGTATTTTACAAGTTAAGCATTGATTTAAGTGTATATTTAAAGTTGGTTTTAAAATCTAAGGGCAAATCAGTGCTCTGGAGCTGAACTCAACTTACAATCATTTTTGGATTAAAGTCAAGTTCAAGTCAGAGCTAACACAATTTGAATGACCTCAGTTGGATTTGAAACGACAAAGATATGAGATTCTAAAGTTTATACCTTATTTCAGTTTATAATTAAGAGTTCACTGGAATTTCTAAAAATCACAAAGGCATGGGAGGACGTGAGCCACAGATCATAGATCTAACGGCTCAGACCTCCCAGGAGGTAACGCACATACGCGCTCGCGAGGTCCAGAGGTCCTGGACCTCCTAGCAACGCACATGCGCGAGGTGAGGGGAGGTCATGGCCGTAGATGGAGAATCCAACGGACCACAACGATGAGGGGAGGTCCGAGACGGACCAGATCTAAAGGGGGAGGTCCTCAACGGTGAGATCTTCCAAAGGAAGATCTAAACTATCAAGATCTCCCCAAGGAAGATCTACATCGTCAAGACCTCACAGGGAGGTCCCGGACGGTCCAGATGTTCCAAGGAGGTCCTCGATGGTTCGAGATCGTCCGAGGGAGGACCTTGACGGTCAAGATCTACCCGGGAGGTCAGAGCGGTGAGATAACCTAGGGAGGTCCTAAGGAGGTCCTAACGTCCACAGATCTCCGTGGAGGTCAGGCGGCCACGATCGCGCAAGGGAGGTCTTGGGCGCTCAGATCTCCTGAGGAGGTCATGGGCGTCCCAGAGCTCACGACCACGCCGCTCGGACATGGAATAAATGCGGCGGGACAACGAGGAGGTCCGCAGGCGGAGGCCTTAATTGCGCACAATAAATGGCGGATTTAAGGACCTCACGACACATCCAATGATTGCGAGATTGAGCATTTGATGACCGCCTTAAACACGGCGAATCCTCGTCCTAAGAACGACAACGGTCTTTGCGTGTCCGACAAAGACCGAGCTCAAGGATTTGGTTCTCGCCGGCGATGTAGACCTCGCCGGCGACATCCAATGGTACCGTTGGTCCGCAATAACCATGCGCACTAACGGACCTCCTCTCAACGGCGACGACGGCCTTGAACGCCGGCGAGCCGAGAGGGCAAAATGAAGGCCAAGATGGCCAAAACCGCAAAAAAAAGGAAGCTCATGCGACATTCAAGCGTCGCCCAAATATAAGCTCCGCAACATGCATACATGCGGGTGCCAGCAGACTAAGGGACTAACAGGAGGTACACGGAGGTCCTAAGGTCTTTGAGAAGTGGAGGAAGGTGAAGACCGGGCCGAGGAAGATGAGGTTGCTCCACTCTGACTCCAGCTCCAAGATCCCCTTTGTCCACCTCTGTAAATGCCCAAACCAAAACAAGTTAGGTCTTGGTCCCAAAGGGAAGGCACAAATGGAAGCAAGGAGAGGGAGAAGAAATCTCCAGCGACCCTTGCCCACCGAGGGGCTTCAAGCTCCAGCAATGGCGGCCAAGGAAGCTTTGGTGGTTTAGAGCTCACAACACTGGGGTGTAAGCCAAGGAACGATGGTGTGCAAAGGAAGCCAACGGCACAGTGGGGGAGGCTTTATACTCAGGGCACAGGAGGTCATGGACCACTGGCTAAGCTCATGGTGAGCTTGGCCCATGGCACGGTCTAGGGCATTGGACAAGATGTAAAGTTGACACAGTGGCAGGTCTGTGCTGACCAGAGAGGCGGAAGGCTGACCTGCATTTAATGCGGGTCAGCAAAGAGTTGTTATAAGTACACAGTGGACAGGCTGGGCATTAACTCCACTGCTCAGAAACACGCATGCGTGACCAAAGGAAGGAGAAGAACAGGGGAGGTCATTTTGACCATTGGATAAGCCCACGGGGAGGTCCTGGCCCTCCGATGTGGTTTTTGAACCGTTACGCCTAAATGACTGGGAGGAGGTCCCAGCCACACGATCAAGGATGGGGAGGTCGTGGCCCTCCGATTTCCTTAATGTGTAAGCGCACGTGGGGAAATAGGACAGGAGGTCCAAAGCGTTGGATCTCCATCCAGCAGTCTTGGACCTCTGTGAGGTCTTAACTGCACGCCAACATAAGACATGAGGGGGAGGTCATGGCCTTTGGATTAAAATCCAAGGGCACACAACCAAAAGGAGGTCTGAGGCTTTGCGTGAAGTGTGAGGGAGGTCAAGACCTTTGGATTTTGATCCAACGGTGGTGATCAAAACAGGGGAGGTCCTGAGCCTCGCACGTGGCGCAAAGGAGGTCTTGAGCTTGCACAACACACCCGGGAGATCATGGCCTTTGGATTTAGATCTAAGGGCAACGACCTCACGTCTTGCTGGGACATCGATGCGCATGAGACCAGAGGAGGTCGTGGCCAGTGGATTTTAATCCAACGGTGCACAACATGAGATAGGGGAGGTCTTGTCTTGTTGGATATTTTGAGGGAGGTCGTGGGTCGTTGGATCTCGATCCAACGGCTCGACCTCGATGAGTGCAAAGGAGGTCGATAGTTAGCTTAAGAGGAGGAGGTCGCGACCATGGATTTTGATCCAATGGTCGGACCTCATGTAGGTGGGAAGTTTGCTTAGCTTAACGGTGGGGAGGTCGAGGCGGTTGGATGTAAATCCAAGGGCTATGACCTAGACAAGGTGATAGATATCGAAGGAGGTCTTTGCGGTTTAACACACAGGGAGGTCATGACCGTGGATCTTTGATCCAACGGTTATGACCTCGTGAGGCGAGGAGGTCTTTGCGGTGTTGATCATGGAGGAGGTCGTGGCGGTTGGATGTAAATCCAACGGTGCGACCTGCTCAAGGTGGAGAAGAGGTCTGCTGGGTGCATACGGTTGGCCGGACCGGCTTTGCCAAGTGGCTAGCCCAAGGAACAGTGTAGGCTTTTAAATTTAGTTTTTAACAGCTGAAACTTAGTAGAATTATTTGAGATAGCCATTGAACTCCAAATTTGATGAAATTTTAACTGGAGCTTGCTGACAATGAGATTAACCTTGCATAAAATTTCCAGAGGTTATTATGCAATGCATTTTTCTCAGGAAATTCGTTAAGGTTGTTTAAAGGATTGTTTTACCTCCAAAATTTATCAAACTAGTTTTACAACTTGTGATATTTTTCAGAGGGGTCCCACATCAGTTTTGGGACCAAGGAAAATATATTCCAAAGGTTTGGCACAAGATTTAGACAACTGGAAAATGAGTTTGACTTTTGGTCAACAAGAGCTTTGTGTTTTTGGATTACACGACTCTTGGACAAGAATTACATAAGAGATTAGGGGTTTTCAAGATGTGAGAAAAAGTTTTAATTTCTACACATATAATTATACTTGAATAACCCTAATTATACATTTGGGATGTTACATGGAGACATCACACAACCTACCCGGAAGCTAATGCTCCCCTCCCACATCACACACACATTTTATCTTTAAAAACACACCAACCGAGCGACCCCAATTAACACCGCCCAAAGTACTTAGTCAAGAGGGGTTCCATATGCCCCTCGTGTGGTTAGCACGCAAAATTGCTTGGATCAATGGCGCAAGAATTCGGTCCTTGTTGACTCAGGCATACCACCACATCCAAAAACCACACCATCCATCCAATATGCCCAAGTCTAAAGCAATCTTTTATTTTCAGTTTTTGATTTTACAAATTAAATCAAAGCACAAGTGCTGGACATATAGGAGTAATCAGTTTTGAGTGATCAAGACCATCGACTAAGTCGATGATCGCCCATTTCTACTGATAACTAAGCATGTCTAAGCAATTTAAAACGAAACTACTAAGTGATAAGAGCTCATCCAACGAGCTCAAACCACAGCAACTAACCTAGGCTCATGGTAGTAGAGGATAAACAATTCTTACAGATTATGCAACTATAGGCTTGCTAGCGACATTTAACACAAAGTAGCATGCATACATAGAAGTAAAACGATATATTAAGCTTTAAAGTAATGGGACAATGATGGAAATGATCAAACTGCTTGCCTTGATGTTGCTGGCCAAGTGGTGGCAGAGGGTCACTCTCGGGATCGCCACAAATGTCGGCTTCAACGGAAAAGCGAGAAAGAACCGATAAGAACGACGAAACACAACAAAGACAGCACAACAAACGAACTCCAACTTCTCTGAATTTTCTACAGCAGCAAGAGGGTGATTTTTAGGGAATTTTGCAACAAGAACCAATTGATTTGGATTCTCAATGCAAAAGTTATGAGCAAAACAATTCTGCTCAGCCCTAAAATACCAAACTGCACTATTCACTAATTTAATTATGAGGCAACAATTTCTAGAACAGTAGTGAAGCTGAAATTTTACTGTAAAACCAGCACCTCATGAGATGAATAACATCATTGAGTTCATCTCATTTGGAGCTATATTGCACTCTCTACAAATTTTCAAAAACAAGAACTTGAACAAAATTATAATGCACAAGTCCTCATTTCTACAACAGCAACATGCTCAAAACTAATGTTCATAGTAAGACCATTAATGGAGGAAACCAGCCAAGTTGGTCTCACTCAAAAATAATCTAAAGAGCATTAGTTATGTATTTTACAAGTTAAGCATTGATTTAAGTGTATATTTAAAGTTGGTTTTAAAATCTAAGGGCAAAATCAGTGCTCTGAGCTGAACTCAACTTACAATCATTTTTGGATTAAAGTCAAGTTCAAGTCGAGCTAACACAATTTGAATGACCTCGGTTGGATTTGAAACGACAAAGATATGAGATTCTAAAGTTTATACCTTATTTCAGTTTATAATTAAGAGTTCACCGGAATTTCTAAAATCACAAAGGCATGGGAGGACGTGAGCCACGGATCATAGATCAAGCGGCTCAGACCTCCCAGAGGTAACGCACACACGCTCGCGAGGTCCAGAGGTCCTGGACCTCCTAGCAACGCACATCTTGCGAGAGGGAGGTCGTGGCCGTAGATGGAGAATCCAACGGACCACAATGATGAGGGAGGTCCGAGACGGACCCGCATCTAAAGGGAGGTCCTCAACGGTGAGATCTTCCAAAGGAAGATCTAAACTATCAAGATCTCCCCAAGGAAGATCTACATCGCCAAGACCTCACAGGGAGGTCTGGGCCGGTCCAGATGTTCCAAGGAGGTCCTCGATGGTTCAGATCGTCCGACGGAGGACCTTGACGGTCAAGATCTACCCGGGGAGGTCATGAACGGCTGAGATAACCTAGGGGAGGTCCTAACGTCACAGATCTCCAGGGAGGTCTGGACGGCCACGATCGCGCAAGGGGAGGTCTTGGACGCTCCAGATCTCCTCGGAGGAGGTCATGGACGTCCCAGAGCTCACGACCACGCGCTCGGACATGGAATAAATGCGCGCGGGACAACGAGGAGGTCCGCGCGCGGGAGGCCTTAATTGCGCACAATAAATGGCGGATTTAAGGACCTCACGACACATCCAATGATTGCGAGATTGAGCATTTGATGACCGCATTAAACACGGCGAATCCCTGTCCTAAGAACGACAACGGTGCTGCCGTGTCCGACAAAGACCCGAGCTCAAGGATTTGGTTCTCGCCGGCGATGTAGACCTCGCCGGCGACATCCAATGGTACCGTTGGGTCCGCAATAACCATGCGCACCCAACGGACCTCCTCTCAACGGCGACGACGGCCTTGAACGCCGGCGAGCCGGAGAGGGCAAAATGAAGGCCAGCACGGCCAAAACCGAAAACGCAAAAAGGGAAGCTCACGCGACATTCAGCGTCGCCCAAATATAAGCTCCGCAACATGCATACATGCGGTGCTAGCAGCTAAGGGACTAACAGAGGTACACGGAGGTCCTAAGGTCTTTGAGGGAAGTGGAGGAAGGTGAAGACCGGAGCTGAGGAAGATGAGGTTGCTCCACTGCCACTCCGGCTCCAAGATCCCCTTTGTCCACCTCTGTAAATGCCCAAACCAAAACAAGTTAGGTCTTGGTCCCAAAGGAAGGCACAAATGGAAGCAAGGAGAGGAGAAGAAATCTCCAGCGACCCTTGCCCACCGAGGGGCTTCAAGCTCCAAAGAATGGCGGCCAAGGAAGCTTTGGTGGTTTAGAGCTCACAACACCGGGTGTAAGCCAAGGAACGATGGTGTGCAAAGGAAGCCAACCAGACAAAGGGGGGAGGCTTTATACTCGTGGCACAGGAGGTCATGGACCACCGGCTAAGCTCATGGTGAGCTTGGCCCATGGCACGGTCTAGGGCATTGGACAAGATGTAAAGTTGACACGATGGATCTGTCTTGACGACTCAGAGAGAGCGGAAGGTGACTGCATTTAATGCGGTCAAGAAAGAGTTGTTATAAGTACACGAAGGACAAGTGGGCATTAACTCCATCGCTTTAAACACGCATGCGTGACCAAAGGAAGGAGAAGAACAGGGAGGTCATTTTGACCATTGGATAAGCCCACGAGGAGGTCTGGCCCTCCGATGTGGTTTTTGAACTGTTACGCCTAAATGATCGGAGGAGGTCCCACCACACGATCAAGGATGGGAGGTCGTGGCCCTCCGATTTCCTTAATGTGTAAGCGCCGTGGGGAAATAGGACAGAGGTCCAAAGCGTTGGATCTCCATCTAGCAGTCTTGGACCTCTGTGAGGTCTTAACTGCACGCCAACATAAGACATGAGGGGAGGTCATGGCCTTTGGATTAAAATCAAGGGCACACAACCAAAGGGAGGTCTCGAGGCTTTGCGTGAAGTGCGAGGAGGTCAAGACCTTTGGATTTTGATCCAACGGTGGTGATCAAAACAGGAGGTCTGAGCCTCGCGTGGCGCAAAGGAGGTCTTGAGCTTGCACAACACACACGGAGATCATGGCCTTTGGATTTAGATCTAAGGGCAACGACCTCACGTCTTGTGGGGAGATCGATGCGCATGAGACCGGGAGGAGGTCGTGGCCAGTGGATTTTAATCCAACGTTGCACAACACGAGATAGGGAGGTCTTGTGCGCTGGATATTTTGAGGGAGGTCGTGGGTGTTGGATCGATCCAACGGCTCGACCTCGATGAGTGCAAAGGAGGTCGATAGTTAGCTTAAGAGGAGGAGGTCGCGACCATGGATTTTTGATCCAATGGTCATGTGACCTCATGTAGGTGGGAAGTTTGCTTAGCTTAACGGTGAGGGAGGTCGAGAGCGGTTGGATGTAAATCCAAGGGCTATGACCTAGACAAGGTGATAGATATCGAAGGAGGTCTTTGCGGTTTAACACAGGGAGGTCATGACCGTGGATCTTTGATCCAACGGTTATGACCTCGTGAGGCGAGGAGGTCTTTGCGGTGTTGATCATGGAGGAGGTCGTGGCGGTTGGATGTAAATCCAGCAGTTGCGACCTGCTCAAGTGGAGAAGAGGTCTGCTGGGTGCAGAACACGGTTGGGCGGACCGGCTTTGCCAAGTGGCTAGCCCAAGGAACAAAGTAGGCTTTTAAATTTAGTTTTTAACAAATGAAACTTAGTAGAATTATTTGAGATAGCCATTGAACTCCAAATTTGATGAAATTTTAACTGGAGCTTGCTGACAATGAGATTAACCTTGCATAAAATTTCCAGAGGTTATTATGCAATGCATTTTTCTCAGGAAATTCGTTAAGGTTGTTTAAAGGATTGTTTTACCTCCAAAATTTATCAAACTAGTTTTACAACTTGTGATATTTTTCAGAGGGTCCCACATCAGTTTTGGGACCAAGGAAAATATATTCCAAAGGTTTGGCACAAGATTTAGACAACTGGAAAATGAGTTTGACTTTTGGTCAACAAGAGCTTTGTGTTTTTGGATTACACGACTCTTGGACAAGAATTACATAAGAGATTAGGGGTTTTCAAGATGTGAGAAAAAGTTTTAATTTCTACACATATAATTATACTTGAATAACCCTAATTATACATTTGGGATGTTACACGATCACTAGTAGTAGCTCTTCTCCTCTCCGGATAGGTGAGCTCCAACCTTCACAAACGCCCGGGTCTTCTCACAATCTCCTTTGAGAAGATCACCGAACCGAACTCCAAGCCATCTAGGAGACGGCAATCTCCAAGAGTAATAGAGCAAGAATTCTTCACTTAAAAGCGCTCTAATGCCACAATGATCAAACTCAATAAATGCTCTTGGAAAAACCTCAACTACCTTTGCAAATGGAAATGAATGCTCTCAAAGAGTAGGAAACAATGCAAAGGGCTCAAGAGATGTTAAATGAGGCTCAACATGCTTTCTAGTTGCAGTGGGTGAGGTATTTATAGCCTCCACCCACTACACTAGCCGTTGGACACGAAATTCCCAAAATTTCAGGAAGCGCGGTCGCACCACGAGCACCGTGTGGTCGGTCACCGCCTCACCAGTAATGGTCGATCAGAACGCATTAAATGCACTGAAAAATAGCCGTTACAGGGGGGTCCGGTCAAACCGTAGGTGAACGTGCGGTTAGTCCGGCTTACAGAAAAACGGAAATCGTTCTAGAGACTCACTGGAAAATATTGACCGCATTGAAGGACCGAGAAAGCGGTCATTCAAGACTTATACTGCAATCGGTCCGGCTGCAAATTTCAATCAAAACCTTCTCTGAAAAATGTTGACCGCGTCCAAAACCCAGGGGTGCGGTTAGTCCGGCCAAAGGCCGTCGGTTAATCCGGCCCAGTGGAATTCAGCAAAATCAGAAAACAACACCTCACTGGAAAATGATGACCATTGTTTTGGTCCCAAGACTCGATCGATCGGCGATTAACGTCGGTCGGTCACCGCCTCAAAGAAAATCAAGAAATTTAAACGAGGCCAAACCAAAAACAAATCCAAGATTAAATCAAATAAGATTTGAGCAAATGTGGCATCATTCACTTTCAAGGTACTCATTTCTTGGACCCTCTTTATAGTACAGCTGTCTAGCCTATAACCCGGTCTTCCAACCAATTCACCTAAGACCGGTAAAATAAAAAGATCCTAGACTATTTTACCTTGTCTTTGAGCCAAATGATCTTCAAGTAATCCTTTCGCGTGCAATTCCCGGTCATCAAGAGCACCAATGGGACTTAACCTTGTACATACTCAATAAACACGTTAATCACATATTCACATATTATCATTAATTACCAAAACAATTTTTAGGGGCCTAGATGCTTTCAACTCCCCGACACTTATTTTCATACCTTTGGTAAACCTCGTATAACCGAGAAAAAACTTCTGTAAAATAGTCAGTATAGTCTAGCCCTGTAGCATCACTAACAAGTTCAAGTACAATACCAAATGCATCAAGTTTACCTCTAGGATCTAAAAGAAATGCAAATGCATATAGGTAAGGGATTTCTCTCCAATATTTAAGATATTTAGATTTCATAGAAACAATAGCATCGTGTAAAACTATGTCATTTTCATACATTTTTAATTGAGTAGCAATCTGTAAAATACTATGCACAATTATAGGAGATGTTGGATAGTACACAGCGGACAAAGCAACAGTGGCCTCATAAAAAATTTCTAAAAACCCTAGTATCTTCTCAGCAATGAACCAATGTTGCTCAGTCAATAGTATACTACCGTTAGCGCTTTGATAGTGCGTTTGAATAAAAACAGAAAAAGTGCTCTTGTATGGTAAAAGATTCTTAAGCATGAGGTAAGTAGAGTTCCACCTTACCTCCATGTCCAAACCGAACTTTCTTGGACGTACAACCATTGCCCTGCAGAAGTTCTTATATTATGTTATTCTTACGTTAGAATTATTTAAGAAAGAAATCGCATCGCGGAAAGCTTTAATATACGGACTCAACCTCTTCAAACCACATTTGACTATAAGGTTGATAATATGACAAGCGCATCGTTGATGTAGCAAGAAGGAAACGACGTATGTACTCAACACTAGAGTAAGAATGTCTATGGCCCTAGAGTTTGAAGCGGTGTTATCTAAAATAATTGAGAATATTTTGTCGATAAGACCAAAGTCTTCCATGACTTTGATAATACAGTTCGCAATATTCTTACCCGTGTGTGCTACATTAATTAATTTCAAACCTATAATCCTTTTCTCCATTACCCAGTCGTCATTAACATAATGTGCAACTACACTAAGATAATCCTCCCTAGCCCAACCACTCCATATGTCCAAGGTCAGGGCCACCGAAAATATGCACGTACTAAATAGTTCCTTTATTTTATTACGACGTTCATTATATTATTTTACTAGATCCCTAGTTGTTGTCTGTCTAGAAACAGAAGAAAATCTAGGATTATGCGTAGACCTAATGTAATTTTGGAAAGAAGCAGAATCGCCAAAGCCTAACGGTACATCCTCGGAAGCAATTAAACGACAGAAAGATTGGCGGGTTACCTGAGGATCATAGTCCCAGCTACATACCGTACCGTCGGGGTTGTATTGCAGCTATGTCTGGCTCATCACCAATCCTTGCTTGGCTCGACATCTTGTAGCATGTCTAAGCAAGTACCTCGTTCCACTTGTAGACTTTGCAGACAATTCATGATGATAAATTTTACAAATAGTATATGGTACATCATTTTTCGCAGCGTCTTGCTTGGTTGTCCTATCGAAATTCTCCCACACTCTTGATGTAGATGGTCTCGGCCACTTTGCTTCGGTTGCCGTGGAGCTTGATGTCGCCATGAGCCCTGATGACTAACTCGCCTTGTCCTTCTTCCGGTGAAACCTCCGGTTGGCTTGAGGCACCAGAGTCAGCTTCCATGGACGCAATTTCCTCTGGTGAAAGTCTGTAATCACCAAGAGCAAAGCTGTTATAAAGACTGTCCATAACAAAACTACAAAATCGAAACTAACACTATTACTACTTTCATCGTAGCATAGCAAGAACTAACATTAAAAGTATTAAAAAAATAGCATCGTACCTCTTTCGCTGACTTGCGGCCGAAAATTGAATTTTCCAAATTTTGGCACAATTTTTTTTTGAATTTTGCCAAATTAGCTCAACACGGATTTGAATTTGCACAACACAATTTCAAAGAGAGAATGGAGAATGAAGGGGTGCTGAATGAGGGGGGTATGGTGGCTATTTATAGGAAAATTTTCGAGATTTTTTGAATTTTTGCTATGTTTTATGATCCAAACGGTCAAAAAATGTCCCAACTACCGATTCTTTTGGTCATTTGGTCGTGCTAGGCACTACCACTGACCCCTACTTGCTTCTTAAGCCACCGCCCTTTGCCATTGCAGCGCTACTTTCTTCTCCTCATGCCCTGCTCTGGCCCAAACGGTCAAAAATGTCCCAGCCTGCGCCTTGCCTCCTCTCGCCTCCACGCCTTCCTTCGCTTCTATCACGGCCTTCCTCCGCGCCTTCTCGTCCTCACCGCCTTCGCGCCTCGCCTTCGCTCGTCCTTGTCTCTGCGCTCCTCGCTTCCTTGTCCTCATCGTCGAGCTGCCTCGTCGCACAGCCCACACCGCCTCCTCGTCCTCACCGCCGAGACGCCTCCTTGCCGCACGCACACGGCCCGCACCATCTCCTCGCCTCCTCCTCTCCGCGCGGCCGCGCTGCCGACCGTTCTTCCTCTCCTCCTCCTCCTCCCGCCCGCCCTTCTTCCTCCGCGCCGATGCCGCCCTGTGCGCTCCCGGGCTCTGACTCTGGCAGTAGCTCTCCCTCTCCCTTAGGCCAGATGGACCGTGCTCATGCCGTGCCTGCCACGACCCAGCATTGATCGTGCCGTATCGGGCCGATCCATCGTACCAAGGTGCTATCGTGCCATGCCGTACTCAGCCGAGCCTATATTGCCGTGCATCGGGCCCGACCCGTCAGGCCTGCTCTAATCTAGCCGGCTGCCGGCTGGGAGCCGAGGCTGAACCGCTGGATTCGCGTAAATCTGCCTCGATCGACACGTTTACGGTTGTGATAGGTCCGCTACAGAAGAACTAAAGGAAAGGCAGGGGCAGAATACCGGAGTTGCAAGCGGCGGCCGTTTCCGCCGGACGGCGGCGGCCGGACGCGACGCGAGGAGATGCGGACCCGAACCGCAGACCACCTCGAGGCGCTCTCCTTGCAGATCTAGCGCAAGCTGCACAAGGTTCCTTCCTTGGCATTCCGATTTCTCCTCCGTTTCTTCCTAATTAATTTTGGTAGTTGGGTTGGTTTCCAATGGTGGCATCTTTATCTATTTAGTTATTCTTCGATATTGCTGTTGAATGTCGGGTGTTTCTCAGCCACCTTTCTTTTGTGTTATTGCAGTTAATTTCGGTTTGGACTTTGGAGTAAGGAAGGCGGTTTTGATTTCTTTCTTAATTGATTATCTTTGCTGTGGGGGAATCGATGTTGGGTTGGGAGTTTTTAATGTTAGAGATGGTGGAATTTTGATTTGTTTGCAACCTTTCAGATAAAGAAATTTGGCTTTGGTTCTTAATCTCAGGATTTCCCCTTTTCAAATGGTTCTTAATCAATCAGGGGCTGTTGTCTTAGTTAAAACTAGTAACGAATTCAAAATTGGATATATTTTTTGTAAAAATGTACTTAATTAGGATGGATTCTGATCACCACAAAAGGTGACACTGTTATATGATCTCGAGATGACATTTGACATTTATAGTTGTTTGGACAAGGAAGGTGGCAGTGTTGTTTTACTGGTTGTTGCTGGCGTTGCGTGCAGGCTCTCAACTCCAATTCGCAGCGTCTCCAGCTACTGCAGCAGTTGTTTGCCGATATTGCATTGAAGGTGGATGACCGCGCTCGCGGTGCCCATCTCTGCATAGCTTCAAATACTAATTCTGCTAATACAGTGTTCGCTTTTGTGCTACTATTGGTGCATATCCGTGATTTGGCATTTGAAATGATTGCTTTTCCTGAGTTTGCAGCTGAGTGCACAAGTTTGTGGTAGTTTTGGCCAGAGCATAAGCTATATTCTATGGGCTTGCATTTATGGCCATATTCAACGTTAAGAGGGAATAACTCAGATGTTTCGACCAGATTTCTGTTACGTGTGGCCATCCTGTTTCGTAAGTTTTTCAGATAGGCCAAAGAAAGGAAAACCCAACAGTTTGTTTCTAGTGCTTAAAACTATTTCTGTCTCCAGTCTTATTCATTAATATTTACTTTTCGGATTCTTTTATTGTGATAGTTATGATTGATGTTGCTTCATTTTCATTCCATTTAAGATGTAGTTTTTTATGATGCTTAAATTGGCTGTTTGGGTTGGTGCAGCATGCGCTATTTCTTTTTCCACAGAAAATGCCGCCGTGTATCATTTTCTCTGAAAGTGCGCTGCTAATTACTACGAATAGAAACCACATTGCATGCACTATGGTTACTATACATATATGTATCATTAAAAAAAACATGATCTTTGACTCAGTTAAGTAGAACAATAGCGTTGTGGAAGAAATCTAACACATCTTTCTTTTGGGAGAAGAGTACTAGATTTGTCTTGTTTAGATATTCTTAAACAAGGCAAGAAATTTTTCGTTTTCATTTAACCTCTTTTTCTGGACATGTTCTTTCCGTATTTTTCCTTTGATGATAATCCTTTAAGGTTGTTTAGGCCTCGTTCATCGCATAGACTATTCAATCTTATTAGAAGTTACTATGTTTATGTTACATCCTTACTTCTGATGAACAGATGTGATTTTAAGCAAGAATGATGATGGCATTGCTCCAATAGATGAATGAGAATACAACCACTTGTGCTTCTATGAGATCCTTGCAAATCATTTCATTAGAGCACCTGAAAGTGGGAGACGTATACTTGAGTTGATAGTGCAACTCTGGAGCCAGTCATTCGCATCCAACATATTTGCACTTCTTTTCCACAGATGGGTTTGTATTAAAATTTACATCCTTATAGATGTTAGGACTTGCAATAACTTTTTTTTTCTTTACTTATACAGGTACAAACTCAATCCTATTACTTAGAAGTCATGTTTTCCATTTCCAGTTGGATGATTTCGTCTATGTCAACACCTGAAAGAATATGCTTTCTACACTTCACTTCTTGCTATAGCACACTCCTGACCATTAGTGTGCATATTCTGTAATTAAAATAAACTATATGTTCCTCTAAATAAGCTACATGTTTTCATGAAACTAAGTCGTCAGTAATGTATATAGAGTACTCATGCATATATCAAACTCAAAGTGAAAGTGAAAGGTGGTCTTAGAGAAGATATTGTATCCCAGCACCAAGCTTATAGCCTTATACTGCCCATTGTTCTGGTTACCACGTTACTGCGAGGGCGTAAAAAGCTGGTTTACACTCTATTGGTTATTTAGTCTTGTTGACAAGGATGCTCCAAGTTATATTAGCCCTCATATGTACTTCGTTTTGGTAAATTACAATTTCTTTATTGCAGTTGTTTGAAGTCCCTCTTGATGGGAAGGAAGTATCACTAAGATACAGCTCTGCTCTTGTTCAAGGAGCTACTAACATATTTTGGTACGATGGCCACCATAAAAACTTGGAGATGTTGTTGACCGATAAAATCATTAACTCCAAGCTATTTGTGCTTACTGAGCAGAATATTGCAATGATGTCCCTTATTTTTCTTTTGCCAGAAACTTCCCCAATCTGATAGAATTATTTTTCTGACAGGATTGACATTCAAACCAATACAAGGCACTTCCTCTCATTGTATCATGTAAGGATTTGTTTATTTACACTTGCTCTACCTCATTTGGAAACTGCACTGCGTGCATTTTTACACCATTCAGAACATGGTTTGTTTCTTGAACAGTATCTCCTTGAAGATGTCGCTTTAGTCCCAGATCAACTGAGTAAGATATCATTACAGGTCACTCTCTCTCTGCATTGTAATCTACTATAGGTTTTTCTCATAAACATCTCCAATAGTATTTTTTCTGTTATTAATTTAACATTGTCAACAGGCTGGTAGAAATCTTTTTTTCCTCCTCTCCAGATTCATGTTGTTCTATGATCAGGGTAGGTTCCTTTTATCCATATTCTTGGTGCTGATTGTTTGCTACTTAAGTGTTGCTATGTTCCATGTGCAGATCACTTGCTTGCAAATTTCCTTTAGCATTTCCCTACTTTTCCAAATTCTTTCTTGGTTGGTGGCCCTGCAGATTACTTTGTGATTGAACTCACTGATCAGGTTATCCTTAAGTGACATATATGTGGTGTTTTCTTCATATGACGTGTTATATCATTTTCTCAAAACTAAATATTTGTTCTTTGTTACTCCAGCTCCAGAAGCTAAAAGTGGAGCCAGTACTGCTGCACTACCTTTCCCACATGACCATCCTTCAAGGTATTAGCTATTCGGAACATTTTTCTGTAGAAAATCCAACACTAATTTTGCATATCTATTTCTCCACTAAAAGGTCACATTTTATTCTGAATGAAAATTAATTAATGCAGGCTTGGAATTGAGGATGAGTACAAGCACCAGACTGAAGGCGTGCCTGTACAGCTTCACTTCTCCTGGAGGCCCTACCTACCCAACACGAGCCGTACGGCACGCAGCCTGGAATACGTTGGATTTGCTTTTCCCTATGAGTTCCATCTTACTATTTAAACTTAGTTATATTGTAGCTTCACCATAGTTTGTGTTAAGAGTCTTGTACATTCTCTCTTGACCCATGAGGCCCATGTAACCCTATATCTATATATACTCTCTCAATAATAAATAAGATGCACAGATATGAATAGAAAAATCCTACTCTTCTCAAATTCTAACATGGTATCAGAGCCATCTCCATTCAAACCCTAACCCTAATTGCAATTAGCCGTCGCCACCATCATTGACTTCTCTCAATCGTGGGCCGGTGGATTCGGCGGGCCTCCTCCTCCGGCTGGCTTCACCTCCTCAGCTCCCGGCTGTCGCCTCCTCAGCGCTCCTGGCCGTCACCTCCTCGGCTTCGCCTCCTCTGCTCCCGGCCGTCGCCACCTTTGGCTCCCTTGCTCTACATCGATGCCACCTCGGCTCCCCTCTGGCGGAGGAGCTCCTCCTCGGCCCACCTTAGCTCCCCTGCTTTGCATCCGTGCCGCCTTGGCTGCCCTCCAGCGAAGGAGCTCCGCCTCGACCCATCTCGGCTCCCCTGCTCTGCTCTGCCTTGGTGCTCCTAGAGCTGCGCCGTCTTTGCCCCTGCTTTGGGACCGCCACTACCTCTAGCCGCCGTGCACCCCCTCTGCTTGCCGTGTGGCGCCACCGCTTTTGGCCGACACTCCCTCTGCTCACCGCGCGCCACCTGCTCTGCCCGCCACGCGTGGCGCCACCTATACTTGCCGGGCCACTCGATCTGGTGCCTGGTGCTGATGCTCTGCCACCTTGTCACGCCACCTGATCTGTTTGCTCTACGGGTACTGGTGCTCTGCCACCTTGCCACGCCACCCGATCTGGTGCTCTGCTACTGCTGGTTTGCTCTGCGGGTGCTATGCCGCTGGTGCTCTGCTACCTTGCCACGCCACCCGATCTGGTGCTCTGCTACTTCTAATACTTGCTACTGCTAGTGCCTTGGTATCACCACTGTTAGTGCTTTGTCATTGCGTTTGAAGGTATTATTTGTCCTGGTCCTATCCGGCGTCAGCCTATCTCATATGGTCGAGATTATGATGAGACTTTTGCTTCAATTGCTCATATCACTACAATACGTACTCTCATTGTTGCTGCAGCGGTACGCTCATGGACTATATCTTATATGGATGTCAAGAATTGCTTTCTTCATGGTGATCTACATAAGGTCTATATGCAGCCACCCCCAGGTGTTGAGACTCCTATAGGCTATGTTTGTTGTCTTAGGTGTACTCTATATGGTCTCAAGCAGGCTTATCGTGCTTGGTTCGAACGTTTCAATTCTGTGATTCGAGCTACTGGTTTCACTCCAAGTGAGCATGACCCTACCTTTTTTATTCACACTTCTCAGCAAGGTCGTACATTGCTTCTGCTCTATGTAGATGATATGCTGATCACAGGAGATGACATGTACTATGTGGCTTTTGTTAAGAAGAAATTGAGTGAATAGTTTATGATGTTAGACTTGGGACCATTGAGCTATTTTCATAGGATTGAGGTTCATTCTGATGGCGATGGCTACTATCTTTCTCAGCATCGCTACGTTCATGGTCTGCTTGCTCGCTCTAGTATGACTAATACTCGCACTACTGCCACACCCATAGAGCTCCACCTACAGCTTCGTCCTATAGATGGTGTACCACTATCATATCCTTCCATTATCGCCACTGCGTTGGGAGTTTTGTTTATCCCATCACATCGGGCCGACATTGCTCATGTTGTTCATGTGCTTAGGAAGTTTGTCAGTGCTCCCACCACAGTCCACCATGGTCATATTCTTCGTGTGCAGAGATACTTGAGGGGGGCTACGTCCAAACGTTTGTTCTATGTCAGTTCGAGTTAGCTCCAGTTCCACGCTTACTTTGACTCCACTTAGGCGAGTGATACTATTGATCGTCGATCTATCATTAGCTACTGCATCTCTCTTTGTATTTTGCTCATTGCCTGGAAATCCAAGAAGCAACCTGTGGTGTCACGCTCTACATAAGGTCTATATGCAGCCACCCCCAGGTGTTGAGACTCCTATAGGCTATGTTTGTTGTCTTAGGCGTACTCTATATGGTCTCAAGCAGGCTTATCGTGCTTGGTTCGAACGTTTCAATTCTGTGATCCGAGCTACTGGTTTCACTCCAAGTGAGCATGACCCTACCTTTTTTATTCACACTTCTCAGCAAGGTCGTACTTTGCTTCTGCTCTATGTAGATGATATGCTGATCACAGGAGATGACATGTACTATGTGGCTTTTGTTAAGAAGAAATTGAGTGAATAGTTTATGATGTTAGACTTGGGACCATTGAGCTATTTTCATAGGATTGAGGTTCATTCTGATGGCAATGGCTACTATCTTTCTCAGCATCGCTACGTTCATGGTCTGCTTGCTCGCTCTAGTATGATTGATACTCGCACTACTGCCACACCCATAGAGCTCCACCTACAGCTTCGTCCTATAGATGGTGTACCACTATCATATCCTTCCAGCTATCGCCAGCTCGTTGGGAGTTTTGTTTATCCCACTATCACTAGGTCAGACATTGCTCATGTTGTTCATGTGCTTAGGAAGTTTGTCAGTGCTCCCACCACAGTCCACCATGGTCATATTCTTCGTGTGCAGAGATACTTGAGGGGGGCTACGTCCAAACGTCTGTTCTATGTCAATTCGAGTTAGCTCCAGTTCCACGCTTACTTTGACTCCACTTAGGCGAGTGATACTATTGATCGTCGATCTATCATTAGCTACTGCATCTCTCTTTGTATTTTGCTCATTGCCTGGAAATCCAAGAAGCAACCTGTGGTGTCACGCTCTAGTGCAGAGGCTGAGCTTCGAGCCCTTGCCGCTACCATATCAGAGATTGTTTGGCTTCGATGGCTTTTGGCTGATCTTGGTGTTCTTTGTGATAATCTTACACTTTTGTTTTGTGACAATACAAGTGTCATTCAGATTGCTAGTGATCCGGTTAATCATGAGTTAACAAAGTACATTGGTGTTGACGCATCATTCACACGGTCTCATTGTCAGCAGTCGACCATCAACCTCCAGTATGTACCCTCGAAGCTTCAAGTTGCAGATTTCTTCACTAAGGCTGAGACTCGAGAACAACATCGGCTTCATTTACTCAAACTCAGTGCATCAGATCATCGTGATCCACCTTGAGTTTGAAGGAGAGTATTAAGAGTCTTGTACATTCTCTCTATTGTTTGGCCCATGTAGCCCACGAGGCCCATGTAACCCTATGCTTATATATACCTCTCAATAATGAATAAGATACACAGTTGTTGTTAAGAGCAAAATCCTGCTCTTCCCAAATTCTAACAGTTTGCCCCTCTGATAATATGCCTTCAAACATGTACCATGATTGTCAATGTTATCTCATACACGTATGTCGATGATACCTGTGCCCATACTGTTATGCTGGACTTACTAGGCAGTACACTTGTCCAAAAGCCTATAGTGGCTGATGTATTGCTATTGCGATGATGGGCACTGTTAAATGTTAATTTCCCGGTGATGGTACTCCATGCGTATCTTAGATGAAGATGCAATGCTTTCTACTCTCTAGAGAACATGCCCTGTCTTCTGTGTCTTTTTCTCCCCTACTGCCACACCAATAAGTGTCTGTTCCAAGACATGGATATCTCATGAACCATTTGATTTGCAGGGTTGTCGTATGAAGTTATGAACCATTTGATTTGCAATTCTATGCAATAGCTATAAATAATTTCTTGAATTAGTTTAATAGCTTGCTTACATGCTTACGGTTATGTTTTGACGTAGAAGGTAGAAAAACTCTACCTTATGCCCATTGTATTAAAATGGTTGACAAAGTATTACAAATAAAGTGAGAAAAAAAACAAAAGACAAAAGAAAGCTAATTACAACAAGATAGTTATTTACAAATATAGTTGACACCACTGTCGAAGGGAAACCTGGCGGTCGGACTTGGACCTGCAGGACCAGAGATCAATGTACTCTTGGATCTGACGTTGAATTGCATTGTTTCTACATTCAGTATTTTGGAATATCCTTTTATTCCGCATGGTCCATAGAGTATGAGCGCAGGCAGCGAAGCAAATAGGCCAAACTTCATGGTGGCTCAATGATTGTGCTGAAACTGTTTCCACAAATTCCAGTATGTCCTTGGAGTATGTAGCTTGTATCAATAGTCCTAACTTTGTCCATATATAGTCCGCAACTTTGCATCTGAGAATGATGTGGTCAATTGTTTCTAAAGCGGGGCAGATGTCACAGTGTGGATTTGTTGTCCATTTCTTAGCTGTCATATTATCCTTGGTATTCAGCTTTCCCCCGAAAAGCTAGCCATAAGAATATTCTGTATTGATGAGGGATTGATTTGAGCCAGGTAAAATCAGTCGCCTTCCATTTGAGGCCATGGTAGGATAGTACTTGGTATATTCCAGATGTAGTTACGTTCGCCATGGTTGAAACTATAACACGTCGGTGCATGGTCCCCTGTGTAAGATGCTGCGTAGACAGGACTTGTAATAGGGCCTGGCGCTCAAAGGTCGCTTGCTGTGACAGAACCGGATGAAGTTCAACCGCCCAGTTGTTATCAACTGACTGCGAGCTAGCTATGCAATTCGGATTAATGGCAAATGTGTAAAGTGTAGGAAAGCATATATAGAATCTTCCTTTGTTCGTCCAACTGTCCTTCCAGAAAGATGTGGTTCGTCCGTCTCCAATTATAACATTCGTCATTTGTATAGTTGTCTCAATGACTGTAGATAAAGTTCTCCATACTGCCGTGTCTCTCTGTCGAGACTGTGTCTGCACTTGGTTCTGAATATACTGTCTGCGTAACCAAATGAAGCAAGGTTCAGTTGAGTCTGAAAGTAACTTTGCTACGCACTTCATGATTAAAGCTTTGTTGTGAATCCGGAGATCCCGTATCCCTAACCCTCCTTGCTCTTTAGGTAGGATAACTATGTTCCAAGCAACTAGGCAATGCCCACCGTGAATCTCTTTAACTCCTTTCCAAAGGAAGTGTAACATCCCAAATACCTAAACAGGTGTTTGTTCAAATATAATTAAATGTGTAGAAATTAGAACTTTTTCTCACATCTTGAAAACCCTAAAACTCTCATGAGATTCTTGTCCAAGAGATTGTGTAATCCACAAACATAAGCTCTTGTGACCAAAAGACAAACTCATTTCCCATTTGTCACAAATCTTGTGCCAAACCCTCAGAGATATTTTTCCTTGGTCCTAGAAATGTTGTGGGACCCCTCTGAAAAATATCATGAGTTATAAAGCTTGTTTGATAATTTTTGGAGGTAAAGCAATCCTTTGAACAACCTTAACGAATTTCCTGAGAAAAATGCATTGCATAAAAACCTCTGGAAAATTTATGTGAGGTTAATCTTACCATCAGCAAGCTCCAGTTAAAATTTCATAAATTTTGGAGTTGTTTGGCTATCCCAAACAATTCTACAAAGTCTCAGCTGTTAAAAACTAAATTCAAAATGGTGCACTGTTCCTTGGGCTGAGCCGTATTCAAATCTGGTCTAGCCCAACCCCAATGATCTCCTCCGCGGTCAACACCGCAAGGTCCTCCCCACCCACTTGAGGTCATAGCCGTTGGATCAAATCCAACAGCCATGACCTCCCTTCGATATCTATCGCCCATGTCCTTCCCATTTGATGAGGTCATAGCCCTTGGATCAGCGATCCATGGCCATGACCTCCCTCACCGTTAAACTAAGCAAACCTCCCACCTAACAGAGGTCGTGGCCGTTGGATCCAATCCAACGACCCACGACCTCCCTCAAATCTAGCGCACTGACCTCCCCACCCACGCGAGGTCTGGGCCGTTAGATGTGGATCTCACTGACCATGACCTCCCTTGCCCTTTTTCGCCTTTGGATCTCACTCAGCGCTGAGATCAATGGGCCGTCGGACCACCCTTTCTTGGCCGTTGGATTTAGATCTCGCGGTCGCTAATCAGTGGGCCGTTCGGACCATCTCTTATGAGCCCTTAGATCTAAATCGGAGGGCTAGGACCTCCTTTGCGCTACGCGCAAGGCTCAGGACCTCCCCATCTCATGTTGTGCACCGTTGGATTAAAATCCACGGTCACGACCTCCTCCTCGCGTTGTGCACATCAGATCTCCCAGCGCACATGAGGTCGTAGCCGTTAGATGTAAATCTAAAGGCCATGACCTCTCTTGTGTGTTGCGCAGCATCTAAGTCCTCCCCATCTGTTATGTGCCCTTGGATGTAAATCCAAAGGCCATGACCTCCACATCTTGGGTCATGGCGTGCCCAAGCGTTAAGTCCCCAGAGATCCAAGACTGCTGGATTTAGATCCAACGCCTTGGACCTCCTAATCCCTTTTCCTTTGCGCATCTGCGTTATGGAAATCGGAGAGCCACGACCTCCCCGTCCAAGATCGTGTGGCTGGGACCTCCTCCCAGTCACTTAAAGCGTAACGGTTCAAACATAAAATCCGAGGGCCGGGACCTCCCCATCCCCTTAATCCAACGGTGGATGTGAGGTCCTGTTCTTCTTCCACCTTGGGAGCGCGTGCGAGCCATGGCAGTGGGCAAAGTCAGAGCCTTGTCACCTCCAACGGCTCTGCCCTGCAAGCATTAAATGCGTGTCAGCCCTTTCCGCCCCTAGCCCCTGTTCTGACCACCTACTCTGTCCCATCCGTCTTGTCCATGTCCAGGACCTCCCATGGGCCTCCCCATGGGCTAAGCTCACCACGAGCTTAACCCGTGGTTCACAACCTCGTTTTGCCCTAGGTTTAAAACCCCCCCATTGTTTCTTTGGCTTCCTTTACACACCATTGTTCCCTTGCTTGCACCCCTGTGCTTGTGAGCTCTAAACCACCGAAGCTTTCCTTGGCTGCCATTGTTGGGGCTTGAAGCTCCGCGGTGGACAAGGGTTCCTGGAGATTTCTTCTCCCTTTCATTGCTTCCATTTGTGCCATTCCCTCTGGGACCAAGTCCTAACTTGATTAGTTTGGGCATTTTCAGAGGTGGACAAAGTGGAGCCTGGAGCTGGAGCTTTGGCCGTGGAGCAACCCCATCTTCTCCAACTCCGGTCATCACCTTCCTCGACCTCCTCAGCTCCTCGGGACCTCCAGGTAACCTCCTGATAGTCCCTAGAGCTTGGGCACCCGCTTGGATGGCAGTGCGGAGCTCAAATTTTCTTTGCTTGTTTTTGACCGTGCTTGTCACTTTTGTCCTCTCGGCTCATGGCGTTCAAAACCCGCCGCCGTCAAGAGTGAGCCCATGGTGTGCGCAACACTATTGCGCACACGATGGTGTCCTTGGTGGTCGTCGGCGAGGTCTGTATCGCCGGCGATGACCACATCTTTGAGCTCGGGATTTTTGTCGGACGTACACGGCAGCGCCGTGTCAAATTCAGACGAGATCCTCTACTTAATCGCTAATCACTACCTCAATCATTGTTAATCATTGGCGTGTCTTAAATGCCTTTAATCCGCCTCTTGTTGCGCATTTAAGACATCGCAGCATGACCTCCTTGTGTCCGCGCGCATTAACTTCGTGTCCGTAGCGTCTTGGCGCAAAAGCGGCTGAGTGCGGGCGTCCTGGACCTCCTCCGAGGAAATCTGCACGTCCAAGACCTCCTTGCGCGATCGTGGCCGTCGAGACCTCCCCAGGGGTCTGTGGCGTTAAGACCTCCGCTTGGACCTCCTCGAGGTCATCTCTGCCGTTATGTCCTCCCTGTGTTGATCGCAACCGTTGAGGACCTCCCTCCCGTGTTGTGGCCCATTGGATGTACCATCAACGGCCACGACCTCCCCTCATCTCACGCGTCTTGGCGTTCTTTGGGAGGTCCATGACCTCTGGACCTCGCGATCTTGCCAGGTGCGTTAACTCCTGGGAGGTCTGAGCCGTTAGATCTGAGATCTGTGGCTCATGTTCTCCCCAGTCTTTTTGGTTTTAGGAATTTCCAGAGAACTCTTTATTTGTAAACTGGAAAAGGTATGAACTTTAAAATTTCATAACTAATTCAATTTAAATCCAAATAGGGTGAATCAAATTGTGTCAGCTCTGTCTTGGACTGGACTTTAATCTAAAAATGATTGTCAGTTGAGTTCAGCTCCAGAGCATAGATTTGCCATTAGGTTTTAAAACTAGCTTTAAATGTTGCACTAAAAATAGTGTTTAACTTGTAAAATACATAACTAATGCTCTGTAGATTATTTTTGAGTGAATCCAACTTTGTTGGGTTTCTCTATTGATGAAATTACTATGAAAATTAGTTTTGAGCATGTTGCTGTTGTCAAAAAGAGTTCTTGTGCATTATAATTTTGTTCAAGTTCTTGTTTTTGAAAAATTATAGAAAATGCATAATAGCTCCAAATGAGGTGAACTCAATTGTGTTATTCATCTCATGAGGTGCTGGTTTTACAGTAAAAATCTCAGTATCACCACCTTTCTAGAAATTGTTGCCTCATAATTAAATTAGTGAATAGTGGCAGTTTGGTATTTTAGGGCTGAGCAGATTTGTTTTGCTCATAACTTTTGCATTGAGAATCCAAATCAATTGGTTCTTGTTGCTAAATTCCCTAAAAATCATCCTCTTGCTTCTGTAGAAATTTCAGAGTATTTGGAGTTCGGTTGCTGTGCTGTCTTTGTTGTTTTCGTCGTTCTTATCGTTTCTTTTCGTCTTTTCGATTAGGTGTCGACGAATGTGTTGATCCCGTGAGCGATCCTCAGCAACAATTTGACCAGCAACAGCAAGGCAAGCAGTTTGATCATATCCATTTGTTGTCCCATTACTTTAAAGCTTAATACTTTGTTTCACTTATATGTATGCATGCTACTTTGTGTTAAAATGTCGCTAGTAATCCTATAGATGCATATTCTGTAGGTAAATGTTCATTCTCTACTACTAAGCCTAGGATTATCTTGCTACGATTTAGAGTTCAATGGATGGACTCTTATCGCTTAGTAGTTTACGTTGATAATGCTTAGCAATGCTTAGATAACGGTAGAAATGGGCGGTTGTCGACATTATGTCGATAACCTTGATCACACTAAAATTTTTATTCCATTTTATCCATCTTGTGTTTTTGTGAGTACCCGGATTTATTAAGCTCATAATACTTAGTCATCCAATTGACCCTAGTATTATCAACCAAATAAACCCAGTCTCGAGAGATGTATACTCCCCAGAATGCAGTATACATACCTCACAACAAAAGAATGTATCAATTCCATACAACACATAGAACAGAACAAGCAACAACCCAGAAGTTAAAATTAAGGAATAGGTTATTACAAAATAGGGGCCTTCTGGCCAAATAACAACAAGTACTACTAAGATAACAGCGGAAGCAAAAGTGCCATAAAGATGGCTATAACACAAAGCCAATCAGTGTGCCTTAACCCCTAGGCATCTGACCGGACCGCCAAGCTAGTCGTCAAACCCGAAGCACATCTACATAAGAGTGAAGCCCTTAGGGCTCACCTTCTTCCTCTGCAACAAAAGCCACAAAAATACCACAACCACGGCGATGAGTACATAAAGTACTCCATAAGACTTACGTGAGATAACGAGAACTATAAATAGCTACATGCACGCTTTATTTAAGTGGATGAGGCTTTGGACTCATTTTAGCACAAAGCAAGTTTCATTTGCAATAACATAATAGATTGAAGGCAATTTGGCAAAGCATTTTAATTGTTGAAATAACAACGAGATAATAACATAGTAACAACAACAAGATCAACACGAAGTGACTAACCCAAGTCACCACAACAATAGCATGAACATCCATTCATACCAACCCGTCAAGTTTTAATTAAATGGTTGAGACTAGTTCTTGAACGACCTTACCAAGCATGTCCATAACCTAGGGCGAGGCTATTGAATAGTTTTATCCTGCGAGGGTGTACCAATGTACCCACACGTCGGACCGCCTTTCCTTTAAGCACACTACCAAAGGTATGCTTGCACGGCTAAGTCCTCTGAGACATTTCCAATGGGCAAGTGCTAATTGACCAAGACAACCCACGGGATAAGGACACAATAGACAGACCTAACCGGTCTGCCTTTGCTCCATTCCCACACCACACACACACACATTTTATCTTTAAAACACACCAACCGGCGACCCCAATTAGCACCGCCTAAAGTACTTAGTCAAGAGAGGTCCCATATCCCCCTCGTGTGGTTAGCACACAAAAGCGCTTGGCTTAGTGACCCAAGTAACTCGGTCCTTAGGGACCCAGGCATACCACCACATTCCAAAAACCGCAAATGAAAACTTGCTTTATGCTAAAAATGAGTCCAAAGCCTCATCCACTTAAATAAAGCTTGCATGTAGTTAAACTATAGTTACATATATACTACCGTCGGTCTTGCAGTACATTTTGTACTCATTTGCTTTGCTTAATAACTTTGTTGCAGAGGAGGTAGAGCCCAAAGGGCTTTACTTTTGTGAGTCTTGATGGTTGGGAAAGCGACTAGCTTGGCGGTCGGTCGATTGCCTTGTGGGTGAAAGCACACTTTGGTTGGCTCTTGTTTTGGGCCATCTCTATGGCACTTTTGCTTCCGCTGTTATCTTAGTAGTCTTGTTGTTATTTGGCCGGTCGGCCTCTCTTCCTTGTTGTCGGGCTTGTGATTCTTTTTACCCTTGAGAGACTTCTTGCTTTTCTTGTCTTGTTTCTCCAAGCAAGGTTGAGGATTTTTATCTTTTCGATCAATAGCTTCACACCATTCGACTGCTTCACTAGAGGCTACATACTTGTCTGCCATGTCGAAAAGTTCGACGGTCATTCGTGGAGGATTTATTTCAATATCCTCCATAAACCGGTGATTCCTCAGCCCTGCTTTAAAAGCCTGGATGATAGAAGACTTTGCGATCTCTAGGATAGAGTTTCAAACCTGACTGAATCTCTTGATATATTGTCGAAGAGTTTTATTGGTTTTCTGCTTCATCTGATGAAGATCACCCTCCTTCCTGGGACCGTCGTACGTCCCTTGAAAGTTGGCGATCAGAGTATCGCAGAGCTGCTCCCAAGTGTAGATAAATCCGACCAGTAGGTTAAGCAACCACGACCGGGCAAACCCTTCAGAGACCATGAGCAAGTAATTTGCCATCATGTTGCCATTACCACCAGTAGTTTTGATGGTGGTAGTACATATTTGAAGAAATTCTAATGGGTTCTGAGTCCCATTGAACTTCTCTATGTTGGCTGGTCGGAACCTGTCTGGCCAATGAACAGCTTGGAGTCCAGTCGAAAATGCTCGATAGCCCGTAATGGAATCGTGGCACCTTCTCTAAAAAGGAGCCGGATTATAGTCGGTTGGGGATCAGTTCCTCAAATTTGCATACCTAGGATCCGGTGTCCCAATCTAGTCGTGGACATTATGATAACGTCTTTGATTGTCTACTTGGTTCAGATGATGTCTGAGATTGCCTGAATCGAGTGGTTGTTCCTCTTGTCGAGGAAGAGTGGCTGCGGTGAAGAGCCGTCTTCCCTCATGATTCCCTGGTCAAAACCTACGAGGAGGTCTTGGTGTCGATCGGTCCTCCGTCCGACCATGTTGTCCCCTACAGAGAGAAGTGTGCTGGGACGAAGTCATCGTGTGACTTTGTGAGTTCCTTTGCTCCTGGTATATTTTTGTACGCTGCATGGTTTGTTGGAGGATCTCCGATACCTGACCTGCAAGCTGAGCATAACCTAGAGTTCCTGCTAAAGTAGGATCTGGATTATTCAGAATATCCCGGAGTTGTTGCAGGTTTTGTATTGTTACCGAAGGTCGTGGAAGATTCCCGCTTGTAGTGGGCGTTCGATGAGTTGGGTTTTCCCTCAACCTTCCGGCTGACCCTGTCTGACCCCTTACTCGTGGTAGGGTAGGAACATGTGAATTAACTGATGCACGTTCATCAGCTCGGTTGCCTCTAGTAGTTAGTGCTTGAGCGCCCGTACCATTTCCACTAGCAAGTAGTGGCTAGTTAACCCATGGAGGATCATGCATGGCATCCGGATTGGTATCTCCAATTGCATTAACTTCGTGGCGCCAATAGTGATCTTTTGATGAGCTCCCGTCGTAGCTAAGGGAGAGCCTTCCAATGCTTCTGCAAGGAGCCTCCATGATGGGGAGCGGTCGGAGATCACCACCTCTAGTGGGCCTTGCGGTGGACTCAACCCAATCCGGTGGATTCCCGACCGTATACTGAGTTTCACCATGCCCACTTGGCCTACGATCGGTGATAACTTCATTGATACCTTTACCAGATGTTGGTTGGCCCCCAGAATACATAGGAGTTGTTGACGAATACTGGCCGCCCATGGCAATATCAAGAGTACATGGACAATCTAGTTGTTGTGTTGGGCTACCGTCGACGTTTTTGTTGGTCAGACTGACCGGGCTCATAGAGGCGTTCGGACGAGCGGTTCCCCTGGGAGCGCCATTGATGGTGGCGGTGAATCCTCATCCATCCGGTCGATTTCGCTGACCTCAGTGAATGGTGAGCCGACAGAGGAGGATGACGACGACATCCCATTTTCTTCCATAGCACGGATGCATGCGTCCATATCGAGGTTGGAGTAGTCGGCTAAGTCGAACCTATTTTCCTCATCCCAAGTCCCTACCATGTTCGCATGAGCGATGATGGGGTGAAAGAAGTGGATGAGGAATGCTTGGGCGAAGTAATCTTCCAGAACTCAACGCCCTTTTTCCCCACAGACGGCATCAGCTGTCGACGATCAAGTCGCCGATCTTACGAAATAAACAAAGGAAAAATGGCAAAGAGTTCTTGGGAGCAAATGCGACTACTCTTTATTGCTATGAACTAGATTCTTTACGGGGGGCGCCATCGACAAGGCAGTGGACTAATCCTAATTATATTGAGCATAAGGATTGCTACGCTATTGAATCAGGCTTGACACATGAATCTAATGCCGATTGTTGTGCTTCAATCTAATGCCCTTGTTCCTGCCCGCTCGATCTTTAAATAACCATCGAAGATGTGGTAGTTGTTCCTGGAGAAGGCGCCTGTTGGAAGTGACGTGTCCGGTCGGAGGGTCAGTTACAGTTAGTAAAACAGTAACTGATCGCCGGTTGATGTCTGTGAGATACTCAACCGTATGGTGGTTGTTGTTAGTGTCTTAGGACCATGAAACGTCGTGTGGCATGGAGCAATTATGACATGTGTTCCGTTCATCACATGGTAAGGAATATACTTGGAGTTAAATCCAGATGCCAGTTCATCACTTCTACAAGCAGTCATCTGGTCGAGGATTGGGTACATGACCTCATCTGACCAAGGGACCCATTATGTAACCTCTGGAATCCTTACGACCACAGAGGTCGTTAGCCTTAGGGGTTACAACCACAAAGACATATGGTCTTTTATTATGTATTAAAGTAATACATAGAGATTTTAATCCTCTTCAAGTATCAATGCTCTAGTACGATCATGTGAAATTATTTGTCGGAAGTTTGAAAACTTGAAAATCATTTTTTCAGTCTGGAGGTATAATATATCCCTCGAAAGGATAATTTTCTCGTAGACCAGTTAGCTCAAATGACTTCTTCCCGATCCCCCATTCCACGAGGAGTCTTCTTGAAAGAACTCCAGAAGTTGTCTCTGGTCGAAGAACCAGATACTACTCTTAGTGAGATAACTTCTCTAGAATACGAGGATACATGGATGAATTCTATCTATGAGTATCTTCTAAAGGGTGCTATACCCGACAACTATCTTGACGCTGATCGTTTATCCTGAAAAAGCCAAAATGTATACTTTGGTTGAAGGAGTTATTTATAAACAAGGTACTCAAGGGGTACTCATGCGACGCGCATCGCAAAAAGAATGATTAACACTCCTTAACGACATACACGGAGGTATATGTGGAACTCATGCTTCCTATAGAACGCTGGTCGAAAGAGCTTTTTTGACAAGGTTTTTATTGGCCAACAACTCTCCATGACGCAAAAGAGCTCGTTAAGAAATGTGTACAATGTCAGATTCACAGTAGGCAAATACATCAACCAGCTCAAGTCTTACTGTCGGAAGCTGGTTTGCACATCCGAAAACCATCTGTGTATTCTGAACTAGTCTCAGATTAGTAGCCAGCTCACATAGTGAAACATCGATGAAATACCATCCATTTATCGATTTAACTAAAAAGATCTCAAAATAATAAATAGTAATAATCACTAGACCGTATGGTCAACGTTTACTTAACTTGCCACGTAGCGATAAAGAAACAAATAAACTCTTACAGCGGAATAGGAAACTTGGAAAAGCCAATCAACATGCCCATAAGCAATCGAGTGGAGAATACATGCTAATTCGCAAAGCCTTCAAAGAACTCCCCTTCATAGAACTCTTGAGCAACCCGACTTTCTTCAACTTAGCAGCAAAGTTTAAAGCTGTGAGTACATAAAGTACTCAATAAGTCGTAGGGAACAGTATGCAATTAATATTCATGCAAGGCTTGAACAAATGAATAGTTGTATGGTTCTTTTTGCATAAAGCTGAATTGATAGCAAATACAATAAACAGATTGCAATGCGTAATTTAAAAGACAATAATAAAATAGAGTAAACAATTTTTTTGAAACAAACAATAAACTTCCCATTCACTTCCCAACCAAACCACCAAGTGAATATCTCATCCACCAAGCGAACATTATATTCACCAAGTGAACTCCCCATTCACCTTTGACACAAGCCACCAAGTGAATTCCCCATCCACCAAGCAAACATCATATTCACTAAGTGAACCTCCCAATCACACTCCGACACATTTTTAGAAAAACTCTACCTCTCGTGTGAAATCCTCGAGCATTGTCTATAACTGGAGACACGACTATTTAAATAGTTTTAACTCTTCAGAGGTTGTACAGCTTTACCCACAAGAGATAAATCAAATTAAAGTGTCTGATCACACTTCTGTAGGTGTGTGACTAAGTGATCATCACAAGACCTTTACAAAGCTCCTTCTTAACCCAGTTCTGTCCGCTAAGGTTTCAACATTGAATGTCTTTCCAACCAAACATGACTTCTCTCTTGCGCCATTGTGAGTATACGTCTATCCCGTAACTCACGCTTCTAAGACAACCGAAATTAAGACATTGCTAATTAGTTATCCAGGTCCAACTCATACTGGACAAGTGGTTGTACGATATGGCCCAGTTCAATAGCTCACAAGATTAAATCATTGACAATTACTCAGACGAGTCTACTACAACCCACAATGTGCTACCCTCACCCCCTTTACTGCACAATCGCTCGCCTGAACGGAAATCATTTTGTTCAACGAAGACCAATGACATACCTTGCCATGTGTAACGTCCCGTTTATCCCGAGCTCATGTAGTTTTCAAAATAAAAATAACCATTTGGATTTATTGAGAGTTCAAGCTTAACTTGAGTTTTCAAAAGAGCTTTAATTGACTAAAATCAAACTTTAACTAAAATCGGCTTTTGTCCTTTTGAGCTGCGTTGGAGTTCTTCCCTTGCCTTTGTTTGCCTTGTGCTTGGCCTCGGCCCAGTGCTTTTCTTTCCTCTCTGGTCCTCCCTTGCCTCCTGGACCCCCCTTTAGTGTTTTCTGTTGGGATCTGCTTTGTCCTCCTCCAGACCTTCCCTTGCTCGGACCCCTTTGTTGGTCTAAGTCCTCTCCTTTGAGTTTAGACCAGCTTGGGTGTGTGTTTCAACCTCTTTGATCTTTGAACCTTTCCTTGTATCTTTTGTTTGGACTTCCCTTAGTCTAGACCTTCCCTTTGTTGGCTTGAATCTCTTTTTGTTCGGACCTCCCTCTGGGCTAACCATTCTTCTCTGTCTAGATCTCCTTGGATCTAGACCTCCTTCTCTGTTTTGGACCTCCCCGTCTACCTCTCAGCATTCATGTGAACTCCCTGAGTTCATTTGGGTGCCCTTAGAATCCTTCGGACCTCCCTGGTGTTCAGTTGGACCTCCTCTAGTCCATTTGAACCCCTTGGGTTCAATTGGATCTCCTTGAGCTCTTTTTGAACCTCCCTCGCGCTTGTGCGGTGCTACTATTTGCTTTGGCCAGTCTTGCGCTTGTTCCTTCTAACTACGCCTTTGTTAACCCCCCTTTGAGCCTTTTGGACCTCCCTTGCCCGTCGGATCTTCTCCAAGTCCAAAGGACCTCCCTTGACTCCTTGAAGACCTCCTTTGGGCATCCTTGGAATCCTTTGGATCTCCCTGTGTCCATAAGGAACTCTTTTGATCCCCATGTGTCCTCTCGGACCTCCCTGTTGGACCTCCCTTTGGTTCCCTTGGCTCTCTCCATGCTTTTGTGGACTTCCCGTTTGCTCCGTCCTCTAGTGCGGCCGTACCGCTCCGCTCTTGCGGTTGTACCGCTTCTCTGTTGAGCTCAGACCTCTCCCTTGTTGAGATCTGGCCGTTAGGACCTCCTCTCTGGAGATCTTAACCGCTCAGACCTCCCCTTGTTGAGATCTGGCCGTTAGGACCTCCTCTCTGGAGATCTTAACCGCTCAGACCTCCCCTTGTTCAGATCTGGCCGTTAGGACCTCCTCTCTGGAGATCTTAACCGCTCAGACCTCCCCTTGTTTAGATCTGGCCGTTAGGACCTCCTCTCTAGAGATCTTAACCGCTCAGACCTCCCTCTTGTTCAGATATGGCCGTTAGGACCTCCCGTTTTGAGATCTTAACCATCCAGATCCCTCCTCTGTTTGATCCAAGGGTCTAGACCTCTCCGGTGTTTGATCTAACGATCCAGACCTCCTCTTTGTTTGGATCGGAAGGCCCGGACCTCCTTTAGGTCCAGACCTCCCTTGTGTTTGGACCCACCGCTGGCTCTTGGGATCATACCGCCTGAGTTTTCTCTTTCTTGCCTTAGGACCGTTTGATGCTTATCGGACGGCCCAATCTTGCTGGAGCGTTCGGATGGTCCGAACATCTCTTTTCCTTTTAGCCCTCCGATCCGCATCGGACGGCTTGGCTAGGATGGCTCGTTCACTTGGTCCGAACGGCCCATTAGCCCCGCTCCACCCGATCAAGATCTGACGGCCCTTGTTCCTCCCGCGCATCCTTGTTTCCGCGGACCTCCCCTTGCTCTAGATCTTTACCATTGGGATCTCGTTTGAGGATCCAACCATTAGGATCTGCCCTTTGTGGGTCTTGTCTCTCAGGACCTCCTCGTTGTGTGTCTTTTGGACCTCCCGTCCATAGGACCTCCTCTGCGTGTCTTTTGGACCTCCCGTCCATAGGACCTCCCCGTTGTATGTCTTTTGGACCTCCTGTCCATAGGACCTTTCCGTTGTGTGTCTTTTGGACCCCCTGTCCCTAGGACCTCCCTTTTGTTGTGTTCCTTTGGACCTCTTCGTGTCCTTAGGACCTCCCCAGGTCGGACCTACCGCTTGCTCGGTTGGACCTACCGCTCGAGCTTGGTCTTCATCGTTTGAGGACCTCCCCTTTGTTGATTGAATCGTCCAGGACCTTCCTGTCCTTTGGACCTCTTTCAGGTTCAGACCTCCCTCTTGTGTGTGTTTGAACCTTTGCGGTCCAGACCTCCTCTTTTGTGTTTAGACCTTTGTGGTCTAGACCTCCCCCTTGTGTTTGGACCTTTGCGGTCCAGACCTCCTCTTTTGTGTTTAGACCTTTGTGGTCTAGACCTCCCCCTTGTGTTTTGTGACAACCCACCCTTTGATATACCGCAAAGGTCCGGGAGGACCATTTTTTTTTTGAGCTGCGGTACTACCTCATGAAGGAGCGGTAATACCGCTCGGTACTTCCCGGGAGGTCTTCCAGACCTCCCAGAGGTCTTCAAGACCTCTTGGAGGTCTTGGCCAACATCCCGCAGGTGGCACCTCTAGGTAAATCATCGGGGAGGTCAAGCCAGATCTCCTAGGCTAAGTCCCGTGGGACCTCCCCGAGATCCCGCCTGCGCACAGAGCTAGTCCCAGAACGGATTGGCTAGCTCGCACAGATCTAACACAAGTGTAATCAAGTCCATACACAAGCTAAGAAGAGCAAGAGACGTAACAACAAATAATATTAAAGACCAAAGCGGCCAAGCTTCTTACAGAGTTTGCCTCATGGGCTACAACAAAAGAGCAAGAACAATGAAAGCAAAAACGTTAATCAGTAGGTCCAACCGATCAGCCCACCGGCTGTCGAGTGGAGGGCGTCCCCCTAGGTCGCAAGGTCTCCAAAGACCTCTTCTTCACCGAGCTTTGAGCTCCTCGGCTGCTGGCTCGCTGATTAAAGCAGAGGGCAAAAGCCATGAGTACATTGAATGTACTCGAAGAAGCCGTGGGGAGTGCATGCAATAAGTAATCATGCAAGGCTTGCCAAAAGAGAGTCAGAAGGTTAGTTATGTAAAGCAAGATTTGACAACAAATAATATAAGTAGATTGAAATGCTCGAGTTAAAACAATAATACATAAGTACATTTATTTTTGAGGAGGTCGTGAGCACTGCTCACTCCCAAAACCCACTCTGGGCACCCACTCCAAAGTTCCAAAGACCAGCAGTGGGAGGTGCTGGTCACACCATGACCAGGGACCTCGGCCACGACCACCCCGAGCACCCGCTCAGAGTTCCTAACCCGCCCTAGACCTCATCTCGAGCCAACCATGACCCTTCTAAAGCCGGCCAAGGTCTCTTGAGGCAAAGCCACGATCTCGCAGGTTACCAGGACACAATTTCACAAAGCTACCCTTGCACCATATTCACGGGCATGTCCATAACCAAGGACTTGGCTATTGAATAGATTTTACACTCTGCAGAGGTGTACAACTTTACCCACAATCCACGGTCTCTCTAGCGGGGCGGGTTCCGGTCACCCTTGCTCACTTAGAAGGTGGCAGCCTAGAAAGCCTTGACAAGACCTTTACAAAGCTTTGAAATGACTCGGAGCTGCCCGCTAAGGTTTCATAATTCCCCCTTTGGTCTAGAAGTCCGCAGGTTATGGGGTACCCTCTTGCGCGGCGTCTCACACGCATCAACCACAACAAACACCAAGCCATCTCATTGCTAATTATTCAGCCTGACCACCCCATAAAGTGATCTTGTGGTTGCACCGATTGGCCCAGATCAATGAACACAAAGTTAAGTCCTTAATTGTGCTAAGGCAAGACTTCCACAAACCGGTGTGCACAGCACCCACTACTCACTCCCTGCCTTCTTGCCTTAGCAAAACAATTGTATTAGCCCATGCCAAAAGACCACCCACCTGGTACACAAATTTTTAACCAAGTGGTCTCACACCACAATCGACACACTTAGGCATCCCGCCATAGTTTGCTCAACAATGGCACCAACCACACATTTCATAACTTATTAGTCAAGATTATTAGAGATGAAGCATGATACGCTCAAACCACGTTTTCTAAGCGAGGCTATATAAGACCCACGGCCCCATGTTGGCAAATAACAAAGAACACCAACTAAATTATCCACCTTAAGGCTCACAAGGTGAACATGACAACATGATGGAGACAAGGTATAAAGGAGGCATAACGACAAGTAGGCAAGTAACTACAAATTTCAAACCATTTTCTTATAAACATAGCCATGCATGATAATTTAAACCAAATACATTTGCAAAACTTGGTTCAAGATGATCAAAAGGAGGTCTGTGGCTTGCCTTGGTCAAGCAGTGGAGAGCCTTCTGCAGCAAGAGCCGGGTCCAAGATCTCCTCGAACTCGTGATCTACACGTTCGCAAGAGAACCAAATAAGCAAAACCACACTAAGCCAGAGAACAACAAAAGAACCAAAAAGGAACTCAAACCAACTCAGCCAAAAGGAAACCAAGAGGCTTAACACCGCCTCAAAGAGCTCCTGGGGAGGGTCTTGCGCAAGGAAGAACCGAGCAGAGGAGGCAGGGAAGGAAGAAATGAGCAAAAGATTACAAAGGCCTGCCCTCCCAGGCTATATATAGCCGGAGTTGGTGGAGTGTACCAAGAAAAAGGTTCAATGACGTGTAGGCAATCGGGATAACTAGGGCAGGGCTTGCCCAAAAGAATTGAAATAAAGTACCTCGGATGTGACTGCATTTAATGTGACCCGACACCTATTAAATGCGCATGAGTTCGAGGCAAGAGCAATAATTACAAGGTGAAGAAGGGCCGGCAAGTGGGGCCATCAAAAGGGTGCACCATGGTCAAAGAGGTGGCCCCACCGCAAAAGGGTCATTCCCGCCAAAGACCACCGCGAGGTCTGGGCAAGAGGTCCAAGACACTCAAAGGGAGGTCTGGGACAGAGGTCCAATGACTCAAGAAGAGGTCTGGACAAGAGGTCCTCAAAGCTCTCAACGAGGAGGCCACGACACTCGGACTGCACAAGGGAGGTCTAAGGGTCAAGATTTCAAGGAGGACCTCAGCAGTCCAGATCAAAGGCGCAGGAGGTCTGACGAGTAGATCTCCAAAAGGGAGATCTAACGGTCAAGATCTCAAGGGAGGACCTCAACGGTCCAGATCAAAGGGCGCAGGAGGTCCCACCAACAGAATATTCAAGGTTAGGAGGGTGGTCTTTACAAAAGACCAAAGAAGGGCCGAGGAGGAGGTCTTGGACCTAAGGAGGTCTGAACCTTTGGATCCCACTAAAGGAGAACACAGACGGCTAAGATCTCCAGAGAGGAGGTCCTAAAGGCGAGATCCTAACAAGGGAGGTCTGGCGGCTAGATCTCAACAAGGGGAGGTCTCGAGCGGCTAGATCCCAACAAGGGAGGTCTGAGGCTAGATCTCAACAAGGGAGGTCTGAGCGGCTAGATCTCAACAAGGGGAGGTCTGAGCGGCTAGATCTCAACAAGGGAGCTCTGAGCGGCTAGATCTCAACAAGGGGAGGTCTGAGCTAGATCCCAACAAGGGAGGTCTGGCGGCTAGATCCCAACAAGGGAGGTCTGAGGCTAGATCCCAACAAGGGAGGTCTCAGCGCTAGATCTCAACAAGGGAGGTCTCGAGCGGCTAGATCTCAACAAGGGAGGTCGGCTAGATCCCAACAAAGGGAGGTCTGAGAGAAACAAAACCAAGCGTGGCTTGGGGGCCAAGAGGTTTTGAAACACAAACCCGAGCCGGGTCCTTGACAGAAAACCCCAAGCAAGGGAGAGGTTTGAGCAGAGGAGATGTGAGAGAGGTGCGGATCTCAAAGAGATTCAAACCAACAAGGGAAGTTAAGGGAGAGAGAAGAGGCGAACCGGGGGCACACAGAAAGGCTTGAGCACCACAACCCGAGGGCGGCAAAGACACCACAGAGAGCCACAACCAAAGAAGGAACACCAACAACGACTTAGTTAAGGTTTGATTAATTCCAATTGAACTCTCCAGATTCAAAAATCTCGGGTTAAGCTTTGGATTCTCAATAAAGCCAAATGGTTACTTTTATTTTGAAAACTTGGCAAGGACTTAAAAGAAAACGGGGCGTTCTGAGATCCATACCACAAATGCAGATCCGCACCCCAAAGAGGTTGAGCTCACAAGAACACTAGACCTCAAAAGAGGTCCAAAGCATAAGGGTATGGCACTCGGGAGGCCCTAACTGTTAGATTTCCAAAGGGAGATCCGACGGTCAAGATCTCAAAAGGGAACCTTAACGGTCTGATCAAAAGGTGCGAGGAGGTCTGGGCAGGAGGTCCACGACACTCAAGAGGGAGGTCTGGGACGGGAGGTCCAAAGGACACCTTGAACGAGAAGGTCTGAGCAAAGGGATACTCCGGACTAGGAGGTGGTCTTTACAAAAGACCAAAGAAGGATCGAGGAGGTGGTCCTTGCAAAACAGCCGAGAAGAGGCCACGAAACAAAGGAAAACGCAGCAGGCGAGTAGGGCCGTCCGATCGAATCCAGGCGGTCGAGAGGAAAGGAACGTTCGGACCAAATTAACCTTTCATCTCGATCGGGCCATCCAAAAAGGATCGACGGTCCACGAGTGAGAAAAGCGCGGATTGGCTCGGATTGCGCGAGGCAAGGGAGGTCCAAAACCAAAAGGAGATCTAACGGAGGAAAATCCAAAAGGGAGGTGCATGCGGCTAAGATCTCCAAAGAGGAGGTCCTAACGGCGAGATCGATCAAGGGAGGTCTCATGCGGTTAAGATCTCGAGAGAGGAGGTCCTAACGGCGAGATCGATCAAGGGAGGTCTCAATGCGGTTAAGATCTCGAGAGAGGAGGTCCTAACGGCGAGATCGATCAAGGGAGGTCTGTGCGAAGAAGAAAAGAAGAGGAGACGATCGAAAAGATAAGAAGGATCTAGACATCGAGATGTCCGACGAAAGGAGGATCTCGACCAAGGGAAAAGTCCAACCAGAGGAAGGTCTAGAGAAAGAAGGAAGACACGGAGGACAAACGAGGCCAACGAAGAAAAAGAGGCTAAAAGCCAAAGAACAACAATAACTCCAGATCGACCAAAAGGAATTAATCAAGTTTGATTAGTTGAGTTAAATCTCCAAATTTTGAAATCTTCAAATTAAGCTTTGAACTCTCAACAAAACCAAATGGTTCATTTTTAAAAGCTTTTCAAGACTCCGGAAAAACGGGACGTTACAAACCTACTCCCCTTAAAGGGAATCTCGACCCCGAGATTCGGGCTGGCTAGAGAATGGGTTAGGGAACCGGGTTTCACCCACTGTTCCAGAAACTTTCTCTTCTGAGTGGGGCAAACCAAACTATTACTGCGCTGACCAGGGACTCACCAGGAGCTGGGTTGAGCAAAAACGCCCACACCAGAGAAGGTCTGAATCCTACGGGGAATCCGGACAGAAGTGAGGGGATTCAAAACAAGGTTCACAAGGACAGAAGGAGGTCCATGAGAACACGGGGAGGTCCAAGGAAGGGACAAATTGAGCCAAACCAGGCTCTCGGAAAACAAAAAGGGTTTGAAACACAAACCCGAGCTGAGAGCCACGGGGTGGTTGTGACCCAAAAGATAAGAGGTCAGAACCAAGGATAAGTTCAAACAGAGAGGAGGTTCAATTGATCACAAGGGAAACCAATTGAACACAAGGAGGCTCAGATATGAAAGAAGAGGTCCAAACAAACACGAAAAGGTTTAGATGGACAGGGAAGGATTCAAATGGACCAAAGAGATTCAAACCAACAAAGGAGGTTTGAGCCCCTAGAGTCAAACAAAGAGGAGGTGGTCCAGAGGACAAGCACTGGGCCACAGGATAACACAAAGCAAAACAAGGAAAAGGGAGAAGCTCCAGCAAACTCAAAAAGAACCGACTGCAAGGTTCACCTGGAGGTTTGGTGGCTTGGCTTGAAGCTCGGGAAGGAACTTGCTCTCGTTGGATACGCTGAGGGCAACGCTTGGCGAAATGACCCCACTGGCCGCATTCAAACATTTGGATTCCTTGGGCGGACTTAGGCGCTTTTGGGTTCTTACCGGTGTCTTGTTGTCCATGGTATGACCACCCCGAGAAACAATTGAGGAGGTGTCTTGCCACCGAGGTTCCGAGGGTGACAGGAGGTCTCAGTCTTGACGCCTCGCAGAAATCCTAACTTGCCGAGGAGGTCCTTCATGAATAGCGAGTTGTGACACGCTGACTTGAAGATCTGCGGAGGTTCTGCTGATGAAGCCGCCTTCATGGGCACTTTCATTGGCGGTGCCCTTTCTCCCAAGCAGTAAAAACAGTGACATCCGAGGCACAAGGGGACTTCTTTTGTGCTTGGCTTCTCAAGGACGAGTTGGGGAGTGACAAGCCGATAGGCTGCTGCACACTGGTTTCTTGCGGCCCTGGCAAATCCAAGCTCCTGAGGGCACACAACTGAGACAAAATCCTTCTGTTGTTTCTTCTACCTGCTGCTGGGGTTATTGTAGCAATCAGAGTGGCTTCTGGGATGTTATCCGGGGCAATCACCTGGTGCTTCAGCGGGCAATTCTGGGCAAAAGGGTCCATTTCTCGGCATCCAAAACACTGAGCTCCTGCTATTGGTGTCTTTTTCTGTTGGGGTCGGCCACTAAGATTGTCACGAGAAGATCGCATTGGAGGACAAAGTGCCGGTTTTGATGACTTCGACCTTTGCAATCTCCTGAGTTTTGTTGGCCGAGGTCGCCATACGAGTCTTGGAGCTTCCTGCAGCTTCTTGATCTTGGTCTGTCATCCTTCTCTTGTGCTTGAGGTCCTGCTGACCACAAAAAGCTTCCACGCTGAGTGCTTCGGGATGAATTTCTTTGGGACTTGGCTCTTCTGACCTGGCTTCCAAAGCTGAAATAGCTGGAAGAGGAGGTGGTAGGGCTGCGAACTGAGGGTTCTGGTTCACCATTGTTATGAGGGTAGCAATGGTTTGGTTCTCACGATCCACCAAGCTAACTAGGGTCACTTCTTGCTTGATTCTGTTGAGCCATCATTTGATTCATGTTACGCATCACCGTGCTCATCAACCGAGTCTGAGCCGCCAAAACTGGTTCAAGTTCGGATCTGCAGGGTCACGGAGGAGGAGGTGCATGGAGGGTCGATCTGGCATTGGGGCCTTCGATTCACTAATGCTTGCCGAGGATCCGGTCCGTCCATCTTGAAACAAACTCGCCAGTTCAAGAGATAAGAGGAGAAGCACCAAGGAAGAGAGGGAAAAGCACTTAGGTGAGAAAGAACAAGGAGTCGATGGAGCATCCTAGTCGGGAAAGGTAGGTTAAACCCGAGGAAACAAGAGGCCAAGAGACCAAAAGAGGCAGAAGGCACAATAGGATCTCCCATCGAGCTCTTATTGCACGAACTAACGAAGCAAAACCGAGGGGACCACTAAATGTATGAAACCAAAAACAACAAACTAAAGGAGTTTAAGTCGACGAACAAACTCCTAACAACAAGAAGTCCAATGGATGTCCTTGGAGAGCAAGGACAATGCCGCCACTCCTTCCAAACAGCTCTTTCTCGGAGTTACTTGTCAGAACCAAAGGCGGGTACTAGCCGAGAGCCGTAAATTGGCCTTCCTAACTTGGCGGGTCCTAAACCTATGATTAAGGAGGTCCACCAAAATCACTTATCCTAAAGACATCCATTTAGAACAACCAACAACCGATTAATCTCCCTAACATTGGTAAATCAACAAGATTCTTGATTTCTACCTAGGTCGGGCTTAAGCAAATCCACAATTCGCACTTTAATTGCATGCTCCTTTGTTCCATATCAAAAGGATTCTCAATCCAACCATCACTTTCAGATTAAGAGGCCTAAAATCACCTCCTCGGATTCACTAAAATCCAACAATTAAGTAGGTTTTCCCGAAAGTCATCCTTTAACACATAATCTTCTGCTGAATCCACCAAATTATTGTCACCAACTATCCAAAGACAAGTTATAATTATACTACCATCAAGGGTAAATCTCAAACACAAAATCCAAATTCGATCAAGATGGGTAAGGCTTGGCTAAGATTCTCTTGAATTCGATTCTTGATTCACTCAAGACCATCCAGATCCGAAAAACCCACCAACTCAGATTCAAGCTTCCAACCAAACGCTGTAATTCACTCTAGAATCAAAGATAATCTAAAATCTTTCAATAATCCCATCAAGAACTCACAATCCTTCATCCCTTAGGATCCATTAAAACCTTCACCTTAGAAAAGAATCCCACAATCTTCAATTCTCAAGATCAAATTCAAAAGGCTTCTTTCAAGCTACCCAACTTGGCATCCAACGACAAAGTTATTCTCAAGCGCAACTCTTGAGAAACCAGAGCCGCCACTACACCAACAACGGTCTATCAAAGACTAGGACACGAGGGCTCGGTCCTATAGAGATTCTTGGGATAAGGAGGTCAAATTAAATTCAAAACGAAGCTCGTAAGGGTAAGATCTCAAGAATCGAAAGCAGAGATAAGAAAGAATAGAGTAAGACGAGAAAAGATGGAGCAAGATGAGACTAGAGTAGAACAAGACGAGAGGAGAACCACTAAGCCACTTTTAAGTTGGTTTGGTTTAGAAAATAGTTTTGAAACAAACTAAAACGACCATGCTAACTAAGGTTACGTCCAACAGTCGATATGGAGCTCGATACCACTCGTGACAACCCACCCTTTGATATACCGCAAAGGTCCGGGAGGACCATTTTTTTTGAGCTGCGGTACTACCTCATGAAGGAGCGGTAATACCGCTCGGTACTTCCCGAGGAGGTCTTCCAGACCTCCCAGAGGTCTTCAAGACCTCCCGGAGGTCTTGGCCAACATCCCGCAGTGGCACCTCTAGGTATATCATCGGAGGTCCGACAGATCTCCCAGCTAAGTCCCAGAGGACCTCCCGGAGATCCTACCCACATGCACAGAGCTAGTCCTAGGAACGGATTGGCTAGCTCAAGACAGATCTAACACAAGTGTAATCAAGTCCATACACAAACTAAGAAGAGCAAGAGATGAACAACAAATAATATTAAAGACCAAATCGCCAAGTGTAACGCCCCGCTTTTCTTTTAAGTCCTTGCCAAGTTTTCAAAATAAAAGTAACCATTTGGCTTTATTGAGAATCCAAAGCTTAACCCGAGATTTTTAAATCTGAGAGTTCAATTGGAATTAATCAAACCTTAACTAAGTCGTTGTTGGTGTTCCTTGTCGGGTTGTGGCTCTCTGTGGTGTCTTTGCCACCCTCGAGTTGTGGTGCTCAGAAGCCTTCTGGTGCCCCGGTTCGCCTCTTCTCTCTCCCTTAACTTCCCTTGTTGGTTTGAATCTCTTTGAGATCCGCACCTCTCTCACATCTCCTCTGCTCAAACCTCTCCCTTGCTTGGGGTTTTCTGTCAAGGACCCACTCAGTTTGTGTTTCAAAACCACTTTGCCCCCCAAGCCACGCTTGGTTTTGTTTCTCTCAGACCTCCCTTGTTGGGATCTAGCCGCACGAGCTCCCCTTGTTGAGATCTAGCCGCTCGAGCTCCCCTTGTTGAGATCTAGCCGCTCAGACCTCCCCTTGTTGAGATCTAGCCGCCCAGACCTCCCCTTGTTGAGATCTAGCCGCTCAGACCTCCCTTGTTGAGATCTAGCCGCTCACCTCCCCTTGTTGAGATCTAGCCGCTCGCACCTCCCTTGTTGAGATCTAGCCGCTCGAGACCTCCCCTTGTTGAGATCTAGCCGCTCAGACCTCCCCTTGGTGAGATCTAGCCGCTCAGACCTCCCCTTGTTAGGATCGGGCCTTTAGGACCTCCTCTCTGGAGATCTTAGCCGTCCAGGTTCTCCTTTAGTGGGATCCATGTAACATCCCAAATGTATAATCAGGGTTATTCAAGTATAATTATATGTGTAGAAATTAAAACTTTTTCTCACAACTTGAAAACCCTTACAATCTCATGTAATTCTTGTCCAAGAGTTGTGTAAACCAAGAACACAAAGCTCTTGTTGACCAAAAGTCAAATTCATTTTCCAATTCTCTCAAATCTTGTGCCAAACAATTGGAAAGTATCTTCCTTGGTCCTAAAACTGAGGTGGGACCCCTCTGAAAAATATCACAAGTTGTAAAACTAGTTTGATAATTTTTGGAGGTAAAATGAATCATTGAACAACCTTAATGAAATTCCTGAGAAAAATGCATTGCATAATAACCTCTGGAAAATTTATGTAAGGTTAATCATGTTGTCACCTAGCTCCAGTTAAAATTTCATCAAATTTGGAGTTCATTTGCTAGCCCAAACAATTTGGCAAAGTCTCACCAGAGAAACAAAATTTAAAACCTCAGACTGCTCCTTGGGCTAGCCATGTTCAAAGTCGGTCCAGCCCAACCATGTCTCAGCACCTCGTGAGACCTCATCTCCACCTTGATCAGTCGTGGTGTTGGATCTACATCCAACCGCCACGACCTCCTCTCAGTCAACCTTGCTTAGGACCTCCCGCCTCCCGCGTTACTGGCCGTAAGACCCTCTTTGCATTTAGTTGAGGTCGTGGCCGTTGGATTTACATCCAACACCACGACCTCCTCCTCAAACGCTTCTCGCTTAAGACCTCCCCACCTCATCGAGTCACGGCCCGCTGGATCAAAGATCCACGGTCATGACCTCCCACATGTTAAATCCCAAAGACCTCCGCCTTGTTGAGGTCTTGGCCCTTGATTAAGATCCAACCGCCCTGACCTCCCATGGTTATCCAACCTCAAAAACCACCTTCCACCTTGGCGAGGTCATCGCTGTTGGATTTACATCCAACCGCTCCTGACCTCCCTTTGTACTCACTTGAGGTCGTAGCCGTTGGATTTACATCCAAAGGCCACGACCTCCTCTGAAAAATATTACAAAGAAGGTCCTCCGCCTTGATGAGGTCCATGCCCTTGGATTTGCATCCAACGGCCATGACCTCCCCCTCAGTCTCTTATGTTCGCGTGCGGTTAAGTCCCAACTGGAGGTCCGCACCGTTGGATGGAGATCCAACGCTTTGGACCTCCTGTCCATTTCCTCACGTGCGTTTTCACGTTAAGGAGATTGGAGGGCCACGACCTCCCCATCCTTGATCGTGTGGCTGGGACCTCCTCCCAGCCACTTAAAACATAACGGTTCAAAATAGGATCCGATGGTTAGGACCTCTCCCAGGTCTTATCCAACGGCCATAAAGTCCTCCCCTGTTCTTCTCCTTCCTCTGGCGCGCGGGCAAGCTCTGAGCAGTGCATTTATTGCGTGTCTGACCTTGGGGTACACTTCAACACTCTTTTGTTGACCAATTTAATGCAGTCGACTTTTAGCCTCTCAGGTCAAGCCCGAGCCTGCCCCCTTGTCAGCCCCATGTCTTGTCCACCTCATGGACCAGCCCGTGGGCTAAGCTCACCATGGAGCTTAGCCCCAGCTCATCACCTTCAATCAGGTTATAAAGTACCCTTGGAAGCCTCCCTTGGCTTCCTTTGCACACAATTGACCTCAGCCTTGCACTTTGTGCGTGGTGAGCTCCTCCTCCACTAACACTCACTCACCTCACTAGTGGTCGCCATTGTTGATGTCCTTGGAGCTTCTCGGTAGCTCAAGGGTTCCAAAGTGGCTCCCTCTTCCACCCTCGTTCATTTTGTGCTCCCCAAACCTCTGAAAGTTAACCCTAACTTAGTTTGTTTGGGCGCTTTTGAGGAGGACAAACTCGGGCTTGAAGTGGAGCTTTGGCCATGGAGCCCTGTCTTCCCCAACTCCGCCACCACCTCCACGACCTCCCGGCACCTTAGGACCACCAGTAAACCCCGTTAGTCCTTTAGATGCTTTGCACCCTTATGAATGATCTCGCGGAGCTTTTCTTGGCACAAGCTTGATTGTCGCATGAGCTCGTTTTTGCATTTTCAGACAGGCCGTCGGGGCGTATTGGTCCTCTCGGCTCGCCCGGCGTTCAAGGCCGTCTTTGCTTGTTGAGAGGAGGTCCGTTGAGTGCGCATGGTTATTGCGAACCGCGGTACCATTGATCTCGCCGCGAGCTCTACATCGCCGCGAGATCACTTCTTCACGCTTGGGATTTTGTCGGATGTCCCGGCGTGTCATTGTCGTTTTAGGACATAACTTCGCCGTTTTAAATGCCCAATCATCGCAATCATTGGCGTCTTAACTGCCATTAACCCTGTCCCCTTTGCGCGCATTAAAACCCCTCGCGCGCGGACCTCCTCGTGGTCCCGCACATTAATGCCCTGTCCAAACATGTGCGTCGCGAAGCTCGATGTCGGCACCTCCTCCGAGGAGATCTGAGCGCCCAAGACCTCCTTGGCGCAATCTTAGCTGTCCGCACCTCCTCGAGGTGCAGGGCGTTGAGGACCTCCTCTGGGACCTCCTCGAGGTCATCTCCCGTTGAGGACCTCCCTTTAGATCTGGTCCGCTCCGGACCTCCTTCCTGTTGTGGTCCGTTGGATCTCCCATCTACGGCCACGACCTCCCCTCACCTCGCGCATGTGCGTGGTTAGGAGGTCCAGACCTCTGGACCTCCCATGTGCGTGTGTGTTGTTCTCTTGGGAGGTCTCGAGCCGTTAGATCTGTGATCTGTGGCTCACGACCTCCCATGTCTTTGTGAGTGTTGTAATGCCAGTAAAGTCTTAATAATAAATAGAATAAGGTATAAACTTTAAAATTTCATATCTTTTTCTTCTTAAATCCAAATGAGGTCATTCAAGTTGTGTTAGCTCTATCTTGAACTTGACTTTAATCTAAAAATGATTATAAGTTGAGTTCAGCTCCAGAGCACATTTAGCCACTAGATTTTAAAACTCCCTTTTAAATATACATTCAAATTAATGCTTAGCTTGTAAAATTCATAACTACTGCTCTGTAGGTTGTTTTTGAGTGAGACCAACTTTGTTGGTTTCCTCTATTAATGAACTCACTAAGAAAATTAGTCTTGAGCATGTTACTGTTAGAAAAAATGAGGACTTGTGCATTATAATTTTGTTCAAGTTCTTGTTTTTGAAAAATTATAGAAAGTGCATAATAGCTCCAAATGAGATGAACTCAATTGTGTTATTCATCTCATGAGGTGCTGGTTTTGCAGTAAAAATTTCAGCCTCACCACTGTTCTAGAAAATGTTGCCTCATAATTAAATTAGTGAATAGTGCAGTTTGGTATTTGTAGGGCTGAGCAGAATTGTTTTGCTCATATCTTTTGCATTAAGAATCCAAATCCATTGGTTCTTGTTGCAAAATCTCCTAAAATCACCCTCTTGCTGCTGTAGCAATTTCATAGTATTTGGAGTTCTTTTGCTGTGTTGTCTTTGTTGTCTTTAAATCGTTCTTATCGGTTCTTTATCGCTTTTCCGTTAGGTTTCGACATTTGTGGTGATCCCAAACGACCCTCCGCAACAAAGTGACCAGCAGCAAGGCAAGCAGTTTGACCATCTCCCATCATGTCCCATTACTTTAAAGCTTACTACTTTGTTTTACTTCTATGTATGCATGCTACTTTGTGTTAAATATCGCTAGCTTTCCTATAGTTGCATAATCTGTAGGAATTGTTATCCTCTACTACCAATGAGCCTAGGTTATTCGCTGTGGTTTGAGCTCGTTGGATGAGCTCTTATCACTTAGTAGTTGCGCTTAAAACTGCTTAGACATGCTTAGCTATCGGTAGTAATGGGCGATCATCGACATAGTCGATGGTCTTGATCACACAAGTATAATTATTCCTCCTATATGTCCAGCACTTGTGCTTTGATTAATTTGTAAAATCAAAACTGAAAATAAAATGTCGATTTAGACTTGGGCATATTGGATGGATGGTGCGGTTCTTGGAATGTGGTGGTATGCCCTGTCCCTAAGGACCGAGTACTTGGGTCACTAAGCCAAGCGCTTTTATGCTAACCACACGAGGGGATATGGGACCTCTCTTGACTAAGTACTTTGGGAGGTGTTAATTATGAGCTGGTTGGTGGGTATGTTTTAATAAAATCTGTGTGTGTGGTGTTGGGAGGGAGCATTGGCGCACCGGTTAGGTCATCTAATGTGTCTTGTCCCCGTGGGTTCTTGCTCGTAATTAGCATCGCCCATTGGAAATGTCTCGTAGGACTTAGCCGTCGTGCCGCACACCAAAGGTCGTGTGCCTAAAGGAAAGGCGGTCGACGTGTGGGTACATTGGTACACCCTCGCAGGATAAAACTATTCGAATAGCCTCGTCCTAGGTTATGGACATGCTTGGTAAGGTCGTTCAAGACTAGTCTCAACCTTTTAATTAAAACTTGATGGGTTGGTATGAACGGGGAGTTCATGCTATTGTTGTGGTGACTAAGGGTTAGTCACTTCCAGGTTTGTTCTTATTGTTGTTATTATGTTATTATCGCGTTGTATTCCAACAATTAAAAATGCTTTATCAAATTGCCTTCAATTTATTATGTTATTGCAAATGAAACTTGCTTTGTGCTAAAATGTAAGTCCAAAGCTCCATCCACTTAATTAAAGCTTGCATGTAGCTAAATTATAGTTCTGTTATCTTACGTCGTTTTTGCAGTACAATAAACAAGTTATTGTACTCATTTGCTTTGCTTAACAAATTTGTTGCAGAGGATCTTGAGGTGAGCTCCAAGAGCCTTACTTCGTGCCACGTGTTGCGCTTTCTTGACGACTAGCTTGGCGGTCGGTCAGATGCCTAGGGTTAAGGCACACCGATTGGCTTTGTGTTATAGCCATCTTTATGGCACTTTTGCTTCATTGTTATCTTTTTATTTGTTGCTATTTGGCCTAAGGGCCTCTCTTTTGTAATAGCTATTCCATTTTAATATTAACTTCGGTTTGTTGCTTATGTACTATGTGTTGTATGGAATTGATATACTCTTTTGTTGTGAGGTATGTATACTGATTCGGGAGTATACATTTCTCGAGACCGGTTTATTTGGTTGATAATACTAGGGTCAATTGGATGACTAAGTATTATGAGCCTAATAAACATCGGGTCTCACAAAAGTTGGTATCAGAGCTGTTATGACCGTAGTAACACAAGCTTGGTCGTTTTAAGATATTTTGGAAAACCTATTTTCAAAGTATAAACGAGATTTGAAAGCTTAAGAAAATTCTCAGATTTTACTCCTCATCTACCTTAGCTTTCTCTTCTCATCTCACTCTAATTTGAGTTTTGAAAGTTGTTTTCCTCTCTTCTCTTCTACAAAATAGTCATTATCGATTAATTGGGTTTTGGGTAACATATGAGAGTTCTAAATTGATGTCTTGGCTACCTTCTTGGTGAAGAATAGAAGTATTTGAAGGCTTAAACTCAAATCTGAAAATTCTGGACAGCAAGCAAGCATTTTAGGGCAGCAATGCTTAAGCTAGTAAATGAGGTAGAAAATGAGAGGCTAATCAACTAAAACTTGTGGGAATAAAAGGGTAAGATGTGATACTAGTTAGCTAAGTATCTAACACTTATTTCGCTGCCTTAACCTTGCTCTTTAGCAGCATTAGCTCTCACTTTACAATCTGAATTTTAATCTTCTCGATCAATTACTCGCTCATTCAATACGGGTTAGTTATGTTGAGAAGTTGAGCTTTGCTTTTGGTGTTTCTTGGCTGTTTTTGGAGTCTTTTAGAAGCTTGTTAAAGTTTAATTACCCGCTGCTTTGGCTTTCGTTTAGGGTGATCTCCATTCCCCTAGTCAATCGCTTTTGCTTTCTTTAAGGCTTAATGTTTCGGGTCTAGTTGCTAACCAAAAATTCGTTGTAACAGATGGCCGGGCGACTTTCGTAGCGGCCAAGGCGATCGGTGGTCCGGACGAGGAGCTTCCTCCTCCTCCGACCATGGCCGAGGTTCTTCTTGAGATAGAGCGCAACCGCGGATGATGGCGGAGAGTTCTCTCGACGCCATCGCGCAACACTCACCGCACTTTCCGGAGCTTCGGATCTCGGGCGTGGAATGCCCATCACCGTGGAGGACTCGCGGAGTTCTTCAGACTCACCCCTACCTTTTCCCGGCCCGAGGACCCTTTGGATGCGGACGATTGGCCGTCTTGTGGAGCGTAAGCCAGATAGCATGCGCTGTGAGCACGAGAAGGCGCTGTTCGCATCGCACTGCCTTGAGGGTGCAGCTTTGTCTGGTGGGAGAGCTATCTCGCCATGCAGCCCGTGAGACCATACCGCCTCTTGGGAGGAGTTTCAGATTGCCTTCCGTCGGGCTCACATCCTGGCCGGCTTGATGGAGATCAAGAAGTAGGAGTTTCTTGCGCTCAAGCAAGGGCGTAGCTCAGTCATGGAGTATGTGTACGAGTTCAACCATCTGGCTCGTTATGCTCCTGAGGATGTGGCCACTGATATGGCCAAGCAGGCCAAGTTCAGGCGCGGCTTGTCCGAGGAGCTGAAGGACAAGCTATCCATTGCCGACTTTCCTGATTTTCAGACCTTGGTCGACAAGGCCATCGTCGCTGAGCATGCGGCTCGAGCTTATGGATTCCCGCAGCGCAAGTGGGAGACCTATAAGACTTCCAGCCCGCTTCTTCCCGCCTCGTTTGAGCGGTCTCGGGTACCACTCTCATTCTTGGCGCCCGAGGTCACCGCCTGTTCCTCATCCTTCGCAGTCGCGTGCCCGATCCGCGCTTTGCCGCGGCCGCCAGGTGGCCCCCGCAACCCGGCCGCCGGGTCACATGTTTCTCATGCAACCGAAGGGGCATTATGCTAACCAATGCCCTAAGAAGACAGAGCGCCCTCGTCCTAATGGAGGACGCGGTCGAGGTGGTGCATCTCAGACCGTAAGATTGTCCCGCTACCCAAGGCGTGGGTAGTGGTCGCGTCAACGCCATCACCGCAGAGGAGGCTCAGAGGCACCCGACGCCGTGCTAGGTACACTTTCGTTAACTCTCACCCTGCCATCGCCTTGTTTGATTCGGAGCATCTCATTCCTTTGTTTCGAGTCTTTTGCTACTTTGGAGAGCTTCTTTCCTCTCCATTGTCGGTCCCGCTTACTCATTCGCTCTCCCGGTTCGGAGTTGAGAGTCGAGATTGAGTGTAGGGATGTCCCTATCGAGATCAAATGCGAGGGTTCTTAGCAAACCTTATCCTTCTCCATTCAATGAGTCTAGATGTGATTCTTGGCATGGATTGGTTGTCTCAAAGACATGGGACAAATCGATTGCGCCAGAAGCTCATCTCTCTGTCTAGTTCTTCCGTGAGCGGGTTTGCTTCTCACCGGTCGCTAGATCCTCATCTCTTCGCTTGAAGCGAAGCCCGCTCTAGATATTAGCGAAGTCCCAACAGTTTGTGACTTTGTTGATGTCTTTCCCACTGATCTTCCAGGATGCCACCCGCTCGAGACCTCGAGTTTGTCATTGAGTTGGCTCCCTGCACGCCCCTATCTCAAAGAGGCCTTCTGGATGCCACCGAACGAGTTGGTGGAGTTGAAGAAACAGCTTAAGTGAGCTGCAAGAGAAGGGTTTCATTCGCCTAGCTCATCTCCTTGGGGTTGTCCAAAGCAATCTTCGTAAAGAAGAAGGATTCGGTACTTTACGCATGTCGTTGATTACCGCCCACTTAATGAAGTGATGAAAGAACAAGTATCCATTGCCCGATCGACGATCTCTTCGATCAATTAACTGGAGCTCGAGTTTTCCCAAGATTGATTTGAGAGTGGGATATCATCGTTCAGATTCGCCCGAGGATATTCCAAAGACAAAGATTCTCTACTCGCTATGGCTTGTATGAGTATACCGTCATGTCATTCGGCTTAACCAATGCTCCCGCCTTTGTTCATGAATCTCATGAATTCGGTATTCATGGAGTATTTGGATAAGTTTGTCGTGGTCTTCATCGATGATATTCTTATCTATTCCAAGAACGATGAGGAACATGATCAAGATCCGAGGCTTGTGTTAGGCAAGCTACGTGAGCACCAACCAGACGCGAAGTTCAGAAGTGTGCATTCTCGTTGAAGGAAGTGGTTTTCTTAGGCCATATTCTTTCAAAGAGAGGCGAGTCATGATCCTAGCAAGGTCACGATGTTCTTTCATGGAGTCACCTATTTCGTCACCGATGTGCGGAGTTTTCTCGGTTTAGCGGGATATTATCGCCGCTTATCGAGAACTTCTCCAAGATCGCTGGCCGATGACGGAGTTGCTCAAGAAGGACAAGAAGTTTGTGTGGTCCGTTGAGTGTGAGGAAAGTTTCCAAATACTCAAAAAGCGCTTGACCACCGCCTCCGTTCTTGTTCTTCCCGATATCCATCGGCTTCGATATCTTTTGCGATGCTTCTCGTCGAGGCCTCGGTTGTGTCCTTATGCAAGAAGGCAAGGTAGTGGCCTATGCATCAAGACAATTGAGACCTCATGAACTCAACTACCCTACTCATGATTTGGAGTTGGTCACTGTGATTCATGCACTTAAGATTTGGCGACATTACCTAATCGTGTCGCTAGAAGTGTATTCGATCACAAAGCCTCAAGTACTTGTTCACCCAACCTGACTGAACCTCGTGCAAAGGAGATGGTTGGAATTGATCAAGGACTATGATATGGGTATTCACTACCATCCGGCAAGGCTAATGTCGCTGTTGATGCGCTTTAGTCGCAGCGCATTGTAATGCCTTAGTGCTCAAGGAGCATTCGCCTCTCTTCTCGAAGCATTCCAGCGCCTCAACTTGGAGATAGTTGAGCATGGATTTCTCGCGCCATGGTTGTGCAACCAACCTTGGTGGATCGGATCAAGTCCGCCAGCCAATGGATTTGGGAGTGAGCCACATTAAGGCAAATGTCAAGGCCGAACGACCAAGTGCTTTTCTCGAGGATGAGCATGGTGTTGTGAGGTTCGCAACGCCTTGTGGTTCCAAAGGACATGGAGTTGCGGAATTTGATCCTCCGCTGAAGCCCATGATTCGCTTTTATCCATTCATCCCGAGGCCACAAAGATGTATCAAGATCTCCGCCGAGATTTTGGTGGACCCAATGAAGAGGGAAATCGCGAAGTTCGTTGTCGAAAGCGACGTGTGTCGTCGTGTCAAGGCCGAAAGATCGGCGTCTGTTTGGATCGCTTCCACCTTTGCCAATTCTCGAGTGGAAGTGGATTCGATCGAATGGATTTCATCACCGGTCTACCCACATCCTCGAAGAAGAATGATGCCGCTGGGTCGCCATCGATCGATTGACTAAGGTGGCACATTTTCTTCCGTCAAGACCGACCTTCGTAGGTCTTTTGGCGGAGCTCTACATCGCCCGCATCGTGAGTTTGCACGGTGTGTCAAGACGATCGTGTCGGATCGTGGATCCTTTTCACGCCTCGCTTTTGGCATAGCTTGCAAGAGGCTATGGGCACTCATCTTGCTTTTAGCACAAGATTTCACCTCAAACCGATGGTCGACCGAGAGGTCAACCAAGTTTTGGAAGACATGCTTCGTGCTTGTGTCCTTTCATATGGGAAGCATTGGGAGAAATGCTTGCCATTCGCCGAAGTTTTCTTATAACAACGACTTTTCAGCCGCCTCGGCATGGCACCATTTGAGGCCTTATACGGAGAAAGTGTAGGACCCGTTGAACTGGTCGAGACCGTGAGAGACCTCTCTTTGGCCCGACTCAATCAATGAGGCCGAGCGCCAAGTCCAAATTTTATTCGTGGCGCTGCTGCGCCTGCCTCAATCCAGCAAAAGAGCTATGCGGATCGCCGTCGACGTGAGTTACGTTTTGAGCCTAATGACTTTGTTTATCTCAAAGTCTCTCCTTTGAAGGGCCATCAACGCTTTCGGCGTCAAGGGCAGTTGGCTCCTCGATATGTCGGTCCCTACCGCGTTATCGAGAAGAAGGAGCTGCTGCCTATAAGTTGGAGTTGCCACTGCACTTGAGGGGTACATGATGTTTTCATGTGTCCCACCAAGAAGTGCCTCCGTGTTCCAACCGAGGAAGCTCCGTTGGAAACCCTCGATGTCCGTGAAGATTTGATCTATCGCGAGCACCCTGCTCACGTGCTCGATGAGTCCGAACGAAGGACAAGGAATAAGACCATCAAGTTCCTTAAAGTTCAGTGGTCAAACCATTCTCGAGGATGAGGCTACTTGGGAAAGAGAAGATCGCCTACGCAAGGACTATCCATCCTTCTTTATCGAGTGAGCCAAATCTCGGACGAGATTTACTAGGGGGAGATTTTGTAACATCCCAAATGTATAATCAGTGTTATTCAAGTATAATTATATGTGTAGAAATTAAAACTTTTTCTCACAACTTGAAAACCCTTACAATCTCATGTAATTTTGTCCAAGAGTTGTGTAAACCAAGAACACAAAGCTCTTGTTGACCAAAAGTCAAATTCATTTTCCAATTCTCTCAAATCTTGTGCCAAACAATTGGAAAGTATCTTCCTTGGTCCTAAAACTGAGGTGGGACCCCTCTGAAAAATATCACAAGTTGTAAAACTAGTTTGATAATTTTGGAGGTAAAATGAATCATTGAACAACCTTAATGAAATTCCTGAGAAAAATGCATTGCATAATAACCTCTGGAAAATTTATGTAAGGTTAATCATGTTGTCACCTAGCTCCAGTTAAAATTTCATCAAATTTGGAGTTCATTTGCTAGCCCAAACAATTTGGCAAAGTCTCAGTTTGAGAAACAAAATTTAAAACCCCTGCAGACTGCTCCTTGGGCTAGCCATGTTCAAAGTCGGTCCAACCCAACCATGTCTCCAGCACCTCACAGACCTCATCTCCATTTGATCAGTCGTAGTCATTGGATCTACATCCAACCGCCACGACCTCCTCTCAGTCAACCTTGCTTAGGACCTCCCCACCTCCCGCGCATACGGCCGTAAGACCCTCTTTGCAGATAGTTGAGGTCGAGCCGCTGGATTTACATCCAACACCCACGACCTCCTCCTCAAACGTTCTCGCTAAGACCTCCCCACCTCATCGTCACACCATGGGATCAAAGATCCACGGTCATGACCTCCCCATGCGTTAAATCCCAAAGACCTCTCGCTTTGTTGAGGTCTTGGCCCTTGATTAAGATCCAACCGCCCACGACCTCCCATGGTTATCCAACCTCAAAACCACCTTCCACCTTGGCGAGGTCATCCATTTGTTGATTTACATCCAACCGCCTCGACCTCCCTTTGTATTCACTTGAGGTCGAGGCTGCTGGATTTACATCCAAAGGCCACGACCTCCTCTCAAAAATATTACAAAGAAGGTCCTCCCGCTTTGATGAGGTCCATGCCCTTGATTTGCATCCAACGCCATGACCTCCCCTCGCCTCTTATGTTCAAGTGCATTAAGTCCCAACCGAGGTCCGCACTGCTGGATGGAGATCCAACGCTTTGACCTCTCTGTCCATTTCTCACGTATGCTTTCACGCTAAGGAGATTGGAGGCCACGACCTCCCATCCTTGATCGTGTGGCCGGGACCTCCTCCCACCACTTAAAACATAACGGTTCAAAATAGGATCCGATGGTTAGGACCTCTCCTGTGTCTTATCCAACGGCCATAAAGTCCTCCCCTGTTCTTCTCCTTCCTCCGGCGCGGGCAAGCTCGAGCGATGCATTTATTATGGTGTCGACCTTGGGGTACACTTCAATCACTTTTTTGTCGACCAAGATTTAATGCAGTCAGCTTTTAGCCTCTCAGTCAAGCCCGAGCCTCGCCTTTGTCGCCCCCATGTCTTGTCCACCTCATGGACCAGCCTCGTGGGCTAAGCTCACCATGGAGCTTAGCCCCACTCATCACCTTCAATCAGGTTATAGTACCCTTGAAGCCTCCCTTGGCTTCCTTTGCACACAATTGACCTCACTTTGCACTTTGTGCGTGGTGAGCTCCTCCTCCACTAACACTCACTCACCTCACTAGTGGTGCCATTGTTGATGTCCTTGGAGCTTCTCGGTAGCTCAAGGGTTCCAAAGTGGCTCCTCTTCCACCCTCGCTCATTTTGTGCTCCCCAAACCTCTGGAAGTTAACCCTAACTTAGTTTGTTTGGGCGCCAGAGGAGGACAAAGTCGGGCTTGTAGTGGAGCTTTGGTCATGAGCCCCTGTCTTCCCCAACTCCGGCCACCACCTCCACGACCTCCCGGCAGACCTTAGGACCACCAGTAAACCCTGTTAGTCCTTTAGATGTTGGCACCCGCATGAATGATCTCATGAGCTTTTCTTGGCACAAGCTTGATTGTCGCCATGGAGCTCGTTTTTGCATTTTCAGACAGGCCGTCAGGGACGTATTGGTCCTCGGCTCGCCGGCGTTCAAGGCCGTCTTTGCTTGTTGAGAGGTCCGTTGAGTGCGCATGGTTATTGCGAACCCAACGGTACCATTAGATCTCGCCATGAAGCTCTACATCGCCGGCGAGATCACTTCTTCACGCCGGGATTTTGTCGGATGTCCCGAGCGTGTCATTGTCGTTTTAGGACATAACTTCGCCATTTTAAATGCCCAATCATCGCAATCATTGGCGTCTTAACCGCCATTAACCCCGCCCCTTTATACAAGATTAAAACCCCTCGCTACAAGGACCTCGTGGTCCCGCCAAGGACCGGAAAGGCGACTAGAGGGGGTGAATAGGAGCACATAAACTTTTTTCGCAAAGAATGGATTCAACTTGTAAATCACTCCAATGGCTATGAGAGCTATGAAGATCAAAGATTAAGCACGAGGAAGTCTTATGTTGAATCCACTCTCACCCCCACAACCAAAGAAACAAAAACAGAAGTTCGAACAAATCAGACAATCGGTACAACCGCAGTAAACGGCCGGTTGTACCGCAGATCGCACAACCGCAGAACGGCCGGTTGTACCGCAGTCCGCATAACCGCAGATGTTAAGCCTTGTTCATCCGATTGTCCCGAACAGCAAAATCCGCCGGTTTCAAAACGAAAATCAACGTAACTTTTGATCTACGCGACCAAACTTGACCAAAATTGAACCACACCTTCCTCAAGATATTAGGAACCTATTCCAAGCAACGATTTCAGAGATCCATGCCAAGGTTCCTATCCTTTGCAATTGAACGAAGGTGGGTTCAAAACCGGCAAAAACAAAACTTGATCTAACGACTTGCTCGTGGGTGGATGATGATCTAGATGACCTTAGATAGGTTCCCACATGTCCCAGCAAGCAAGATCAAGAGGAAGAACCAAGCAAAAACTCCCGAATTGAAGAAAGCCCCAAAAATCACAAAAAAAGGAGAACGAAGAACAGAGAGCACGAATAGAAGAAAACTTCAGATTTCCATTCATTGAATCAAGAGCGAAATACAAAGAGATACATCCCCATACGCATGGACATTAAAACAAGAGGAATGATTACAAGTTCATCAATCCATCCTCTCCCTCTCTCTAAGCCAAGAACTCACATGGGAGAGCTACAAAGGGAACAAGCAGGGAGCACCCACTGCCTCCACCAACACTCTCAACCACTAAAGCCTAAAGCAAAAACAGCCACTAAAGACTCTTTTGACTCTAGCAAAACCCTAATTCCTTTTCAAGTGCTCAAGAGGGCATGCAGCCCTCCAATCCTTTATATAGCCTTGGCTAACGGGTCTCCTCCCGTTCGCCGCTAAGTCCAACGGAGCTCGCCTCGCCAGTGCAACCTTGCGACTTTCCGATTCGCCCATTCAGACCTTCCGAAGCTTCCGCCCTTGTCTCGCCGACGCCGCAACCACCTCGAGTCCACGCTGCCTTCGACACATCCCGACTGTTTCGACCTCGGCGCCACTGCGCTTAGTCCAGCCCACCGTGTCTCGCCACGACTCCGCCGACGCCCCGCAGACCACACGCATAAGAACACGAAACCGAACAAGTTCTTCACAACTTGACCTAACGTTAGCTCAAACATGCAATATGCAACACATATGCATGAACACACCGATATGACCTATCCAAAACTCAAAACACCAAAATGGCCAAACACACAATACAATCCAGACAACCGCCATATTACCAGCGGATCAACCGCACTCGGCCGTCTGGCTCAATACTGCGGTCGTTCCGATTTTCAATGAAGACCGAACTCGAAAAGACAACTTCTCCGAATTCTTCAACCGCCATTTACCAATCGGTATAACCGCCTGCGGTCGTATCGCCCATAACACGCCGGTCGTTCCGATTATCCCGACACCCGATTGACTTCACGCAAACGCGTGAACTGCAAGAACGACAAGGTCCGACCACACAAACCAAACTCGATCGACCTAAAACCTTTGTCAATTACTCATCACTCACACGGACGACCTCCACATGGTCTCTCAATCTCCCCTTGATGAGTATATTGACAAACTCCAAAAAGAGCAAAGTTGAGTTTGAGTTTGAAGAATCCAACATGGTCCAAAGAAGAAGAGTGAAACTAATGACCATGTCGATGTAAGAACACTAGAGCAACAACCGAAAGAGCAAATTGATCTCCAAAGCTCTAAACTGCTCCCAACAGACTTTTTCTCTCTATTCTCCCCTTTATAATAAACGATCAAGATGCAATAGAGAGAATATGACATGTTAAAGGATGAAAATGGTCAAGTTTGTTTATTTAAGCATTTTGAGCCATGAGAATTATCCATAATGACCAACATGTAATACACCAAGCCATAACTTAATAAAAGGCTATCTAGATCATGACAAGATATGTATAAGCTAGCTAGAACACATAGATGACAATCTGAAAATGAGGTACATTATGTGAGCAAGTCAAGTCATCAATGAGCAAAGTCTAGCTAGAGATATCCAAGGATGATGCAGCCATGTCAATAAGCTAAGCGGAACTAAGAAGCTTAAATTGAGACCAAATAGAGTGCTATGCTCAAGATTGAAACATTGGTTAAAGTACATGATACTTTTTGTGGCTTTAAGCACATTGAACACATGAAACATATTTTCTTTTGAAATTCATGGTGGTTTCCAACCAGATTTTTGTTTTATCATGTGCTAGGTCTCAAGCCTTATGCGACTACTCCAAGCGAGAAGCTTAAGAAGATAGTCTAGGTCACCCAAAACTCCCCTAAGTTCATGCCAAGTGCAATGGCAAGCCGTCTCATAGGAGAGAATTGGTGAGATCGGTTTTTTCAAGACAAAAGAGATCTTTTTTTTAACAAGTTGTACTAACTCATGCATCACCAAGAGACTAAAACAGCTCTTTCTAAGGCTCAATATAGATTCATCACTCTACCCAAATTTATTTGACATGGCATGAATCATAAAAGGATAGCTCAAGAAAGACTAATCTCGAAAAGTGCTAACATGACAAGTTTTAGTTTGTTGAGCAATTTTAATTAACTTATCATGGCAAAAGCTAGGCTACACATATGAAGTCATGATAAATCTAGCAAATAAGCACAAGTCATGGCAAGGTGTAAAGCATTGTAAACATGTCATAGCAGGGATAATAATCAAGGCTCAATGTAGTTATATTACAATGCGTAATGCTAGAAATGCGTAAGATCCAGCTCCCCTCAACATTAGATGCAATTTTAGTTCAAGTTGAGTTAAGTCAATATTAAGCTCCGTAAGCTCCCAAATGAACTCCCTTGAACCAAAACAATAAATCGAGAAGTCGCAAAGAAAACATAAAACAGGCAGTCCTTAAAGCATAGATAAGATATAGAGAATACTATGGCTCAGACTGACTCTCATCTACCCCATATGACTCTAGGACTATCAACTGCCCGGCTAACACACTAAGGAGCAAACACGTTCCTGCCTACCCAAGGGTGGCCCAACCCTTGCTAGAACCTATAAGAAGTGAGTAAGCTCAACCTAGTGAGAAGAGACAGCTAATAAGCAGCATCCTAGAATCACAAGATAAGAGCAGAAATCTAAACAACTAGACAAAAGAAGCACTCTAATCTATGCTAGGAGGACTAATCCCAAATGCACCCAAAATGCAATGCAATAGTAAGGAGCAAGAGCATAAATAATATAGTAAAGCAAGAAACCCAAAGCTCCCCTCACTACAAATCCATAAGGACAAACCACCCCAAGCTCTCCTCACAGAGTCAAAACCTCGAACTATCCAATGGCTTGGTGAAAATGTCACCAACCGGTGGTCACTTCCACAAACCGAGCACTATATCGCCTCTTCTCTACATGGTCTCTAAGGAAGTGGAAACGAATATCGATGTGCTTGGTCCGAATGTCAGACTGGTTCTTGGCAATGTTAATCGCAAGTGTTATCACAAAAAGTGGAACAACGCCGATAACTAACCCAAAGTCCCGCAGGTCGGCCATCCAGAGCACTTGACTACAAAGAATCGGCCGCAAAGAACATACTCGCCTCTGCGGTGGATCAGGTAACACTGCATCGCTTCCTTGAAGACCAGGAAACAAGAGAAGTGCCAAGAAATTGGCAGGTGCCAGAAGTGCTCTTCCTATCTATCCTACAGCCAGCGAAGTCTGCATCCGAAAAGGCTCTCAAGGAAAGACAGGATGAGGAAGAGTACCAGATACCATAGTCAATGGTAGCTCGCAGGTACCGAAAGATGCGCTTCACCGCCTGGCGGTGAGAAACGCGAGGAGAAGCCTGAAAACGAGCGCACAAACACACAGAAAAATGTATGTCTGGTCTCGAGGCAGTGAGGTACAAGAGGGAACCAATCATGCTGCGAAACTCCTTTTGATCAACTGGCTCGCCATCCTCATCTGGGTCAAGATAGGTCAGAGAAGCCATGGAGTCGACACAGCTTCCCATCACTCATGTCGAAGCGCCAGAGGTCACGAGTGTACTTTCCTTGATGAAGAAATGTACCTCCCGAGTCTGCTTGATTTGGAAACCAAGGAAGAAGGTCAACTCACCCATCATACTCATCTCAAACTCGGTGCTCATGACATCCGAGAACTGGGAAACCAGAGTATGGGAAGAGCCGCCAAAGATAATGTCATCGACATAGATCTGGACGAGCAGAAGGTCGCTATGCCATGGATGAACAAGGTCTTGTCAACTTTACCCATCTCAAAACCATGACTTATCAAGTAGGACTTAAGCCTCTCATACCAAGCTCACGGGAGCCTGCTAAGTCCATACAACTTTTGAAAGCTTGAAAACATGGTTAGGTATTTGGGGTTCTCAAACTCGAGGTCGCTTGACGAGACTTCCTCCTCAATAAGGCCATTGAGGAAGGCACTCTTCACGCCCATCTGTAAAGCTTGAAACCCTTAGAAGTCGCAAAGGCAAGCGAGATTCTAATGGCTTCAAGTCGAGCTCAGGCAAAGGTCTCTCAAAGTCTAGACCTCAACCTCGGAAAACCCCGAGCTACTAATCTCGCCTTGTTTTGATGATTACCCCATCCTCACTCTGCTTGTTCTTGAACACCCACTTGGTTCCAATGATATTGTAGCCTCGTGGGGCTCAACAAGTGACCTGACCTTGTTCCTCTCGAAATTTTCTAGCTCCTCATGCATGGCATTGACCCAAGACTCATCGATAAAGCATGAGAAACATCTTTGGGCTCAAAAAGGCAATGAAGGCGAATGGAGACAGAATTGAGATAAGCGATTTTGAGCGGTAACACGCCAAAAGATCTCCAATGATCTCGCTCAAGGATGAACTCTCTGGATGTGTCTAGGAGGTCCCGGGAGAGATGAAGAAGTGGCCTCTACCTCATGAGCCGACGAGGTAGGAACAGAGCCACTAGCTCCAGAGGAAGCAAGGCAGGGTCGATCACCTCGAGGTGCGGTGGAAGACGGCACCTCAAGGAGTGGATGAGGGACAGATCGTAGACAACCGTCATCTCCATCGCCCTCATCATCCACAAAGATGGTCTCTGACCGCTCTAAAGAACTCGAGATATCTGCCTAGTCCCTGACCGCCTCGCAAAAGTCACCTCGCAGTCTCTACCATTTTGCTAGACTCGCAGCCTGCACTTCAGAAGCCCGCCAAGAAGTCGAGTAGCCTAGAAAGATACCGCCACAGAACGTGACTCGAACTTATCTAGGTTCCCGCACTTCAAAATAAAGCACTTGCAACCAAACACACGAAAATGAGAGACGCTGGCTTTCGCCTCAGATCTCACTCATAAGAAGTGCGTGTAGGAGTGCCCAAGAAAAACTCGATTCAAACATGGCACGCGGTCGCAATGGCTTCAGCCCAAAACTTCCTCGGTGTAGAGTACTCATCAAGCATCGCCCGCCATCTCAACTAAGGTACGGTTCTTCCTCTCCACAACGCCATTTTGCCGAGGAACGATGGAGAAGAGAACGGTGCTCTACACTGCCTCACCGCAGAAACTCTCAAAGTAGGAATTTTGAACTCCGTGCCATTGTCATCATGGATCGCTCAGAAGGCACCCGGAGCTCAACAGACAAATTCTACTAAAAGACCTCGAAATGTGTAAAAGTCTCGCCCTTCGAGGCTAAGAAAACACCCAAGAGTACCTCGAGAAGTCATCGACCACAACAAGAACATACCACTTCCTCCCGCCGATCGCAGACTCGAGCCGGTCCAATCTGTGTCCATGTGGAGCATCTGTCTTGCATCGGTCATAGTAATCGTGGACCGAGGATGAGAAGCGGCAACCATCTTGCCGTGCTTCAAGCATGGAGTGCAAACAAGATCTTTGACCATCTTGAGTTTAGGCGGACTACTTAATGAGATCATGGTCGCTAACTTCGGGTCAAATGGTCAAATCCAATATGACCAAGTCTCCTATGCCGTAAAGAGAGATCGCGGGACTCGTATAACTAAACACCGAGAGGATCGCCAAGACTCGTAAAAATCTGCACGAAAGATCCTCCCATAACGAGAAATCCCGCAAAAACGCACTACCAAGAGTCAAGAATTTTGCAATTGTTTTTCTTAAAGCTCACCTCGAAACCGCCATCGGTAAGTCGAGAAACCGAAAGCAAATTGTACCGTAGCTTACTAACCAAGGCAACATCCTTAAGAAAAAAAGAAGCATTAATACGACAAGACCTTTGGCGATGACGCGCCAGCATTTGCGCCTCCGAAGGTGATCGCCTCATCACCTAGAGCGCTGGCTAGGAGGAGAACCAACGGAGTCTCCGGTCATATGACGACAACAACCGAGTCTACAAGCCAAACCTTCTCCTTCCCTACCCGGCGAACCTCGTCTCGAAGTCGGAGTACAGACTACATTGTCATTGCCGAAGTTCGCCTCGAGGGCCATGAAGCACATGCCGAGAAGTCATCGCCGCCATCCTTGGGCTCTTGGTCACCCGTCCCCGTCATCGCCGCTTCCATCCCTCCACCTCGCCGAGGTCGAGGTCGTCGGGCGCGAGGACGCGGTGGAAGAGCTTGGCTTTGCCGGTTATGCGAACTTCTTCTTGCCGGGCGCCCGAGCCGGAGGCTTTTGTTGCGTTCTTGTCGGTGTAGTCGTTTTTGCCCGAACCACCGTAGTCGTTTTTGCCCTTCTCCAGCTTTGGGGCGGTTGCCTTCAATGTGGTTAGGGCCACCACACTCGAAGCAAATCACGGGTCCTCCTCTCTTTCTCGCCCCTCCTCCCTTTGTAAGCGTGGGAGAATCTTCGAGCAAGGAGGGCAAGCCGCTCATCCGCATAAGTCGCTTTAACCGATCATCGCTTATGTCACAGAGAGCGACAAGGAGAAACCGCAAGAAGAATCAAGAAAGCCTTAAGAAGAAACGGATTGGTGACTAAGGCCATCGATCGTGACTTCGACCGACGAGAGACAACGCTAATCTCGTGAGTCTTGAGGCGCGAGTACAAGGCCAAGAGTCGTGGTCGAGAGGTCTGTCGTGTCTTTGATGGTGGTCACTTTCATCTCCCAAACACGCAGACGAAAGTGCCGTGAGCATCCGACGAGCATTGTCCGAAGTCGGGTATGTGAGACCGACCGCCAAGGTTGCTCAAGATCTTGTGAAAACGCATGGCACTCATCTAGGGACTCACCAAAGAAGCATCTCAAATTTGTTGTATTCTCGTTTGAACCGGTCCTGTCGAACCGCCTTGATCCGGTGGTGCCTCATGGTATGCGCCGAGGGTCACCCAGATATCCTAGGCGACGACAGTGAGATATGCGGTCAAACTCACTACGACTCAAACCCCGATGATGATGTTCCTTGCCTTTGCATTCGCCTCAACATCAACCATGTTCCGGCATTGATGTTCTCATCGGCAGAACAAATGAATCGAACCTTGACCTTTCGCCAGATGGCATACCGGCCCGATGTATGTCTCCATTCGCTCTTCCGTAGGGGTAATCGATGCCATCGAAAACGGGCGGCTTGGTCGAGTACTTGTCCATCGCCACGGCTCTTGAGACCGTTAAGATCTATTGAAAAGAGCTAACCGCTCGATACCAATTGAAGGACCGGAAAGGCGACTAGAGGGGGTGAATAGGAGCACATAAACTTTTTCGCAAAGAATGGATTCAACTTGTAAATCACTCCAATGGCTATGAGAGCTATGAAGATCAAAGATTAAGCACAGAGGAAGTCTTATGTTGAATCCACCTCACCCCCACACACCAAAGAAACAAAAAAAACAGAAGTTCTCGAACAAATCAGACAATCGGTACAACCATAGTAAACGGCGGTTTGTACAACATAGTCCGGCATAACCGCAAGAGAACGGCGGCGGTTGTACCGCAGTCCGCATAACCGCAGTGTTAAGTCTTGTTCATCCGATTGTCCCGAACAGCAAAATCCGCCGGGTTTCAAAACGAAAATCAACGTAACTTTTGATCTACGCGACCAAACTTGACCAAAATTGAACCACACCTTCCTCAAGATATTAGGAACCTATTCCAAGCAACGATTTCAGAGATCCATGCCAAGGTTCCTATCCTTTTGCAATTGAACGAAGGTGGGTTCAAAACCGGGCAAAAAACAAAACTTGATCTAACGACTTGCTCGTGGGTGGATGATGATCTAGATGACCTTAGATAGGTTCCCACATGTCCCAGCAAGCAAGATCAAGAGGAAGAACCAAGCAAAACTCCCGAATTGAAGAAAGCCCCAAAAATCACAAAAAAAGGAGAACGAAGAACAGAGAGCACGAATAGAAGAAAACTTCAGATTTCCATTCATTGAATCAAGAGCGAAATACAAAGAGATACATCCCCATACGCATGGACATTAAAACAAGAGGAATGATTACAAGTTCATCAATCCATCCTCTCCCTCTCTAAGCCAAGAACTCACATGGGAGAGCTACAAAGGAACAAGCAGGAGCACCCACCGCCTCCACCAACACTCTCAACCACTAAAGCCTAAAGCAAAAACAGCCACTAAAGACTCTTTTGACTCTAGCAAAACCCTAATTCCTTTTCAAGTGCTCAAGAGGGCATGCAGCCCTCCAATCCTTTATATAGCCTTGGCTAACGGGTCTCCTCCCGTGCACGCCGCTAAGTCCAACGGAGCCCGCCCGCCAGTGCAACCTTTGCGACTTCCGATTCGCCTCTTCAGACCTTCCGAAGCTTCAAGCTCCTTGTCTCAAGACGCCTCGCAACCACCTCGAGTCCACGCTGCGTCTTGACACATCCCGACTGCTTCGACCTCAGCGCCACTGCGCTTAGTCCAATCCAATCGTGTCTCGCCACGACTCCGCCGACGCCCCGCAGCCACACGCATAAGAACACGAAACCGAACAAGTTCTTCACAACTTGACCTAACGTTAGCTCAAACATGCAATATGCAACACATATGCATGAACACACCGGATATGACCTATCCAAAACTCAAAACACCAAAATGGCCGAAACACACAATACAATCCAGATAACCGCCATATTACCACGGATCAACCGCACTCGGCCGTCTCGCTCCAATACTGCGGCCGTTCCGATTTTCAATGAAGACCGAACTCGAAAGACAACTTCTCGAATTCTTCAACCGCTTATTTACCAATCGGTATAACCGCCTCATGGCCGTCGCCCATAACACGCCGGTCGTTCCGATTATCCCGACAAATTTCGATTGACTTTCACGAAAACGCTGAACTGCAAGAACGACAAGGTCCGACCACACAAACCAAACTCGACCGACCTAAAACCTTTGTCAATTACTCATCACTCACACGGACGACCTCCACATGGTCTCTCACCGCCAGCGCATTAATGCCTCGTCTAAACATGTGCGGCGCTGAAGCTCGATGTCCAGACCTCCTCCGAGGAGATCTGGAGCGCCCAAGACCTCCTTGGCGCAATCTAGCCGTCCTGACCTCCCTCGGAGGTTCAGGACATTGAGGACCTCCTCTGGGACCTCCTCGAGGTCATCTCCCCGCTGAGGACCTCCCTTTAGATCTGGTCCGCTCCGACCTCCTTCCCTGCTGTGGTCCGCTGATCTCCCATCTACGGCCACGACCTCCCTCACCTCGCGCAAGATGTGCGTGGTTAGGAGGTCCAGACCTCTGACCTCCCATGTGCGTGTAGGTGTTGTTCTCTTGGGAGGTCTCGAGCCGTTAGATCTGTGATCTGTGGCTCACGACCTCCCATGTCTTTGTGAGTGTTGTAATGCCAAGAAAGTCTTAATAATAAAATGTAATAAGGTATAAACTTTAAAATTTCATATCTTTTTCTTCTTAAATCCAAATGAGGTCATTCAAGTTGTGTTAGCTCTATCTTGAACTTGACTTTAATCTAAAAATGATTATAAGTTGAGTTCAGCTCCAGAGCACATTTAGCCACTAGATTTTAAAACTCCCTTTTAAATATACATTCAAATTAATGCTTAGCTTGTAAAATTCATAACTACTGCTCTGTAGGTTGTTTTTGAGTGAGACCAACTTTGTTGGTTTCTCTATTAATGAACTCACTAAGAAAATTAGTTTTGAGCATGTTACTGTTAGAAAAAATGAGGACTTGTGCATTATAATTTTGTTCAAGTTCTTGTTTTTGAAAAATTATAGAAAGTGCATAATAGCTCCAAATGAGATGAACTCAATTGTGTTATTCATCTCATGAGGTGCTGGTTTTGCAGTAAAAATTTCAGCCTCACCACTGTTCTAGAAAATGTTGCCTCATAATTAAATTAGTGAATAGTGCAGTTTGGTATTTTTAGGGCTGAGCAGAATTGTTTTGCTCATATCTTTTGCATTAAGAATCCAAATCCATTGGTTCTTGTTGCAAAATCTCCTAAAAATCACCCTCTTGCTGCTGTAGAAATTTCATAGTATTTGGAGTTCTTTTGCTGTGTTGTCTTTGTTGTCTTTCGTCGTTCTTATCGGTTCTTTATCACTTTTCCGTTAGGTTTCGACATTTGTGGTGATCCCGCAAATGACCCTCCGCAACAAAGTGACCAGCAGCAAGGCAAGCAGTTTGACCATCTCCCATCATGTCCCATTACTTTAAAGCTTACTACTTTGTTTTACTTCTATGTATGCATGCTACTTTGTGTTAAATATCGCTAGCTTTCCTATAGTTGCATAATCTGTAGGAATTGTTATCCTCTACTACCAATGAGCCTAGGTTATTCGCTGTGGTTTGAGCTCGTTGGATGAGCTCTTATCACTTAGTAGTTATGCGTTTAAAACTGCTTAGACAGCTTAGCTATCGGTAGTAATGGGCCATCATCGACATAGTCGATGGTCTTGATCACACAAGTATAATTATTCCTCCTATATGTCCAGCACTTGTGCTTTGATTAATTTGTAAAATCAAAACTGAAAATAAAATGTCGATTTAGACTTGGGCATATTGGATGGATGGTGCGGTTCTTGGAATGTGGTGGTATGCCCTGTCCCTAAGGACCGAGTACTTGGGTCACTAAGCCAAGCGCTTTTTATGCTAACCACACGAGGGGATATGGGACCTCTTGACTAAGTACTTTGGGAGGTGTTAATTATGAGCTGGTTGGTGGGTATGTTTTAATAAAATCTGTGTGTGTGGTGTTGGGAGGGAGCATTGGCGCACCTGTTAGGCTGTCTAATGTGTCTTGTCCCCGTGGGTTGCGGCTCGTAATTAGCATCGTCCATTGGAAATGTCTCGTAGGACTTAGCCGTGCCGGCACACCAAAGGTCGTGTGCCTAAAGGAAAGGCGGTCTGACGTGTGGGTACATTGGTACACCCCTGCAGGGATAAAACTATTCGAATAGCCTCGTCCTAGGTTATGGACATGCTTGGTAAGGTCGTTCAAGACTAGTCTCAACCTTTTAATTAAAACTTGATGGGTTGGTATGAACGGGAGTTCATGGTATTGTTGTGGTGACTAAGGGTTAGTCACTTCCAGGTTTGTTCTTATTGTTGTTATTATGTTATTATCGCGTTGTATTCCAACAATTAAAAATGCTTTATCAAATTGCCTTCAATTTATTATGTTATTGCAAATGAAACTTGCTTTGTGCTAAAATGTAAGTCCAAAGCTCCATCCACTTAATTAAAGCTTGCATGTAGCTAAATTATAGTTCTGTTATCTTACACGTCAGTTTTAAGTAGTACAATAAACAAGTTATTGTACTCATTTGCTTTGCTTAACAAATTTGTTGCAGAGGACTGAGGTGAGCTCCAAGAGCCTTACTTACGTGCCACGTGTTGCGCTTTCTTCGACGACTAGCTTGGCGGTCCCACAGATGCCTAGGGTTAAGGCACACCGATTGGCTTTTGTGTTATAGCCATCTTTATGGCACTTTTGCTTCCGCTGTTATCTTTTTATTTGTTGCTATTTGGCCTAAGGGCCTCTCTTTTGTAATAGCTATTCCATTTTAATATTAACTTCTGGTTTGTTGCTTATGTACTATGTGTTGTATGGAATTGATATACTCTTTTGTTGTGAGGTATGTATACTGCATTCTGGGGAGTATACATTTCTCGAGACCGGGTTTATTTGGTTGATAATACTAGGGTCAATTGGATGACTAAGTATTATGAGCCTAATAAACATCGGGGTCTCACAATCCAAAGGTTCCGACCTCCTTAGGTCCAAGACCTCCTCCTCGGCCCTTGCTGGTCTTTTGTAAAGACCACCCTCCTAACCTTGAATATTCCTGTTGGTCGACCTCCTGCGCTTCTTTGATCTCGGACCGCTGAGGTCCTCCCTTTGAGATCTTGACCGTTAGATCTCCTTTTGGAGATCTACTCGTTAGGACCTCCTCGCCCTTTGATCTGGACTGTTGAGGTCCTCCCTTGAAATCTTGACCCTTAGACCTCCCTTGTGCAGTCCGAGTGTCGTGGCCTCCTCGTTGAGAGCTTTGAGGACCTCTTGTCCAGACCTCTTGTTGAGTCCTTGACCTCCTGCCCAGACCTCCCTTTGAGTGTCTTGGACCTCTTGCCCAGACCTCGCGGTGGTCTTTGGCGGGAATGACCTTTTGCAAAGGGGGCCACCTCTTTGACCAATGGTGCACCTTTTGATCGGCCCCACTTGCCAGCCCTCTTCACCTTGTAATTATTGTTTTGCTCAGAACTCAGGCGATTTAATAGGTGTCGGGTCACATTAAATGCAATCACATCCGAGGTACTTTATTTCAATTCTTTTGGGCAAGCCCCGCCTAGTTATCCCGATTGCCTACACGCCATTGAACCTTTTTCTTGGTACACTCCACCAACTCCGCTATATATAGCCCGGGAGGCGTGCCTTTGTAATCTTTTTGCTCATTTCTTCCTTCCTCGCTTCCTCTCGCTCGGTTCTTCCTTGCATAAGACCCTCCCAGAGCTCTTTGAGGCGTGTTAAGCCTCTTGGTTTCCTTTTGGCTGAGTTGGTTTGAGTTCCTTTTGGTTCTTTTGTTGTTCTCTGCTTAGTGTGGTTTTGCTTATTTGGTTCTTCTTGCTAACGTAGATCACGAGTTCGAGGAGATCTTGGACCCGCTCTTGTCAGCAGAAGGCTCTCCACCGCTTGACCAAGGCAAGCCACAGACCTCCTTTTGATCATCTTGAACCAAGTTTTGCAAATGTATTTCGGTTTAAATTATCATGCATGGCTATGTTTATAAGAAAATGGTTTGGGCAGTAGTTACTTGCCTACTTGTCGTTATGCCTCCTTTATACCTTGTCTCCATCATGTTGTCATGTTCACCTTGTGAGCCTTAGGGTGGATAATTTAGTTGGTGTTCTTTGTTATTTGCCAACATGGGGGCCGAGGGTCTTATATAGCCTCGCTTAGAAAACGTGGTTTGAGCGTATCATGCTTCATCTCTAATAATCTTGACTAATAAGTTATGAAATGTGTGGTTGGTGCCATTGTTGAGCGCTTATGACAGATGCCTAAGTCAGGTCGATTGTGGTGTGAGACCACTTGGTTAAAATTTGTGTGCCAGACTGGGTGGTCTTTTGGCATGGGCTAATACAATTGTTTTGCTAAGGCAAGAAGGCAGGAGGAGTAGTGGTGCTGTGCACACCGGTTTGTGGAAGTCTTGCCTTAGCACAATTAAGGACTTCACTTTGTGTCTGTTTAATCGGGCCAATTAGTGCAACCACAAGATCATTTTATGGGAATGGTCTGGCTGAATAATTAGCAATGAGATGGCTTGGGGCTGTTTTGGTTGAGCGTGTGATTCGTTGGCGCAAGAGGGGCACCCCATAACCCCGTGGATTTCTAGACCACCGGAGGGATTATAAACCTTAGCGGGCAGCCCTAGTCGGCTCAAAGCTTTGTAAAGGCCTTGCTGCTTTCTAGACTGCTCACCTTAGGAAGTGAGCAGGGTGACCGAACCCATCCCGCTAGAGAGATCGTGGATTGTGGGTAAAGTTGTACACCTCTGCAGAGTAAAAGATCTATTCAATAGCCACGCCCTTGGTCATGGACATGCTCAAGAAATGGTGCAAGGGGTAGATGTTTCAAAAGCTTGTGCCATCGACACTTCCGCGAGATGCTTTGGCTTTGCCTCAAGAGACCTTGGCCGCTCCAGAGGGGTCAAGGTTGGCTCGGTAGTGGTCCAGGTTGGTTCGACCTCTGAACGGGTGTTCGAGTGGGTTTTGGGTGAGGACTCGCCACCGGTGTGATCTGACCTCCCCAATTTTTGGTTGTGGCCGTGAGTTGGTGCTCACACCACCTTTTATTAAAACATCAAAAGTATTATGTATTATGGTTTTACCTTGTCGCCTTTCAATCTATTATTGCTATTATTGTCAAATTTGGCTTTATGCAAACTAACCATACAGCTCTCCATTGGTAAGTCCTTGCATGAATATTATTGCATCTTTGCTCCCTGTGACTTGCCGAGTACATTCCAAGTACTCATGGCTTAAGCCCTGTGTCAAAGCAGATTATGAGGATGACCAAGTGCAGAGGCGGGACCTCTTCGAGGAGGAGTTCTTCGACGACTAAGATGCCTAGGACGCCCTCCACCCGACACTGTGGTGCTTGTTGGATGGCTTCGTGTTTTGGTGTTTGAGCCCTAGAGCTCCTTGTCGCCAGCTTGTAAGTCCTCGTTGGTTTTGTAAGCCCTCAAGTGCACTCTTGTTAACAAGCTTGACCATAAGGTCCTATTATATAAAGTTTAATTTGTCTGCTTCATCTTTGTTTGACCTCGTGGTTGTGGTATTGGCTTGTGTTCTTGTGCGAGCTAGCTCTGATTGTCCTGGGACTAGCTCAGATGCACAGGGGCAAGACCACCAGGAGGTCCCACGACTTAGCTCGGGAGGTCCCGCCGACCTCTCTTGGTGATGTGCTGGAGGTGCTACTGAGGGTGGCGCCACGACCTCCAGGAGGTCCTCAAGACCTCCTGGGAGGTCAGTGGCGGGCCAAGACCTCCAGGAGGTCCGCAAGACCTCCTGGGAGGTCCTAGCAGACCTCCTCGGTAAAGCTCCATGCGGTGCTACCACATCCTTCCGTGGTGACTTCGCAACGCAAAAAAAAAATGGTCCTCCCACCTCTTGCAGACATCACGGGTGGGTCGCCTCGGCTTGGTATCGAGCCTAGGTCGGTCAGAGGACGGGCCATAGGCAGAAAGGTCGATTTAGTTTTTATCCAAAAAGCTATTTTCTAAAGCAAGTCAACTTAAAATTTGTTTAGTAGTTCTTTCCTTGTGCTGGTTCTATGCTGCCCTTATCCTGCTTAAAATCTTTTCTTGTCCTGTTCTACTCTCATCTTAACTCCTCCTTAGTTCCCTTATCTTATCTCTCTTTGAACCTTGATTTTGAATCTAACTTGACTTCCTTGCCTTTATAACTTCAATAGGGCCGATCAGAGAAAGGTTAGGATTAGTGGTCCTATTCGAGTCTCGCTTAGCTTGGGTCTTGAAGACCTCTGCTTTGAAGCTTCAAGCCTCTTTTGGCCTCCTGGCCTTTTTGGTTCTCTCTTGTTAACCAAGTCACCCCTAATAGCTGCCCTATCTTTACTTCTCTGATCCTCTTACCCTTTATGCTTTCCTTCTTACCTATTAAACCTTTAGAGTTTTGTCCAGATGGTGCAGACTCGGCATCCACAAGTCGAGGTGAGCCCCTGCATCAGCTTGCCTCCACCCCCACCTCCTCCAAAGGGCGAAGAATGCACTGGTTTTGGGCGGTTTATGGCAAAGACAAGCTCGATGATGAGCTCTATGATGCATTATGAACCAGATTATGGCTCAACAAAGCCGCACCACCAATGCTTTACTTGCCATGATGAGTCGAAATAGTCAGTCAGCAGGCGGCCACCACCTCCACCCCCTCACCCTCAATCAAGGTCCGTCGAGTTCATGAAGACACGCCCACTACATTTTCGAGCTCTCCCGAGCCTTTAGATGCGATGATTGGCTGAGATCAACAGAGAAGAAGCTGGATATTGCTCATTGTGAAGACAGGGAGAAGGTTTTGTTTGCCTCACATCAACCTGGAAGGACTGCACTGAGTGGTGGGACACATTTTGTGCCTCACATGTCAACCCCCCAGAGGATCTCTTGGGCGTAGTTCTCTGCAGACTTTCGCCACTCCCATGTCCCGATGGGAAGGTAGAGATGAAAAAGGAAGAGTTTAGAGAGCTCAAGCAAGGCAAAGATGTCAAGAAGTGAGTATCTCACTAAGTTCACTCAATTGTCGCTATGCTCGCGAAGATGTGGCTACGGATGATGCGCTGGCGCGAAGCGCTTTTGCGAGGCCTCCATCCCAAATTAAAAGTTCAAGTTGTGGCAACGATTATCCCGATTTCCAAAGATATGGTGAACAAGGCAATGCTCATTGAGGAATCCCAAGAGAACTCTCTGAGTCCTACAAGAGAAAGGTGCCACCCTCCTGCTCAAAGAAAGACCTCCCAATACCACAAAGCTTTTGTGCAAGACTAACCTAAGCGCCAAGGACCTCCTGACCTTCCAGACCTCTCGCCAAGACCTCCCACCATTGTCCTCGCCAACAAGATCACTGGCAAAGACTAAGACAACCCTAACGACCTCCACAAAGAACTGGGATCACCGCTTAAGTGTCACCAAGTGGGGCATTTTGCTAATCAATGCCCACTAAAGACAGAGCCAACCACCAAGACCTCTACTTCAGACCTCCTCGCCAAGACCCTCAGTCACAGGACCTCCTCAAGCCGTAACCTCCCAAACTTTTGAAGGGGCCGTGAACCATGTGGCGGTGGAAGAAGCACACACCTCCTCGACGTGGTACTAGGTATGTTGCTAGTAAATTCAAGGCACCGCAGCTTTATTTGACTCGAGCTTCCCATTCGCTTATTTCTGGAGTTTTGCTTTGCAAAGCACCGGCCGAAGTTGTTGCTCTTAAGTCTACCTTGTTGGTTCAATCCCTACTCGAACTAAGCACTAACCAGGGTTGTCCACAAGTGAAAATGGTCATAGAAGGAGTAGATTTTCTAGCCAACCTTATCCTTTTGGACACCGTGTCCCTAGATGTGATTTTGGGCATGGATCGCTAGCTAACCACCATGCCATGTTGGATTGTAGTGGCAAAAGTATCTCTTTGACCAGCCCTAGTGGTGCCATCAGTGAAGTTTTCGCCACCTCGGAGAAACTCCAAGGAGCCCTATCTTGTAGTGCTCAAGTTCAAGTTTTGGAGGATGTCCTGTTGTTAAAGAATTTGTGGATGTGTTCCCGATGAGCTCCTGTGAATGCCCCCAGACAGAGACCTTGAGTTTGTCATAAACCTTATCCCAGGGACCTCCCCCATCTCCAAAAGGCCCTACAGATTGCATGTTGATGATCATGTGGAGTTGAAAAAGCAGTTGGAAGACTTGCAGAGCAAGGGTTTTATTAGACCTAGCTCCTCACCTTGGGGAGCCCCAGTGATTTTTGTGCCTAAAAAGGATGGCACTCAAAGGATGTGTGTGGACTACAGAGCTCTCAATGATGTCACCATCAAGAACAAGTATCCTTTGCCAAGAATTGATGATTTATTTGATCAATTGAAGGGGGCTGTTGTGTTTTCCAAGATAGATTTGAGAACAGGATATCACCAACTTAAGATTCGCAAGGAAGACATCCCTAAGACAGCTTTTTCAACTAGGTATGGGTTATTTGAATTCACTGTTATGTCTTTTGGGCTGACCAATGCCCCTGCCTATTTCATGAATTTGATGAACCGAGTGTTCATGGAGTACCTAGACAAGTTTGTCATTGTCTTTATTGACGACATTCTAGTGTACTCCAAGAGTGAAGAGGAGCATACAAGCCATCTCTTTTCGGTTTTGGAAAAGCTGAGAGCTCATCAGCTCTTTGCCAAATTTAGTAAGTGTGAGTTTTGGCTAAAAGAAGTGGTCTTTTTGGGGCATGTTTTGTCAAAAGAAGGAGTGTCTCACAACCCTAGTAAGGTTCAAGATGTGCTCAATTGGGAACCCCTAGGACCGTGCCTCAAGTTCAAGTTTTCTTGGCATGGCGGTTATTACAGTAAGGTTTATTGAAGGCTTCTCCGGATTGCAAAACCTCTCACTCAGCTATTAAAGAAAGAAAAGAAGTTCCTTTGGACCTCGACAGAACAGAGCTTCCAAGAGCTCAAGAGAAAGTTGACCTCTGCCCAGCTTTTGGTTCTTCCAGATGTCGAAAGATTTCAAGTTTATTGTGATGCGTCAAAGCAAGGACTTGGTGTGTTCTAATGCAGATGTAAAAGTGGTAGCTTACGCTTCAAGACAGCTTGAAGCCTCATGAAGCAAACTACCCTACTCATGACCTAGAGTTGGTCATTGTGGTTCATGCCTTAAAAATTTGGCGCCATTATCTCATTGGTAATAGGTGTGAAATTTACACCGACCACAAAAGCCTAAAGTACATCTTTACACAAGCGATTTGAATTTGAGGCAGAGAAGGTGGCTTGAGCTTATTAAGGACTACAATGTGAATTCACTACCACCTGTGCAAGGCCAATGTGGTGGCGATGCTTTGAGCGTAAAAGTTTATGTCAATACTTTGATGGTTAAGGAGAGCCAACCTGCCTTTGTATGAAGAATTCTTGAAGCTTAGACTTGAGTTAGTGGAAGAAGGGTTTTTGGCAACTCTTGAAGTGCAACCTACCTTGCAAAAACAGATCAAGGCAGCCCAAGATGGAGATGCTAGCATCCAAGAGATTTAGACCAACATAAGAGAAGGGAAGGCTGCAAGGTTTTCTATGGATGACCTAGGTGCGGTCTGGTTTGATAAGAGGCTCTATGTGCCCAATAACACGGAGCTCAAGGGTATAATACTTAAAGAAGCCCATGAAGCTTTGTATTCTATACATCCAGGAGTTACAAAAATGTACCAAGATGTCAAGGAATTGTACTGGTGGCCGAAAATGAAGAAGGAGATAGCAGATTTTGTGGCCAAATGTGACACTTGCCAAAGGTTAAAGCAAAGGCACCAAAGACCGGAGGACTTTTAGTGCCCTTACCCATACCCGAGTGGAAGTGGGAAGAGATCAAGATGGATTTTATTATTGGTTTACCTCGCACTCCAAGCTGGTTTTGATTCTATTTGGGTCATAGTGGATAGATTAACAAAATGGCTCACTTTATTCCCTGTGAAGACTACTTATTCTCGAGACAAGCTAGCCAAATCTACATGGCAAAAGTGGTGTGCCTTCATGGTGTTCCAAAGAAGATAGTCTCGCATGAGGATCTCAATTCACCTCCAAGTTTTGGCAAAAGCTACATGATGCCTTGGGCACCGACCTCAACTTTAGTACAAAGATACCACCCTCAAACAGATGGCCAAACCGAGAGAGTTAACTAAGTCCTTGAGGATATGCCGAGAGCTTGCGCCTAGAAAGACAATCTAGTTGGGACAAGATGTTACCATATGAATTTTCCTATAATAACAGCTACCAAGCGAGTCTCCAAATGTCCCTTTGAAGCTATTTATGGGAGAAAGTGTAGGACTCCTTGTAATCGACAGAATCGGGTGAAGGCCAAGTTCTTGGTCCGGACCTGCTGAAAGAAGCCGAGGATCAAGTGAGATCAATTAGGGAGAAGTTAAAGGCGGCCCAAACTAGGCAAAAGAGCTACGCAGAGGTTAGGCGTCGAGACCTAGCTTTTGTCCCAGAGACCAGTGTCTACCTCAAAGTTTCACCTCTCAAAGGTATGCAATGTTCAGAGTTAGTGGGAAGCTTGCTCCAAGATTTATTGGACCCTTTCCATCCTTGCCGGAAGGGTGAAGTAGCCTACCGCTTGGACCTCCCTCCTCGACTTGTCGGAGTTCACAATGTGTTCCATGTGTCACAGCTTGAAGAAATGCTTGCGAATGCCAGAGGACCAAATGCCTTTAGAAGTCAGGACCTCCAAGAAGACCTCACTTACAGAGAGCACCCCATCAAGATTTTGGACGTGTCGAGAGAGTTACCAGAGCAAGACCACCAAGTCAGGCAAGGTGCAATGGAGCAACCACTCAAGCCGAGGCAACATGGGAACGAGAAGAGGACCTCAGAAGGAGTTCCCCACCTATTCCCTAGCTCACTGAATCTCGGGTCGAGATTCCCTTAAGGGTGAAGGTTTGTAACGCCCCGCTTTCTTTTAAGTCCTTGCCAAGTTTTCAAAATAAAAGTAACCATTTGGCTTTATTGAGAATCCAAAGCTTAACCCGAGATTTTTGAATCTGAGAGTTCAATTGGAATTAATCAAACCTTAACTAAGTCGTTGTTGGTGTTCCTTGCTGGTTGTGGCTCTTGTGGTGTCTTTGCCGCCTCGGGTTGTGGTGCTCAAAGCCTTCTGTGTGCCCCGGGTTCGCCTCTTCTCTCTCCCTTAACTTCCCTTGTTGTTTTGAATCTCTTTGAGATCCGCACCTCTCTCACATCTCCTCTCTGTTCAAACCTCTCCCTTGCTTGGGGTTTTCTGTCAAGGACCCACGGGTTTGTGTTTCAAAACCCTTTGTTCCCCCAAGCCACGCTTGGTTTTGTTTCTCTCGAGACCTCCCTTGTTGGGATCTAGCCGCTCAGACCTCCCTTGTTGAGATCTAGCCGCTCGAGCTCCCCTTGTTGAGATCTAGCCAGAGCTCCCCTTGTTGAGATCTAGCCGCTCAGACCTCCCCTTGTTGAGATCTAGCCGCTCAGACCTCCCTTGTTGGGATCTAGCCGCTCAGACCTCCCCTTGTTGGGATCTAGCCGAGAGCCCCTTGTTGAGATCTAGCCGCTCGAGCTCCCTTGTTGAGACCTAGCCTCAGACCTCCCTTGTTGAGATCTAGCCGCCGAGCTCCCCTTGTTGAGATCTAGCCGCCAGATCTCCCCTTTGAGATCTAGCCGCTCAGACCTCCCTTGTTGAGATCTAGCCAGAGCTCCCTTGTTGAGATCTAGCCGCTCGACCTCCCCTTGTTGAGATCTAGCCGCCGAGACCTCCCTTGTTGAGATCTAGCCGCCGCACCTCCCTTGTTAGGATCTCGCCTTTAGGACCTCCTCTCTCGAGATCTTAGCCGTCCTGTGTTCTCCTTTAGTGGGATCCAAAGGTTCCGACCTCCTTAGGTCCAAGACCTCCTCCTCGGCCCTTGCCGGTCTTTTGTAAAGACCACCCTCCTAACCTTGAATATTCTGTTGGTCGACCTCCTCGCCCTTTGATCCGGACCGCTGAGGTCCTCCCTTGAGATCTTGACCGTTAGATCTCCCTTTGGAGATCTACTCGTCAGACCTCCTCGCCCTTTGATCTGGACTGCTGAGGTCCTCCTTGAAATCTTGACCCTTAGACCTCCCTTGTGCGGTCCGAGTGTCGTGGCCTCCTCGTTGAGAGCTTTGAGGACCTCTTGTCCAGACCTCTTGTTGAGTCCTTGGACCTCCTGTCCCAGACCTCCCTTTGAGTGTCTTGGACCTCTTGCCCAGACCTCATGGTGGTCTTTTGTGGAATGACCTTTTTGGTGGGGCCACCTCTTTGACCGATGGTGCACCCTTTTGATCGGCCCCACTTGCCACCCCTCTTCACCTTGTAATTATTGCTCTTGCCTCAGAACTCAGTGCGCATTTAATAGGTGTCGGGTCACATTAAATGCAGTCACATCTGAGGTACTTTATTTCAATTCTTTTGGGCAAGCCCTGCCCTAGTTATCCCGATTGCCTACACATCATTGAACCTTTTTCTTGGTACACTCCACCAACTCCGGCTATATATAGCCTGGGAGGGCAGGCCTTTGTAATCTTTTGCTCATTTCTTCCTTCCTCGCCTCCTCTGCTTTCGGTTCTTCCTTGCGCAAGACCCTCCCGGGAGCTCTTTGAGGCGTGTTAAGCCTCTTGGTTTCCTTTTGGCTGAGTTGGTTTGAGTTCCTTTTTGGTTCTTTTGTTGTTCTCTGGCTTAGTGTGGTTTTGCTTATTTGGTTCTCTTGCTAACGTGTAGATCACGAGTTCGAGGAGATCTTGGACCCGACTCTTCTTTGCAAAGGCTCTCCACCGCTTGACCAAGGCAAGCCACGCACCTCCTTTTGATCATCTTGAACCAAGTTTTGCAAATGTATTTCGTTTAAATTATCATGCATGGCTATGTTTATAAGAAAATGGTTTGGGCTGTAGTTACTTGCCTACTTGTCGTTATGCCTCCTTTATACCTTGTCTCCATCATGTTGTCATGTTCACCTTGTGAGCCTTAGGGTGGATAATTTAGTTGGTGTTCTTTGTTATTTGCCAACATGGGGCCGAGGTCTTATATAGCCTCGCTTAGAAAACGTGGTTTGAGCGTATCATGCTTCATCTCTAATAATCTTGACTAATAAGTTATGAAATGTGTGGTTGGTGCCATTGTTGAGCAGCTATGACAGGATGCCTAAGCTGTGTCGACTGTGGTGTGAGACCACTTGGTTAACCATATTCACCGGGCATGTCCATAACCAAGGACTTGGCTATTCGAATAGATTTTACACTCTGCAGAGGTGTACAACTTTACCCACAATCCACGGTCTCTCTAGCGGATCGGTTCCGGTCACCCTTGCTCACTCCGAAGGTGAGCAGCCTAGAGAGCGCTGCAAGGCCTTTACAAAGCTTTGAAATGACTCGGAGCTGCCCGCTAAGGTTTCATAATCCCCCTTTGGTCTAGAAGTCCGCAGGTTATGGGGTGCCCCCTCTTGCGCCAAGGCCTCACACGATCAACCACAACAAAGACCAAGCCATCTCATTGCTAATTATTCAGCCTGCACCACCCCCATAAAGTGATCTTGTGGTTGCAATCGATTGGCCCAGATCAATAGACACAAAGTTAAGTCCTTAATTGTGCTAAGGCAAGACTTCCACAAACCAAAGGTGCACAAGACCCACTACTCACTCCCCCTTCTTGCCTTAGCAAAACAATTGTATTAGCCCATGCCAAAAGACCACCCAGTCTGGTACACAATTTTAACCAAGTGGTCTCACACCACATCGACACAACTTAGGCATCCCGCCATAGTCAGCTCAACAATGGCACCAACCACACATTTCATAACTTATTAGTCAAGATTATTAGAGATGAAGCATGATACGCTCAAACCACGCTTTCTAAGCGAGGCTATATAAGACCCACGGCCCCATGTTGGCAAATAACAAAGAACACCAACTAAATTATCCACCCTAAGGCTCACAAGGTGAACATGACAACATGATGGAGACAAGGTATAAAGGAGGCATAACAGCAAGTAGGCAAGTAACTACAGCCCAAACCATTTTCTTATAAACATAGCCATGCATGATAATTTAAACCGAAATACATTTGCAAAACTTGGTTCAAGATGATCAAAAGGAGGTCTGTGGCTTGCCTTGGTCAAGCAGTGGAGAGCCTTCGCAAAGAAGAGCCGGGTCCAAGATCTCCTCGAACTCGTGATCTACACGTTCGCAAGAGAACCAAATAAGCAAAACCACACTAAGCCAGAGAACAACAAAAGAACCAAAAAGGAACTCAAACCAACTCAGCCAAAAGGAAACCAAGAGGCTTAACACCGCCTCAAAGAGCTCCTGGGGAGGGTCTTATGCAAGGAAGAACCGAAAGCGGAGAGAGGCAGGAAGGAAGAAATGAGCAAAAGATTACAAAGGCTCGCCTCCCGGGTGCTATATATAGCCGAGTTGGTGGAGTGTACCAAGAAAAAGGTTCAATGACGTGTAGGCAATCGGATAACTAGGGCAGTGGCTTGCCCAAAAGAATTGAAATAAAGTACTCGAGATGTGATCAGATTTAATGTGACCCGACACCTATTAAATGCGCATGCAGTTCTCGAGGCAAGAGCAATAATTACAAGGTGAAGAGGGCCGCAAGTGGGCCACCAAAAGGGTGCACCACTCGTCAAAGAGGTGGCCCCACCGCAAAAGGGTCATTCCCGCCAAAGACCACCGCGAGGTCCTGGGCAAGAGGTCCAAGACACTCAAAAGGGGAGGTCCTGGACAGGAGGTCCAAGGACTCAAGAAGAGGTCCTAGACAAGAGGTCCTCAAAGCTCTCAACGAGGAGGCCCTGACACTCGGACCTGCACAAGGGAGGTCTAAGGGTCAAGATTTCAAGGAGGACCTCAACACCGCATCAAAGGGCGCAGGAGGTCCCGACGAGTAGATCTCCAAAAGGAGATCTAACGGTCAAGATCTCAAAGGGAGGACCTCAACGGTCCCGGATCAAAGGGCGCAGGAGGTCCCGACCAACAGAATATTCAAGGTTAGGAGGGTGGTCTTTACAAAAGACCAAAGAAGGGCCGAGGAGGAGGTCTTGGACCTAAGGAGGTCGGAACCTTGATCCCACTAAAGGAGAACACAGACGGCTAAGATCTCCAGAGAGGAGGTCCTAAAGGCCGATCTAACAAGGAGGTCTGAGCGGCTAGATCTCAACAAGGGGAGGTCTGAGCGGCTAGATCTCAACAAGGGGAGGTCTGAGCGGCTAGATCTCAACAAGGGAGGTCTCGAGCGGCTAGATCTCAACAAGGGAGGTCTGAGCGCTAGATCTCAACAAGGGAGCTCGAGCGGCTAGATCCCAACAAGGGGAGGTCTGAGCGGCTAGATCCCAACAAGGGGAGGTCTGAGCGGCTAGATCCCAACAAGGGGAGGTCTGAGCGGCTAGATCCCAACAAGGGGAGGTCTGAGCGCTAGATCCCAACAAGGGGAGGTCTGAGCGGCTAGATCTCAACAAGGGAGGTCTGAGCGCTAGATCCCAACAAAGGGAGGTCTGAGAGAAACAAAACCAAGCGTGGCTTGGGGGCTAAAGAGGTTTTGAAACACAAACCCGAGCTGGGTCCTGACAGAAAACCCCAAGCAAGGGAGAGGTTTCAACAGAGGGGAGATGTGAGAGAGGTCTCGATCTCAAAGAGATTCAAACCAACAAGGGAAGTTAAGGAGAGAGAAGAGGCGAACCAGGGGCACAGAAAGGCTTGGAGCACCACAACCCGAGGGCGGCAAAGACACCACAGAGAGCCACAACCAGAGAAGGAACACCAACAATGACTTAGTTAAGGTTTGATTAATTCCAATTGAACTCTCCAGATTCAAAAATCTCAGGTTAAGCTTTGGAATCTCAATAAAGCCAAATGGTTACTTTTATTTTGAAAACTTGGCAAGGACTTAAAAGAAAACGGGGCGTTATGGATCCATACCACAAATGATCCGCACCCCAAAGAGGTTGAGCTCACAAGAACACTAGACCTCAAAAGAGGTCCAAAGCATAAGGGGTATGGCACTCGGGGAGGCCCTAACGGTTAGATTTCCAAAAGGGAGATCCGACGGTCAAGATCTCAAAAAGGGGAACCTTAACGGTCCTGATCAAAAAGGTGCAGGGAGGTCCTGGGCAGGAGGTCCACGACACTCAAGAGGGAGGTCCTGGACGGGAGGTCCAAAGGACACATAACGAGAAGGTCCCGAGCAAAAGGGATACTCCGGACTAGGAGGGTGGTCTTTACAAAAAGACCAAAGAAGGATCGAGGAGGTGGTCCTTGCAAAACAGCCAGAAGAGGCCCCGAAACAAAGGAAAACGCAGCTTGAGGTAGGGCCGTCCGATCGGAATCGGGCGGTCCAGAAGGGAAAGGAACGTTCGGACCAGCCGAACCTTTCATCTCGATCGGGCCATCCAAAAAGGATCAGACGGTCCACGAGTGAGAAAAGCGCGGGATTGGCTCGGATTGCGCGAGGCAAGGGAGGTCCAAAACCAAAAGGAGATCTAACGGAGGAAAATCCAAAAGGGAGGTCTGTGCGGCTAAGATCTCCAAAGAGGAGGTCCTAACGGCCAGATCTGATCAAGGGGAGGTCTCTGTGCGGTTAAGATCTCGAAAGGAGGTCCTAACGGCCAGATCTGATCAAGGGAGGTCTGTGCGGTTAAGATCTCCAGAGAGGAGGTCCTAACGGCCAGATCTGATCAAGGGGAGGTCTGTGCGAAGAAGAAAAGAAGAGGAGACGATCAGAAAGATAAGAAGGATCTAGACATCAGGAGATGTCCGACGAAAGGAGGATCTGGACCAAGGGGAAAAGTCCAACCAGAGGAAGGTCTAGAGAAAGAAGGAAGACCTGGAGGACAAACGAGGCCAACGAAGAAAAAGAGGCTAAAAGCCAAAGAACAACAATAACTCCAGATCAGCCAAAAGGAATTAACTGAAGTTTGATTAGTTCAGGTTAAATCTCCAAATTTTTGAAATCTTCAAATTAAGCTTTGAACTCTCAACAAAACCAAATGGTTCATTTTTAAAAGCTTTTCAAGACTCCGGAAAAACGGGACGTTACATGTTTGGACCTTTACGGTACAGACCTCTTCTTTTGTGTTTAGACCTTTGTGGTCTAGACCTCCCCCCTTGTGTTTGGACCTTTGCGGTCCAGACCTCCTCTTTTGTGTTTAGACCTTTGTGGTCTAGACCTCCTCCTTGTGTCTGGACCTTTGTGGTCAAGACCACCTTGTTGTCTTCAGGACCTTTTGTCCCCCAAGACCTCCTTGGTTGTCTTAGGACTTCCTGTCCTCTGACCTTCCCGCAGGACCTCCTTTCAGGATCTCCTCGCAGGACCTCCTCCTTGGACCATTCCCTTTGACCAATTCGATCACCCTTTTGACTGGCTCCTTGGCAGTCTTAAGTGCATTTGATGTGGGTGGAGTCCCATTAAATACTGTCACCTATCTTTGTACTTATTTCTACCTTTTTGTCACCTCCTTAGCCCTGTTGCTGCCCTTTTTCGTACCTTGTGGTAGGGTACCTTTTGTACTAATGCCTTGGACCTGGTCACTTCTTTTGGTGGTAGTTCTATTCTCTTTTTCCCTTTAAATAGAGCATCACCAAGTGACCACTGCCTCCTTGTTCTTCATTTCAACTCCTCCTCCTCTCCTTCTCTCGGTTCTGGAGAAGCTCTCCTTGCTCCTCTGGGACTTCTCCAGAAATTGGCCTTCCTAACTTGGCTGGGTCCTAAACCTATGATTAAAGAGGTCCCCCAAATCACTTATCTTAAGGACATCCCTTTAGAACAACCAGTCAACCAATCAATCTCCCCGAACATTAGTAAATCAACAAGATTCTCGATTTCTTCCTTGGTCGAGCTTGAGTGAACCCACAAATGTGCACTTTAATTGCACGCTTCTTTGTTCCGCAACAACAGGATTCTCAATCCAAACATCACGTTTCAGATTAAGAGACCTAAAATCACCTCCCAAGATCACTTAAATCCAAAATTGAAAAGGAGGTTTTTCCCCGAAAGTCTTCCTTTAATACATAATCTTCGGTCGGATCCACCAAATCATTGTCACCAACTATCCAAGGCAAGTTATGATTATACTACCATCAAGGGTGAACCTCAAACGCAAAATCCATATTCTGGTCAAGATGGGTAAGGCTTGGCTAAGATTCCCTTCGAATTCTGATTCTTGATTTACTCAAGACCATCCAGATCCAGAAAAACCCACAAACTCAGATTCAAGCTTCCAACCAAACGTTACAATTCACTCTAGAATCAAAGATAATCTAAAATCTTTCAATAATCCCATCAAGAACTCACAGTCTTTCATCCCCTAGGATCCATTAAAACCTTCATCTTAGTAAAGAATCCCACAATCTTCAATTCTCAAGATCAAATTTAAAAAGGCTTCTTTCAAGCTACCCAGCTTGGCATCCAACACTCAGGTTATTCTAGCAAGCGCCACTCTTGAGAAACCAGGAGCCGCCAGCTGCACCAACAGCTCGGCTTCCATCACTAGGACACGAGGGCTCGGTCCTATAGCAGTTCTCGAGGTAAGGAGGTCAAATTAAGTTCCAAAACAGAGTTCCAGAAAGGGTAAGATTCAAGAATCTGAGCAGGAGATAAGAAAGAATAGAGTAAGAGGAGAAAAGATTGGAACAAGATGAGACTAGAATTAGAATCAGGACAAGAGGAGAACCACTAAGCAAGCTTTTAAGTTGGTTTGATTTAGAAAACAATTTTGAAGCAGACTAAAACGACCATGCTAGCTAAGGTTATGTCCAACAGTCGATATGGAGCTCTGATACCACCTGTGACGTCCCACCCCGTGATATACCGCAAGAGGTCCGGGAGGACATTTTTTTTTGCGCTGCGGTGCCACCACAGAGGAGTGGTAGCACTGCTCGGTGCATTCCCGAGGAGGTCTACCAGGACCTCCCAGGAGGTCTTCAAGACCTCCTAGAGGTCTTGGCCAAGTACCGCTCGGTACTCCCCGAGGGAGGTCTTCCAGGACCTCCCAGGAGGTCATCAAGACCTCCTGGAGGTCTTGGCCAACAACCCGCAGGTGGCACCTCTAGGTATATCATCAAGGAGGTCCAACAGGATCTCCCAGGCTAAGTCCTGTAGGACCTCCTGGAGGTCCTGCCCCTGTGCACCGAGCTAGTCCCAGGAACAGATTGGCTAGCTCGCACAGGACGAACACAAATGTAATCAAATCTATACACAAGCTAAGAGGAGCAAGAGACAAAACAATAAATATATTAAAGACCAAACCGGGCAAGCTTCTTACAGGAGTTTGCCTCAAGGGCTACAACAAAAGAGCAAGAACAATGAAAGCAATACGTCAACGATAGGTCCAACCGATCAGCCCACCGGCTATCGAGTGGAGGACGCCCCTAGGTTGCAAGGTCTCCAAAGACCTCTTCTTCATGAGCTTTGAGCTCCTCGAACTTCCTCAAGAATCAGCGATAAAACAGAGGGCAAAAGCCATGAGTACATTGAATGTACTCAAGAAAAACCGTGGGGAGAGCATGCAATAAATAATTATGCAAGGCTTGCCAAAAGAGAGTCAGATGGATAGTTGCACAAAGCAAGATTTGACAATAAGTAATAAGTAGATTGAAAAGCTCAAGTTGAAACATTAGTACATAATACATTTGATTTCAAAAGAGGCCGTGAGCACCCACTCACATCCAAAGCCACCCCGAGCACCCACTCCAGACTACTAAAGCCAACCGTGGAGGTCTGGTCACACCCATGACCAAGACCTCAACCACGCCACTGAGCACCCACTCCAGAGCTCCACAACCAGCCCCCGACCACCTAGTGAGCCACCATAACCCCTCCGAGCCGCCAAGGTCTCTTCAAGGTAAAGCCATGACCTCTCACAAAAGTGTCCAGGAAGCACAAGTTCACAAAGCTACCCCTTGCACCATTTTCACCGGGCATGTCCATAACCAAGGACTTGGCTATTCGAATAGATTTTACACTCTGCAGAGGTGTACAACTTTACCCACAATCCACGGTCTCTCTAGCGGGGCGGGTTCCGGTCACCCTTGCTCACTTCCAATGGTGAGCAGTCTAAAGAGCGCGGCAAGGCCTTTACAAAGCTTTGAAGTGACTCGGAGCTGCCCGCTAAGGTTTCACAATTCCCCCCCTTTGGTCTAGAAGTCCGCAGGGTTATGGGGTGCCCCCTCTTGCGCCAACGAATCACACGCTCAACCACAACAGCCCCAAGCCATCTCATTGCTAATTATTCAGCCCAGACCATCCCCATAAAATGATCTTGTGGTTGCACTGATTGACCCAGATCAATAGAACACAAAGTTAAGTCCTTAATTGTGCTAAGGCAAGACTTCCACAAACCCCAAAATGAAGCATCCACTACTCACTTCCCGCCTTCTTGCCTCAAAGAAACATTTTGTAATTAACCACCCAAAAGACCACCCAGCCTTGGCACAATAGATTATTAGGGTGATCTCGCACCACAATCAACACAACTTAGGCATCCCGCCATAGTCGCTAATGGGCACCGACCACAGTTCCATAGATCATTAGTCAAGATTATTAATTGAAGAAGCACGATTCACAGACCCACGACTCTAAAAGCAAGGCTAAGCAATAAGTATACGGTCCCATGTTGGCTATAGCAAAAGATGCCAACTAAAGTATCCATCCTAAGGTATCCCAAGAGTTCATGTCAACATGTTGAGTTCAAGCATACAAAGGAGGCATAATGTTAAATAGGAAAGATAGCTATTGCCCAAACCAATTTCTATAAAGATAGCCATGCAAGTTTAGTAAATCAAAATAGCCTTGCAAAAAAAGGGATCAAGATAATCAAGGTCCACGACTTGCCTCTGTTGGAGAAAGAAAAGTTTCGGCTGATGGAGCTTGATTCACGAGCTTCTTCAACGATCAACGAGATCTACACGTTCGCAAAAGAAACCAAATAAGCAAAAGAAACTCCAAGAAAACCAAAAGAACTTACTCGAAACCAAAAGAGAAGGGGAGGTCCACAGGGAGGAGGAGGTCCGAGAGGGAAGAATCCCACGGGAGGGAGATCCAACAAGTGAAGAGCTCGAACTCAAGGAGGTCCGAACCAGAGGAGCTTGGAGAGCTCCTCAAAACCGAAAGAGCTAGGAGCAGAGGTCAAAATGAAGAACAGGGAGGCAATAAGTGTCCCTGGGGCTCTATTTAAAGGAAAAGGAAATAGAAGCACCGTAAACAGAAGGTGACCCAATTCAAGGTATTGGTACAAAGGCACACTGCCATAAGGTATGAAAAGGGATAAAGAAAGCAAGGGATGTGACAAAAAGTAGAAAAGTGTACAAAGGTAGGTAGCAGCATTTAATGTGACTCAACCCACATCAAATGCACTTAAGACTGCCAAGGAAGCCAGTCAAAGGTGCACAGACCAGTCTAAGGGCATGGTCCACGGTCCAAATGGGAGATCCAAGGAGGAGGTTTAAGGAGGAGATCCTGCGAGGAGGTCCAACGAGGAGATCCATGGAGGGGATCCTACGGGGAGGTCCTGCAAGGAGGTCCAAAGGACAAACAGGGAGGTCTAGACCACAAAGGTCTAAACACAAAAGAGGAGGTCTAAACCTAAGGGAGGTCTAAACACAACACAGGGAGGTCTGAACCTAAAGGAGGTCCAAACACAACAGGGAGGTCTGAACCTGAAGGAGGTCCAAACACAACAGGGAGGTCTGAACCTAAAGGAGGTCCAAACACAACACAGGGAGGTCTGAACCTAAAAGAGGTCCAAACACAATAGGGAGGTCTGAACCTAAAGGAGGTCCAAACGCAACAGGGAGGTCTGAACCTAAAGGAGGTCCAAACACAACACATGGAGGTCTAAATCACAAGAAAACTAGACCTCAAAAGAGGTCCAGAGCGCAAGGGGTAGGGCGCTCGAGGAGGCCCTAAGAGCTAAGAGGTCCTGACGGTCAAGATTTCCAAAGGGGAGATCCGACGGTCAAGATCTCAAGCCAAGGGAGGTCCGCGGAGACAAGGATACGCGGGGAAAGGCTGGGGCCATTAGATCAAGATCGGATGGCGCAAAACTAAGGGGCCGTTCGGACCAAGCTTAACGGTCAACGAGACGAGCCGCCTCGATTTAGATCGACGGTAGAAGGGAAGGGACGTTCGACCAAGCTTAACGTGTTTTAGGACCCACCATCCAACAAAGATCGAACGGTCCTTAGGTGAGGAAGGCAAAGCCTCAAGCGGTATGATGGCAGAGAGCCAGCAATGGGTCCAAGCGCTAGGGAGGTCTTAGACCTAAGGAGGTCTGGACCTTTAGATCCAACGGAGGAAGGATCTGGACGGCTAAGATCTCCAAAAGGGAGATCCTAACAGACAGAGCTACACAAGGGGGAGGTCTAAGCGGCTAAGATCTCCAGAGAGGAGGTCCTAACGGCCAGATCTCAACAAGGGGGAGGTCTGAGCGGTTAAGATCTCCAGAGGGGAGGTCCTAACGGCGATTTCAACAAGGGGAGGTCTGCGGCGGTTAAGATCTCCAGAGCGAGAGGTCCTAACGGCCAGATCTCAACAAGGGGAGGTCTGAGCGGTTAAGATCTCCAGAGAGGAGGTCCTAACGGCCAGATCTCAATAAGGGGAGGTCTCGAGCGTTAAGATCTCCCGAGATGAGGTCCTAACGGCCAGATCTCAACAAGGGGGAGGTCTGAGCGGTTAAGATCTCCAGAGAGGAGGTCCTAACGGCCAGATCTCAACAAGGGGGAGGTCTGAGCGGTTAAGATCTCCCGAGAGGAGGTCCTAACGGCTAGATCTCAACAAGGGGGAGGTCTGAGCGGTTAAGATCTCCCGAGAGGAGGTCCTAACGGCCAGGGAAGGTCCTAAAGGACTCGGGGAGGTCCTAAAGGATACAGGGAGGTCTATTAGACCACAGGGGAGGTCTAAACAGACAAGGGGAGAACTATTTGAACGCAGGAGAGGTCCAAAAGAGACAAGTGGAGTTCCTAAAGGATGCAGAGGAGGTCAAAAGGAGTTCCAGAAGGATACAAGGAGGTCCATATGGGCACGGGGAAGTCTAGAGGGACTTCGGGATGCCCAAATGAACTCAAGGGTTACAAATGAATGTTGAGAGGTCCACGGGGAGGCCAAAACAGGGAAAAGGGGTCTAGATAGAAGGAGATCTAGACGGAAAAAGGTTTAAGCCAAGAGGAAGGCCTTGTTGGAAATATGCCCTAGAGGCAATCATAGAGATGATTATATTGCATTATGTTCATAATATTTGATAATATGTTATCTTGTTCCTTGAATGAATCATCAGTCATGAAGATTAACGAGTATGTGACTTGTTGGTGAAGCTCTTTTTAACTTATGATGATGTCGTTCTAAAAGTATCCCTGGTCGAAAGTCAATGGTCGGAACACTAGTGACTCTACGACCAGCACATGTATTGATTGATGACCATGTTTCACCAGTCATGGATATAGGGATATCGGATCAATAATGTGGACACGTGTTAGAGAACATAGTGTTAGATAAGACCCACCTTGAGACACTATTGAGATTGTTATGATTCTATGTGTCGTTAGTTGGTCTCAAGCAATGATGATGTATAATCCTTAGACCGATATCGGATGGTTTTCTACATGTATAATAGCACTCTTAGGGGTTGCCAAACGCTACTCAGAATCGGGTGGTCATAAAGGTAGCTTTGGGTATCTTTGTGAAACATGCGAGAGGATGTGACTGGTGGGATATGGATTTGCCCTCCTAACATAACATGAGAGATATCTCCGCCCTCAAGTGGTCGGATAAAGAAAGTGCATGGCCATGCCCTCGGTGGTCGAAGAGTTCGACCACATAAGGTTATTCGATACTCGTCGAGAAAGCATTGAATGATCCATGGATGACACAACATCTCACCGAGTTCAACTTCGACTCGTGGCGGAAGGGTTTCCAGTCACAACCGAACTACACATGAACCTAACAGTCACACACTTAACGGGTTGAATAAACCAAGAAATCGATTCGTAAAGCGTGTTTGGATAGGATCCGCACGGGCACTATATAAGGAGATGCGCATGAGGTCATGGGAGAGAACAGCTTGACGGAGTTGCCCTCATCAAACCCTAGCCGCCATCTTCTTGAGAGCCTCCGTGCGATTTGGTGCTAGCACACCGGCGCATTTGTTGTTCCTTCCCGGGCGTGTGGATACCATAGAGGCGCTTCTCGTTGTCGCGCTTAAGGACGATCCGCGATCTTCGCAAGGAACCGCAGAGGTGCCAAGGAGACGATCAACTCACGAGGACACCAGACGATCGACTACGACCAGTACATCGACGCACTCTTCGTCGCACCAGCCGCCCGACGCTTCTTCCGCTGCTCTACGCGCCTAGTGGTAACGATCTGTGATCATTTACTTGCTTGGCTTCCTGGTTTGCGTGGTAGAAATTTTGTTTGTAGCTATCGTAGCCTACCCCGCGACCCAACAGGCCTAAACACATAGATCCAAATTGACAAAGGGGAGGTCTGGACTAAGGAAAGTCCAAACAGAAGATTACAAAGGGAGGTCCAGAGAACAGAAGGGGCTGATCCTATAAAGAGGTCCAGCTAAAAGGACGTCTGGGTGAAAGGGAAAACCTAAGGGAGGGTATCCCAAAAGGAGGAGATCCAAGGTAAGAGATCCAAAAGGAGGAACTCAAGAGAGGTCCTGAGAGGAGAAGAAAAGGAGGAAAGGTCAGAGAATTGAGATGGATCTGGGCATCCGGAGATGTCCAACAAAAGGAGGGTCTGGGCATAAGAGAAATGTCCAAATGAGAGGAGAGTCTAGAGAAAGAAAAGGAGGTCCCGCAAGGACAAACAAGGCCAACAGAGAAAAAGAGGCTAAAAGCCAAAGAGCAACAATAACTCCAGATCAACCAAAAGGGATTAATTGCGCTTGATTATTTCAAGTTAAATCTCCAAATTTCTGAAATCTTCAAATTAAGCTTTGAACTCTCATCAAAACCAAATGGTTATTATTTTTAAAAGCTTTTCAAAACTCCAGAAGAACGGGACGTTACAGGACCTCTTCTCCTTTTCGCTCTCTCTAGTTCCTTTTCGGTTTCTTTTTGAGTTGTTTTATTTATTTGGTTTTCTTGCAACGTGTAGATTCCGTTGGTGCTGAGGAGCTCGGAGGTCCAACAGCCCCGGTTGAAACTCAGCAGCTCGCCACTGAAGGCAAGTCGTGGGACCCTTGACCATCTTAATCCCATTTGCAAAAGTATTTTGATTTTGTTAACTTGCACAGCTACTTTATAGAAACGGGTTTGGGTTTAGCTAAATACCTATTGGTTTTATGCCTCCTTGTTTATTTGGCAATCCACATGTTGACATGTTACCTTTGATAACCTTAGCTTGGGTACTGTTAGTTGGACATTCTTGTTTACCAACATGGGTATCGTGTTTGCTTAGCCATGCTCTAGTAGACGTTGTTCTCCTCATGAATCAATGTTGTTAATAAACTTGACTAACTAAATTATGGAACTTTGGTTGGTGCCACGGATGAGCAACTAGGGTTGAAGCCATAGTTGTGTTTTTTGTGGTGCGAGGCCACTCTAAAATATGTTGTGCCAAGACCAGGGTGGTCTTTGGCCAGGTGAACCCAAAATTGTTTTATGCTCGGGCAAGTTGGCAAGGTGCGAGTAGTGGGTGCTCCAGAGTTGTTGCTATGGAGTCACCTGGGTGCTCCACAAGTTGTTGCTATGGAGTCACCTGGGTGCCCCAGAGTTGTTGCTTGGGGTCAAATCGGGTTGAGGATAGCCTTGCCTGAGCAACCAATTAAGGACTGAACCTTGGGAGTCATTGATCTGGGCCATGCCGTGCAACCACATGTCCATTATGGGGTGGACCGGGTGCAATAACTAGAGATGCTCTGACTCAGTTCTGTTTTTGATGGAAATGGCGCAAGAGGGGGCACGAATCTGGTGGTATTTGCAACCCCACTAGAAGTGAAACCTTAGCGAGTAGAACTGAGTTGGATCAGACCTTTGTAAAAACCCGGTGGTGGTCTCTACTTGATTCACATGTCTAAGGTAACGTGTATAATATCAAGCGATTACCTCTTGTGGGTAAAGTTGTACACCTCTGCAGAGTAAATCTATTCGAATAGCCGCGTCCTCGGTTATGGACATGCCCGGAGATTTCGAATGAGAGGTAGAATTCCTTTTGTGAACTGTGTTCCTCCTGGGCGCTTTGGTGAGAGGTCATGGCTTGTGCCTCGAAGAGACCTTGGCCGGCTCCAGAGGGGTCATGGCTGGCTCACAAAGTGGTCCAGAGGCTGGCCTTATGGTGCTCTAGAGTGGGTGCTCCAGAGTGGTTTGGTGGGTGCCTTGGGAGTGAGTGGGTGCTCACTGTCTCCTTTGCAAAATTAAAAGTAATTATGTATTATGTTTTTAACTTGTTGCCTTACAATCTATTATGTTATTTACTGTCAAGCTTGGCTTTCTGCAAACTAACCATACAGCTCTCATTGTCAAGCCGTGCATAATACTACTTGCATACCTTACCCATGGCTTGCTGAGTATATTCAAAGTACTCATTGGCTTGTGCCCTGCTGTGAGGACCCCGGTTTATTAGGCTTGTAATACTTAGTCATCCATTGACCCTAGCATCACAAACATAATAACCCGTGTCTTCGATATATGTATACTTCCCAGAAATGCAGTATACACACCTCTTTACAAAATCATGCATCAAGTTCATACAAGACATAGAACCAAGCACCTAACTAGAATAAAAGACATACATAATATAGAGAGAGTTATTTACAAGAGGAGAGGCCAACAGCCAAACAACAAATACAAAACTAAAATAAACAATGAAGCAAAAGTGCCATAAGATGGCCATAAACAAAAGCCAATTAGTGTGCCTTTACCCACAAGGCAACCAACCGGACCGCCAAGCTAGTCGTCAAACCCGAAGCACATCTCACAAGAGTGAAGCCCTTGGGGCTCACCTTCTTTCTCTGCAACAAAGTTATTAAGCAAAGCAATTGAGTACAAAAATATACTCGCAAGACTGACGTGTAATATAACAGAACTATAGTTTAACTACATGCAAGCTTTATTTAGTGGATGAGGCTTTGGACTCATTTTAGCATAAAGCCAGTTTTCATTTGCAATAATGTAATAGATTGAAAGCAATTTGGACAAAGCATTTTTAAATGTTGAAGTATCAACGATACAACAATAATAACAACAACAAGAACAACCTGGAAGTGACTAACCCAATAGTCACCACAACAATAGTATGAACATCCATTCATACCAACCATGTCAAGTTTTAATTAAAGGTTGTAGTCTAGTTCTCACGGGGCGTTTTCGAGCGTGTCCATAACCTAGGACGAGGCTATTCGAATAGTTTTAACCCTGCAGGGGTGTACCAATGTACCCACACGCCGATCGCCTTTTAGCCACATGATTTAGCACACTTCCTTTGGTATGCTTCAAGACGGCTAAGTCCTCGAGACATTTCCAATGGACGATGCTAATTAAGAGCAAGAACCCACGGGATAAGGACACATTAGGCAGCCCTAGCCGTGCTGCTAATGCTCCCTCCCACACCACACACACACATTTTTCTTGTAAAACATACCAACCGACCAGCTCATAATTAACACCCCCCAAAGTACTTAGTCAAGAGGGGTCCCATATCCCCCTCGTGTGGTTAGCACGCAATAATGCTCAGAACGGTGGTGCAAGTAACTCGGTCCTTATTGACTTAGGCATACTACCACATTCCAAAAACCACACCATCCATCCAATATGCCCAAGTCCAAATAGTTTTCATTTTTATTTGTTTACAAATTAACAAATCATACAAGGGACATAATGGAATAATAGTTTTTAGGTGATCAAGGTCATCGACATAATGTCGACAACCGCCCATTTCTACCGTTATCTAAGCATTGCTAAGCATGACACCGTAAAAACAATAAAAGAGCATAATTAAATCACCGGGCTCTAATTCACCAGCGATATTAGTAACTTATGGTTTGTGGCAGGGGGTAACAATTTAGAGGCAACAATGCAATAGGAATAGCTACCTCTAATCGATAAAATTACTTTGACACAAAAGCATGCATACATACAAGTTAAACAAAATATTAGACTTTGAAAGTAATGGGATTAAGCGGGATATGATCAAACTGCTTGCCTTGCTGGAGTTAACCAATTTGCTGCAGAGTAACACTCACGGGATCAACCCACTCGTCGGCACCTAATCGAAAAGGTGAAAAGAATCGATAAGAACGACAAAAACCACAAGGACAGCACAGAAAACAAACTCCAAATGCTCTGAAATTTCTACAGCAGCAAGAGGATGATTTTTAGGGAATTTAGCAACAAGAACCAATGGATTTGGATTCTCAATGCAAAAGATATGAGCAAAACAATTCTGCTCAGCCCTAAAATACCAAACTGCCACTATTCACTAATTTAATTATTAGGTAACATTTTCTAGAAAGGTGGTGATACTGAGATTTTTACTGTAAAACCAGCACCTCATGAGATGAATAACACAATTGAGTTCATCTCATTTGGAGCTATTATGCATTTTCTATACTTTTTCAAAAACAAGAACTTGAACAAAATTATAATGCACAAGAAAGCTTTTTGAAAACAGTGACAAGTCTAAATCTTATTCTAACCTTTATTTTACTAACAGAGGAAGCCAACAAAGTTGGATTCACTCAAAAAGGAGCTCTAGAGAATTACTTATGCATTTTACAAGTTAATTTGAATTTTTATTGCAACATTTAAAGTTAGTTTTGAAAGCTATTTGCAAATGCATGTTCTGGAGCTGAACTGAGCCCATAACCATTTTTAGCTTAGAGCCCAGTCCAAACCAGAGCTACAGAAATTTGAATCACCCTATTTGGATTTAAATTGAATTAGTTGTGCAATTTCAAAGTTCATACCTTTTTCAGTTTACAAATAAGTGCTCACCGAATTTCTAAACTTCCAAAATGTAGGGGAGGACGTGAACCGTTGATCTAAATCAAACGCCCAAGACCTCTAGAGGAAAACGCGCGCGCGGCGCAGGTAGTCCAGAGAACATGGGCCGCTGATCTTGGATCCAACGGTCCATGTCCTCCCCGCCACGCTAGCAAGAACGGAGGGAGGTCGTGGCCGTTGATATCGCATCCAACGAACCACAACACATGAGGGAGGACCGGGGCGGTCCAGATCAAAAGAGGGAGGTCTGAGCGCCGAGATCTTCCAAAGGAAGATCTAAACTATCAAGATCTCCCCAAGGAAGATCTACATCGCCAAGACCTCTCGAGGAGGTCCCGGACGGTCCAGATTTTCCAAGGAGGACCTTAATGGTCTAGATTGTCCCAGGGAGGACCTTAACGGTCAAGAAAACAACAAAGAGGTCCTGGGCGGTTCAGATCCACTTGGGGTGGTCCTGAACGGCCAAGATCTAACAAAAAGGGAGGTCCTAAGCGGCTCAGATTTCCACTGAGAGGTCTGGGCGGCTAAGATTTACCCGAGGAGGTCCACAAGGGTTAAGAGGACCTCAGGGAGGTCCTACACGGTGGAGATCAACACAGGGAGGACCTCAACGGCTAAGATCTCCCACAAGGAGGTCCTAGCGGTCAAGATCGCAAGGAGGGCGGTCCTAGGGGTTGTCCTTACAAAAGACCAGGGGTGGTCTTTTGCAAAGAGGACCCCGAGGGGAGGTCCAAGATGGCTAAGATGGCCCCGAGGAGGTCCTAGCCGGAGATCTAAGATGGACGGCACAAGACCTGCTCACGCAGCGCTAAGGACACATTAAAAGCTACAATGATTGGAGGTGATTAGCCATAAATGGGGAGGTCTTTGTCTTAACGACAACGGCATAAAGTGCCATTGTCGTCCGACAAAATCCCGAGAGGCTACCAAGGCTCGACGTCGGCGATGAGGACCTCACGCCGCCAACCAAGAGCATCAATGTGCGCAATAGTGTTGCGCACACACTGGGACCACTCTCGACGGCGGCGGCGGCCTAAGTCGCCGGCGAGCCGGAGAGGAACGAGATGATCAACACGGCCAAAACACAAACAGCGATAAAGAGCTCCGCAGCGTTTCATTCAAGCGGGTGCCCAAGAAAAGCTCCGCAACAACATTCATGCAGGTGCCCAGCGCTAGAGGACTACCAGGAAGTACCTGGAGGTCCCGAAGGAGCTGAGGAGGTTGGAGGAGATTCGGTGACGCTAGCCTTGCCGGCGCCGAGGAAGACAGTGGAGGAGAGGACCTGGGCAAAAACCACAGCACCAAGTCATCACCATGCGCTCCACAAAGTTATGAGGTGCTCTGAGAACAAAAGATTAAGAGGAGGAGGTCCATACCGGATTTGACACAAAGGGGAAAGCTCACGGCCAACAGCTCCAAACTTCAATTAGCCCCTTCCTGCAAAGGCCAACCCCAATGGAGTTAGGGTTAAGACTTCCAGGAATGAAGAGGAGCAAAATGAAGCAGAGGCCGAGAGAGAGAGAGAGCCACTGGAGTACTGCCACCGAGGAGCTCCAATGTGCTTCAATGGCAGCCAAGGAGGTCAAAGTGGTTTGAGCTCCACCGAAATGAGCGCAATTGGTGAAGTGTGGAAAAGAAACCATGGAGGACAATGGGGAGGTTTTATAACCCAGGACATGGAGGTCGTGAGCCAAGGGTTAAGCTCATGGTGAGCTTAGCCCATGGCACGGTCCATGGCCTGGACAAGACAATGGATGTGATGGGGGCAGGTCAGAGCAGACCTAGGGCATGGTCTAGGGCGGAAAGGCACTGACACGCAATAAATGCGCACAGGCACAGAGCCGTTGGACAAGACATGCCACTGACCTCCTCACTGCCATGGCGCGTGCGCGCCAGAGCTAGGAGAAGAACAGAGCATGCCTCCCAACCGTTGGATGAGAATCGCTAGGAAGGTCGCAGCCCTCCGATATGATTTTGAAACGGTAAGTTTTAAAAGACTGGGAGGAGGTCCTAGCCATGCGATCTCCATCGCACGGCTGCGAACAGATCAGGGAGGTCATGGCCAAAGCGCACAACAGAAAAGGAGGTCATGGCGGTTAGATTAAAATCTAACGGCTACAAGATGATAAAGGAGGTCGTGGCGGTTGGATTTTAATCCAACGGGACGCACTGAGTCTGGAGGTCTTGGCCTGGGCAAGACATCTGAACGGATGGGAGGTCGAGCAGCGAGATTTTCATCCGACGGCGATGAGGAGATGGGGAGGTTGTGAGCGTTGGATCTCGATCCAACGATTCGACCTCGACTAGGTGAGAGGTTTGATGCGCTAGAAAGCGAGGAGGTCGTGGGCCTTGGATTTTAATCCAACGGCGCACAACAATTGAAGCGGGGAGGTCTTGTGCGCTAGATATCAAGGGGAGGTCCCGGCTGCGATGATTTGCGGCGAGGTCGTGGCCTTTGGATCTGAATCAACGGCCACGACCTCAACAAGGTGGGAGAGGAGGTCGATGCACAAGACAAACAGAGGAGGTCGTGGCGGTTAGATTTTTATCCAACGGCCATGACCTCGCACAGGTGGGAAGGGAGGTCTGGTGCGCTGAGGGAGGTGGTTGGGTTGAACCAGCTTTGCAAAGCGGCTCAGCCCAAGGAACAGTGTGAAGTTTTGAATTCAATTTTAACAGCTGAGACTTTAGGGATTCATTTGAGATAGCAATTCAACTCCAAAATTTATGAAATTTTAACAGGAGCTTGCTGACATCATGATTAACCTTACATAAAATTTCCAGAGGTTATTATGCAATGCATTTTTCTCAGGAAATTCATTAAGGCTATTCAAGAGTTTGTTTTACCTCCAAAAATTATCAAACAAGTTTTATAACTCATGATATTTTTCAGAGGGGTCCCACAATATTTCTAGGACCAAGGAAAAATATTTCCAAAAGTTTGGCACAAGATTGGTGACAAATGGGAAATGGGTTTGACTTTTGGTCAACAAGAGCTTAGTGTTTTTGGATAACACAACTCTTGGACAAGAATTTCATGAGAGTTTTAGGGTTCTCAAGATGTGAGAAAAAGTTTTAATTTCTACACAGTTAATTACATTTGAAACAAACACCTGATCAGGTATTTGGGACGTTACACCTGCTGTTTTGACTAGCAGAGGTTGGAGATCCAGGTGACCAGGTGCTCTTAGGAGGGGAGCTCTTTTGAAGACCTTGTGCGCTAGGACGTCCTCCACTTGGTAGCCTGTGGGCTGGCCGAATGGACCTTGCTGTTGTTTTACTTCCGCTGTGTTGTGTTCTCTTTTGCTGTTAGTCTTGAGAGGCACCCTTGTACTAACCTTGACCTTAAGGTCCCTTGTTAATATATGTGATATTTTGGTCTGCTTCTCTTTGTGCGTGTTGTATGGATTTGATTACACTAATATTGGATCTATGCGAGCTAGCCAATCTGATCCTGGGACTGGCTCGGTGTGCACAAGGCCAAGACCTCTAGGAGGTCTTGGGATCTCCTGGGAGGTCCTGGCGGACCTCCTCTCGGACTTACCACATGGTTCTTCCGGACCGTGGTACTACCGGACGCTTCGGGCGGTCCTTCCGGACCACCCTGAGCTGCTGGCAGTGCTTGCCCAGCTTAGCAAGCGGGACTACCGCTCCTCCGTGCGGTAGTACCGGTTGTGGTGAGGTACTATCGCTGGCCTTGTCACGGTAGTACCGATTGCAAAAAAAAATTCGGGCAGTAAGTTTCCGAGGGAGTTCCTCACACCATGGCACAACAATTTTAACAACAATGGCTACCCGCCAAGTAACATTATTGAACAAGTGACATGAGCACATCGTACAACTAAGTATGACTAAGTATCTCTACGATACCCATGTTGGTGATACAAATATGTCCAACTATTAATGACTATCCTATGGTGACAAATGATTCATGGTATTCAAGTAATCAAATAGAGGCATAACGACAAATAGGTGATTAACTATTCAAAAAAACAGTTGACATAAAGATGGCATACAATTTGATATAAAATAAGATACTTCTGAAAACATAGGTTCAACATGATCAATGTATTACAATTTGCATGGGCTTTGCTTAGTTACCACACTAGGATCTTCAAAACTTACTTCTGCTCCTTGAACAGATCGTCTAAACGAGAGAGAAAACAACAAGCATGCACAAATAAATCTAAAATAAAATCAACAAAAATCCAAAAACATAAAACCAACTCTAAAAGAAATAACTTGATTTTAGATGAATTTAGGAATTTGAACGGACTAAATCGAAGTTCGGATGAAGGAGAACGGGCTCTCAGAAGATTTATCGGAAAAGGAAAAGGAGAGAGAAAAGAATATTCGAAAGAATATTCCTTCAGCCGAAAAGAAAAAGAAAAAAGAAAAATAAATTGATACTGACAGGTGGGACCCACTCGTAATTGAAAGAAAGTGAAAGAGAGACATTGACATTTGGGGCCGAAATGGAAGAGAGAGAAAGAAAGAAAGAAAGAAAGAAAGAGGCTAACAGGGATGTCCCACATGTAAGAGAGAGAGAGAGAGAGAGAGAAAGCAACAGAAAAGGGAAAACAGGGGAGGACGTGCTAGCGGCGCTGGCGTGCGACGACGGCGTACAACGGCGAGACGACTACTGGAGAGGGCAAAAAAGAGACCCCAAAGGCGAGGTGAAGGCTTGGGCAGCAGCGAGAACGGCGACGAGGCGGCACCGACAGTGACAATGGTAGAACGACCACTAGGGCAAGCGGCGGCGATGGCTAAGAAATGACGCCCAAGGGAAAGAAGGTGAGCACGGGATCAGTGGTGGCACAAGAAACACAACGTGCGGCTTGGGGTGACCGGAGGGCGACAAAGATGGTAGCGCGATGACAACCAGCGGAGAAGTACCTCGGGGGTGGAAAGATGGCAAGAAAGGAGGTGATCAAAAGAGGAAGACGAGGAACACAGGATGACATGCTTGGGACAGTGGAGAAACTCACTGGCGGTGACATCGAATGGTGGTGGCAGCGATCGTTTTTTTTGGGGGGGGGTGACGGTGAGTAGGCGAACTCCCGAGGATAGCGGGGCGAGCACGACAGAGAAGGCGAATCCAACGTTGGTGATAGTGCGAAAGGAGGAGCATTGACAGTGGCGGAATGGACGATGGAGTCCTTCGACGGCTGGCGGCATCTTGGTGGAAATTCGGGGCGGCGGCTTAGGGCTTTGGGAGAGGTGGACATGGTGAGGATTTTACATAGGAACGATGCTTAAATAGGGCCGGTGTGGGAGAGTTTGGGTAGAGACCGGCGACGAGATGGACATGGACTCGGACGGAGTCGGAGTCATGCATGAGGAGGAAGAAGGACACATTGGTGTGGCACCCTGTCAAGGTGGACCCACTGGTAGCGAGGGAGAAGGGAAGCTGGTGGGCTGACCCGGCTTGGGCCAAAAAGGGAACGGGCCGAGCAAGGGAAAATAAAGGATTTTCCGAATTTAGAAATTGAATTAACTAAAACCAAGCTCAAAGAAATAACAAATAAACTCCAAAAAAACCTACAAAATTCCAGAAAATACTCTGGAACTCAAGGAACTCAAACAAAATAGTTTTGAATTTAATTGAGGTTTGATTTATTCACACTAAATCATTTTAATGTCTAAAAATTCAAATTAAGCTTTAACTTAAACAAGAAAATTCAAAGGGTTATTTTTATTTTTAAATGCTTCAAAAACACTCCAAATTTAGGATGTTACTATTACAAACAATACATTTTCTTGGCCTTTTTGCAATCTCGGGTTTGGATATCCTAGGACTGTTCCCCAAAGTACCTGTGGCTTTGAATTCTTTTTTGTGGCTATTGATACATTCACAAAATAGATTGAAGTCGAACCCATTACTGGGATTACAGTAGAAGAAGCCAAGAAATTTATGATGAAAAGTGTGATCACTCGATTTAGTGTTCCAAATTGGATCATCACTGATGATGGTACTCAATTTTCAAGTGCAATATTTCAAGAATTTTGCGAAGAATCAGGTACTATATGTTATGCCTCTATCGCACATCCACAAAGCAATGAGGCAGTCGAAAGGGCAAATTGTCAAATCATGCAGGGAATCAAAACTCGAGTTTTCGACCAGCTTATAAAGCACTCGGGGGCTTGGGTGAAAGAATTACCCTTAGTTTTATGGCAATTTGCACGACCGCTAGTCGGGCTAATGTCGAAACACCCTTCGTTTTAGTTTTTGGTGCCGAAGCCATGCTTCCACCAGAACTAAAGATTTGGTCTACAAGGGTCGAAAACTATAATGACCTAGGCCAAGAACAACTTCAAGCTGACGATATCAATCTAGTCGAAGAAAAGAGAAATCAAGCCTTAATCCGTTCGGCAGTCTACCAACAAGCCCTACGCAAATACTACGATCGTAAGGTCCAACCTCGCAGCCTTACTGTAGGTGACTTAGTTTTGTAGAAAATTCAAACTCAGTCTAATCGGAATAAACTCTCCCTCAAGTGGGAAGGTCCTTACATGGTGGTCGAAGTCACACAACCAAGTTCGGTACGACTAGCAATGGAAAATGATAGAATTCTCTCCAATTCATGGAATATCGATCAGTTACGAAAATTCTATGTGTAAATTCCTATACTCTCAATAAAGCTTATGTTTCCTTCAATCTTTATTGTGTCAATAAGTTGATAAAAGAGGAATGCTTTTATGTTCTTTTGATCACTATTTAATGATTAGTTTTTTTACACTGGTCGGAGGAGGGTAACATCACCTAATCGAAGTCTTTTCCTCTCTGCATGTGATCTTGCCCACTAGAAGAAACCTTCTAGCGTCAATCTATTCCTAACTTTTGCTGCCAATACAAGCAAACTAAGTCCAACAAAACATAGTCGAAGAATTCTTAAGCAGGTTCTTTTCTCCACTTTCTTATTTATGATTATTTTTTACAACATTGTTGTTCAAAATAATTATTTAGTAAGCCAAGCTTAAGATCTTAATTTCAACTATTTCTTCAAACACTTGATTCTCCATACACTAGTCGAAAAATGGGAATGTCACCTAGTCGAAGTCTCTCCTCTCCGCACGTGGTCTTGCCCACTAGAATGAGCCTCCTAGTGTCGACCAGACCCTTATTCTTACTGTCAATACAAGGAATTAATTTCAAATGATGTGGTCGAAACTAAGGTATTAAACGAGCACTTCTTCCACTGTTTCCTTAGTTCAGTTACTTCAACTAAGCAAACAGTCAAGGGCGAGGATAAAGTTATAATCCTGAGTTTAATTCTTAGTCTTATATTTTAATTCTCATCTTTTCTTTGTCTTATGAGTTACTACATACTCGAAAAGACTATTACAGGAAATGAAGCTTATATACACAAGACAACCATTGTTTTTTACAATTATCATCCTATTACAAACTACTCGGAAGAAGGAGATCCTAGCTGCATCTCCTCCGCAACCTACCTTCCGACCGGTTGAGTTTCTACAACCAACTACTGGGTTTCTGCTTCAGGGCAGTCGAAATCAGCCTCAAATGGAAGAAGATTAAAAGAGCGGTCGTGAGCTTTGAGTTTCGCTAAGGCAAAGCTCACTCCATTTACGACCGCCTGCTTGATCAACTCGGCTTGGTTGGTCTTTAGAGTGGTCACCAACTCCTGGAGAGTCCCAACTTGCTGCCCCCGATCGTGCTCGTATGTTCAACAACGGTGTCTTCGAGAGGAGTTACCTCCTCAGCACCTAGGCCTCGGAGCACATTGTTCAGGAGATACATTATATTGAAGGATGATCTTTGAGGGCTTCGTCTCCTCCTGACTGCGATTTAGAGCCTCTTGAAGTCGTTTTATTTCTATCGCTTGCTCTGAAAATGGAGTAACGACCAGTTAATAAACCTTTGAGTTAAGACTAGATTTTTATATTGGTCGTTGGTAAAGAATTCTTACCTGCCAAACGATTATCAAGCCTCTTGATTTCTTCTTCATGAGAGGCAGCATCTTTCGAGCACTGCTCCTCCCATTGCTTTATTACATTGTCTTTCTCTTTAGTGACTAATAGGGCGCCCGTGCGTTGGAACAGCTCATAAATAAACAATACAACAAGTGCTAAATTATGTCAATGTTGAGCACAATAATGTTAAGACCAAATAGTATACCATTGGAATTTGTAAACATGAAGGCTGCTCCCAACCTTTGTTTCTTAACCTACCTTTACCCCTTTTCGCTCTAGCCCTATCAAAAGGAGAAAAAAATCTCCACTTTTACTACTCAATCTTTTATTTGCATTACGTACACCATAGATAGTTAACATAGAGAAATTTACCAGTTTACAGAAATATCTTCAATGATAATTTTGCACAAATTTATGCAAAGACCACTTAATGCGTTGTTCAACCATTGTTGTCCTCAAGTCGTGCTGCCTGCGGCCAAACCGGGTCTCACTGCCACTTAGGTGCTCACATGCCTAACACCATGAACAAATCATCATTAGGAGAATGAGAGGATGATAGGCACACGTGGTCGACACTCGACAGGAATATCAACCTTCGTTTGGGCTTATACCAATGTCCATCGTGCAGGAAAATCGGTGACTTTTATTTAAATCTGCTTCATCTTTTGCATTAGGTGCACTTGCAATATATTAGCTCTTGTTTGCATCGTCCAAAAGCATAAGGTGCAGCATTTCAATGGAAAATATAAAGTTGTGGAGTACCACACGAAACTGAGTCGAGTGTTACAGATGAAGAATCATAATTAGAGTTTAGTACTGTAGCACAACCAGTTCGTTTCCACTCAACACTGAACTTCATTAGTCTGAAATGAATTAGGTGAAGAACCATTGAGAGTCCAATAGGATTAATAATTCAAACCACTCACTTACCCAGCTCTTTTATTTCAGGAGTAAAATTTTAATGCAGGAAAAATAACACATGACCTCAGTTTCTGAATTTCCATAGGCAGATGATTATACACAAGCCAAGCATCACTTTTCTTTAGAAGATGCACATTTTACTTCTTTACCAATGGTAGAATATGTTCTCCTTCAAACAATCACTTACAATCTTACCCTCGTTCCACACATGATTTCCAGTTTATGAATCATGATGATACATCACTAAAAAGAGACGTGTAACCAAACCTGATTATAGCAATCAGATATATCACTGTCAGACCATCGGGTATGCCACATGCAACATGGAGCGAATAAATAGTAGAGGCAGTTATTATGGAGATCTTTTAGCATCTGTACTTCGTCTCTCACTGTAACAAAATCACCACGATATGGAGATTACAAGCAGGGCAATTTATACCTGAATTATGCAGTAAACACATAATGAAAGGCTCACCTAGGAGCAGCCTAAAATGAAGCCTTATCCATCTCTATCACAATAGGAGTAACATTTTAAGTACCTTCCAATTGTCACCATATCACAAATCTGATTCACAAAAAAAAAGAACAATGGAACTTTGCAGCTTCAGTTTTAGTTTTAGTATTTTAATGATGGTAGGGACTCAGAAAATATAAATTTTTTAATGGTTGTATTCACAGTTTCACACATAGTACTTACAGTTGCTTACACCTGGTTAAGCCCACCATTGCACGAGAACATCAGATACCATTGTTCTTGTTGATTCCTGAACGCAGAAGTGATAAAATCAAAATAGGACATTTGAAATAGTAGAGGCAGTACATAGTTAGAATTAGTAGAAAAACACATACCTGAAACTTGAATCCAAATATTGAACTGGTTTAATTCGTCCATCCGCCGTGAAGCCATGAACAGATCGATAAATGACAACATGCATAGAAAAAAAGAACATTAAGAAGAAAAGTTAACTCGACCACAACCAGTGTTATCGACAACTCGAACCACAGAGATAGAAGGCTATAATCTCAGTTGTTTACTTTGAATCATCCTCCAAGTTGTAAGCTATCTCATATTCTTGATAAAAATCACTCCGAAGGCACTATGCCTGACAGCTAGAAAAGATCACTTCATCTGTAGCTAATCAAACACTTGCAACTGACATATAAGCAATGCCAATGATTTTGTGATTCAAATTAAGCTCAATTTTTCATCTTATAATCTTCAAACAAATATATGATCAGAGAACACTCCTGCAGAATAATTCTCAAAGTGGAAACCAAGAATGATAATTCACCGGAAGGCACAAAATTGAAAGAAAATAGATTAAAATTTAACAAGAGGTAGGTAGTGTAGAGGGAACGCTCACTTAATCTGCTCATTAATTAATTGGTATACGCAACACACCCGTCGATGTACTTGTGTTGCGTGAGGAGTCTGTTCGTGCAACCGTCATCAATGCATATGTGCTCAAGTCAAGGGAGGCCATGACCTCAGCGAGTTGTCGGTAAACCTCCAGGGAGATCCTCTCTAGCGCTCCACTGGTCGAAGTTCTCAAGGAGACAAGAGCTTGAGTTTGACGGGGCGTAGAGGTAGCGGTATGGTCAAACCGCTCAACGATGTTGTGTGCGCTGACCACCTCTGCCGGTGCCTCACTGTTACTGCACCATTACCGGTTGGATTGGATTTGATTCTAACAGCCGCCACCAAATCTGGTTGAAAGAAGTGCGGCACTTTGCCGATGGGAGACGCCGACGCCACTTCCCTCGCCTTCTAGACTCATTTGATGATGAAGGGGAGAGGTGATACGGGGGTGCAACGGTGAATCTGCAAGTGCGAGACTGCGAGAGGGAGTTGCAAGTTGGAAGCCAGGGGAATATTGAGAAGGGTGCACTTCCATCAAGCCTGAACCAACTCACCAAACTGAGTAAGTTCAATGTGTTGTACAATCTGCTTCTCTGAAGCAATGCTCCAAGCATTAAGCAGCTCTCCACCTTTGATGAGCAATCCTTTCTTGGCGATCCACTATTGTCTTTGCATCCACCTGAAGGTTCCAGTTCTTATTCAACTTCAAGAGATTTCTCTTTGTATGATACAGAAGAGCGTCCTACAAAAGAGGAGATCATTGTGTCAGGAATTACATTCCTTGCATTCTTCTCTGTCACCTTGGTTATTAGAGAATTTCAAAGCTTCGTGTATTTGTTCCATATAGTATCACATAAAATTGCCAACTGTAGGATATATTCACAATAGAAATTATGGAGTTGTGTTACATAAGAAAAATAAATAATAGTACAAAAATTACCTTAGCATCACGACTGTCTCTTTCTGTTAATGCAAGTTGTTTGTCACTTTTCGCTGTTCAGCTAATAAAAATTTGATTCTAGAGCTACAAGTTGCGGCATAAGCTCATCCATTTGGATCAACCCATGCAAGGATGACCCTCTACAATCAACCAAACACAAATTCAACCAATGCTCAAATTCAGTTGAAAGAAAAGAGCTTCCAGAATATTCGAAGATATTACAACCCACCATTGAATATACTGATATAGAAAGATGCCAATCATCCAATTAACATGCCAGATAAGCACTGTTCAGTTCATGATATGATTTATTGCTCATAGAAACAAATGAAATCCTAGGTTTTTCTGAGAATCAGAAATCATTCCAGAAATATCTGCAAACTCCATTGTTTGTATGGAATGAAAGTAGATCTTTGAAACTGAAAATGGAACCTTTGCCTGATACATACAAATTCTCTAGTTCTATAATTTTCTTTTCTTATTCATGGTGAGCAGCTAACCCAAGATCATAGATTTTTTTTAAAAAAAAAAACCATGTAATAGAATAATAGATAATACAGTAGCAAGACCTGCTTCCTGATTTGGTTCAAACTGAATGTCAAGGATCTGTTCAATTTAGCAAATTAATTTGTAGTTTTCCGAATTCCGGTAACAAATGATACACAACAACACCATAAGAAAAGCCTTGTGAAGTCACTTCAATCGTTAACTCCATATAGGTGGTCATAAATAGAGTAAATGAATGGAAGGAGGGAAAAGATAAGTAAAGTTATGTTTGGAAGCTAGTAGCCCAAATTATCCCTATTAACTCTTAAGTTTTTGCCAAGTAATATTTTCTATGGTCTCTGTGGTACCTGCACATGCCAATGTATGACTTGTTTGTCGTAGAAACTACTACCTATCCATTTCTCTAAAACTTAATTTTCTTTTCTTTTTTTAAAAGCATGATACAGAAGGGGCTAGGTTAAATATAATTGCATCAATTAATCTCCATCTTTGACCGTGAAGAACACACAATTTGCATAGCATTAGAGTTTAGAGACACTGAGCACTGATTATATGTAGCGATGACATCTTGGTTTAGTCGTGGTAAGGCCATTAGAAATTAGGATTTGTTAGAGATACAGCTTGCCTGCACTACAAACATCAAGTTAGGCACACTTACATTTTCTGAGTTGCAAACTGACCTGATAACACAATACACACTGAGAATAGCTCTCTACAACAATCCACTGAAGAAATGTCAGGAAAATCAGCAAAACAACTCCTGCCCCCAAAATTTTCCAGAGATTTGTAAGCAACTTTCCTAAACCAGGTTTTGAACTCAAATTCTAGATGAAAAGATAAAGAAGAAGAACATGCATGGAATCGCAACGAATTCAATCCATAATTGATTGAGCTAACCTACCCTTGCCGAGATTGCCGTTTTCGCTTGTGATGTCACTGCTGTCGCCACCCGTGAGGATCCCTTCGCCACCAGTTTTGTCCTTAACGACGAGGTCGCCGCCCAGGTCGCGGTTGCCGCTGGTCACCGACCTCTGTCGACATACTAGATATGTAGCTTACAGTTGTAGCAGTGTTAACTGTACAGAGAGCATCTATGAATCATGATAGCCATATTCCTAAACTCTTGTATGAAAAGCTCTCATTTAAAATAGCATTGGAGCATCGAGAACACGAAAGTTCAAAAGAAAAATTCAGAATTTCATGTACAGTGATAGCATCGACACAAGAGTTACATCAAACATTTGGCAGATGATTTTACTAAAGGCGACCAGCAACGACGGAGTCCCCTACTCCTGTGTTTGCGCCAGTTGGAGAGCATCATGAAGCTTGGGTTTTAGCCACCTGCATGCCACTGACCCCCTCCGCGCATCCCCTCTCACCATGCCCCGGTCTCCTCCCGCTGCCACCGCCTATTCCTCTCCGGCCCCTCCTCGCCATTCCCTCGAACATCTTCTCGGCATCCATCGCCAGGCCTCCCCGACCAGTGTTTAGTATGATGGTGCTTCTTGCGATTGTGGTGGCCGAGTTGGGGGGAGGCGTGCTGGGGCAGGCGGCTCTATGTCAGCGGGGAGGCGAAGGGGGAGACGAGGTCCAGCGGTTGTGCTAGGGTTGCTGGGATACGTGGGGGAGCGGCGACAAATACGAGAGAGGAGGGGCTGGGGGAGAAGAACAGATGACTCGACCGGGGTGGGACACTGTGGGCAATGTGGCATACAGATGGGTGAGTGGGAGAGGGGAGGACGGACGACCATCAACTCTAATTTTTAAATAATAGAGATATAAGTAAGCTCATTAATCATTATGATCTTTGATTCAATCTCAGATCGAAGCTTGCCCATATCCACTTCTTTATCTGAAAAAGAAAAGAAGTTAAAGAAAGAAGATAGTCGAAATGGCAATTAGAAGTAAGCTGCTTACTTTTAATTATATTCTGTAGCTCACAAGTTACAGAATTAGCCTCCTACGGATCCTTCAACATGTCTTCTTTTTTGGCCTTTAGCCTTTGCGATACGACTTTCTCGTAGTTGAGCGAATCAGCTAAGATCCTTTTATCACTTTTGTACCTACAAAGGAAAAAGCGATGAGTACTAAACAAGTGGTTGAAAAAACTACTCATTATAGTTACTTACCACCTCTCTGTCTACCCGTAGAGTTCAGTCTTCTGCTTCCTCAGCAATACAAGTTGCCTGAGGTATTCACCCACTGTGATAATTTGTTCAAGTGCTTTCTAAAAAGAAAAGTGTGCTATGAGGAAAAGTAGAAAAGAGAAAAACTCAATATACAAATATTTGGTATCAAACACTTACATCGACAGCTGATCGAGTGAAGTTTTTGTACACGGCCTCTGGGTCCTCAAGTTGATTGAGTTCCTTGGCCTTCTCCTACCAATTCTCCTGGAGACACTCATCATCAAAGACAAACCCTCTGTAAGGGATATCCCTGGGGTGGGGGACTCAGTCTCGAGACCTAAACGAGGAGGTCCCAACGGTTGAAACTCCAAAAAAAATTGGAAAGAAGTGGAGAAATCTTCTTCTTCTTCCTCCTCTTCGTGGTTGTTGAGAGAAGAAGAAACTCCACCTTGAGGCTTTGAAGGAATATCTTCAACGACCTCTTTCCCAGCACAGTGTTCGGAGCTCTTCGTCACCACCGGATCATCCATCATTGGTGATTATAATGACAAGTCTCTTGTCCTAACGTTGATGTCCTCGACAGTTAACTCGATCATCATCATAACTTCGTCTTCAAGCGCCTTCATCTCAGCCTCCACGACCACTGGTGGTTGGACCACCTCGGTGGGCATGGCTGGCTCGATGGCGAGTGTCCCTTATCCTTCTGCCTCGGGGACAGTGGTCGAAGTTTTGACCATCTCTGTTGTTGTCTCTACAACTGGAGGGGAGACTAGTACCCCCATGGTCGTAGCCATGATAATGACATCTTTTTCCACAGGGACATCCCCGGGGTCTGGAGGGGCAGGACTGAAACAACAAGACAAATATTAATACATCGAAAGATGAAATAGGAGAGTAAGTACAATCACTTATTCTTTAAATTTTACATACTTAGGCTTCCTAGATACGATCTTGAAGCCCGAAGAAATCTTCCTGAGAGAAGACTTGATCTTCTTCTCCTCCTCTTCGGTCACTCTTATCGGCTATCGGCTTTGCAATCTCAGCCTCTGGAAGGATTCCCGCATCGTTGGTGTGAGTGGCCACATCCTGTACGACCTAAGCTGGTCATACATCAAGAGGAGTGGTTGGAGCTTCTTGTACAACCTCCTCTTCTTGGTGGTCGGAGCTAACTTCGATCACCTAGAGGTTGTCATTTCTTTCAACCACAGGCTCTGCTGGACCGACAGTAGCCTTCATAAAAGAAATGTAACCCTTCCAGTTTCCCTTTTCGATTCGCTTGACAAGAGCAGAAGAAGGAGAAACTGAGAATGTCATATGATCGTAATAGAAGGGTATCTTGGCCTTAGGCACCTTGTGTTTAAGGTCTATGACTACCTCATGTGTATCCTTGGTAGTTAAATCTGCCAAGAAGCAGCCTATAATGGTGGCTGGTTGAGAAGTGGAGCTCAAACTTCTGACATCCTTCTTCTGCTTGTCGGTCGCCTTCACAAGACAATGCCTCTTGCTCATAGGGGCTCTATCCTCATCGGAATCACCCTCAGTAGACCAAAAATCAATCTCAGGGATATCCTGAGGGTCTGGTGCGCCGACTTGTTGCAAAGGTTACAAAACATGAATCAATAAGTGGTTGAAACTATGAATACTAAACCCTAAAGATGAAATCAATATAAATATTGGTTACCTTTAGGCATTTTGTTCTCTCCTCTTCGGATACAACTGCCAGTGTTCGAGGTGCTCCCTTAGTGGTCTTATGGGCCTTCTCGTAGATGAGCCTGACCTGAGCATCAACCTCTCTTTCTAACAAGTCTATGAGTAGAATAATATAATTAATAGATGTGCTTGAATCACAAATCACCAGAAGCATATCGATTATAATATTACTTTCCTTGTAGTCCTCGGACGGATCACTAATCCCCGAGTACTCCCACATGGAATGTGCTCGATTCTTCAGGGAGCTAATGCGGTGTGTGATGAAATCCTTCACCACATGTCATTCGGTTAGCCCTCTTTCTCTCAGGTCCTTGATGGTTCGAAATGAAGGGGGATAAGCGGTTGAGATTCTCTGGACCGAGTCCCAAGTCTTCTTCTTCTCTGCGGGCTTGCCCTTGAAGTAGAGACCATTGTCCTTGGTTACGGTCCAGTAGAACCACTTCTTCCTCCATCCTGCCCACGACGATCGGGTGAACATGAGGATATACTCACTCGACATCCCGTCGCGGAGTTGGAATGTGAGACCCTGGGGTATTTATTTTGTAATGCTTAGTCTTCCAATTGACCCTAGCATCACAAACAAAATATCCTGCACCTGGGGACAATGTGTACCTCCCAGAATTGCTGTACACACACCCTTTTACAAAATCATGCATCAATTCCATACAAGCACAGAACCGAAGCACGAACTTAACAAACAAAAGACATACATAATAGAGTTATTACAAAAGGGGCCGACCGGCCAAATAACAAGCTAAAGAGCTAAATAAACACTGGAAGCAAAAGCCATAAGATGGCGATAAACAAAAGCCACGGTTTGCCACAACACCACAAGGCAACCGACCGGGCCGCCAACCTAGTCGTCAAAGTTGAAGTCTGTCTCACGATAGTCGATCCCTTGGGGATCAACCTCCTCTGCAACAATTAAGCAATGCAAATGAGTACAAAAATGTACTCGCAAGACTTACGAGTAACAAGCCTAGATATAACTACATGCAAGCTTAATCAAAGGAGAAGGCTCTAGGTTTATTTTCAACATAAAACAAGTTTCATTTGCAATAATGTAATAGATTTAAAGCAATTTGACAATCAGTTTTTAATTGTTCAAATAACAGCGAGATAATAAATAATAACAACAACAAAGACAACCTGCAAGCGACTAACCCAATAGCCACCACAACAATAGCACGAATTCCCCATTCGTACCAACCCAACAAGTTTTAATTAAAGGTTATAGTCTAGTTCTTGCACGACCTTACCAAGCATGTCCATAACCTAGGACAAGGCTATTCGAATAGATTTAACCCTGCAGGGGTGCACCAATGTACCCACACGTCAAACCGCCTTTTTGCCAAGCTATTTAGCACACTTCCTTTGGTATGCCAGCACGACTAAGTCCTACGAGACATTTCCAATGGATTGTACTAATTAAGAGCAAATGCGTATGGGGTTAACCCTTAGCGAAATGCCTCCCGGCTCTCACTAAGGACCCATACGAAGAGTAGGATACATCGCCCACTCGGTAGTTGCGGATGCTCCCCTTTTCCCATGTTGCATATAGTCAAATATACAACCCACCACGCGACTCATTAATTAATACCTCCCAAAGTACTAAGTCAAGAGAGGTCCCATATCCCCCTCGTGTGGTTAGCACACAAAAATGCTCGGTTTAGTGACACAAGTAACTCGGTCCTTGTGGACTTAGGCACCATTCCATTCACACCCAACAGATCACACCATCATCCATTATGCCCAAGTCGATAACAATTTATTTTCGGTTTTGACTTTACAAATTAACAAAGCACAAAGTGCTGGACATAATGTAATAATAAGATTTGTGTAATCAAGATCATCGACTAAGTCGATGACCGCCCAATTCTACCGGTAGCTATGCATTTCTAAGCATGGCACCGAAAAGACAATAAAAGAGCATAATTCAATCACCAGGCTCTAATTCACCGGCGAGATTAATAAATTAAGGTTAGTGGTAGGGGATGAACAATTTAAGGGCAACCATGCAATAGGATTAGCTACCTCTAATCGGCAAAATTAACTTTGACACAAAAGCATGCATACATACAATTTGCAAACAAAGTATTAGACTTTTAAAAGTAATGGGATCAATATGATCAAATTGAAACATCTGCTTGCCTTGCTGGAGATACTCAATATGCTGCAAAGGATCACTCTCGAACTCAGCGAACTCGTCGAAACCTAACGAAAGAAACGACAAGAACCGATAAGAACGAAGAACACCGAAAAGACTCAACAGCCAACTTCAACCAAAAGCCACGAGACTTACACAGCAAGAAGATCATGATTTTTAAGGAATTTAGCAACAAGAACCAATTGATTTGGATGCTCAATGCTAAAGTTATGGCCAAAACAAGTTCAGCCGGTTGGAAAAAGGCTGAAAAATTCATATCAGTTACTGTTCATCCGAAATTAATTCTTTAGCACAATTTTCCAGAGAGGTGTTGCACCTGAAATTTTTATGGTAAGCAAATCACCTTATGAGACGAACAACACCATTTGATTCACCTCATTTGGAGCTAGGATGCATTTTCTATGATTTTTCAAAGACATGAAAAAGAGCACAAACAAAATGCAAACACAGGAACTTAAGAGGTCGCAGCATGCCTAAAACCTATTTTACAAATAAGCACACTAACAGAGGAAACCAACAAACTTGGTTTCACTCAAAAAGGAGCTACAGAGAAAAACTTATGCAATTTTCAAGTTAAATGCATTTTTAGAGCAACAAATAAAGCCTAAACCTAAACAAATTCACCAACACATTTTCTGGAGTAGAACCAAGCTTCCAATCATTTTTAGATTAAAGCTTAGTTCAAACCAGAGCTAACAAAATTTAAATAAATCGAAATGGAGCTAGAACGAATTAGTTATGAATTTTTGAAGTTTAATACATTTTTCAGTTTACAAATAAAGCTTTCGGGAAAATCTTTAAACCAATTCAATGCGGAAAAACGTGGGCCGTTGATTTGGAATCGCACGGCCCAAGTGCACGGGAGCACATCACATGCGAACGCCCCAGAGGACAAGGTGGAGCGCCTAAAGGTAATCAAGGGTTGATTTCATCTTTAGGACTTTGTAGTCATAGAAAAACTTATGACTGGGTACTAGTCGTAGAAAAACTTATGACCAGGGGGTTGTCGTAGAAAAGCTTACAACATGGTGATGGTTGTAGAAGAACTTACGACTACTTTATGATATCTCTCTTTCTGATTTCTGCAGAAAGTAGGCATGGAGAACCGTCGGGACGATGAAGAAGTCAAATTGATGGTCGTCGGTGCGGCCGCAGAGCAGCTTGTTTCCCCCCCCCCAAGCAAGAGGAGTCGGCTCGCGCAAGTCACCGAGAAGGGAGGCCCAAGCTCGAGTACTTTTGACCCGACTAAACCTTTCGCAAAGTTTGCTGCAGATCTGGTTGCTGCAGCAGAAACTGCAGCCGAAGTGGTTGAACCTCTCAAGCGCAAAGCCCCCAAGACCAAGGTACCCTTCTATTACAACAATAGGACTTTCACATTTTCTGCCTCCCGTGGCTTTGTCAAACAACTAGAAAAGGAGAACTAGAAGAGTTTTATGTCTTTTGTGAAGGGAAATACTGCGCCAGTAGTGCCTGTGGTCGAGGGCAGCGATACCCCTGAGGTGGTCGAGACTGGTCTCGACCATCCGAGAGCCAAGAGACTCAAGGGGCGATGGCGCTTGTTCAAGACCCACGACCAGACGTGGTTGTGGTTGTTCCTCAACTTGAGTCTCGACCAGACGTGGTTGAGAAAAAGTCGAAGAAACCTTCCTTAGGGAGAGTTTTTTTTCAAACTTAAGATAAAGTCCGACACTCAGAGGTACGTAAAAGAGACAAAAGTGTAAGGACGGCATTTACCTTTTTCTTTTTACCACCTAATCGTGTTTTCCTTTTTATGATCTCAGCTTGGCTTCTCTCATCTTCAAGGACGTTCCTGCCAAGGAACCCACTTCAGTTTCTTCGATAGGCGAAGGAACAACAGTGGCGGTGGTCGAAGGGTCGTCCACTGTCCGAGTGATGGGAGATGCCGTTGTTGCTGACTTGACTACGACCGGTCGTAGGGTCAGAAGTGGCTACAATCACAGGAGTGGTCGTAGAGACCGAGGCAAAGGAGATGTCTAATACAGCGGAGGCATCAGGCCATCGCGTCGGGAAGGAAGCCATTGCAAACATTCCTCCAGGCCCTCAAGGAGGAGCTGGCGTTACCGAATCGGAGGAGGAGGAATATACCAACTTTGCCTCTGAATTCTTCGGGCCATCTTCCATTGTGGGATCTTCGGCTCTTAGACCTCGTGCTCGTGTCCCTCACCCTAAAAATATTCCCAATGGAGGGGATGTCTTCGATGACACGCATCTCGAAGAGGTGTGGTGGGACCGAGTCCAAGAGATTGATGAACTGAAGAATCCCATGAGGGTAGTGTCTTCGTTTGCACGAAGGGCAATGAATGTAAGTACCTGCTGTTTGGTATTTGCACTCATATATTTTCTCGCTTCTAACTGTCTTTCTTTATGCAGAGAGCGTTGGAGAAAATTGTTACTGTTGTTGAATACAATAGACAACTTGTCTAATTGCGGTAGGAAAAAGCGGAACTCTGCGAGCAGGCAGAGAAGTGGTAAGTGACTGCTTTTCGTAGCCTTTTATGTTTTGACCACTTACACAGTACTTGCGGGGTTTGTCGTAGAAGATCTTACGACTAGGTATTGGTCGTAGGAGGACTTACGACTAGGGTATTATCGTAGAAAGAGTTACGACCAAGAACTGGTCATAAAAGAACTTACGACCAGGTTCTATACTGACGTCTACCCTTTCCCTTTGTAAGTTTAAGAGTGACAAGAAGACCTTAGCTAATTCTCTCGACTATGAGAAAGCTGAGACGAAAAAGCTAAGGGAGGAGATTGAAGACCTCTGGAAGAAGCTTCAGAAGGCAAACTCTACAAACCAAAAGTTGCAGGAATGACTAAGCGGTAAGTGTTGAACTTAAGACCGCCTTCGACCTTCTTTTCTTTCTCTGAATCTCACTCCCTTTCAGAAAAAGATCAAGAGGTCCAGAAGTGGGAGCAGCGCTACCTCAAGGACACTGGCTCTCATGCTGAAGAAGTCAAGAAGTTAGACTCTCAGCTAGTTGGTAAGCAAATCTTTACCTGTGATTAGTTGTGTTTTCCTCTCGAGGTCATTTTATCTGACTGGTCTTATTTTTTTCAGAACAAGTAGTACAAATAAAACGACTCCGCGAGGCTTCGACTCGCAATTAGGAGGAAATGAAGGTTTTGAAGATCAATCTTCAAGACAACGTTTCCCTTCTAAACAATGTACTCGGTGGGCTTCATGTTGAGGGGATTACTCCTCATGACGACATGCTATCTGCCCACTCGAGTGCCATTGGCGAACAAGTCGGAACTTTGCAAGAGTTGGTGACTACCCCGAAGGCTAACCAATTCGATTCGATAAAGGATGCGATCGAAGAGGGCATAAGATTTGTCTTGGCAAAACTTAAAGCTCATGATCCCAACCTTAATCTGCAATCTGTCATAGACAACTTCGCCTGCCCTGAAGCAGAGGTGGAGTAGTTAATGACAACGATGCAGTCGATCGCTGAGGCAGTCACGGAGGGTATGCAAGTAAGATCCCCTTCACCAGAGTAGTCTGTATCAGAGTCCTATAAAGACAAGTTTTTGTTGATGTTGATATATAATCCTTTCTTCTTCCTGAAAATCATCTTGTCGAGTAGTTAGTAACTCATAAGATAATGAATGGGAAAAAGAGCAAGACTAAGAATTGAAGTCAAGTTAATAACTTATCCTAGCCTCCGACTATTTGCTTGGTTTATTTAGATAAACCGAGTAAATAGTGTTAAATGGGTTGTCTTAAAAAAAGAGGTTTAGCTAACTTGTAGTTTTTCGATCATGATTATCTTGCACTGGTTGAAAGAGTAGGAACGAGTCGACACTAGGAAGTTTCTTCTCGTGGGCAGGACCACGTGCAGAAAGGAAAGGCTTCGACTAGGTGATGTTATCATCTCCAACCAGATTAATCAAATCAAGAACGGTCAACTTGAGTTAAATAAACGTCTGAAGTTCCTTAAAAAATTTGTTCAACTTATTTCAATGCACCCAGTAGGTTCGCTCTGGTAGCAAGAGTTAGAAACAGAACGACGCTAGGAAGTTCCTTCTAGTGGGCAAGACCACGTGCAGAGAGGAAAATCTTCGACTAGGTATTGCAACTTCCTCCGACCAGTTAAAACAAATTGAGTTTACCGAAAGTGTTCGAGCAAATTTGAAAAGTGTACTTGGCTTAATTTATTTTTCAAAAAGATAAATGAAGAAATAAACTAAGATACTAAGAGTCGGCTCGACATTATTTTGACCATGTTTTGAACCCAAGCTCTTTGTGTTGGTAGCAAAAAGGGAGGAACGAGCCGACACTAGGAAGTTCCTTCTAATGGGCGAGACCACGTGCAGAGAGGAAAGGCTTCGACTAGGTGATGTTACCATCCTTTCGACCAGTGTAAAGATGAACTGGGTATTGATCGTAGGATGTCTTACTACCAGTTTATTGTTGTGGAAAAGCTCACGACTAGGAACTAGTCGAAGGTGGACCTTTGACCAGTGTGTGGTGGAAAAATTGTCAAAGCACTACTCAAAGTAAGACAATAAAGATAGAAAGAACCTGATGCTTTATTGAATGGTTGGTCATTTACACGTAGAATTTGCGTAACTGGTCGATATTCCAAGAATTAGAGAGAACCCATTGTCTTCCATTGCCAACCGTCATCAAACACGGATGCATAACTTTGACCACTGTGTAAGGATCTTCCCACTTGGGGGAAGTTTGTTCCGATTAGACTGGGATTGAATTTTCCTCAATACCAAGTCACCTACAGCAAGGCTGTGAGGTTGGACCCGACGATCATATTATTTGTGCAGGGCTTGCTGGTAGACTGCTGAATGGATTAAGGCCTGATTTCTCTTCTCTTCGAGCAGGTTAATGTCATCCGCTTGAAGTTGTTCTTGGGCTGAGTCATTGAAACTCTCGACCCTTGTAGACCTGATCTTTAGTTCTGGCGGAAGCATGGCTTCGGCACTGAAAACTAGGAAAAAAAAGGTGTTTCGCTTGTTGCCCGACTAGCGGTCGTGCGAACTGCCCATAATACTGAGGGTAATTCTTGTACTCAAGCCCCCGAGCACTTAACAAGCTGGTCGAAGACTCGAGTTTTAATTCCCTGCATTATTTGGCCATTCGCTCGTTCGACTGTCCCATTGCTTTGGGGATGGGCGACAGAGGCGTAATAGAGCTTGGTACCCAACTCGTCGCAAAATTCCTGAAATTTTGCGCTCGAAAATTGTTTACCATTATTTGTGATTATTCGACTTGGGACTCCATTTCTTAACAAACTCTTTGGCATCGTAGAGAGCTGTTGGACAGTAAAATCCTTGTCGAAAGGCTCTTCCGACCAACGTTCCGTAGGAAGCATGAGTTCCACAAATGCCCCCCGTGTATGTCGTGAAGGAGGTTTAGTCCTTCTCTCTGCAGTATGCATCGCATGAGTACCCTTTGAGTGCCTCGTTTATATAGGACTCCTTCGATCAAAGTATACATTTTGGCCTTTCTGGATAAACGATGTGCTTCGAGATCGTCATCGGGTACGGAACCCGTCTGAAGATACTTGTAGATGGGATCCGTCCAAGTATCCTCGTATTCTAGAGAGTCTATGTGAGCACCCGGATTTATTAGGCTCATAATACTTAGTCATCCAATTGACCCTAGTATTATCAACCAAATAAACTCGGTCTCGAGAGATGTATACTTCCCAGAATGCAGTACACATACCTCACAACAAAAGAATGCATCAATTCCATATAACACATAGTACATAAGCAACAAACCGAAGTTAACATTAATATGGAATAGATATTACAAAAGAGAGGCCCTTAGGCCAAATAGCAATGATTACAAAAAGATAACAATGGAAGCAAAAGTGCCATAAAGATGGCCCAAAATAAGAGCCAACCAAGTGCCTTTAGCCCACAAGGCAAGCGACCGGACCGCCAAGCTAGTCGCTCTCCCAACCACCGCCTGACTCACAAAAGTAAAGCCCTTTGGGCTGTACCTCCTCATAACAAAGTTGTTAAGCAAAGCAAATGAGTACAATAACTTGTTTATTGTACTCTAAAACTGACGTAAGATAACAGAACTATAATTTAGCTACATGCAAGCTTTATTTAAGTGGATGAGGCTTTGGACTCATTTTAGCATAAAGCAAGTTTCATTTGCAATAACATAGTAGATTGAAAGCAATTTGACAAAGCATTTTTAATTGTTGAAATAACAACGCGATAATAACATAATAACAACAACAAGAACAATCTCGAAGTGACTAACCCAAGTCACCACAACAATAGCATGAACTCCCGTTCATACCAACCATGTCAAGTTTTAATTAAAGGTTGTAGTCTAGTCTTGAACGACCTTACCAAGCATGTCCATAACCTAGGGCGAGGCTATTCAATAGTTTTATCCTGCGTAGGTGTACCATGTACCCACACGCCGCATCGCCTTTCCTTTACGCACACTTAGAAGGTGTCTTTGTGCACGGCTAAGTCCTACGAGACCTTTCCAAAGGATGAATGCTAATTACGAGCTGCACAACCCACGGGAGAAGGAGACATCACACAACCTTCCCTAAGCTAATGCTCCCTCCCACACTATACATATACATTTGTTTTGAAAACACACCAACCGAGCTCGCTCATAATTAACACCTCCTAGAGTACTTAGTCAAGAGGGGTTCCATATGCCCTCAGCGTGGTTAGTACGCCAAATCGCTGGCTTAGTGACCCAAGTACTCGGTCCTTAGGGACCCTGCATACCACCACATCCAAAAACCACGCCATCCATCCAATATGCCCAAGTCTAAATCAATCTTTTATTTTCATTTTTTGATTTTACAATTAATCAAAGCACAAGTGCTGGACATATAGGAGTAATAATCAGTTTTGAGTGATCAAGACCATCGACTAAGTCGATGATCGCCCATTCTACCGATAACTAAGCATGTCTAAGCAATTTACATCGAAACTACTAAGTGATAAGAGCTCATCCAACGAGCTCCCACCACAGCAAATAACCTAGGCTCATGGTAGTAGAGGATGAACAATTCCTACAGATTATGCAACTATAGGCTTGCTAGCGACATTTAACACAAAGTAGCATGCATACATAGAAGTAAAACGATATATTAAGCTTTAAAGTAATGGGACAATGATGGAAATGATCAAACTGCTTGCCTTGCTGTTGCTGGTCAATTTGTTGCGGAGGGTCACTCTCGGGATCACCACAAATGTCGGCTTCAACGGAAAAGCGAGAAAGAACCGATAAGAACGATTTAACACAACAAAGACAGCACAACAAACGAACTCCAAATTCTCTGAATTTTCTACAGAAGCAAGAGGGTGATTTTAGGAATTTTGCAACAAGAACCAATTGATTTGGATTCTCAATGCAAAAGTTATGAGCAAAACAATTCTGCTCAAATTTCTAAAATACCAAACCGCACTATTCACTAATTTAATTGTGAGGCAACATTTTCTAGAAAAGTAGTGAAGCTGAAATTTTATCAGTAAAACCAGCACCTCATGAGATGGATAACACAATGGAGTTCACCTCATTTGGAGCTATATTGCGCTCTCTACAAATTTTCAAAAACAAGAACTTGAACAAAATTATAATGCACAAGTCCTCATTTTTATAACAGCAACAAGCTCAAAACTAATTTTCACAGTGAGTTCATTATTAGAGGAAACCAACAAAGTTGGTCTCACTCAAAAATAATCTACCGAGCATTAGTTTTGTATTTTACAAGTTAAGCATTGATTTAAGTGTATATTCTAAAGTTGGTTTTAAAATCTTATGGCAAATCAGTGCTCTGGAGTTGAACTCAACTTACAATCATTTTTGGATTAAAGTCAAGTCCAAGACAGAGCCAACATACTTTGAATGACCTCATTTGGATTAAAAATGAAAAAGATATGGAATTCTAAAGTTTATACCTTATTTCAGGTTTATACTAGAGCTCACCGGAATTTCTAAAACCCATAAGGACATGGGAGGACGTGAGCCACAGATCATAGATCTAACGGCTCGCACCTCCCAGTGAACAACGCACACGCGCTCAGAGGTCCAGAGGTCCCGGACCTCCTAATAACGCACATCTTGCGAGGTGTGGAGAGGTCGTGGCCGTAGATGGAAAATCCAACGGACCACAACGATGGGGGAGGTCCTAGCGGACCAGATCTAAAGGGAGGTCCTCAACTACCGAGATCTTCCAAAGGAAGATCTAAACTACCAAGATCTCCCGAGGAAGATCTACATCGTCAAGACCTCACAGGGAGGTCCCGGACGGTCCAGATGTTCAAGGAGGTCCTCGATGGTTCGAGATCGTCCGAGGGAGGACCTTGACGGTCAAGATCTACCCGGGAGGTCATGAGCTACCGAGATAACCTAGGGAGGTCCTAAGGGAGGTCCTAACGTCCACGACCTCCGAGGAGGTCAGGCGGCCACGATTGCAAGCAAGGAAGGTCTTGGGCGCTCCAGATCTCCTCGAGGAGGTCCGACGTCGCACTCAGCGCTTTAACTCAGCAAGCCGCAGCGCTAGGACATGAATAAATGCGCCGGGACCATGAGGAGGTCCGCGAGGGAGGTTTTAAATCGCACAAGAGACAGGTTTAATGGCATTTATCGCTAACCCCATGATTGCAATGATTGGGCATTAAAACAGTGAATTTATGTCCTAAAACGACAATGACACGCCGGGGCGTCCGACAAAATCCCGCGGGAAGAAGTGATCTCGCCGGCGATGTAGAGCCCGCCGGTGAGGTCAATGATACCGCGGTCCGCAATAACCATGCGCACAATGGTCCTCCTCTCAACGGCGGCGGACGGCCTTGAACGCCGCCGAGCCGAGAGGTCAAAAGATGACCAAAGACGGCCAAACTACGAAAATGCAAAATGGAGCTCAGCGCGACAATCAGCGTGTGCCAAAACTTAAGCTCCATAACATGCATTCAGCGGTGCCAAGATCTAAAGGACTAACAGGGGTGTACACGGAGGTCCTAAGGTCTTTGGGAGGTCGTGGAGGTGATGACCGGAGTTGGGGAAGGCGGTGAAGCTTCACGGCCCAAAGCTCGACCCCAAGCTCGACTTTGTCCACCTCTGAAAAATGCCCAAACAATTCAAGTTAGGGTTAACTTCCAAGAGGTTTTAGGAGCAAGAGTGAGCAAGGTTTGAAAGAGGGAGCCACCGAACTCTGAGCTCACCGAGAAGCTCAAGGTCCTCAACAATGGCGGCCAAGATGGGAGGTGAGTTTGGGGATGAGGAGCTCACCACGCACAAGTGCAAGGCCGAGGTCGGTTGTGTGCAAAGGAAGCCAAGGGAGGCTTCCAAGGGATAATTTATAGCCTGAGGTGATGGTTATGAGCTGGGGCTAAGCTCCATGGTGAGCTTAGCCCACTGTTGGTCCATGGGGTGGACAAGACATAAAGGTTGACAAGGGGGCAGGCTGTCTTGACTGAAAAGTAAAGTCGACCAAGATTAAATGCGGTCACAGAGAGTCAAAAGGTGCACTGAGGCTCCTGGCGCATTACTCCACCGCCGAGCACGCATGCGCGCCAGAGAAGGAGAAGAACAGGGAGGTCTTGGTGACCGTTGGATAAGACACAGGAGAGGTCCTAACCATCGGATCCAATTTTTGAACCGTTATGTTTTAAGTGGCTAGGAGGAGGTCCCACCACACGATCAAGGATGGGGAGGTCGTGGCCCTCCGATTTCATTAATCGCAAAACGTGAGGAGGAAGGGACAGAGGTCCAAAGCGTTGGATCTCCATCCAACGGTGTGGACCTCGGTGAGGACTTAATCGCACGCGATCAAAAGGACATGAGGGAGGTCATGGCCTTTGGATTTAAATCAAGGGCACCGACCGATGGGGAGGTCTCGATATGATGCGCAGCAGCAAGGGAGGTCGGGACCGTTAGATTTAGATCTAAGGGTTCCGATCAAAAGAGGTGGAGGTCTGAGCTTGCTAACGCACAAGGGAGGTCAGGGCCTTTAGATTTAGATCTAAGGGCTACGATCTCACGTGCCCTGGGGAGGTTTGATGCGCATAAGACAAAGGAAGAGGTCGTGACCGTAGATTTTAATCTAACGGTGCACGACAAAAGATGAGGGAGGTTGTGAGTGCTTGATAGCACGGGGAGGTCGTGAGCTGTTGGATTTGATCCAATGGCTACGACCGTGGTTAGGTGGGAGGTTTGCTTAGTTTAACAGAGAGGGGAGGTCAGGGCCATGGATCTTGGATCCAAGGGCTATGACCTCACGTAGGTGGGAAGACTGATGAGTATGTTGAGGAGGTCGTGGTCATTGGATTTGATCCAACGGCCACGACCTCAACAAATGGGATGACCTCATTGCGATGGTTTAACAAACTCGAGGAGGTCTTTGAGGTTTAACACAGGGGAGGTCATGACCGTGGATCTTTGATCCAACGCATTCACGACTGATGAGGTGGGAGTCTTTGTCGCGTGTTGACCGCGGAGGAGGTCTGGCGCCCACGCTGACCCGAGGAGGTCCACGCGTCCGTGAGGACTTCAAGGGAGGTCCTGGGTGCGTTGGTTGAGGGGGAGGTCGTGGCCTTTGGATTAGATCCAACGGCTACGACCTCATCAAGGTGGGGAAGGAGGTCAGATGGGGTTGGGCTGGACCAGCTTTGCAAAGTGGCTAGCCCAAGGAACAATGTAGGCTTTAAATTTTAGTTTTAACAAATTGAAACTTAGCAGAATTATTTGAGATAGCAAATGAACTCCAAATTTGATGAAACTTTAACTGGAGCTTGCTGACAATGAGAGTAACCTTGCATAAAATTTCCAGAGGTTATTATGCAATGCATTTTTCTCAGGAAATTCATGAAGGTTGCTTAAAGGATTGTTTTGCCTCCAAAATTATCAACAAGTGTTATAACTCATGATATTTTTCAGAGGGGTCCCACCTCAGTTTTAGGACCAAAGAAAATACTTTCCAATTGTTTGGCACAAGATTTAAGATAATTGGAAAAGGAATTTGACTTTTGGCAACAAGAGCTTTGTGTTTTTGGATTACACAACTCTTGGACAAGAATTACATGAGATTTTAGGGGTTTTCAAGTTGTGAGAAAAAAAGTTTTAATTTCTACACATATAATTATACTTGATTAACCCTAATTATACAGTTGGGATGTTACAGTCTATCTCAATAGGAGATGTCTCCGGTGTGTCCACCAGAGATGGCTTCTGGAGTTGCTCCAAGAAGACTCCTTTTGGTACTTGTGATCGGGAAGAAGCTATCCGAGCAAGCTGGTCTGCGAGGAAGTTATCCTTTAGAGGGATGAATTATACCTCGAAACCGAAAAAATGCTTTTCAAGTTTTCGAACCTCCAATAAGTACCGAGACATGGTCGGATTAGAGCACTAGTACTCTTTTCTGACCTGATTCATGACTAGTTGAGAGTTTCCTCTCACGAGTAGTCATCGAATCGTGAGCGCTTTTGTAGCTCGTATGCTGGCTAATAAACCTTTGTATTCTGCCACGTTATTAGTGGTCTGAAAGTTTAATTGTATGGCATACTTTAAGGTCTCTCTGTTAGGAGATTACAGGACCACCCCAACCCTCGAGCCACTTAAAGTAAGTGACCCGTCAAAGTACATCGTCCACTGGTCGTGGGTATCGTACTAGGGATCTTGAACAGGTTCATGATTTGTCCATTCGGCGACAAAGTCTGCCAAGATCTGGGATTTAATGGTCGTTCGGAACATGAAATGGAGGTCGAACTCCCCAAGTTCTACTAACCATTTAGACATGTGTCCCGCTGCTTCCCTATTATGGAGGATCACTCCCAAGGGAAACTCAGACCGCAGTTTCTCGAAGACATGAGGAGGGCATAGAGAAGCTTTTGGACCTGAGGGTAACGCTCCTTAGGTCCGTGCAAAACTTCACTTACGTAGTACACTGGTCGTTGAACGTTTTCACGTTCTACGACTAGTACTACGCTCACTGCCTGTGGCGTGGCAGCTAGATAAATTAAGAGCGTCTCTTCTGGTTTCGGGAAAACCAAAATAGGAGCACTCATAAGATATCTCTTGACATCCTCAAATGCAACGTTTGCCTCTTTCGACCACTCGAAACCCTCGTGCTTCCTTAGAAGTTTGAAGAAAGGTAGTCCTTTTTCTCCCAGTCGTGCTATGAAACGACTTAAAGCCACCATACACCCTGTGAGCTTTTGGACTTCTTTCTTCGTGGTTGGAGAGCACATCTGAACAATGGCTTTTATCTTTTCGGGATTTGCTTCGATCCCTCGTACAGAGACCAGGAATCCAAGCAATTTTTCTGAAGAGTCTCCAAACACACACTTCTCAGGATTGAGTTTCAGCGGTTTTTTCTAAGGTTGTCGAATGTCTCCTGCAGGTCTGAAACATGATTAAGCCGCTTGATGCTTTTTACGACTAGATCGTCAGCATAGGCTTCCAAATTTCGGCCTAGCTGAGGTGAAAAAGTCGATTGCATCAAACGTTGAAAAGAAGCGCCAGCATTTTTTAGGCCAAATGGCATTTTGATATAGCAAAATATACCAAATAGAGTAATAAGCGCGGCCTTTTCTTCATCTTCTAAACACATATTAATCTGATGGTAGCCAGAATATGCATCTAGAAAACTTAATGTTTCGCAAGCAGCAGTAGAGTTAACAAACTGATCGATACGAGGTAAAGGAAAATCATCTTTTGGACAAGCTTTATTAAGATCAATGAAGTCTACGCACATTCTCCACTTGCTGTTAGACTTCCTAACTATTACAGGGTTGGCCAACCACTCTGGATGGTCGACTTCTCTTATAAAGCCTGCTTTAAGTAGCTTGTCTAATTCTGACCTTATAGCATCTCGTTGATTAGGGGCAAATCTCTGTAATTTTTGTTTTACGGGTACTTTGTCAGGCCGCAGTGCTAGCCTGTGCTCGATCACTTCCTTGGAGACTCCGGGCATGTCGGATGCTTGCCACGTAAAGACATCTGCGTTTGCTTAGAGAAAAGTGATGAGGGCGTCTTCCTACTTGGGGTCGGAAGTATCCCCGATGCAAACAGCCTTCGAGGGCTCCTCCTAATCCAGGGGAACCTCTTTGACTTGGTCGTTTGGCTTGGGCGCAGCTTTAGGTTTCGAGTGCTTGGTCGAAGGCTGCCCTTTTTCTTCCCGAGCTAGTATCTGACCGACCATCTTGCGGGATCGACGGTCACACGTATGCGCCATCTTCTTATCACAATAAATTGTGATTACTCCTTTGGGACCTGGCATCTTAAGACATTGATACCCATAATGAGTTGCCATTAAGAATTTTGCCAAAGCTGGTCGTCCGAGTATGACGTTATATGCCGCATCGAAATCGACCACATCAAAGGAGATCTTCTGTTGGAAATATGCCCTAGAGGCAATCATAGAGATGATTATATTTCATTATGTTCACAATATTTGATAATATGTTATCTTGTTCCTTGAATGAATCATCAGTCATGAAGATTAACGAGTATGTGACTTGTTGGTGAAGCTCTTTTTAACTTATGATGATGTCGTTCTAAAAGTATCCCTGGTCGGAACACTAGTGACTCTACGACCAGCACATGTATTGATTGATGACCACGTTTCACCGGTCATGGATATAGGGATATCGAATCAATAATGTGGACACGTGTTAGAGAACATGGTGTTGGATAAGACCCACCTTGAGACACTATTAAGATTGTTATGATTCTATGTGTCATTAGTTGGTCTCAAGCAATGATGATGTATAATCTTTAGACCTGAGATCAGCATGGTTTCCTACATGTGTAATAGCACTCTTAGGGGTTGCCAAACGCCGCTCAGAATCGGGTGGTTATAAAGGTAGCTTTCGGGTATGCTATGAAACATGCGAGAGGGATGTGGTTGGTCGGATATGGGATTTGCCCTCCTAACATAACAGAGAGATATCTCTGGGCCCTCAAGTGGTCGGATAAAGAAAGTGCATGGCCATGCCCTTTGGTGGTCAAGAGTTCGACCACATAAGGTTATCCGATACTCGATCGAGAAAGCATTGAATAGTCCATGGATGACACAACATCTCACCCGAGTTCAACCAAATATCGTGAGGCAAAGGGAGAATACATGAGTAGGTCGCTTAGTTCGACCGACCACGGACTTGTCGTATGGAGATACAAGCAAGTCGTAGACTGGTCGAACATAATCACAGAGTGGTCGAAACCAAGTCGTAAGGAGTTACGAGTTGGTCGTGATCAAATACGAACTGTGTTGGAGTTCTTCCCTTGTCTTTGTTTGCCTTGTGCTTGGCCTCGGCCCAGTGCTTTTCTTTCCTCTCTGGTCCTCCCTTGCCTCCTGGACCCCCCTTTAGTGTTTTCTGTTGGGATCTGCTTTGTCCTCCTCCAGACCTTCCCTTGCTCGGACCCCTTTGTTGGTCTAAGTCCTCTCCTTTGAGTTTAGACCAGCTCGGGTGTGTGTTTCAACCTCTTTGATCTTTGAACCTTTCCTTGTATCTTTTGTTTGGACTTCCCTTAGTCTAGACCTTCCCTTTGTTGGCTTGAATCTCTTTACATCGACCTCCCTCTGGCTAACCATTCTTCTCTGTCTAGATCTCCTTGGATCTAGACCTCCTTCTCTGTTTTGGACCTCCCCGTCCACCTCTCAGCATTCATGTGAACTCCCTGAGTTCATTTGGGTGCCCTTAGAATCCTTCGGACCTCCCTGGTGTTCAGTTGGACCTCCTCCAGTCCATTTGAACCCCTTGGGTTCAATTGGATCTCCTTGAGCTCTTTTTGAACCTCCCTCGCGCTTGTGCGGTGCTACCATTTGCTTTGACGGTACTGCCGCTTGTTCCTTCGGAACTACCGCCTTTGTTAACCCCCCCCCTTTTGAGCCTTTTGGACCTCCCTTGCCCGTCGGATCTTCTCCAAGTCCAAAGGACCTCCCTTGACTCCTTGAAGACCTCCTTTGGGCATCCTTGGAATCCTTTGGATCTCCCTGTGTCCATAAGGAGCTCTTTTGATCCCCCTGTGTCCTCTCGGACCTCCCTGTTGGACCTCCCTTGGTTCCTTGGCTCTCTCCTTGCTTTTGTGGACTTCCGCTTGCTCCGGTCCTCTAGTGCGGTCGTCGCTCCGCTCTTCTGCGGTTGTACCTTCTCTGTGAGCTCAGACCTCTCCTTGTTGAGATCTGGCCGTTAGGACCTCCTCTCTCGAGATCTTAACCTCCGACCTCCCTTGTTGAGATCTCGCCGTTAGGACCTCCTCTCGAGACCTTAACCGCCGACCTCCCTTGTTCGAGATATGGCCGTTAGGACCTCTTCTCTCGAGATCTTAACCGCCGCATTCTCCCCTTGTTTAGATCTCGCCGTTAGGACCTCCTCTCTGGAGATCTTAACCGCCGCACCTCCCTCTTGTTCAGATCCGCCGTTAGGACCTCCGCTTTGAGATCTTAACCATCCGCATCCCTCCTCTGCTTTGATCCAAGGGTCTAGACCTCTCCGGTGTTTGATCTAACGATCCGCACCTCCTCTTTGTTTGATCGGAAGGCGGGACCTCCTTTAGGTCCGCACCTCCCTTGTGTTTGGACCCACCGGCGCTCTTGCGATCGCATCTTTGAGTTTTCTTTTCTTGCCTTAGGACCGCTTGATGCTTATCGGACGGCCCAATCTTCTCGGAGCGTTCGGATGGTCCGAACATCTTTTTCCTTTAGCCCTCCGATCCGCATCGGACGGCTTGGCTAGATGGCTCGCTCACTTGGTCCGAACGGCCCATTAGCCCCGCTCCACCCGATCAAGATCCGACGGCCTTGTTCCTCCCCAAGATCCTTGTTTCCATGACCTCCCTTGCTCTAGATCTTTACCGTTGGGATCTCGTTTGAGGATCCAACCATTAGGACCTGCCCTTTGTGGGTCTTGTCTCTCAGGACCTCCTCGTTGTGTGTCTTTTGGACCTCTCGTCCATAGGACCTCCTCTGCGTGTCTTTTGGACCTCCTGTCCATAGGACCTTTCCGTTGTGTGTCTTTTGGACCCCCTGTCCCTAGGACCTCCCTTTTGTTGTGTTCCTTAGGACCTCCCCAGGTCGGACCTACCGCTTGCTCGGTTGGACCTACCGCTCGAGCTTGGTCTTCATCGTTTGAGGACCTCCCCTTTGTTGATTGAATCGTCCAGGACCTTCCTATCCTTTGGACCTCTTTCAGGTTCAGACCTCCCTCTTGTGTGTGTTTGGACCTTTGCGGTCCAGACCTCCTCTTTTGTGTTTAGACCTTTGTGGTCTAGACCTCCCCCTTGTGTTTGGACCTTTGTGGTCCAGACCTCCTCTTTTGTGTTTAGACCTTTGTGGTCTAGACCTCCCCCTTGTGTTTGGACCTTTACGGTCCAGACCTCCTCTTTTGTGTTTAGACCTTTGTGGTCTAGACCTCCCCCCTTGTGTTTGGACCTTTGCGGTCCAGACCTCCTCTTTTGTGTTTAGACCTTTGTGGTCTAGACCTCCTCCTTATGTCTGGACCTTTGTGGTCAAGACCACCTTGTTGTCTTCAGGACCTTTTGTCCCCAAGACCTCCTTGGTTGTCTTAGGACTTCCTGTCCTCTGACCTTCCCGTAGGACCTCCTTTCAGGATCTCCTCGTAGGACCTCCTCCTTGGACCATTCCCTTTGACCAATTCGATCACCCTTTTGACTGGCTCCTTGGCAGTCTTAAGTGCATTTGATGTGGGTGGAGTCCCATTAAATACTGTCACCTACCTTTTGTCACCTCCTTAACCCTGTTGCTGTCCTTTTTCGTACCTTGTGGCAGGGGTACCTTTTGTACTAATGCCTTGGACCTGGTCACTTCTTTTGGTGGTAGTTCTATTCTCTTTTTCCCTTTAAATAGAGCGTCACCAAGTGACCACTGCCTCCTTGTTCTTCATTTCAACTCCTCCTCCTCTCCTTCTCTCGATTCTGGAGAAGCTCTCCTTGCTCCTCTTGGACTTCTCTAGAAATTGGCCTTCCTAACTTGGCTGGGTCCTAAACCTATGATTAAAGAGGTCCCCCAAATCACTTATCTTAAGGACATCCCTTTAGAACAACCAGTCAACCGATCAATCTCCCCGAACATTAGTAAATCAACAGGATTCTCGATTTCTTCCTTGGTCGAGCTTGAGTGAACCCACAAATGTGCACTTTAATTGCACGCATCTTTGTTCCGCAACAATAGGATTCTCAATCCAAACATCACGTTTCAGATTAAGAGACCTAAAATCACCTCCCAAGATCACTTAAATCCAAAATTGAAAAGGAGGTTTTTCCCCGAAAGTCTTCCTTTAATACATAATCTTCGGTCGGATCCACCAAATCATTGTCACCAACTATCCAGGGCAAGTTATGATTATACTACCATCAAGGGTGAACCTCAAACGCAAAATCCATATTCTGGTCAAGATGGGTAAGGCTTGGCTAAGATTCCCTTCGAATTCTGATTCTTGATTTACTCAAGACCATCTAGATCCAGAAAAACCCACAAACTCAGATTCGAGCTTCCAACCAAACGCTATAATTCACTCTAGAATCAAAGATAATCTAAAATCTTTCAATAATCCCATCAAGAACTCACGCCTTTCATCCCCTAGGATCCATTAAAACCTTCATCTTAGTAAAGAATCCCACAATCTTCAATTCTCAAGATCAAATTTAAAAAGGCTTCTTTCAAGCTACCCAGCTTGGCATCCAACACTCAGGTTATTCTAGCAAGCGCCACTCTTGAGAAACCAGAGCCGCCAACCGCACCAACAACAAAGCTTCCAAAGACTAGGACACGAGGGCTCGGTCCTATAGCAGTTCTCGAGGTAAGGAGGTCAAATTAAGTTCCAAAACAGAGTTCCAGAAAGGGTAAGATTCAAGAATCTAAGCAGGAGATAAGAAAGAAAAGAGTAAGAGGAGAAAAGATTGGAACAAGATGAGACTAGAATTAGAATCAGGACAAGAGGAGAACCACTAAGCAAGCTTTTAAGTTGGTTTGATTTAGAAAACAATTTTGAAGCAGACTAAAATGATCATGCTAGCTAAGGTTACGTCCAACAGTCGATATGGAGCTCTGATACCACCTGTGACGTCCCACCCCGTGATATACCGCAAGAGGTCCGGGAGGACTTTTTTTTTTGCGCTGCGGTGCCACCACAGAGGAGTGGCAGCACTGCTCGGTGCATTCCCGAGGAGGTCTACCAGGACCTCCCAGGAGGTCTTCAAGACCTCCTAGAGGTCTTGGCCAAGTACCGCTCGGTACTCCCCGAGGGAGGTCTTCCAGGACCTCCCAGGAGGTCATCAAGACCTCCTGGAGGTCTTGGCCAACAACCCGCAGGTGGCACCTCTAGGTATATCATCAGGGAGGTCCGACAGGATCTCCCAGGCTAAGTCCCGTAGGACCTCCTGAAGGTCCTGCCCCTATGCACCGAGCTAGTCCCAGGAACAGATTGGCTAGCTCGCACAGGACGAACACAAATGTAATCAAATCCATACACAAGCTAAGAGGAGCAAGAGACAAAACAATAAATATATTAAAGACCAAACCGGGCAAGCTTCTTACAGGAGTTTGCCTCAAGGGCTACAACAAAAGAGTAAGAACAGCGGAAAGCAATACGTCAACGATAGGTCCAACCGATCAGCCCACCGGCTATCGAGTGGAGGACGTCCCCTAGGTTGCAAGGTCTCCAAAGACCTCTTCTTCACTGAGCTTTGATCTCCCTGGAACTTCCTGCAACTGCTGATAAAACAGAGGGCAAAAGCCATGAGTACATTGAATGTACTCAGCAAACCGTGGGGAGAGCATGCAATAAATAATTATGCAAGGCTTGCCAAAAGAGAGTTGTATGGTTAGTTGCACAAAGCAGTATTTGACAATAAGTAATAAGTAGATTGAAAAGCTCAAGTTGAAACATTAGTACATAATACATTTGATTTCAAAAGAGGCTGTGAGCACCCACTCACATCCAAAGCCACCCTGGAGCACCCACTCCAGGACTACCAAAGCCAACCGTGGGAGGTCTGGTCACACCCATGACCAGGACCTCAACCACGCCACTGAGCACCCACTCCAGAGCTCCACAACCAGCCCCTAGACCACCTAGTGAGCCACCATGACCCCTCCGAGTCGCCCAAGGTCTCTTCAAGGCAAAGCCATGACCTCTCACAAAAGTGTCCTGGAAGCACAAGTTCACAAAGCTACCCCTTGCACCATTTTCACTGCATGTCCATAACCAAGGACTTGGCTATTCAAATAGATTTTACACTCTGCAGAGGTGTACAACTTTACCCACAATCCACTAGTATTCTAGCGGGCGGGTTCCGTCACCCTTGCTCACTCCGATGGTGAGCAGTCTAGAGAGCGCGGCAAGGCCTTTACAAAGCTTTGAAGTGACTCGGAGCTGCCCGCTAAGGTTTCACAATTCCCCCCCTTTGGTCTAGAAGTCCGCAGGGTTATGGGGTGCCCCTCTTGCGCCAATGAATCACACGCCAACCACAACAAATTTCCCAAGCCATCTCATTGCTAATTATTCAGCCTGCACCATCCCCATAAAATGATCTTGTGGTTGCACTGATTGGCCCAGATCAACAGAATACAAAGTTAAGTCCTTAATTGTGCTAAGGCAAGACTTCCACAAACCCTAAAATGAAGCATCTACTACTCACTTCCTGCCTTCTTGCCTCAGCAAAACATTTTGTAATTAACCCTGCCAAAAGACCACCCAGCCTTGGCACAACAGATTATTAGGGTGATCTCGCACCACAATCAACACAACTTAGGCATCCCGCCATAGTCGCTAACAAAGGGCACCGACCACAGTTCCATAGATCATTAGTCAAGATTATTAATTGAAGAAGCATGATTCACAGACCCACGACTCTAAAAGCAAGGCTAAGCAATAAGTATATGGTCCCATGTTGGCTATAGCAAAAGATGCCAACTAAAGTATCCATCCTAAGGTATCCCAAGAGTTCATGTCAACATGTTGAGTTCAAGCATACAAAGGAGGCATAATGTTAAATAGGAAAGATAGCTATTGCCCAAACCAGTTTCTATAAAGATAGCCATGCAAGTTTAGTAAATCAAAATAGCCTTGCAAAAAAAGGGATCAAGATGATCAAGGTCCACGACTTGCCTCTGTTGGAGAAAGAAAAGCTTCGGCTGATGGAGCTTGATTCACGAGCTTCGTCAACGATCAATGAGATCTACACGTTCGCAAAAGAAACCAAATAAGCAAAAGAAACTCCAAGAAAACCAAAAGAACTTACTCGAAACCAAAAGAGAAGGGGAGGTCCACAGGGAGGAGGAGGTCCGAGAGGGAAGAATCCCACGGGAGGGAGATCCAACGAGTGAAGAGCTCGGACTCAAGGAAGTCCGAACCAGAGGAGCTTGGAGAGCTCCTCAAAACCGAAAGAGCTAGGAGCAGAGGTCGAAATGAAGAACAGGGAGGCAGTAAGTGTCCCTGGGGCTCTATTTAAAGGAAAAGGAAATAGAAGCACCGTAAACAGAAGGTGACCCAATTCAAGGTATTGGTACAAAGGCACACTGCCATAAGGTATGAAAAGGGATAAAGAAAGCAAGGGATGTGACACAAAGTAGAAAAGAGTACAAAGGTAGGTAGCAGCATTTAATGTGACTCAACCCACATCAAATGCACTTAAGACTGCCAAGGAAGCCACTCAAAGGTGCATGCACTCGCCTAAGGGCATGGTCCACGGTCCAAAGGGGAGATCCAAGGAGGAGGTCTAAGGAGGAGATCCTGCGAGGAGGTCCAACGAGGAGATCCACAGAGGGGATCCTACGGGGAGGTCCTGCAAGGAGGTCCTACAAGGAGGTCCTACAAGGAGGTCCAAAGGACAAACAGGGAGGTCTAGACCACAAAGGTCTAAACACAAAAGAGGAGGTCTGAACCTAAGGGAGGTCTAAACACAACAAGGGAGGTCTGAACCTAAAGGAGGTCCAAACACAACAGGGAGGTCTGAACCTAAAGGAGGTCCAAACACAACAGGGAGGTCTGAACCTAAAGGAGGTCCAAACACAACACAGGGAGGTCTGAACCTAAAGGAGGTCCAAACACAACAGGGAGGTCTGAACCTAAAGGAGGTCCAAACGCAACAGGGAGGTCTGAACCTAAAGGAGGTCCAAACACAACACAGGGAGGTCTAAATCACAAGAAAACTAGACCTCAAAAGAGGTCCAGAGCGCAAGGGGTAGGGCGCTCGAGGAGGCCCTAAGAGCTAAGAGGTCCTGACGGTCAAGATTTCCAAAGGGGAGATCCGACGGTCAAGATCTCAAGCCAAGGGAGGTTTGCGGAGACAAGGATACGCTGGAGGTCAGCCATTAGATCAAGATCGAATGGCGCCAAAATAAGGCCCGCTTCGCACCGAGCTTAACGGGTCAACGAGACCAACCGCCTCGATTTAGATCGGACGGTAGAAGGGAAAGGGGACGTTAGACCAAGCTTAACGTGCCCTTAGGACCCACCATCCAACAAAGATCGAACGGTCCTTAGGTGAGGAAGGCAAAGCCTCAAGCGACGATCACAGGAGCCAACAATGGGTCCAAGCGCTTAGGAGGTCTTAGACCTAAGGAGGTCTCGACCTTTAGATCCAACGAGGAAGGATCTGGACGGCTAAGATCTCCAAAAGGGAGATCCTAACGGATAGAGCTACACAAGGGGGAGGTCTAAGCGGCTAAGATCTCCAGGGAGGAGGTCCTAACAGCCAGATCTCAACAAGGGGGAGGTCTGAGCGGTTAAGATCTCCAAAGGGGAGGTCCTAACGGCCAGATCTTAACAAGGGGGAGGTCTGAGCGGTTAAGATCTCCAGAGCGGAGGTCCTAACGGCCAGATCTCAACAAGGGGGAGGTCTGAGCGGTTAAGATCTCCAGAGCGGAGGTCCTAACGGCCAGATCTCAACAAGGGGAGGTCTGAGCGGTTAAGATCTCCAGAGAGGAGGTCCTAACGGCCGATCTCAACAAGGGGAGGTCTGAGCGGTTAAGATCTCCCGAGAGGAGGTCCTAACGGCCGATCTCAACAAGGGGAGGTCTGAGGTTAAGATCTCCCGAGAGGAGGTCCTAACGGCCGATCTCAACAAGGAGAGGTCTGAGTGGTTAAGATCTCCCGAGAGGAGGTCCTAACGGCTAGATCTCAACAAGGGGGAGGTCTGAGCGGTTAAGATCTCCCGAGAGGAGGTCCTAACGGCCAGGGAAGGTCCTAAAGGACTCGGGGAGGTCCTAAAGGATACAGGGAGGTCTAAACAGACAAGGGGAGAACTATTTGAACGCAGGAGAGGTCCAAAAGAGACAAGTGGAGTTCCTAAAGGACGCAGAGGAGGTCAAAAGGAGTTCCAAAAGGATACAAGGAGGTCCATATGGTCACGGGGAAGTCCAGAGGGACTTCGGGACGCCCAAATGAACTCAGGGGTTACAAATGAATGTTGAGAGGTCCACGGGGAGGCCAAAATAGGGAAAAGGGGTCTAGATAGAAGGAGATCTAGACGGATAAAGGTTTAAGCCAAGAGGAAGGCCTTGTTGGAAATATGCCCTAGAGGCAATCATAGAGATGATTATATTGCATTATGTTCATAATATTTGATAATATGTTATCTTGTTCCTTGAATGAATCATCAGTCATGAAGATTAACGAGTATGTGACTTGTTGGTGAAGCTCTTTTTAACTTATGATGATGTCGTTCTAAAAGTATCCCTGGTCGAAAGTCACTAGTCGGAACACTAGTGACTCTACGACCAGCACATGTATTGATTGATGACCACGTTTCACCGGTCATGGATATAGGGATATCGAATCAATAATGTGGACACGTGTTAGAGAACATAGTGTTGGATAAAACCCACCTTGAGACACTATTGAGATTGTTATGATTCTATGTGTCGTTAGTTGGTCTCAAGCAATGATGATGTATAATCCTTAGACCTGAGATCAGCATGGTTTCCTATATGTATAATAGCACTCTTAGGGGTTGCCAAACGCTACTCGTAACTGGGTGGCCATAAAGGTAGCTTTTGGGTATGCTATGAAACATGCAGAGGGATGTGACTGGTCGGATATGTGATTTGCCCCTCCTAACATAACATGAGAGATATCTCCGCCCCTCAAGTGGTCGGATAAAGAAAGTGCATGGCCATGCCCTTTGGTGGTCAAGAGTTCGACCACATAAGGTTATCCGATACTCGATCGAGAAAGCATTGAATACCCATGGATGACACAACATCTCACCCGAGTTCAACCAGATATCGTGAGGCAAAGGAGAATACATGAGAAACTTAGTTCAACCACCACGGATTTGGTCGTATGGAGATACAAGCAAGTCGTAGATCGGTCTAACGTAATCACAGAGTGGTCGAAACCAAGTCGTAAGGAGTTACGAGTTGGTCGTGATCAAATACGAACCGGTCGTATAGAGATAGGACCTGGTCATAAGTGATGAGGACCTGGTCGAGATCATATTGCATTAAGGTTCGTCCGATATAATTTGTGTGTATTCGGGAATCGTTATGTCTCGCTAGGAACCGCTATTTACTCGTGGCCGGAAAGGGTTTCCGTGTCACAACCGAACTACACATGAACCTAACGGGTCACACACTTAACGGGTTGGAACAAACCAGTACGAATATGATTCGTAAAGCGTGTTTGGATAGGATCCGGCACGGGCACTATATAAGGAGATGCATGAGGCTGTTGGGAGAGAACAGTTGACGTGAGTTGCCCTACTGAAACCCTAGCTGCCATCTTCTTGAGAGCCTCCCCGTGTGATTTGGTGCTAGCACACCGGCGTACGGTTGTTCCTTCCCTGGACGTGTGGATACCATAGAGGCGCTTCTACGTTGTCGCGCTTAAGGACGATCCGCGATCTTCGCAAGGAACTGTAGAGGTGCTGGAGGAGACCATCAACTCACGAGGACGCCGGACGATCGACCACGACCACTGCATCAACGTGCTGGACGCTGGACAATCGACTACGATCAGTACATCGACGCGCTCTTCGTCGGACCAGGCTGCTCCGACACTTCTTCCGCTGCTCTACCCTTCTAGTGGTAACGATCTGTGATCATCTTCTTGCTTGGCTTCCTGGTTTACGTGGTAGAAATTTTGAATTGTTGCTATCGTAGCCTACTCGTATCCCTTCATCTTCTCTGTCCAGAAATTACTTGGTGAACCAAATGTGAAAGGAAGAGAAAGTTGGCCAATGGGTTTGGCCAAAGACCCTGGTATAATACCATGAAATGAATATCTTATCGGTCTTACCTTGGCCCTGAGTACTTGCATTTCGTCTAGGGTGTTCGTAAACAAAATGTTCAACGAACTACCACCATCAATCAACACTCGATTTACTCGACAGTTGTTGATGGTGGGTTCGACCACGATCGGAAATCGACTCGGTCGAGTCAAAGGGATCGGGCAGTCAACCTTCTCGAAAGAGATGGTGACTTCTGACCACTTCGACAACTTATTGACAAGAGGAGGGTCAATAGAGTTTACCTCGCGTTCGACTGCCTTAAGCTGTCGTTTTGACTCGTATGCCGATGATCCTCCAAAGATGTGCTCGATGGTGTGCTCGAGATCTTGAAACGGCATGTCCTCGTTGTCGTCCGACTGTGTACGACCACTAACTTGCCCTACCTCCTCGAGGGTAGGAAGCGGCTCTTTACCGTTGTAGTAGTCCTCGAGCTTTCTTTGGAAAACTCGGTAATTGCGAAGGTCATGTCCTTCCTTTTTATGAAAAGGGCACCACCTAGGCTTATCGTTCTTCCGTTCGGGGCGCTTACCTTTGCCTTGATCGGGGTATTGTTTGGCAGTTCGTGGCTCTTTGTCGCTTACGGCCAGGACCTCCTTAGAAGCATTGGCATGAGGCTTTTTTGCCTTTTTCTTGGATTTCCTGGCTTTCTTATCCTTCTTCTTGCCACCTTCGCCAATCTCTTGAGGGTGCTGGTCATCTCGATTGATGATTTTGGTCCACTCGACTGCTTCATCAGCAGTCGTGTACCGATCACAAAGAGTTCAGCGACAGTATCCGGAGGGTTCAAAGCGATGTCCTTTGTGATCCTTCTGCTGCGGACTCCCTGCTTGAAGGCTCTAATAACAGATGAGTTAGAAACTTCAGGAATCGAATTGCGAACCTGACTAAAATGCTTGATGAATTGGCGTAGCGTTTCGTGGTCGTTTTGTCACATCCTATGTAGGTCGTCCTCCTTTCCGGGACGATGGTAGGTGCCCTGAAAATTGGCCAACAGTAGATCGCAGAGATGTTGCCACGAGTAGATCAACTCGACTGGTTGGTTTAATAACCATGATCGAGCAGACCCTTCGAGCACAGTCGGAAGGTAATTCGCCATGGCGCGCTCTCCTCCTCCTGCTGCTCGGACAGCGGTCATGTAGATCTGAAGAAATTCGATGGGATTTTGAGACCCATCAAATTTCTCCATGTTCCCTGGTCGAAACTGCGGCAGCCAGTGAACTGCTCGGAGGTCAGGCGAGAATGCCCGACATCCGGTAATTACGTCGTAACGCCTCCTTTGCAGAAAAGAGGTGTTGACGTCGCTAGGTGATCGTACTTGACGATATTCGGCAAGGGGTGAATCTGACTTATGGTAAGTCTCGATCCTACGAGGGTAATACTCCTCGTATTTTGTCTACTGTTGCCGACTTTTGGGTCGGAATGGTGAATGATCACCTCTCCTAGGAGCTTTATGATCGTCAGGCGTTCGAGGAACTCTTTTCCAGATTGGAGAGCGATGCACCTTACAGTGATCTCCATGCGGTGAGTTATTCGAACGACTGGAAGCTGATGGAGTCGTACTGCCACGACTTCCAGAATGATGTCGGCGGGGTCATTCGAGCTTGTACATCATGCTCCGTAGCCTTCGTGCGATCTCTTCAGCGAAGAGGTCGTAGCCAGGTGCTCGGGCAAGTTCTCGAGATGGGTTCTCGAGCAGATCATTGATATGTTGAAGTTCCTGAGCTTCTTCTGACTTGTATTGAGTACGCCCAGGCAATTTTCTCTGAGCCGTGACTCGTTTCCGTCGGATTGTTTCAGAATCATCCATACCTGATCCTTGAGCTTGCCTTAGTGAAGTGCGATGATCTCGAGAATTTCCCGCACGCTCATCAGAGTATTGACTCTATTCATCACCGGAGGTGTCCTTGTCATTGTCACGAGCGGTTGTAGGGAGTGATCTTCGGGGAGCGTCCTCAGTCCTTCCTCTAGGAGAGTTATTGCTACCTGAGGGTAGGACGAAGACCTCTCGTTGGTGATCTCCACTTGCGCTAGAGTCCTCCTCACTTGAGGAGTCGTCGAATGACACCATCTGGCGACTTGGAGCAAACCCCTCCAGGAAGGGGAATTCCGGGTTATAGCCATCTCCGTCCGAAAGTGAGCCCTGCGTTGGGATGGTCGAACTCGCAGGAAGAGCATGTTCAAACGCATCCTTGGCTGGGCTAACCGGAGAGAGAGAACCACCAGACGCTGATGAAGATTCAGAATTACGACTTCCAAGAGTTGTCATGCCAGGTCGGACTGTCTCAGGTGGACTTGAACATTTGGAGAGGGAATCCTTGCCATGCCCTGAGTCTGCCTTGGGACAGCCCTCATTGTGGTCGGATTGACCCTTGCCCTCTGAGGAAGCTGGTTCCCCATCTGGACATATCATTGTGGGGGATAAGGATCCCTCCTCAACTCCATCGGTGGTAAAGTCTCCTAGAGAAAAATCTCCAGGGGCGACATTACCATCGGATGATGCATCACTTGGCTCGTAGTCGAAACCGGCATCCATGTCGATATTTGCATAATCGGCCAAGTCGAACTAGTTCTCCTCATTTCACTCTCCTGCCATGAGAGCATGAGAATTGGAAAGACGAAGGAAAGCTGATGACTCGAAGATCTCCATGGTCGGCGCCAACTGTCGGTGTTTTAGGACCGAACTTACGTAAAGATTGTTTGATTCGGGGGTTCCTCTAGGCTCAAAATCACACAGAGATGGAGACACTGGGATTTTTATACAGTTTCGGGCCTTCTCCTAGGAGAATAACAACCCTACTCCTGTGTGTATGTATTGAGTATACTAGATTAGAAGATGGAGCCAAAGACTAGAGTATTGTGCTTCTAATGCTCTTCGGATCGCCCCGATTGTCCTGATGATTCTGCCTTTTATACAGTCTCGAAGGTGTATCGTTGCGTCTCCAATGTAAAGGCTGTCTTAATGTCTCAGATTATTGAGCCGTTACTGGAGGTTATTGTGGGAGTAGTAACGTCCCCACGCTGCCAGGCAGTTATCACCATAACAAGGCAGTTATAATCGGGCCATTATTCCATGGAATAACGGCGTAGTTTACTACCCATATCTTGGATACGGTGCGAAACATTCCCTTATCGACTAGGCCCACATGTCTGTAAGCCCTGTCGATTAGGGACTGGTCGTAGAAGAGCTTACGACCAGGTAGTGGTCGTAGAAGATCTTACGACCACAGTCTAATAGTAGAAGATCTTACGATCATAGGATAGTCATAGAAGGACTTACGACTACTAGGTGGTCGTAGAAGAACTTACAACCTCCAGCTTCTCTCTTATGGCTATTAAGGGGTATACTCAAGAGTTATATGACGTCATTATTATCCATAATATGAATTATAGATAAATGATAAAATAAGGATTGTTATATCATCGTCAGTAAGGATTTGTGCCCGTTTTTATACCCACGGGCAAAGAAAGACGCCCATACTCGCCTCCATTAGGGTATTCGCCCGTGGGTACGCGGGTAATCGGGCACAATTGCCATCCCTAGCTGCGATGGTGTGGCTGCGGAGCAGCAGGTGAGGAATATGGTGGCGGCGCGGGGTGGCTCCAGTGATCTGAGCCTACAATAATTTCCTCTTCTTTCTGTGGTAAACCATATTCTTGTTGGTTTTGGTCTTGATGGGCACATTCTGTTATCTGTGATGGTGTTTTTTTCTTGTTGGTTGATCATGATCCTGTTTTGTTATCTTGATGGGAAGAAGAATGAACGGATCACAGTTGAAAGAAAAAAAGGGTGTTGTGGGACCTCAGAGTGCGCCGCCGCCATCAAGGACTGCAACGATCACGACCGCCGCCCTTTTCACAGCACGCCAATCATGCTTTTGGTCGCTCATCCTTTGGCTTTGCTGCCGCCTCCCTCGGCAGAACCCCCTCCTGCTGCTGCTGCTAGGAGACGAGGGTAGTGGGGGCGTTCCGACGGCTGGAGGAGGAGGCAGCGCGGCCGTGAACAAAGCCCATGGGGACACAGCGGCAGAGGTCACCAGCGGCGGGACATGGGTTTGGGGAAGGACGGTGCAGGCGCTTGCTCCGGTGTGGCCTTCCAGTATCTTGTTCTCATCAGAAGATTTTGTTGTAATGAGAGGAAAAAATCTGTTATCCCAAAAGAGGGTCGACCCTTAATATCCAAGGGTTCGTGAGAGTTGTCTTGGCCCACTGAAATGGACCGATCCATGCCCCTCAAAAAAATGTATGGACACCTGGGGTTAGGTTCGGATCGAACCACCCCTATTTGGGGATCTCTACTTTGAAACATATTCTTTGAGTATATAAAACTTGTGTAGTTCATATATACTCATATTGCTTTATATTCAATTATTTGTAATTGTGGTGGTTATCATCAATTATCAAAAAGGGAAAGATTAAAGAATCTAGACCCCATCATTATGAGTTAATGTTATGTTTTGGTAATTAATGACAATCACATTGTGTGACTAATATTTTCCATGAGTTGGGTAAATAGATTATTTTTCATGATGATGGAGATTTTGGATGACATCATGAGTTAATCGTCATCAAGTCAAGGTTGAAGAAGAGGATGCATCATGTGAGGACCCCGGCTTATTTGGCTTGTAATGCTTAGTCATCCATTGACCCTAACATCACAAACAAAATAACCCGTGCCTTCGAGATATGTATACTTCCCAGAAATGCAGTATACACACCCCTTTACAAAATCATGCATCAATTTCATACAAGACATAGAACCAAAGCGCGAACTAGATTAAACAAAAGACATACATAATAGAGGGTTAATACAAAAAGGGCCGACCGCCAAATAACAACTAAGAAAGATAAATAACAATGAAGCAAAAAGCCACAAGATGGCAATAAACAAAAGCCATACGACGGCCTAAAGCCCACAAGGCAACCGATCGAGCCGCCAAGCTAGTCGTCCCATCCACAAAGACATCTCACAAAAGTAGGGCCCTTGGGGCTCCACCTCCTCTGCAACAAATTATTTAAGAAAGCAAATGAGTACAAAATGTACTCTTAAGATCGACGTAGTGTAATGCATCTATACATATGCTACATGCAAGCTTATTTAAGTGGAGGTCAGAGGTTGTTTTCAAAGATAAAGCAAGTTTTCATTTGCAATAATTAAATAGATTCAAAGCAGTTTTACAATTCATTTTTAATTTGCAAATAACAACGAGACAACAACATAATACAATAGATAGATGACAACAACAATCCTGGAAGTGACTAACCCAATAGTCACCATAACAATAGCATGAATTACCCATTCATACCACCCATGTCAAGTTTTAATTAAAGGTTATAGTCTAACTCTCGAAAGACCTCCCCAAGTGTGTCCATAACCTAGGACAAAGCTATTCGAATAGTTTGAACCCTGCAGGGGTGTACCAATGTACCCACACGTCAGATCGCCTTTTCGCCAAGCTATTTAGCAAACTTCCTTTGGTGTGCCGGCACGGCTAAGTCCTACGAGGTATTTCCAATGAATGATGCTAATTAAGAGTCGCGATAACCTGAAGGGTAGGAGACACCAGCCCAGCCTAAGCAACTGCGGGTGCTCTTCTCCTTATAAAAACGGTTTTAACCACCTGCGACCCATAATTAACACCTCCCAAAGTACTTAGCCAAGAGGGGTTCCCAATACCCTCGTGTGGTTAGAACGCAAATTGCTTGGTTTAGTGTAACAAGATGTTCAGTCCTTGTTGACTTAGGCACCATTCCACACACCAACAGATCACACCATCATCCATTGTGCCCAAGTCCAAATAGTTTTCATTTTCAGTTTGTTTTGACTTTACAATTTAACAAAGCACAAGTGCTGGACATAATGGAATAATAATTAGATTTGTGTGATCAAAGTTATCGACTAAGTCGATAACCGCCCAATTCTACCGTAAGCTAAGCATTTCTAAGCAATATCAACACGTAATCTACTAAGTGACAAGAGCTCATCCAGCGAACTCTAAATCACAGCAAGATATTCCTAGGCTTAGTAGTAGAGATTGAACATTTACCTACCGAGTATGCATCTATAGGATTAACTAACCGATAATTTAACACAAAGTAAGCATGCATACATATAAGTGAATAAAAAGTATTAGACTTTAAAGTAATGGGATTGAATAAATATGATAAAACTTCTTGCCTTGCTGGAGCTGCTCACTATGCTGCAAAGGGTCACTCACGGGATCAACGCACTCGTCGACACCTAATGAAAAAGCGATAAAGAATCGATAAGAACGAGAAAAATCGAAAAGACTCCACAGCAAACTTTCACCAAAAGCTCTGAACTTTTTACAGCAGCAAGAGCATGATTTTTAAGGAATTTAGCAACAAGAACCAATTGATTTGGATTCTCAATGCAAAAGTTATGGCCAAAACAAATCTGCTCAGCCTGGAAATTGCTGGAAAATTCAAATCGGTCACTGTTCATCCGAATTAAATTCTTTAGCACAATTTTCCAAAGAGGTGTTGTAATACCCTGATTTTCAGAGCCTTTTCGAAAAATTATAAAATAAAAGAACCATTTGGTTTTGATGCGAATTCCAAGCTTAACCTGAAGTTTTCAAAATTTGAAGTGTTGAAATGACTTAACTAAACTTCAACTAACCAAAAGCTTGATTCTCTTGGTATTGCTCTAGCTCTCTGGAGCTATCTTTCCTTCTCGTGTTAGTACTTCTTCTCGCTCATCCCACTTAGATATTCTTTTCGTCCGATTGTCCCTCTTGTTTGACCTCTGCATTGTGGTCATCTCCTCCTTGTCTTTTCTGTCTTTCCTCTCCTTGGAAATCTCTCTATTGAGACCTTTTATCTAGTCTACCTCTTTGGTCCACACCACCTTTGGGTCGGGACCTCCCTCTTAATCTCTTTTGTAGTTTAGACCTCCCTTGAGGTTTAGGCTTCCTTTGCAGCTAGACCTCCTCTGAGGTCTAGATCATCCTTGTGGCTTTAAACCACTTTCCTTTTTATTTGGGAACTCTCTTCAGATAAGATCCTCTCTGTGTCCAGACCTTCCCTTTGGTTTGGGCCGCTTTGGATCTCTTTGTTGGTTTGAATCTCTTTGGTTCAGACCTTCTTCCTATGTTCAGACTTTTTCTAAGTCTAGACTTCCCAGATGATTAGACCCTTTTGTATGCCCAAACCTCCTTACTACTTGGACCTCACCTATGGTACGGATCTCTTCTTTGTCTTGATCTATTTGATGTCTGTATCTCTTTTTGATCATAGACCTCATTCTTTGTTTGGATCTACTCTGATGTTAGATCTCCCCTCAAGTCTTTTGCTTGAGTTTTCCGCATGCTCACTGGAATGCCCAGAAATTCACTTGAACCTACCTATGTCCAATTGGGTCGTCTTTGCATTCGATTGAACCACCTTTGTGCTCAATTGGACCCCCTTCTGATTTCCCTCTGAGCCGTCGGACCTCCCATGTGTAGGTCTGAACCGTTCAGACCTCTTGTGATCATCATCCAAGGATCCGAACCTCCTTAGGTCTAGATCTCCTAAGTACTTGGACCTCCCCTAGTCCAGATCTCCTTCTCTGGCTTAGACCTCCTCAGGGTCTAGGTCTCCCTTTTATAACCACTTGAGTCCCTTCTATGCTCTTGTGAACCCTTTTGGTGATCACTTGAACTCTTTTTCGCCTTGACCTTAGTAAACCTTCTCTTTGGAAAAGTCCTCCTAGTGCAATCTGGTATTACCGCCCCAACTCGCGGTATTACCGTTTTCTAGGACCTCCTCTCTTTGCCGATCATGACCGTTAGGATCTCCCTGTGAGGTCCTAGCCATCGATCTCCACCTTCGATTTGAGCTTGACCTTGGACCTCCCGTGAGTAGGTCGTTGGACTTCTGTCCAAAGGACCTCCTCCTGCCAGTGTCTGTTGGACCTCCTGTCGTTGGACCACATCCTAACCACCTGCACCTCCTCCGAGCAGTGTCTAGACCGTTAAGATGTTCCTTGATCGTGATCTCGAGCCATCCAGGACCTCTTTTGAGATGATCTAAATCGCTCAGACCTCCTTTGATCATCTCCGAGCCGCTCAGATCTCCTTCACTTATTTTCTTGATCGTCAGGGACCTCTCCTGCTTTTGGATCTTGACCGCCGACCTCCCCTGTGAGATCTCGACCGGGACTAGCCTTTGTGGGTCCTGTCCTCGTGACCATCTTGTGGGTGTGTCTTTCAGTAACATCCCAAATGTATAATTAGGGTTAATCAAGTATAATTATATGTGTAGAAATTAAAACTTTTTCTCACATCTTGAAAAACCCTAAAATCTTATGTAATTCTTGTCCAAGAGTTGTGTAATCCAAAAACACAAAGCTCTTGTTGACCAAAAATCAAACTCATTCTCCAATTATCTTAAATCTTGTGTCAAACATTTGGAATATATTTTCCTTGGTCCCAAAACTGATATGGGACCCATTCTCAAAAATATCATGAGTTATAACACTTGTTGATAATTTTTGGGAGGCAAAACAATCCTTTAAACAACCTTCATGAATTTCCGAGAAAAATGCATTGCATAATAACCTCTGGAAATTTTATGCAAGGTTGGTCTCATTGTCAACAAGCTCCAGCTTAAAATTCCATCAAATTTGGAGTTCATTTGCTATCTCAAATAATTACTGCTAAGTTTCAGTTGTTAAAAACTAAATTTTAAAGCCTACACTGCTCCTCGGGCTAGCCATGTTCAAGCCGGTCCAGCCCAACCAGTCTGCACCTCGTGAGACCTCATCTCCACCTTGATCAGTCGCACTTGGATTTACATCCAACACCACGACCTCCTCCGCGATCAACACCGCGAGGACCTCCCACCTCATGAGGTCATTGCTGTTGGATCGGTGATCCATGGTCATGACCTGACCACGTGTTAAACCTCAAAGACCTCCTCGAGTAAGTTAAACCATCGCAATGAGGTCATCCCATTTGTTGAGGTCGAGCCGTTGGATCAAATCCAACACCCACGACCTCCTCCTCAACATACTCGGTCAAAGTCATCCCACTGCGTGAGGTCATAGCCCTTGGATCCAAGATCCATGGCCCCGACCTCCTCCTCTCAACCTAAACTAAACAAACCTTCCACCTAACCTAGGTCGAGCCATTGGATCAAATCCAACACTCACGACCTCCTGCGCTATCAAGCACTCACAACCTCCCCCATCTTTTGTTGTGCACCGTTAGATTTAAAATCTACTACCACGACCTCCTTTTTGTCTCATGCGCACTGAGACCTCCCGGCAAGACGTGAGATCGTGAGCTCTTAGATCTAAATCTAAAGGCCATGACCTCCCTTGTGCGTATGCAAGCTCAGACCTCCACCTCCTTTGATCGGAACCCTTAGAGCTAAATCTAGCGGTCTGACCTCCCTTGCTGCTTGCGCATCATATCGCACCTCCCGGTCATTGTGTGCCTTGGATTTAAATCCAAAGGCCATGACCTCCCTCATGTCTTTTGATCGCGTGCGTTAAGTCCTCACCGGAGGTCCGCACTGCTGGATGGAGATCCAACGCTTTGGACCTCTGTCCCTTTTCCCCACGTGCGCTGCTGACATTAAGAAATCGGAGGGCCACGACCTCCCATCTCTTGATCGTGTGGCTGGGACCTCCTCCCACCCACTTAAAACATAACGGTTCAAAATGAGATCCGATGGTTAGGACCTCCCTGTGTCTTATCCAACGGTCATAAGGACCTCCCTGTTCTTCTCCTTCCTCTGGCGCTGCATGTGTGCTCGAGCGGGAGTTAATGTCCACTTGTCCCATCGTGTCCTTTCATGACTTCTTTCTCGACCAAGATTTAATGCAGTCACTTTCCGCCTATCAGTCAAGCCTGACCCTACCCCTTGTCAACCTTTATGTCTTGTCCACCCATAGACCAACCCGTGGCTAAGCTCACCATGGAGCTTAGCCCCAGCTCAAAACCTTCACTCGAGCTATAAAGTATCCTTTGGGAGCCTCCTTGGCTTCCTTTACACCCAGCTTGATCTCGGTCTTGCACTTGTGCGTGGTGAGCTCCTCCTCACTCATTTCCTCACCGGTGGCTGCCATTGTTGAGTCCTTGGAGCTCCTCGGTGGCACAAGAAGATCCAAGGGCTTCCTTTTCAAACCCTTGTTCGCTTTTGCTCCCAACACCTCTTGGAAGTTATCCCCGACTTAGTTGTTTGGGCACTTTTCGAGGAGGACAAAGCCGAGCCGAGTCGGTGTCTTGGGCGTGAAGCTTCACCGTCTTCCCCAACTCCGGTCATCACCTCCACGACCTCCCGGCACCTTAGGACCTCCGTGTACTCCTCCTGTAGTCCTTTAGATGCCGCACCCGATGAATGATTTTGCGAGCTTTTCTTGGCACAAGCTTGAATGTTGCGCGAGTCGCTTTTTGCATTTTCGTGATTGGCCGTCTTTGGTCATTTTGCCCTCTCGGCTCATGGCGTTCAAAGCCGCCGTCGCCGCCGAGAGGAGGTCCACTGGGCGCAACGCTATTGTGCACTCGGTGGTATCATTGACCTCACCGGCGAGCTCTACCGCCGGGCGAGGATCACTTCTTCACGCCGATTTTGTCGACGCCCCGAAAGCGTGTCATTGTCGTTTTAGGACATAAATTCACCGCTTTAAATGCCCAATCATCGCAATCATTGGTGTCTTAACCGCCATTAACCCCGCCCCTTTGCGCATTAAAACCCTGACGCGGACCTCCTCGTCCCGCCAAGATTTATTTCATGTCCAAAGCTCGCAAGGCTTGGTGCAGGGACGCCCGCACCTCCTCCGAGGAGATCCGAGCGCCCAAGACCTCCCCTCGCAATCGTGGGCCGTCCAGACTCCCTCGGAGGTCTGTGGACGTTAGGACCTCCCTTAGGACCTCCCTAGGCGATCTCGGTAGCTGATGACCTCCGGGTAGATCTTGACCGTCAAGGTCCTCCTCGACGATCTGAACCATCGAGGACCTCCTTGGAACATCTCGACCGTCCCAGACCTCCCCGTGAGGTCTTGACGATGCAGATCTTCCTTGGGGAGATCTTGATAGTTTAGATCTTCCTTGGAAGATCTCACCGCTGAGGACCTCCCTTTAGATCTGGTCCGCTCCGACCTCCTTCCCGTGTGTTGTGGTCCGCTGATTTCGTGATCACGGCCACGACCTCCCCTCACCTCGCAAGCATGTGAGTTGCTAAGAGGTCCAGACCTCTGGACCTTCACGCGCTGCAGTGTGATGTTCTCCTGGGAGATCTTGAGCCGTTGGATTTAAGATCTGTGGCTCACGCCCTCCCATACCCTTGTGAGTTTTAGGAATTCCAAGGAGGTCTTAGTTAAACCTGAAATAAGGTATAGACTTTAGAATTTCATATCTCTTTCATTTTAATTCCTTATGAGGTCATTCAAATTGTGTTAGCTCTGTCTTGAACTTGACTTTAATCCAAAAATGATTGTAAGTTGAGTTCAGCTCCAGAGCACAGTTTGCCATTAGATTTTAAAACCAACTTTAAAATGTGCACTTAAATCAATGCTTAACTTGTAAAATACATAACTAATGCTCTATAGACTATTTTTGGGTGAGACCAACTTTGTTGGTTTCCTCTCTTAGTGAACTCACTGTGAACATTAGTTTTGAGCATGTTGCTGTTTGGAAATTGAGGACTTGTGCATTATAATTTTGTTCAAGTTCTTGTTTTTGAAAATTTGTAGAGAGTGCATAATGGCTCCAAATGAGATGAACTCAATTGTGTTATTCATCTCATGAGGTGCTGGTTTTACAGTAAAAATTTCAGCTTCGCTACTTTCCTAGAAAATGTTGCCTCATAATTAAATTAGTGAATAGTGCAGTTTGGTAATTAATAGGTTGAGCAGAATTGATTTCATCATATCTTTTGCATTGAGAATCCAAATCAATTGGTTCTTGTTGCTAAATTCATGATAAATCATTGTCTTGTTGCTGTAGAAAATTCAGAGAATTTGGAGTTCGTTTGTTGTGCTATCTTTGTTGCCGTTAAATCGTTCTTATCGGTTCTTTATCGCTTTTCCGTTAGGTTTCGACATTTGTGGTGATCCCGAGAGCGACCCTCTGCCACAATTTGACCACCAGCAACAAGGCAAGCAGTTTGATCATTTCCCACCATGTCCCATTACTTTAAAGCTTAATACTTTGTTTTACTTCTATGTATGCATGCTACTTTGTATTAAATGTCGCTAGCGAGCCTATAGTTGCATGATCTGTAGGAATTGTTTATCCTCTACTACCATGAGCCTAGGTTATTTGCTGTGGTGGGAGCTCGTTGGATGAGCTCTTATCACTTAGTAGTTTCGATTTAAATTGCTTAGACATGCTTAGTTATCGGTAGAAATGGGCGATCATCGACTTAGTCGATGGTCTTGATCACTCAAAAATGATTATTACTCTTATATGTCCAGCACTTGTGCTTTGATTAATTTGTAAAATCAAAACTGAAAATAAAAGATTGATTTAGACTTGGGCATATTGGATGGATGGTGCGGTTTTGGATGTGGTGGTATGCCCGGGTCCCTAAGGACCGAGTACTTGGATCACTAAGCCAGCGATTTGGCGTACTAACCACGCGAGGGGCATATGGAACCCTCTTGACTAAGTACTCTAGGAGGTGTTAATTATGAGCGAGCTCGGTTGGTGTGTTTTAAAACAAATGTATATGTATAGTGTGGGAGGGAGCATTAGCTTCCGGGAAGGTTGTGATGTCTCCTTCTCCCGTGGGTTGTGCAGCTCGTAATTAGCATTCATCCTTTGGAAAGGTCTCAGTAGGACTTAGCCGTGCAAAGACACCTTCTAAGTGTGCGAAAAGGAAAGGCGGTCTCGACGTGTGGGTACAAAGTGGTACACCCTGTAGGGATAAAACTATTCAATAGCCTCGCCCTAGGTTATGGACATGCTTGGTAAGGTCGTTCAAGACTAGACTACAACCTTTAATTAAAACTTGACATGGTTGGTATGAACGGGAGTTCATGCTATTGTTGTGGTGACTTGGGTTAGTCACTTCCGTGATTGTTCTTGTTGTTGTTACTATGTTATTATCCGTTGTTACTTCAACATTTAAAATGCTTTGTCAAATTGCCTTCAATCTATTATGTTATTGCAAATAAATGTTGCTTTATGCTAAAATGAGTCCAAAGCCTCATCCACTTAAATAAAGCTTGCATGTAGCTATTTATAGTTCTCGTTATCTCACACGTAAGTCTTATGGAGTACTTTATGTACTCATCCGCCCGTGGTTGTGGCAATTTTTGTGGCTTTTGTTGCAGAGGAAGAAGGAGAGCTCCAAGAGCCTCTCTTTTGTGCTACGTGTTGCGCTTTCTTGACGACTAGCTTGGCGGTCCTACGATGCCTAGGGTTAAGGCACACCGATTGGCTTTGTGTTATAGCCATCTTTATGGCACTTTTGCTTCCGCTGTTATCTTTTTGTATTTATTGCTATTTGGCCTAAGGGCCTCTCTTTTGTAATATCTATTCCATATTTATGTTAACTTCTGGTTTGTTGCTTATGTTCTATGTGTTGTATGGAATTGATACATTCTTTTGTTGTGAGGTATGTATACTGCATTCTGGGAAGTATACATCTCTCGAGACCGGGGTTTATTTGGTTGATAATACTAGGGTCAATCGGATGACTAAGTATTATGAGCCTAATAAACGTCGGGGTCTCACACTTTCGGACCTCCTGTCCATGAGACCTCCCCCTTGTGTGTCCTTCAGGACCTCTTCGTGTTCTCTAGGACCTCCCGCTTGTCTGGACCCCAACCGTCCAGACCTCCCTTGTAGAGATCCTAACCGTCAGGACCTCCTGTTGTTGATCCTGACCGTCAGGACCTCCCCATGTCCAGACCTCCTCTGCATGTCTGGACCTCCTCAACCTTTAGACCTCCCTGTCCTTTGGGCCTAGGACCTCCTAAGCCTCTCGGACCTCCTCAAAGACCTCCTCTGCGGGGCAAGACCTCCCCTCTTGACCCAACTGTTTCTAAGTTGACTGGCCCCACTTGCCAGACTTAGTCATTCTCATTTCCTCCGCCACGTTAGTGTCTTGGGCATTTAATGTATGTCTTGTCACATTAAATACATTCATTTACGTGGCGTTCTACTTTGAACTTGGTCACTTAGCCGTACTCTGACATCCTTCTTTGTTCCTTCCCATAGCAACATACGTTGTCCTTCCTCGTACCTTTTATCCAGAATGGTGGTGACACCTGCCCTGCCACTCACCTACCTTTGACCCATTTCTATACTTATCCTTGACACGTATATTTCTAGTTTTCTTCACCATTTTGATTACAATTTGTAACGTCCCGTTTTTCCAGAATTTTGAAAAGCTTGTAAAAATAATAACCATTCGCTTTTGTTGGGAGTTCAAAGCTTAATTTGAAGATTTCAGAAATTTGGAGGTTTAACTTGAACTAACCAAACTTCAAATTAATCCCTTCTGGTTGAGCCGAGTTATTCTTTGTTCTTTGGCTTTTAGCCTCTTTTTCTTCTTCGCCTTGTTTGTCCTCCGGATAGTCTCTCCTCCTTTTTGGACACATCCTCTCTTGGGTCCTTCCTTTCGCCTGCACCTCCTCCCAGTAGGACCTCTTTATAGGTTCAACCCCTTCATTCTCTAGACCTCTTTTGTAATCTTCTGCTTGGATCTCCCTGTGTTCATCTGAGACCTCCCCTTGTTGAGATCTCGCCGTTAGGACCTCCTCTCTGAGATCTTAGCCTCAGACCTCCCCTTGTTGAGATCTCGCCGTTAGGACCTCCTCTCTGGAGATCTTAGCCGCTCACCTCCCCCTTGTTGAGATCTGACCGTTAGGACCTCCTCTCTACAGATCTTAACCGCTAGTTTGCTACTTTGATAGGTGGTCTTGACTGGAATGAAATGGGCCACTTTGGTCAATCTGTCAATTATCACCCAAATGGAATCACATCCTGTTTGGGTCCTAGGAAGTCCGGTAATAAAATCCATACCAATTTCTTCCCACTTCCATTCAGGAATTGGTAATGGTTGTAACAAACCAGCGGGTCTTTGATGTTCTGCCTTAACTCGTTGACATACATCACAACGGGCAACAAATTCAGCGATTTCTCGCTTCATGCTGACCCACCAATACTTCTCTTTCAGATCCTGGTACATTTTGGTACTTCCGGGATGAATGGAGTAGGGTGATTCATGTGCTTCTTCGAGAATTGATGTTTTAATTCCTGCCGATTAGGCACACAGATGCGATTTCGAACCACACTTTGTTCCTTGCTCATCTTGAGAGAATCTCGGGCTTTGCCTCTTCTCATATTCTTTTGATTTCTTTGATGTCTTCGTCTTCTAACTTGTTTTTCTCTAATCGACTCAAAGAGTGGGTTGAACTTCCAAAGCATTGATACATCCTTGTTTAACAATCTCCAGATTTAGATGCTTGATTCTTCATATAATTACGCCGATTCTTTTGAACCGGGATGGTATTGCAACGCCTTTCTACTTAGGGCATCTGCAACTACATTTGCTTTACCCGATGATAATGAATTCCAAGGTCGTAATCTTTTATCGCCTCTAGCCATCTTCGTTGTCTCGAGGTTGAGTTACGATTGAGTAAAATGTATTTGAGACTCTTATGATCCGTGAAAATCTCACACGTTTACCAATGAGATAATGCCGCCAGATTTTCAGAGCATGCACAATTGTCGCTAACTCAAGATCATCGTCGGATAATTTCCTTCGTGTGGTCTTAATCGGCGAGATGCATAAGCCACTACTTTGCCTTCTTGCATAAGTACACATCCAAGTCCTTGACGGATGCATCACGTAAGATTTCAAAGTCCTTATGAATATCGCAAGATTAACAACCGTGCAGAACACTAATCTCTTCTTCGCTTGGAAACTCTTTTCACAGGCCTCTGTCCATTCAAACTTTTTCTCCTTTTTGAAGTTGAGTCATGGGTCTCGCTATCTTGGAGAACCCTTCAATAAATCTGCGTAATACCCGCTAATCCAAGAAACTTCTCACCTCTGTGGATGTGACTTGGGTTGTTTCCAACCCATTACGGCTTCAACTTTGGTTTGGATCTCTCATGACTCCTCCTGCCGACACAATATGTCCAAGGAATGCCACTTGACTTAGCCAAAATTCGCACTTGCTAAATTTGGCATAAAGTCGATTCTCTCTGAAGTTTTCCCAAAATTATTCTCGAGATGATCCTCGTGTTCATCTTCATTCTTTGAATAAATGAGAATATCATCGATGAACACAACCACAAACTTATCCAAGAATTCCATGAACACTTTGTTCATCATATTCATGAAGTGCGAGGCGTTTGTCAAACCGAACGACATCACTTTGTGAATTCATCTGATCCATATCTGGTTGTGAATGCAGTCTTGGGATATCTTCGTCTCGATCTTGATTGGTGATAGCGGATCTCAAGTCAATCTTCGAAAATACACTTGCTCCTTTAATTGATCAAACAGATCATCGATCCTAGGTAGCGGTACTTATTCTTGATCGTAACTTCATTAAGTGATCTCAGAATCCACACACATTCTCATACTATTGTCTTTCTTCTTGACAAATAATACTGGCGCTCCCCAAGGTGATGAGCTTGGCCAGTATATAACCTTTACTGTTTTAGTTCCATTATCTGCTTTCTTCATCTCTGCCAACTCATTGGTAGGCATTCTGTAAGGGTCGCTTTGAGATTGGGGCGGTCCACAGGACTAAGTCAATTATAAATACTACGTCCTGTCGGGTGGCATCTTGGAGTAGTTCATCGGAAAAACATCAGGAAATTCTTGTACCACCGGTATATCTTCAAGCTTTAACTCTTTCAAGCCGGTTAGAACTGATCTTCCTCCCAGACTAGTCTTGGGCTTGAATTAAGCGAGATTCCTTGCTCATTGGTAAGAGCAATAGACCTATTGGCACAATTTATTTGTCCTTGATTCTTGGCTAGCCAGTTCATTCCAAGGATTACATCAAACCTTGAGAATGCAAAACTATCAAATCTGCTAGGAAGGTTACTCCTGATATTTCAAGGGTAAGGTTTGGGCAAAGATAAGCGGTTCTCATTTACGAGCCCGGGAGTGAATTATCATAGGATTATCTAAAGGAGAGATAGGTAACCCATGTTTTCCCACAAATTTATTGGAAACAAAAGAGTGCGATGCTCGGAATCAAATAGAACTAATCTTTGGTCTTGAATTGATTGAAGCGTACCAGGGCGACATCCGTGTCGCTTGAGCTTCCTCTGCTGATAACGTGGTTCACACGCCCTTAAGTATCTTTGATCGCCGGTTTTTGATTGCCGCCATGGTTGGAACTCTGGTCTTGGCCTAGCGGTGGTGCGCCTTGCGACTTCTTAGGGCATCGGTTAGCATAATGCCCGTCTCGTTGCGGGGAAACAAGTCACTCCAACCGCTAGCGATGAAATCGGATTCTTCTGCGAGGCCGACCTCGAGTTGAGTTGCTACTGAGCTTTGAAGTATTGGGGCGTTGTTGGTCTTTGGAGCTCACGAGTGTGGAAGATGAAATCCTCCTGTTGTGGTGGTGAGGCTATGTAAAGCGAGGCTTGGGTTGTCCTCGAAGATTGTACTTCGGCGGCCATCCTCCGCTATGTTCTCCATCTGCAGATGTTTGGCCTCTGGCGAAAAGCTTTATTCACTAACTTCTTTGGAAGTCGGTGTAGTCATTGGAGACCACCGGTGAGATCTCATCGTTCAAACCATCCATGAACCTTTCTGCCTTTCTTCATCACTAGCCACATCTGCTTTGGGGCATAGCGAGCAAAATTTGGTTGAATTTGTGCAGTATTCACCTTGTCTTGGTTGCCTTGTTTAAGCGCGTGGAACTCTTTCTTCTTTAGGGTCATTATCCTCGGGAATATGTGCATGGCGGAAAGCCGCACAAACTCCTCCCAAGAGATAGTCTGCGCATCGGCATGGGAGATGTTGTAGTTATCCCACCATTACGATGCGGGACCGGTGAGTGGTGAGAGGCAACAGGACTCTCTCACGATCAAGACATCGAGTGATATCCGACTTCTTCCGATAGCACGGATCCAGCCATCGGCATCCATCGGCTCTGTCTTCTTTGGAGAAAGTCGGTGGGCGATACGCATGAATTCGCCATGGTCAATCTTTGTGCGGTGGAGGTGGTGGTGGTGCTTGAGCCGGTCTTTGCTTGGTTGTTGTTAATGGATGAGCTAGCGGTGTCTATCGATGATGTGTCGATTGGCCATCATCTGGCGCCAATCGTGCCCTTCACCGTGGAGGAGGTGGTTCTTTGGACAGGGTTTTCCGTGTCTGCGTTTGGATTTCCTTGGCCTTGGCGCTACCACACGGCATGCGTGTGGTAACCATCTGTGGAATCTTCTAAAGACTCGAGAATAGAGTATAGAAATAAAGTTCTAAGGAATAATATTTTTAACAGCCCAAGAACAAACAAGCACAAGACAAAAGAACCAAATTTTGCCAAAAATAGTCCTTTTATTATTTTATTTTATTGTTTGATTATGGCTATCACAAGAGACATCGATACTCATAATTAGCATCTAACGATCATATTATGAGATCTTTGCTAAGGTGTAAGAGGGTATAATCGGCTTGCAAGTACTACCCTCTCTGCCTTGTAGGTAGCCACTCTTCTTCTGCAGACTTTCAACCTTTCTTACGCATCTAGCAGTCGTGTTACGAGTATTACGTAGTTCATCGAGTGTTCCCATAGGCATAATCCATTGCCTTTGACAGTCCACTTGGTGAGTAAGCTCGGAGAGTCCTCATACTCAGCGGGACGAAAGGTGCTATCCAAATTTAGCCGGAATGTGCATGGGGTGGTAGTGAAACTTCGAGTCCTCAAAATAATTGTTGTAAATATGGCGTGGCGACGTGTTGCCTCTCTGGCTGCATCTGAAGTCCATCGTGAAATTATCACGTCTCACCGCGTCGAAGATGTGGTGGTTTGTGTTTGGTTGAAGGTTGGCGTGAGGATTACTTCAAGTCTCCAACGCTCTTGGTTCCCCACTTTATACATGTACCCTTGATAAGTTGGTCTCTGGTTGTAACCTAAGTGTTGCATCATCTTCCATAGAAGTGCGACCCGATGTCGTGAAAATTCCATGGGAATCCGGGTTGGTTGTTGACCATCTACAATTTAGAGAATAAGATGAGTTGAAAACCATTTTAAAAAGAAGTGTTGAAAGACTCTTGTATAGACTCAAAATATTTTTAATTTTTTGAGAAATAAATCCTTAAGGCGATTCTAAGGCCACGACCTCGATCGATATGGCTCGATACCACTTTTGTCGAACCCGGAGCGAAGGATCCCGAATTCTCTGTGTTCATACATTAGTCGGGGATAGCTAATGTACACAATAAACAAAAGTGATAATCAAAACATATCACGCATTTTATTAATATTTATTCAGAGTTTATTACAAAGGGCACGAGGCCAAATAAAGTAAAACACAATGAGCGAAAAGATAGTAGTAGACCCAGCGATTAGCCACGAGCAATAAATGCGAGAAGCGCAACCTAAGCGTCAAGATCCTCACCGTCTGGTAGATAACTTCTCTGAATAAAGATTATTCACAGAGTGAGCACTACTACCGTGCTGCAAGTTACACCAATATGGAATTGATATGCATGCATAAGGTAGACAAAGGATCTTGGCAAGGTTATTTTAAATAAGCGGCAGTTTTAATTTAAATAATCATATTAGATTTCAAAGCCATTTCATACAATAACCATTTTAAGTAACAATAGTTTATTGTGGATAACCTCCATAAAAGATGATGGATATCCTCCAATCACAATGGCTACCCGCCTAATTTTCCCACAGGACTATCCATCCCGAAATTATCTGTTGAAATCACTTTTAAAACCAAAAACAAAACTAACTCGAGTGGCTTTGCTAGCATGTCCATGATCATGACGCCTGCTATTGAATAGTTTCTACTCTGCGAGTTTGTACAACTTACCCACACGAGATATTATACTCTTTGTGTCGGCCAATCCACGCTTCCTAAGGCGTGTGTGAACAAACATCACAAGGTCCGTTACAATGTTCTACCTCAAAGTACTTGTGCAGCTAAGGTTTAGCTTCCATTGGTGGACAGTCCTCAAAAACCCCTCTTGAGCGGATGGGAAAAGCTGTCTGCAGACACCCATACATACAACATAGCACAAATAACTAAGAGGTATTACAAATTATTAAGCGAGTCACCCATACAGGACATGTGGTTGTACGATAAGGCATAACAAAATGCTCTCAAAGACCGGTCCTCAATTGACTTGGGCGTCATTCAATTTAAACCACAGGTCTTAATCTTAACGAGACTAAGCAGGTGCATAAACTCGCACCCACCATTCATCCTTTTAGCCCAAGTCCAAACCCTTTTGATTTTATTTCTATAAAACCATCTTTACAAATTCTCTATGGTAAAACAATACCATAGTTTTAATTTTCGATAAATTTTATTGAGTTGGCTAAAATTCTCCCAAAAATATAAATCATGGTCTAAGTATTTGCGAAGCATTTGATTATTAAACATAATAATTTATCTAAAGTGACAAAGGAATGACATGGCAACATCAAAATTTGGCATACAAGGATAATAGGAATAACTAATTATTTAAGCAGAATTTGAAATACTTGAATAAAATTATGCATGCATTTAATAATTTAAAAACTGAATTTAATTAACTTTAAAATAATAGGGCAAAATGGTCAAAGTATAACTTGCCTTCGTTGCGATCTGGAAAATCTAAGTCTTGAGAAGTATCAAATTCCCTAATCGTCAAAGTCTAAACGTGAAAATAAGGCAAATCAAATAAAATTCAAATAAAACTCAGAAATACAAAATAAACCAAGTCTAAATATAATAATTTTATTTTATTGAGCTAGATAATCAAATTATAAAATTTTAGAAATTTGTTTCACTAAATTTGGAGTTAGGATTCAATTATTATGAATTTTACAAATTTTAACCTAAATTTGATATTTAAAAGAATTCTAAATTCTAAAACAGAACTAAAATGAACTCTAAATTGAATTATTATATTTTATTTAGTTAGACAATAATTTTCTAAAATTTTAGCAACTTGAATCATCTAATTTGGAGTTATAATGCAAAAGTTATGAATTTTACAAATTTTAAACTAAATCATTATTTAAACAATTTTCTCGAATTATTCTCCTAAAGGAAATTCTAATTATTGCATGGTGGCGTCAGCAATGATTTTCGAATTAAAATAATTTGAATTAACTTTCGACATGTGGGGCCTAAGTGTCATAGACTCGGCTCACATGGACCAAGTCCACAGAATCGAAAGGCTCGGGTGGCGCCGATTTGGCGGTGAGGTGATGTGGCACCCACGTGGCGTGAGTGGCGCCACCGTGGTGCTTACGTGGCGAGGGCCATGTCGGCGGGGGCAGTCACCGGCGAACCCGATGGTCTCCGTGGCGTACTACACAATGCCGTAAGGGCATGAGGAGGAAGAGGGTGACAAAGCGGTTCGGTGCTCTCACCCAATCGTCGAGATGAGGACGCGGCGAGGCGGCGGCGAGAGGAAAGCGGCGCGGTTACATTCAACGGCGGCGAGCGAGCTACGGTGACTCTCCGGCGGGAAGGTGCGCCGGGGCAGCGAGACATGGCGACTCGAAGGTGGGTTGAGGTGGCGGAGAGTCGCCGATGGCGCTGCAATTCGACGACGGAAGCTTCGGTGGCAGGCGAGCTATTTCTCAAATTCCGCGAGTATGGGGAGGAGAAAGGAAGGGTGGCGGTGGTGAGTTGGGAGCTCAAAGCGCTGAGGCTCCTTTATAGGGGCGGGTAGGCGAGAGCGGAGATCGTGGGCGGCATCAATGGCGGCGGTGGGCGGCGTGGAGTTTAAAAGGGTTAAAGAGAGGGAAAGCAGGCGAGTGAGTCGCGAGAGACGCGGTTTGATTCTTGCAAACGCGAAAAAAGGGAAGTAAAGCGGTGTTAATGCTTGAGTGAAGGCGGCCATGGCGGCAAGCTTGTGACGCCCTTGAGGAAGACGAGGCGAGGAGAAGAAAGTGACAGAGCCATATGATCATGATCCAAGGGCTCGGAGCAAACCTGTGGCGTGTGTGTGTGTGGGCCGTTGGATTGAAATCCAACAGTGCCGAGAAGAGGAAGGCGCCAGCGTGGAGAGTGGGCGGCTTGGGCAGTGCACATCGCGTGAGTAAATGGGCCGACCAAATTTATTTAAACACTGTTTTCGATTTTCTTTTCATTTTCTATTTTAAATATTCATTTAATTCATTTGACTTTAGAATATAGCAAAATAATTCCAAAAATTCTAGAAAAATTCTCATAAATTCTTAGAGACATTTTAGACTTAATAAAATTATTTCCAACTTAAACTTGATAATAGATTTTATAGTTAAATTTATTTTAGCTTTAACTAATTAGGAAAAGTTTTAAAAATTTGAAATTTCCACAAAAATAATTAAATTTTAAATTTTCTCTGAAATTTGAAAAATTGGGCTGTTACAAACCTTCCCCTTAAAGGAATCTCGACCCGAGATTCAGACTTAACCGACAAGGAGATGGGGATATCTGTTTTAATATCTTCTTCTCGTTCCCGGTGGCTTCACTTTACGGGTGGTTGCTCCTTTGGACTTTATATGAGCGGATGATCTTGTTCCTGGTAACACGCTCTGCGACGTCTAGAATCTTGATTGGTTGTTCTACATAAGTGAGGTCTTCTTGTAGATCAATACTCTCCAGAGGAGTTTGATCTTCTGGCACTCGAAGGCACTTCTTTAGTTGTGACACATGAAAGGCGTTGTGTCTTCGCAGACAAGGAGGTTGGCGGTTCAAGCGATAAGCGACTTCACCTCTCTTTGCCAAAATTTTGTAAGGACCCACAAATCTGGGTGCGAGTTTTCCTTTGGTCCGGAACCTTCTTACTCCTCTGAGTGGAGTAACTCTGAGATAAACAAAATCTCCTATTTGAAAGGTCAATTCTCTTCGACGGTTGTCAGCATAACTTTTCTGCCGAGTTTGAGCCACTTTCAGACGTTCTCTTATTGCTTTAACCTTGTTCTCAGCTTCTTTGATTAATTCTGGTCCGAAGAATTGGTGCTCTCCTACTTCATCCCAAAGGAGTGGAGTTCTGCATTTTCTGCCATATAAAGCTTCAAATGGAGACATCTGTAGACTAGCTTGGTAGCTATTGTTGTACGAGAATTCTGCAAAGGGCAGATTCTTGTCCCAACTTTTTCCATAGTCTAAGGCACAGGCTCGAAGCATATCTTCAAGAACTTGGTTGACGCGTTACGTCGACCATCCGTCGAGGGTGATATCTTTATCTTGAAGTTGAGTCTGGTTCCTAAAGCTTCGTGAAGACTCTTCCAAAATCGGGAAGTGAACTGGGAACCTCTATCGGAGACAATCTTCTTGGGTACACCATGTAAACAAACAATCTTGGCCACATATAATTCAGCTAGTTTGCTACTTTGATAGGTGGTCTTGACTGGAATGAAATGGGCCACTTTGGTCAATCGGTCAATTATCACCCAAATGGAATCACATCCTGTTTGGGTCCTAGGAAGTCCGGTAATAAAATCCATACCAATTTCTTCCCACTTCCATTCAGGAATTGGTAATGGTTGTAACAAACCAGCGGGTCTTTGATGTTCTGCCTTAACTCGTTGACATACATCTGGCAGGCAACAAATTCAGCGATTTCTCGCTTCATCTTGACCCACCAATACTTCTCTTTCAGATCTGGTACATTTTGGTACTTAGGGATGAATGGAGTAGGGTGATTCATGTGCTTCTTTCGAATTGATGTTTTAATTCTGCGATTAGGCACACGATGCGATTTCGAACCACACTGTTCCTTGCTCATCTTGAGAGAATCACGGGCTTTGCCTCTTCTCATATTCTTTTGATTTCTTTGATGTCTTCGTCTTCTAACTGTTTTTCTCTAATCGACTCAAGAGTGGGTTGAACTTCCAAAGCATTGATACATCCTTGTTTAACAATCTCGATTTAGATGCTTGATTCTTCATATAATTACGGTGATTCTTTTGAACCAGGGATGGTATTGCAATCGCCTTTCTACTTAGGGCATCTGCAACTACATTTGCTTTACCCGATGATAATGAATTCCAAGGTCGTAATCTTTTATCGGCTCTAGCCATCTTCGTTATGCGAGGTTGAGTTCGATTGAGTAAAAATGTATTTGAGACTCTTATGATCCGTGAAAATCTCACAATGGTTACCAATGAGATAATGCCGCCAGATTTTGAGCATGCACAATTCTCGCTAACTCAAGATCATCGTCGGATAATTTCCTTCGTGTGGTCTTAATCGGCGAGATGCATAAGCCACTACTTTGCCTTCTTGCATAAGTACACATCCAAGTCCTTGACGGGATGCATCACGAAAGATTTCAAAGTCCTTATGAATATCGGCGAGACTAACACCGTGCAGACACTAATCTCTTCTTGAGTTCTTGGAAACTCTTTTCACGAGCCTCTGTCCATTCAAACTTTTTCTCCTTTTTGAAGTTGAGTCATGGGTCTCGCTATCTTGGAGAACCCTTCAATAAATCTGCGTAATACCCGCTAATCCAAGAAACTTCTCACCTCTGTGGATGACTTGGGTTGTTTCCAACCCATTCTGGCTTCAACTTTGGTGGATCTCTGCGACTCCTCCTGCCGACACAATATGTCCAAGGAATGCCACTTGACTTAGCCAAAATTCGCACTTGCTAAATTTGGCATAAAGTCGATTCTCTCTGAGTTTTCCCAAAATTATTACGAGATGATCCTCGTGTTCATCTTCATTCTTTGAATAAATGAGAATATCATCGATGAACACAACCACAAACTTATCCAAGAATTCCATGAACACTTTGTTCATCATATTCATAAATGGCGAGGCGTTTGTCAAACCGAACGACATCACTGTGAATTCATCTGATCCATATCTGGTTGTGAATGCGGTCTTGGGATATCTTACGTGCGATCTTGATTGGTGATAGCGGATCTCAAGTCAATCTTGAAAATACACTTGCTCCCTTTAATTGATCAAGCAGATCATCGATCCTAGGTAGCGGTACTTATTCTTGATCGTAACTTCATTAAGTGATCGTAATCCACACACATTCTCATACTATTGTCTTTCTTCTTGACAAATAATCTGGCTCCCCAAGGTGATGAGCTTGGCAGATATAAACCTTCTGCTTTTAGTTCCATTATCTGTTTCTTCATCTCTGCCAACTCATTGGTAGGCATTCAATAGGGTAAGCTTTGAGATTGGGGCGGTCCACAGGACTAAGTCAATTATAAATACTACGTCCTGTCGGGTGGCATCTTAGGAGTAGTTCATCGGGAAAAACATCAGGAAATTCTTGTACCATTGGTATATCTTCAAGCTTTAACTCTTTCAAGTTTGGTTAGAACCGATCTTCCTCGGTACTAGTCTTGGGCTTGAATTCAATGAGATTCCTTGCTCATTGGTAAGAGCAATAGACCTATTGGCACAATTTATTTGTCCTTGATTCTTGGCTAGCCGTTCATTCCAAGGATTACATCAAACCTTGAGAATGCAAAACTATCAAATCTGCTAGGAAGGTTACTCAGGATATTTCAAGGGTAAGGTTTGGGCAAAGATAAGCGGTTCTCATTTACGAGCAGGGGAGTGAATTATCATAGGATTATCTAAAGGAGATAGGTAACCCATGTTTTCCCACAAATTTATTGGAAACAAAAGAGTGCGATGCTCAGGAATCAAATAGAACTAATCTTTGGTCTTGAATTGATTGGAAACGTACCAGGGCGACATCCGGTCTTTGCTTGAGCTTCCTCTGCGATAACGTGGTTCACACGTCCTTAAGTATCTTGGATCGCCGGTTTTGATTGCCGCCGATGGTCGGAACTCTGGTCTTGGCCTAGCGGTGGTGCACCTTGCGACTTCTTAGGGCATCGGTTAGCATAATGCCCGTCTCGTTCTGATGAAACAAGTCACTCCAACTGCCGATGAAATCGGATTCTTCTGCTGAGGCCGACCTCCAGTTGAGTTACTACTGGCTTTGAAGTATTGGGGCGCCGTTTGTGTTGGTCTTTGGAGCTCGAGTGTGGAAGATCAAATCCTCCTGTTGTGGTGGTGAGGCTATGTAAGCGAGGCTTGGGTTGTCCTCGACATTGTACTTCGAAGGCCATCCTCCGCTTGCAGTTCTCCATCTGCAGATGTTTGGCCTCTGGCGAAAAGCTTTATTCACTAACTTCTGGAAGTCGGTGTAGTCATTGGAGACCACCGGGTGAGATCTCATCGTTCAAACCATCCATGAACCTTTCTGCCTTTCTTCATCACTAGCCACATCTGTTTGGGGCATAGCGAGCAAGTTGGTTGAATTTGTGCAGTATTCACCCACCGTATGTTGCCTTGTTTAAGCGCGTGGAACTCTTTCTTCTTTAGGGTCATTATCCCGGGAATATGTGCATGGCGGAAAGCCCGCACAAACTCCTCCCAAGAGATAGTCTGCGCATCGGCATGGGAGATGTTGTAGTTATCCCACCATTACGATCACGGGACCGGTGAGTGGTGAGAGGCAAACAGGACTCTCTCACGATCGATACATCGAGTGATATCCAAACTTCTTCCCGATAGCACGGATCGATCATCGGCATCCATCGGCTCTGTCTTCTTTGGAGAAAGTCGGTGGGCGATACGCATGAATTCTCGCCATGGTCAATCTTTGTGCGGTGGAGGTGGTGGTGGTGCTTGAGTGGTCTTTGCTTGGTTGTTGTTAATGGATGAGCTAGCGTGTCTATCGATGTGTCGATTGGCCATCATCTGCGCCAATCGGGCCCTTCACCGTGGAGGAGGTGGTTCTTTGACAGGGTTTTCTGTGTAATCTGCGTTTGGATTTCCTTGGCCTTGGCGCTACCACTTGCGGTGCGTGTGGTAACCATCTGTGGAATCTTCTAAAGACTCGTAATAGAGTATAGAAATAAAGTTCTAAGGAATAATATTTTTAACAGCCCAAGAACAAACAAGCACAAGACAAAAGAACCAAATTTTGCCAAAAATAGTCCTTTTATTATTTTATTTTATTGTTTGATTATGGCTATCACAAGAGACATCGATAGCTCATAATTAGCATCTAACGATCATATTATGAGATCTGCTAAGGTGTAAGAGGGTATAATCGGCTTGCAAGTACTACCCTCTCTGCCTTGTAGGTAGCCACTCTTCTTCTGCAGACTTTCAACCTTTCTTACGCATCTAGCGGTCGCTTACGAGTATTCGTAGTTCATCGAGTGTTCCCATAGGCATAATCCATTGCCTTTGACAGTCCACTTGGTGAGTAAGCTCAGAGAGTCCTCATACTCAGCGGGGCGAAAGGTGCTATCCAAATTCGGAATGTGCATGGGGTGGTAGTGAAACTTCGAGTCCTCAAAATAATTGTTGTAAATATGGCGTGGCGACGTGTTGCCTCTCTGGCTGCATCCTGAAGTCCATCAGCGAAATTATCACGTCTCACTGGGGCGTCGAAGATGTGGTGGTTTGTGTTTGGTTGAAGGTTGGCGTAGAGGATTACTTCAAGTCTCCAACGCTCTTGGTTCCCCACTTTATACATGTACCCTTGATAAGTTGGTCTCTGGTTGTAACCTAAGTGTTGCATCATCTTCCATAGAAGTGCGGCCCAGTGTCCGGCGAAAATTCCATGGGAAATCCGGGTTGGTTGTTCAGCCATCTACAATTTAGAGAATAAGATGAGTTGAAAACCATTTTAAAAAGAAGTGTTGAGAAGACTCTTGTATAGACTCAAAATATTTTTAATTTTTTTGAGAAATAAATCCTTAAGGCGATTCTAAGGCCACGACCTACAGTCGATATGGCTCTGATACCACTTTTGTCGAACCCGGGAGCGAAGGATCCCGAATTCTCTGTGTTCATACATTAGTCGGGATAGCTAATGTACACATCAAACAAAAGTGATAATCAAAACATATCACGCATTTTATTAATATTTATTCGAGTTTATTACAAAGGGCACGAGGCCAAATAAAGTAAAACACATGAGCGAAAAGATAGTAGTAGACCCAGCGATTAGCCACACAGTAAATGCGCTCTGCGCGACCTAAGCGTCAAGATCCTCACCGTCTGGTAGATAACTTCTCTGAATAAAGATTATTCACAAGAGTGAGCACTACTACCGTGCTCGCAAGTTACACCAATATGGAATTGATATGCATGCATAAGGTAGACAAAGGATCTTGGCAAGGTTATTTTGCGTAAAGCAGCAGTTTTAATTTAAATAATCATATTAGATTTCAAAGCCATTTCATACAATAACCATTTTAAGTAACAATAGTTTATTGTGGATAACCTCCATAAAAGATGATGGATATCCCTAATCACAATGGCTACCCGCCCAATTTTCCCACAGGACTATCCATCCTGAAATTATCTGTTGAAATCACTTTTAAAACCAAAAACAAAACTAACTCGAGTGGCTTTGCTAGCATGTCCATGATCATGACGCGCTATTGAATAGTTTCTACTCTGCGAGTTTGTACAACTTACCCACGAGATATTATACTCTTTGTGTCGGCCAATCCACGCTTCCTAAGGCGTGTGAGAACAAACATCACAAGGCCGTTACAATGTTCTACCTCAAAGTACTTGTGCAGCTAAGGTTTAGCTTCCATTGGACCGACAGTCCTCCTAAAACCCTCTTGCGCCAGATGGGAAAACTGTCTGCACCCGACACCCATACATACAACATAGCACAAATAACTAAGAGGTATTACAAATTATTAAGCGAGTCCCGCCCATACAGGACATGTGGTTGTACTGATAAGGCATAACAAAATGCTCTCAAAGACCGGTCCTCAATTGACTTGGGCGTCATTCAATTTAAACCACAGGTCTTAATCTTAACGAGACTAAGCAGGCATAAACTGCACCCACCATTCATCCTTTTAGCCCAAGTCCAAACCCTTTTGATTTTATTTCTATAAAACCATCTTTACAAATTCTCTATGGTAAAACAATACCATAGTTTTAATTTTCAATGAATTTTATTGAGTTGGCTAAAATTCTCCCAAAAATATAAATCATGGTCTAAGTATTTATGAAGCATTTGATTATTAAATATAATAATTTATCTAAAGTGACAAAGGAATGACATGGCAACATCAAAATTTGGCATACAAGGATAATAGGAATAACTAATTATTTAAGCAGAATTTGAAATACTTGAATAAAATTATGCATGCATTTAATAATTTAAAACTGAATTTAATTAACTTTAAAATAATAGGGGCAAAATGGTCAAAGTATAACTTGCCTTCGTTGCGATCTGGAAAATCTAAGTCTTGAGAAGTATCAAATTCCCGGAATCGTCAAAGTCTAAGCGTGAAAATAAGGCAAATCAAATAAAATTCAAATAAAACTCAGAAATACAAAATAAACCAAGTCTAAATATAATAATTTTATTTTATTGAGCTAGATAATCAAATTATAAAATTTTAGAAATTTGTTTCACTAAGTTTGGAGTTAGGATTCAATTATTATGAATTTTACAAATTTTAACCTAAATTTGATATTTAAAAGAATTCTAAATTCTAAAACAGAACTAAAATGAACTCTAAATTGAATTATTATATTTTATTTAGTTAGACAATAATTTTCTAAAATTTTAGCAACTTGAATCATCTAATTTGGAGTTATAATGCAAAAGTTATGAATTTTACAAATTTTAAACTAAATCATTATTTAAACAATTTTCTCGAATTATTCTCCTAAAGGAAATTCTAATTATTAGCATGGTGACGTCAGCAATGATTTTCCGAATTAAAATAATTTGAATTAACTTTTCGACATGTGGGGCCTAAGTGTCATAGACTCGGCTCACATGGACCAAGTCCTGGTGAAAGGCTCGGTGGTGGCGATTTGGCGGTGAGGTGATGTGGCACCCACGTGGCGTGAGTGGCGCCACCGTGGTGCTTACGTGGCGAGGAGCCATGTCGGCGGGGCAGTGCCGTGCGAACCCGATGGTCTCGTGGCGTGCTACACTAAAATGCCGTGAGGGCATGAGGAGGAAGAGGGTGACAAAGCGGTTCGGTGCTCTCACCCAATCGTCGAGATGAGGACGAGGGCGGCGGCGAGAGGAAAGCGGCGGCGCGGTTACATTCAACGGCGACGACGAGCTACGGTGACTCTCCGGCCGGGAAGGTGCGCCAGGACGAGCGAGACATGGCGACTCGAAGGTGGGTTGAGGTGGCGGAGAGTCGCCGATGGCGCGACAATTCGACGACGGAAGCTTGGTGGCCGTGAGCTATTTCTCAAATTCGGCAGTATGGGGAGGAGAAAGGAAGTGGGTGGCGGTGGTGAGTTGGGAGCTCAAAGCGCGCTGAGGCTCCTTTATAGGGGCGGTAGGCGAGAGACGGAGATCGTGGCGGCATCAATGGCGGCGGTGGAAGTGGAGTTTAAAAGGGTTAAAGAGAGGGAAAACAGGCGAGTGAGTCTTGGCGAGAGACGCTGGTTTGATTCTTGCACAAACGCGAAAAAAAAAGTAAAGCGCGGTGTTAATGCTTGAGTGAAGGCGGCCATGGCGGTGGTCTTGTGACGCCTTGAGGAAAACGAGGCGAGGAGAAGAAAGTGACAGAGCCATATGATCATGATCCAATGGCTCGAGCAAACCTGTGGCGTGTGTGTGTGTGGACCGTTGGATTGAAATCCAGCGGTGCCGAAAAGAGGAAGGCGCAGCGTGGAGAGTGGGCGGCTTGGGCTGTGCACATGCAGCGTGAGTAAATGGGCCGACCAAATTTCGGCCCAAACACTGTTTTCGATTTTCTTTTCATTTTCTATTTTAAATATTCAGTTTAATTCATTTCAAATTTTTAGAATATAGCAAAATAATTCCAAAAATTCTAGAAAAATTCTCATAAATTCTTAGAGACATTTTAGACTTAATAAAATTATTTCCAACTTAAACTTGATAATAGATTTTATAGTTAAATTTATTTTAGCTTTAACTAATTAGGGAAAAGTTTTTAAAAATTTCAGAATTTCCACAAAAATAATTAAATTTTAAATTTTCTCTGAAATTTGAAAAATTGGGCTGTTACATGACGGCTCAACTGCGAAGTGACGTTTGGATGGTCCAAACGTTCCTTTCCTTCTGATCGCCTGATTCGATCGAATCGGCTCGCTTTCTTCTTAGCGTTTTTTATCTCAGGACCTCCCCATGGCTGTTTTGCAAGGACCACCTCCTCGATCCTTGCTGGTCTTTTGTAAAGACCACCCTCCTAATCTTGAATATCCTTGACCGTCAGGACCTCCCCGTACCCTTTGATCTAGACCGCTGAGGTCCTCCTGTTTTGAGATCTTGGCCGTTCAGGCTCTTCTTTTGAGATCTTGAGCGCCAGGACCTCCCTTTGCCTTTCGATCTTGACCATTCAGGTCCTCTCCTTTTGATATCTTGGCCGTCGGATTTTCCCTTTTGGGAGATTTTGACCGTCGGACCTCCTGCTCTCGGCGCCTCCTCGGCGCCTTACCTCCTTGCGCTTGGGACCTCTTTTGAGGTCTGGTTCTCTCGTGATTTAAACCTCCTTGGGGTCTAGATCTGCTTGAGGTTGGATCTCCCTTGAAGTCCAGCTATCTTTTGTCTTTTGGACCTCATATCCTTAGGACCTCTTTGTGTTTTGACCTTTGTGGTCTAGACCTCCTGTTGTGTTTGGACCTCCTTTAGGTTCGAGACCTCCTGTTGTGTTTGGACCTCCTTGAGTTCGAGACCTCCTGTTGTGTTTGGACCTCCTTTAGGTTCAGACCTCCTGTTGTGTTTGGACCTCCTTTAGGTTCGAGACCTCCTGTTGTGTTTGGACCTCCTTTGGGTTCAGACCTCCTGTTGTGTTTGGACCTCCTCGGGTTCGAGACCTCCTTGTTGTGTTTGGACCTCCTCGGGTTCGAGACCTCCTGTTGTGTTTGGACCTCCTCGGGTTCGAGACCTCCTTGTTGTGTTTGGACCTCCTTTGGGTTCGAGACCTCCTGTTGTGTTTGGACCTCCTCGTGTTCGAGACCTCCTGTTGTGTTTGGACCTCCTTAGGTTCGAGACCTCCTTGTTGTGTTTGGACCTCCTTTAGGTTTAGACCTCCCTTTTGTGTTTAGACCTTTGCGTCTAGACCTCCTTTTGGTCCTAGGACCTCCTCATGAGACCTCCTTCTTGGACCTCCTCCTTGGACCTCCTATTTGGACCGTGGACCATGTCCTTTGGTGGTCTGCGCACCTTTTGATCGCCCTTTTGGCGGTCTTAGTGCATTAATGTGGGTGAGTCACATTAAATCTTTCACCTACCTTGTACTCTTTTTCTACTTTGTGTCACATCCCTTGCTTTCTTTATTTCTTTTAGTACCTTGTGGCGGTGTGCCCTTGTCCTAAAACCTTGAACACAGTCGCTTCTTTGGGTTGGTGCTCTGTTCCCCTTGCTCTTTAAATAGAGCACCGGAGAACACCGCCGCCTCCTGCTCCCTCATTTCAACTCCTCGGTTTCTTCGACTGGTGGATCTCCTCCTCCTCCTGTGGATCTCCTCTTCTCTCTTGGTTTTGAGTAAGTTCTTTTGGTTTTCTTGGAAATTATTTGCTTATTTGGTTTCTTTTGCGACGTGTAGATCTCGGGTGATCGTTGAGAAACTCGTGAATCAAGCTCCTTGGTAGAAGCTTTTCTCTCTCCAACAGAGGCAAGTCGTGGACCTTGATCATCCTGATCCCGTTTTGCAAAAGTATTTTAATTTGTTAAACTTGCATGGCTATCTTTATAGAACCTGGTTTGGGCAGTAGCTATATCCCTTGTTGACATTATGCCTCCTTTGTGTGCTTGAACTCAACATGTTGACATGAACTCTTTGGACACCTAGGATGGGTATTTTAGTTGGTATCTTCTGTTATTACCAACTTGGGACCGATAGCTTAATGCTTAGTATTGTCGTAGAACCGTGGGTCTTGGGGATCATGCTTCATCAATCAATAAACTTGACTAATGATCTATGGAATCTGTGGTCGGTGCATTGTTAATGACTATGGCGGGATGCCTAAGTTGTGTTGATCGTGGTGCGAGATCACATTAATAATTATTGTGCCAAGGCTGGGTGGTCTTTTGGCGAGGTTAATTACAAAATGTTTTGCTTGGGCAAGAAGGTCGGGAGTGAGTAGTGGATGCTTCATTTTGGGGTTGTGGATGTCTTGCTGAGCACAATTAAGGACTTAACTTTGTGTTCTGTTGATCAGGGCCAATCGGTGCAACCACAAGATCACTTTATGGGGGTGGTGCAGGCTGAATAATTAGCAATGAGATGGCTTGGTGTTTGTTGTGGTTGATCGTGTGAGGCCGCAAGAGAGGGCACCCATAACCTGCGGACTTCTAGACCAAAGGGGGAATTATAAACCTTAGCGGGCAGCTCAAGTCATTTCAAAGCTTTGTAAAGGCCTTGCCGCTCTCTAGGCGCTCACCTTCTAAGTGAGCAAGGGTGGCCGGAACCCGCCCCGCTAGAGGACCGTGGATTGTGGGTAAAGTTGTACACCTCTGCAGAGTGTAAAATCTATTGAATAGCCAAGTCCTTGGTTATGGACATGCCCGTGAATATGGTGCAAGGGGTAGCTTTGTGAAATTGTGTCCTGGGCGCCTGCGAGAGATCGTGGCTTTGCCTCGAAGAGACCTTGGCCGGCTTTAGAGGGTCATGGTTGGCTCGAGATGAGGTCGAGGCGGGTTGGGAACTCTGGGCGGGTGCTCGGGGTGGGCGTGGTGAGGTCTGGTCATGGGTGTGACCAGACCTCCCATGGTTGGTCTTTGGAACTTTGGAGTGGGTGCTCGAGTGGGTTTTGGGAGTGGCGGGTGCTCACGACCTCCTCGAAAACAAATGTACTTATGTATTATTGTTTTAACTTGAGCTTTTCAATCTACTTATTACTTATTGCCAAACACTGCTTTATGCAATTAACCTTACAGCTCTCTTTTGGCAAGCCTTGCATAATTATCTAATGCATACATTCCTCACGGCTTCTTGAGTACATTCAATGTACTCATGGCTTTTGCCCTCTGTTCATATCGGCATTGCAGGAGGTTCGAGGAGCTCAAAGCTCGATGAAGAAGAGGTCTTTGGAGACCTTGAGACCTAGGGGCGTCCTCCACTCGATAGCGATGGGTGATCGGTTGGACCTATCGTTGAAGCTTTGCTTTCCACTGTTCTTGTTATTCCGTTGTAGCCCTTGAGGCATCTCTGTAAAGCTTGGCGGTTTGGTCCTTAATATATTTATATTTATTGTTTTGTCTCTTGCTCCTCTTAGCTTGTGTATGGATTTGATTACACTTGTCTTTGGATCTGTCGAACTAGCCAATCTGCTCTGGGACTAGCTCGGTGCAGGGGTAGGACCTCCGGGAGGTCCTCGGGACTTAGCTTTGGGAGGTCTGTCGGACCTCTCTGTGATATACTAAGAGGTGCTACCAATCGGTGGTTGGCCAAGACCTCCAGGAGGTCTGAAGACCTCTGGGAGGTCTGAGTGGACCTCGGCCGGTGGTTGGCCACGACCTCCAGAGGTCTTGCAGACCTCTGGGAGGTCTGGTAGACCTTCCTCGAAGTACCGCAAAAAAAGAGAAAAAAAGGGTCCTCCGGACCTTTCTTTGTAGATATCACAGGTGGTTAAATCACAGGTGGTATCGAGCTCCATATCATTGTTGGGCGTAACCTTAGTTAGCATGGTCGTTTTAGTTTGTTTCAAAACTATTTTCTAAATCAAACCAACTTAAAAGCTGGCTTAGTGGTTCTCCTCTTGTCTTGTTCTACTCTAGTCTCATCTTGCTTCAGTCTTTTCTCGTGTTACTCTATTCTTTCTTATCTCCTGCTCAGATTCTCGAACCTTATCCTTTCTGGAACTTTAATTTGAATTTAATTTGACCTCCTTACCTCGAGAACCGCTATAGGACCGAACCCTCGTGTCCTAGTCTTTGCCAACTTAGCGGTTGGTGTAGCTGGTGGCTCCTGGTTTCTCAAGAGTTGCGTTGCCAGAATAACCTAGGTGTTGGATGCCAAGCTTGGTAGCTTGAAAGAAGCCTTTTTGAATTGATCTTGAGAATTGGAGATTTTGGGGATTCTTTGCTAAGATGAAGGTTTTAAATGGATCCTAGGAGATGTATGATTGTGAGTTCTTGATGGGATTATTGAAAGATTTTAGACTTTCATCGATTCTAGAGTGAATTATAGCGTTTGGTTGGAAGCTTGATCTGAGTATGGACTTTGTGTCCGAGGTTTACCCTTGATGGCGATATAATTATAACTTTTCTTTGGATAATTGGTGAAAATGATTGGTGGATCAATCAAAGATTGTGTATTAAAGGAAGACTTTCGGGAAAACCTACCTAATTGTTGGATTTTGGTGAATCGAGGAGGTGATTCTAGGTCTCTTAATCTGAAAGTGATGGTTGGATTGAGAATCCTTTTGATATGGAACAAAGGAGCATGCAATTAAAGTGCGAATTGTGGATTTGCTTGCCGACCTAGGTAGAAATCAAGAATCTTGTTGATTTACCAATATTCGGGAGATTAATTGTTTGGTGGTTGTTCTAAATGGATGTCTTTAAGATAAGTCATTTGGTGGACCTCCTTAATCATAGGTTTAGGACCTAGCCAAGTTAGGAAGGCCGTTTCTGGCTCTTGGCTAGCACCCAACCCTTGGTGGTGGCAAGTAACTCTGAGAAAAGAGCTGCTTGGGAGAAGTGGCGGCGTTGTCCTTGCTCTCCAAGGACATCCCATCGACCTCTTGTTGTTAGGAGTTTGTTAAACACCCCAAACCCCTTTAGTCGTTGTTCTTTGGTTTTCTTACATTTAGTGGTCCCCGAGTTTTGTTTAGTTAGTTAGTGCAATAAGAGCTCCATGGGAGATCCTATTGTGCCTTCTGCCTCTTTTGGCCCCTTGGCCTCTTGTTTCCTCGGGTTTAACCTACCTTTCCCGACTAGGATGCTCCATCTGGCTCCCTCGTTCTTTCTCACCTAAGTGTTCTTCCCTCTCTTCCTTGGTGCTTCTCCTTCTTATCCCTTAAACTTTGGCGAGTTTGTTCCAAGATGGACCCGTCTAGATCCTCAGCAAGCCTTAGTGAATCAGAAGGCCCCAATGCCGGTATCGACCCTACTGCACCTCCTCCTCTGGCAGCCCCTGCAGATCCAAACTTGAATCAGTTTTTGGCGGCTCGGACTCGGTTGATGAGCACAAGTGATGCGAATATGAATCAAATGATGGCTCAACAGAATCAAGTGCAGCGAGCCCTAGTTAGCTTGGTGGTCGTGAAACCAAACCATTGTCGCCCTCACGACAATGGTGAACCAAACTTCATGATGCACTTGACTCTACCACCACCCCACCATTTCACTCTGGAAGCCGGGACCGAAGGGCCAAGTTCCAAAGAAGTTCACCCGAAGCGTTCAACTCGAAGCTCCTTGTGGTCAAGCGGGACCTCGGGCTCAAGAGAAAGAGGATAAATCAAGATCAAGAAGGCGCAAGTAGCCACAAGACTTGTGAGAAGCGACCTCGGCTCAAGAAAACTCCAACAGCTTGATGTCAAAGCCCTCAAAATCAGCTTTTTACCCAATGATGCGAAGCCTCGAGACAATCTTGATGATCGGACTTTGCAAAATAAGACCTCGAGGCGAAGTTCAAGTTTTCGTTGTCAAGAAGTGGGCCATTTGCGGCCGATGCACCAAAAGTGGTTCGGCGCTCTATCCGAAGCGACCTTCCGAAGCCACTCTAATTGCTACAATAACCCCAAAGAAGGTAGAAGAAGCAATGAAGGTTTTGTCTCGATTGTGGGCCCTCGGGAGCTTGGATTTGCGGGGCGCAAGAAATCGGTGTCTGACATTCTCTACCGGTTTATCATTCCCGGCTCATCCTTGAGAAGCCAATCACAAAAGAAGTCCTTGTGCCTCGGATGTTACCTGTTTTGTTGCCGGAGAAAGGACACTTCGCCCGACAAATGCCCGCCAAAAAGCTTCATCAATGAACCTCCGCAGATCTTTAGGACAAGTGTATCACAACCTACTATTCATCAAGGACTTCCTCGGCGAGCTAGGATTTCTGCGAGACGTCGGACCTAAGACCTCCTATCACCCTCGGAACCTCGGTGGCAAGCACCTCCTTCCACTATTCCTCGGGGTGATCATACCATGGACAACAAAGAAGACCCAACAAAAACCCAAAAGCGCCAAGTCCGCCCAAGGAATCCAAAGTGTTTGAATGCGGCGGTGGGGTCATTTACTTTGCCGATGCCCTCGTCCCCTGAAGAAGGTAGCTCCTCCCGAGCTTCAAGTCAAGTCCTCGAGACCTCGGTGAACCTTGCAACCTGTTCCTTTTGAATTTGCCTGGAGTTCCTCCCTTTCCTTGTTTTGCTTCGTGTTATTTTTGGCCCAAAGCTTGTTCTCTGGACCACCACCCCTTTGTTTGACTCTAGGGGCTCAAACCTCCTTTGTTGGTTCGAATCTCTTGGGTCCATCTAAACCTCTTCATGCTTGTTTGGACCTCTTCTTTGCTACTTTGAGCCTCCTGCGTTCAATTGGTCTCCCTAAGATCAATTGAACCCCTTGAATCCTTTGCATCTCCCTTAAGCTGGGATCTCTCCTCTCTTTTAACCGCACCACCTCTGCGGGTTTGAATCTCTCTAATGTTTAGACCTCCTCTTGGTTTGAACTTACCCTTGGTTCGACCTCTTGTCTTTTGGGTCACAACCACCCCTTGGCTCTCGGCTCGAGTTTGTGTTTCAAACCCTTTTTGTTTTCAAGAGCCTGTTTGGCCCAATTTGTCCCTTCCTTGGACCTCCCGTGTTCTCGTGGACCTCCTTACATCCTTGTGAACCTTGTTTTGAATCCTAAACCATCCAGGATTCCCGTAGGATTCGGACCTTCTCTGTAATGGGCGTTTTTGCTCGACCCACTCTGGTGAGTCCTCAGTCACAGTAATAGTTTGGTTTGACCCACTCAAAAGAAAGTTTCTTGAAGAGTGGGTGAAACCCGTTCCCTAACCCATTCTCTAGTCGGCCGAATCTGGGGTCGAGATTCCTTTAAGGGAGTAGGTTTGTAACGTCCGTTTTTCGAAATTTTGAAAAGCTTGTAAAAATAATAACCATTCGCTTTTGTTGGGAGTTCAAAGCTTAATTTGAAGATTTGAAATTTGGAGGTTTAACTTGAACTAACCAAACTTCAAATTAATCCCTTCTGGTTGAGGAGTTATTCTTTGTTCTTTGGCTTTTAGCCTCTTTTCTCTTCTGGCCTTGTTTGTCCTCGGGATAGTCTCTCCTCCTTTTGGACACATCCTCTCTTGGGTCCTTCCTTTCGCCCAGACCTCCTCCCAGCCGGACCTCTTTATAGGTTCAACCCCTTCTGTTCTCTGGACCTCTCTTTGTAATCTTCTGTTTGGATCTCCCCTGTGTTCATACAGACCTCCCCCTTGTTGAGATCTGGCCGTTAGGACCGCCTCTCTGGAGATCTTAGCCACTCAGACCTCCCCCTTGTTGAGATCTGGCCGTTAGGACCTCCTCTCTAGAGATCTTAGCCGCTCAGACCTCCCCCTTGTTGAGATCTGACCGTTAGGACCTCCTCTCTGGAGATCTTAGCCGCTCAAACCTCCCCCTTGTTGAGATCTGGCCGTTAGGACCTCCTCTCTGGAGATCTTAGCCGCTCAGACCTCCCCTTGTTGAGATCTGCCGTTAGGACCTCCTCTCTGGAGATCTTAGCCGCTCGAGACCTCCCCTTGTTGAGATCGACTGCTAGGACCTCCTCTCTGGAGATCTTAGCCGCTCAGACCTCCCCTTGTTGAGATCTCGACCGTTAGGACCTCCTCTCTGGAGATCTTAGCCTCAGACCTCCCCTTGTTGAGATCTGGCCGTTAGGACCTCCTCTCTGAGATCTTAGCCGCTCGAGACCTCCCCTTGTTGAGATCGGCCGTTAGGACCTCCTCTCTGAGATCTTAACCGCTCAGACCTCCCCTTGTTGAGATCTCGACCGTTAGGACCTCCTCTCTGAGATCTTAACCGCCGAGACCTCCCCTTGTTGAGATCGACCGTTAGGACCTCCTCTCTGGAGATCTTAGCCGCTCAGACCTCCCCTTGTTGAGATCTCGCCGTTAGGACCTCCTCTCTCGAGATCTTAGCCGTCCGTGTCCTCCCTTCGTTGGATCCAAAGGTCCAGACCTCCTCGTGCCCAAGACCTCCTTAGCGCTTGGACCCTCTTTGACTCTTGTGGTCAGACGCTTAAGGCTTTGCCTTTCTCACCTAAGGGCCGTCCGATCTAAATCGAGCGGCCTAGCCTTCTTGGTTCTGTTAGCTCGGTCGAACGGCCCCTCGTTCGCGCCATCCGATCTGGATCGACGGCTCAAGCGGAAGTGACGTTTGGATGGTCCAAACGTTCCTTTCCTTCTGGATCGCCTGATTACGATCGAGCGGCTCTGCTTTCTTCTAGCGTTTTTTGATCTCGGGACCTCCCCTGGCTGTTTTGCAAGGACCACCTCCTCGATCCTTCTTTGGTCTTTTGTAAAGACCACCCTCCTAATCTTGAATATCCTTGACCGTCAGGACCTCCCCGTACCCTTTGATCTAGACCGCTGAGGTCCTCCCGTTTTGAGATCTTGGCCGTTCAGGCTCTTCTTTTGAGATCTTGAGCGCCAGGACCTCCCTTTGCCTTTCGATCTAGACCATTCAGGTCCTCTCCTTTTGATATCTTGGCCGTCGGATTTTCCCTTTTGGGAGATTTTGACCGTCAGGACCTCCCTGCTCTCAGCGCCTCCTCGAGCGCCTTACCTCCTTGCGCTTGGGACCTCTTTTGAGGTCTGGTTCTCTCGTGATTTAAACCTCCTTGGGGTCTAGATCTGTTTGAGGGTTGGATCTCCCCTTGAAGTCCAGCTATCTTTTGTCTTTTGGACCTCATATCCTTAGGACCTCTTTGTGTTTTGACCTTTGTGGTCTAGACCTCCCTGTTGTGTTTGGACCTCCTTTGGGTTCGAGACCTCCTGTTGTGTTTGGACCTCCTTGAGTTCGAGACCTCCTGTTGTGTTTGGACCTCCTTTAGGTTCAGACCTCCTGTTGTGTTTGGACCTCCTTTGGGTTCGAGACCTCCTGTTGTGTTTGGACCTCCTCGGTTTAGACCTCCTTGTTGTGTTTGGACCTCCTCGAGTTCGAGACCTCCTGTTGTGTTTGGACCTCCTCGAGTTCGAGACCTCCTTGTTGTGTTTGGACCTCCTTTGGGTTCGAGACCTCCTGTTGTGTTTGGGCGTCCTCGTGTTCGAGACCTCCTGTTGTGTTTGGACCTCCTTAGGTTCGAGACCTACTTGTTGTGTTTGGACCTCCTTTGGGTTTAGACCTCCCTTTTGTGTTTAGACCTTTGCGGTCTAGACCTCCCTTTGGTCCTAGGACCTCCTCATGAGACCTCCTTCTTGGACCTCCTCCTTGGACCTCCTATTTGGACCGTGGACCATGTCCTTTGGTAGTCTCACGCACCTTTTGATCGCCCTTTTGGCGGTCTTAGTGCATTAATGTGGGTCGAGTCACATTAAATCTCGCCACCTACCTTTGTACTCTTTTTCTACTTTTGTCACATCCCTTGCTTTCTTTATTTCTTTTAGTACCTTGTGGCGGTGTGCCCTTGTCCTAAAACCTTGAACACAGTCGCTTCTTTGGGTTGGTGCTCTGTTCCTTGCTCTTTAAATAGAGCACCGAGAGGGCACCATTGCCTCCCTGCTCCTCATTTCAACTCCTCGGTTTCTTCGACTGGTGGATCTCCTCCTCCTCCTGTGGATCTCCTCTTCTCTCTTGGTTTTGAGTAAGTTCTTTTGGTTTTCTTGGAAATTATTTGCTTATTTGGTTTCTTTTGCGAACGTGTAGATCTCGGGTGATCGTTGAGAAACTCGTGAATCAAGCTCCTTCAGCCGAAGCTTTTCTCTCTCCAACAGAGGCAAGTCGTGGACCTTGATCATCCTGATCCCGTTTTGCAAAAGTATTTTAATTTGTTAAACTTGCATGGCTATCTTTATAGAACTGGTTTGGGCGGTAGCTATATCCTTGTTGACATTATGCCTCCTTTGTGTGCTTGAACTCAACATGTTGACATGAACTCTTTGGACACCTTAGGATGGGTATTTTAGTTGGTATCTTCTGTTATTACCAACTTGGGACCGATAACAATGCTTAGTATTGTCGAGAACCGTGGGTCTTGGGGATCATGCTTCATCAATCAATAAACTTGACTAATGATCTATGGAATCGTGGTCGGTGCCATTGTTATGACTATGGCAGGATGCCTAAGTTGTGTTGATCGTGGTGCGAGATCACATTAATAATTATTGTGCCAAGGCGGGTGGTCTTTTGGCGGGGTTAATTACAAAATGTTTTGCTTGGGCAAGAAGGTCGGGAGTGAGTAGTGGATGCTTCATTTTGGGGTTGTGGATGTCTTGCTGAGCACAATTAAGGACTTAACTTTGTGTGCATTGATCTGGGCCAATCGGTGCAACCACAAGATCACTTTATGGGGGTGGTGCAGGCTGAATAATTAGCAATGAGATGGCTTGGTGTCATTGTGGTTGATCGTGTGAGACGCCAGCAAGAGGGGCACCCCATAACCTGCGGACTTCTAGACCAAAGGGGGGAATTATAAACCTTAGCGGGCAGCTCAGAGTCATTTCAAAGCTTTGTAAAGGCCTTGCAGCTCTCTAGATCGCTCACCTTCTAAGTGAGCAAGGGTGGCCGGAACCCGCCCGCTAGAGAGACCGTGGATTGTGGGTAAAGTTGTACACCTCTGCAGAGTGTAAAATCTATTGAATAGCCAAGTCCTTGGTTATGGACATGCTCGTGAATATGGTGCAAGGGGTAGCTTTGTGAAATTGTGTCCTGGGCGCCTGCGAGAGATCGTGGCTTTGCCTCGAAGAGACCTTGGCCGGCTTTAGAGGGGTCATGGTTGGCTCGAGATGAGGTCCAGGCGGGTTAGGAACTCTGGGCGGGTGCTCGGGGTGGGCGTGGTGAGGTCTGGTCATGGGTGTGACCAGACCTCCCACTGCTGGTCTTTGGAACTTTGGAGTGGGTGCTCCAGAGTGGGTTTTGGGAGTGAGCGGGTGCTCACGACCTCCTCGAAAACAAATGTACTTATGTATTATTGTTTTAACTTGAGCTTTTCAATCTACTTATTACTTATTGCCAAACACTGCTTTATGCAACTAACCTTACAGCTCTCTTTTGGCAAGCCTTGCATAATTATCTAATGCATACATTCCTCACGGCTTCTTGAGTACATTCAATGTACTCATGGCTGTTGCCCTCTGTTCATATCGGCAAATGCAGGAGGTTCGAGGAGCTCAAAGCTCGATGAAGAAGAGGTCTTTGGAGACCTTGAGACCTAGGGGCGTCCTCCACTCGATAGCGATGGGGTTGTCGGTTGGACCTATCGTTGAAGCTTTGCTTTCCACTGTTCTTGTTATTCCGTTGTAGCCCTTGAGGCATCTCTGTAAGAAGCTTGGCGGTTTGGTCCTTAATATATTTATATTTATTGTTTTGTCTCTTGCTCCTCTTAGCTTGTGTATGGATTTGATTACACTTGTGCTTTGGATCTGTCTTGAGCTAGCCAACTGCTCTGGGACTAGCTCGGTGCAGAGGCGGGACCTCGAGGAGGTCCTCACGGACTTAGCACAGGAGGTCTGTTGGACCTCTCTGATATACTAAGAGGTGCTACTAATCGGTGGTTGGCCAAGACCTCCAGGAGGTCCTGAAGACCTCCTGGGAGGTCCTGGTGGACCTCGCTGGTGGTTGGCCACGACCTCCAGGAGGTCTTCCAGACCTCTTGGGAGGTCCTGGTAGACCTCCCTCGGGAAGTACCGCAAAAAAAAAGAGAAAAAAAAAGGGGTCCTCCCGGACCTTTGCTGTATATCACAGGGTGGTTCGTCACACAATTAGACCAAGAAATTCTACCACATCACCTTCCTCCCTTTCTCCACCCTCTGTTATCCTAGCTCTCGTTCAGTGGCTTTCCAGGGAAGACCTTGTGCTCACGACCTCCCCTCCATCCATTGCTTCTTCTTGTCCCTGGTAAGTCCTCTGGTGGTCCGCTTCACCCTTATTTTTGTCACCACATTGAGCTGGTCGTGTCCTTCACAGGACCTCCCCTGGTGGACATCTTCTCGGATTCTATGGCCCTCGTGTGAGGACCTCCCCTCTGGACTTTCGCGCAAGAACCATTGCCTCGGGACCTCTCGCCTCTCGCTAAGCCACTCCCTTGGGGTCTTTTACTAAAGACCACCCTCCTCCTGGTAAGCTTAGACCTCCTCCAAAGAACCTATTCTAAATACAGTACTCTTCTGTTAATTGAGTTTTGAGGTTCCTCTAGAGTTCTTGTGATTCTTTATTCGGATCTTTGTTGGTTCTTTATTTGAGCGTTGTTTGAATGTGTTCTTTTGACCGTGTAGATCTTGACGTTCCTGAGATCCAGAGCTGTGAGAGAGAGTAGATCCTTAAGCTATCAAGCAAGAGGCAAGTTACACTCTTGATCATATTGCACCCAATACTTCAACTTAATTATGTTCAGTTTCAAAGTGTAATGCATGCTTATTTTTACCAAGTATTTCAATACCTGGTTTAAATTCATAGTTATACCTACTTCCTTTGTATGGCCACTGTTGACTTTGGACTAAACTCATTGTCACCTTTAGATCAAAATTGGGTCATGCAATAGTATGAGCCCAACCATTTGAAAAACTTGTGCTTAGTCAGGCTTAGACCAAAAATATTGATTTGGGAAAATCTTTACCAACTTGACCAAATATTGCTTAAAATATTTTGACCATGACATTGGGGTGTCATGGGAATATAAAAAGGTTGCTGGGGAAGCAAAGAAAATGAAAATGGATTGAGATCGCTAATTGGTTGGCTTGGTTGGTGCAAGTTTATGCACGGATCGTGCCTTTATGGTAGATCGATGCCCTTGGGTTTGTGGAAGTCGCCCTAGTCATTTGAGGACCGGTCTTTGAGCGACCGATGCCAAGCCTATAATGGGCTATGCCACAATCGTGCAACCACATGTCTCCAGAATGGGGCGTGGGACCTGGCTGAGTAATTTGCAAAACTTCACCATATCTTTGCTCCATTGGAGGTGTGGGAGGCCTTATATGGCCAATGGTCTTTTATAACCTCATTGTTCCCCTTTGGTGCAAGAGGGGCTTCATTTGGATTGCACCATAGGGGGTGAAACCTTAGCAAGGAAAGGTCGTGGTGGAGCAATGCATTGTAAAGGCCTTGTCATGAACTCTAGACCTCTTACCTTGGCGGTGAGAGGTGGCACTCACAAGATGTCTTGTCGGGACCCTGTGTATGCAACCCTAGGACCCTCTGTATTCTACGAACTAGTCCCATGATCAAGAGCTAGCTCACACAGTTGCAACATTGGTGTAATCATAACCACACAACCAAACTAAAGATGAAGCAGACAAATTAATAATATTAAGCAAAAGGGACCTTATGGTCAAGTCTTACAACGTTAGCCACTCAGGGCTAAGCAACAAAAGAGAGCTTGCAGCGGAAACACATCTGGTGGAGGTCACCCAATATGCCCACCGGCAATCGAGTGAGGGACGCGACCTAGTTCGCATAGTCTTCAAAGAAGTCTTCTTCATAGAACTCGAGTTCATTTGGTTCACCCTCCTCTGCTGATTTAAGCAGAGGGTGCAAGGCCATGAGTACTTTGAATGTACTCGACAAGTCATAGTGAATTGTATGCAAGTAATATTTATGCAAGGCTTAACAAGGATAGCTTTATGGCTAATTTGCGGAAAGCATTATTTGACATAAATACAATAAGTAGATTGCAAGGCATAATTTAAAAGACTAATACATAAGTAAGCAATTTTCTTTGAAACAACTAGTGAACACCTGTTCACTTCCCAAACATCAACCAACTACCAGATTCACCAAACCATTCCAACATTTTCGACAAAAGTTCTACCTCTTGCGTGAAATCACCGGGCATGTCCATAGCAGGGGACACGGCTATTCAATAGTTTTACACTGCAGAGGTTGTACAACTTGACCCACAAGACACAATTTCTCTAGTTTGTCCCAATATATCTATGCCACCGCCACTACCTTAGGTAAGCGCCTAGAAACACGTGACAAGGCTTTTACAAAGTTCTGCTTTTGACTCGATTCGACCACTAAGGGGTTACCGTTTCACGGCCCCCTCTTGTGCCGTTCCCAACCAAGACAGAACCGAACCAAGACATTGCCAATTAGTCACCCAGTCTATCCCAATCTAGACATGTGGTTTATGCGGTTGAGGCCCAGATCAATGGTTCAAGGTGAAGTCCTTAGTTGGTTGCTCAGACGAGACGGTTCCACATTCCAAGTGTGCGTTCAAGCACCCACCCTTTCCACCACCCACTCGTCGAGCATAAATCATTTTCGTTCAACTTTGCCAAATGACCACCCTAGTCATGGCACAACATCTTTATCAAAGTGGCTCATACGGTTCCATAAGTTCCATTAGTCAAATTCATCATGTTGGGTTCAACCCGACCAGAGGACCACCCTAGTCCTCGCACACAAATTTTAGTAAGGTGACAACAAATGTCATGGTCTCACACAGACCACACTTCGCATTATTAGCAACACAGGTCGTTACTACACAAGCCACAAACCATGTGCGCTAGGGCAAATCAACCTTTATTGAATCATGAGACCAACGTCTACTAGAGCATGACTAAGCAAATAAACGTGCCCATGTTGGTATTACAATAATATCCAACTAATAATTAACCATCCTAAGGTGTCCAAGGAGTTATGTCATTCAAGGATACATGTCAATTACAAATTAACAAGGAGGCATAATGGCAATTAGGTAATTAACTAAACCCGAAGCCATTTGTTATAAAATTAGCCATGCATGTTTATACTAAACAATATACTTTTATAAAGATGGGATCAACATGATCAATGGTCTATGACTTGCCTTCGTTGAAGAGTAGGGGTGCTTCGATTAAATGAATTCTGCGAAATCTTCCAAAACCTATCTGCCAACAAAGCTAAATAAATAAAACAACTCCAAATAAAGCTCAAATAAATACTAAATAAATACTAATAGGAAGACAAGGATTTTAGATGAATTTAGAAATTTGAATCACTCGAATCGGAGTTCGAATGAAGAAGTTATGGCCAAAGGAAGTTGGAAAATACATAAAATGATGAATTTAGGGAATTTCCTGATTTTCCGGAATTATTTTCCTAAAGGAAAATCAGAAAAATCCCACTCGGTGCTGACTGGGCAGCCACGTCAGCAAAGGGGGTGACGTGGCGCTGACGGGGCGCCACGGTGGCAGCCACGTGGCTTGCCACGTCGGACCCGAGGCGGCGCTCCTTGATCGAGGGTCGCCGTGAACAATGGCGAGTCGGGGCAGGCGAGGGTACCAGCCTTGAAGAGGAGGTCATGGCGAAGATGATGCTCACGGCGAGGATGCGGCGGTTCGGGAGGTCGGCGACGAAGGAGAAGAGTCAGTGAGACCTCGACGTTTATTAGGCTCATAATACTTAGTCATCCAATTGACCCTAGTATTATCAACCAAATAAACCTTGTCTCGAGAGATGTATACTCCCGGGATGCAATATACATACCTCACACCAAAAGAATGTATCAATTCCATACAACACATAGAACATAAGCAACAAACCGAAGTTAATATTAATAAGGAAAAGCTATTACAAAGAGAGGCCCTAGGCCAAATAGCAACAATTCTACAAAGATAACAATGAAGCAAAAGTGCCATAAAGATGGCTATAACACAAAGCCAATCGGTGTGCCTTAACCCTAGGCATCTCGACCGACCGCCAAGCTAGTCGTCAAGAAATCGCAACACGTAGCACAAAAGAGAGGCTCTTGGAGCTCTCCTTCTTCCTCTGCAACAAAAGCCACAAAAATGCCACAACCACGGCGATGAGTACATAAAGTACTCCAAGACTTACGTGTGAGATAACGAGAACTATAAATAGCTACATGCAAACTTTATTTAAGTGGATGAGGCTTTGGACTCATTTTAGCATAAAGCAACATTTATTTGCAATAACATAATAGATTGAAGGCAATTTGACAAAGCATTTTTAAATGTTGAAGTAACAACGAGATAATAACATAGTAACAACAACAAGATCAACACGAAGTGACTAACCCAAGTCACCACAACAATAGCATGAACTCCCGTTCATACCAACCATGTCAAGTTTTAATTAAAGGTTGTAGTCTAGTCTTGAACGACCTTACCAAGCATGTCCATAACCTAGGGCGAGGCTATTCAATAGTTTTATCCTGCAGGTGTACCACTGCACCCACACGTCGCATCCGCCTTTCCTTTACGCACACTTAGAAGGTGTCTTTGCACGCTAAGTCCTACGAGACCTTTCCAAAGGATGAATGCTAATTACGAGCTGCACAACCCACGGGAGAAGGAGACATCACAACCTTCCCTAAGCTAATGCTCCCTCCCACACTATACATATACATTTGTTTTGAAAACACACCAACCGAGCTCGCTCATAATTAACACCTCCTAGAGTACTTAGTCAAGAGGGTTCCATATGCCCTCGCGTGGTTAGTACGCTAAATCGCTGCTTAGTGACCCAAGTACTCGGTCCTTAGGGACCCAGCATACCACCACATCCAAAACCGCACCATCCATCCAATATGCCCAAGTCTAAATCAATCTTTTATTTTCAGTTTTGATTTTACAAATTAATCAAAGCACAAGTGCTGGACATATAGGAGTAATAATCAGTTTTGAGTGATCAAGACCATCGACTAAGTCGATGATCGCCCATTCTACCGATAACTAAGCATGTCTAAGCAATTTAAATCGAAACTACTAAGTGATAGGAGCTCATCCAACGAGCTCCCACCACAGCAAATAACCTAGGCTCATGGTAGTAGAGGATAAACAGTTCCTCAGATTATGCAACTATAGGCTTGCTAGCGACATTTAACACAAAGTAGCATGCATACATAGAAGTAAAACAAAGTATTAAGCTTTAAAGTAATGGGACATGATGGGAAATGGTCAAACTGCTTGCCTTGTTGCTGGCCAAGTTGTGGCAGAGGGTCGCTCTCGGGATCACCACAAATGTCGGCTTCAACGGAAAAGCGAGAAAGAACCGATAAGAACGACGAAAAACAACAAAGACAGCACAACAAACGAACTCCAAAAGCCATGAAAATTTTACAGCAGCAAGACAAAGATTTATCATGAATTTAGCAATAAGAACCAATTGATTTGGATTCTCAATGCAAAAGATATGATGAAATCAATTCTGCTCAGCCTATTAATTAGAAATATGTTACTGTTCATCGCAAAATTTTCTAAAATAGAAGTGAAGCTGAAATTTTTACTGTAAAACCAGCACCTCATGAGATGAATAACACAATTGAGTTCATCTCATTTGGAGCTATTATGCACTTTATATAATTTTTCAAAAACAAGAACTTGAACAAAATCATAATGCACAAGTTCTCATTTTTATAACAGCAACAAGCTCAAAACTAATTTTCACAGTGAGTTCACTAAGAGAGGAAACCAACAAAGTTGGTCTCACCCAAAAATAATCTATAGAGCATTAGTTATGTATTTTACAAGTTAAGCATTGATTTAAGTGTATATTTTAAAGATGGTTTTAAAATCTAATGGCAAACTGTGCTCTGGAGCTGAACTCAACTTACAATCATTTTTGGATTAAAGTCAAGTTCAAGACAGAGCTAACACAATTTGAATGACCTCATTTGGAATTAAAATGAAAAAGATATGAAATTCTAAAGTCTATACCTTATTTCAGTTTAACTAAGACCTCACCGGAATTTCTAAAACCCATAAGGGTATGGGAGGACGTGAGCCACAGATCTTAAATCCAACGGCTCAAGACCTCCCAGGAGAACATCACATACGCCAAGACGTGAAGGTCCAGAGGTCCCGGACCTCTTAGCAACTCACATGCGCGAGGTGAGGGAGGTCGTGGCCGTAGATGGGAAATCCAACGGACCACAACATAGAGAGGAGGTCCTAACGGACCAGATCAAAGGGAGGTCCTCAACTACCGAGATCTTCCAAAGGAAGATCTAAACTACCAAGATCTCCCCGAGGAAGATCTACATCGTCAAGACCTCACGGGGAGGTCCCGGCCGGTCCAGATGTTCCAAGGGAGGTCCTCGATGGTTCAGATCGTCCGAGGAGGACCTTGATGGTCAAGATCTACCCGGGAGGTCATGAACAGGCCGAGATAACCTAGGGAGGTCCTAAGGGAGGTCCTAACGTCCACAGACCTCCGTGGAGGTCAGGACGGCCACGATTGCGCAAGGGAGGTCTTGGGCGCCCGGATCTCCTCGGAGGAGGTCTGACATCCTGCACTCAGCGCTTTAACTTCGCGCCGCGCTAAGACATGAATAAATGCGCTACCGACATCAAGGAGGTCCGCTACTGGAGGTCTTAAATGCACGCATTAAAGGGTGGATTAAAGGCAGTTAAGACATCCAATGATTACAATGATGGGAGCAAATGATTAGCGCAATAAAATGGTGAAGCTTTGTCCTAAAACGACAATGACACGCTCGGGGCGTCGACAAAATCCCGAGCGGAAGAAGTGATCTCGCCGCGATGTAGAGCCCGGCCGAGATCCATAATACCGCGGGGTCCGCAATAACCATGCGCACCCAAAGGTCCTCCTCAACAATGACGGCCTTGAACGCCGTCGGCCGAGAGGTCAAAAGATGACCAAAGACGGCCAAACTACAGCGCAAAATGGAGCTCCGCGCGACAATCAAGCGTGTGCCAAAACTTAAGCTCCGCAACATGCATTCAGCGGGTGCCAAGAACTAAAGGACTAACAGGAGGTACCGGAGGTCCTAAGGTCTTTGGGAGGTCGTGGAGGTGATGACCGGAGTTGGGGAAGACAATGAAGCTTGCACCACTCACGGCACCGGCTCAAGCTCAGCTTTGTCCACCTCTGAAAAATGCCCAAACAAAATAAGTTAGGGTTATTCCAGGAGGTTTGGGGAGCAAGAGTGAGCAAGGTTTGAAAGAGGGAGCCATTTGGAACTCCTAAGCTACCGAGAAGCTCCAAGGTCCTCGACAATGGCAGCCAAGATGGGAGGTGAGTTTGGGGGTGAGGAGCTCAGCCAAACACTGGTATGACAGGCTCCAAGTGTGTAAAGGAAGCCAACGGGGAGCTCTAGTGGACACTTATAGCCTGAGGTGAAGGTTATGAGCTGGGGCTAAGCTCCATGGTGAGCTTAGCCCACGGGTTGGTCCATGGGGTGGACATGACATAAAGTTGACAAGGGCGGTGTGGCCGACTGAAGATGAAAGTCGACCAAGCATTAAATGCGGTCAAGAAAGAGCCATTAGCTGTCAGAGGCTCGGCGCGCGATTAACTCCATCGCTCGAGAGCACGCATGCGCGCCGAGGAAGGAGAAGAACAGGGGAGGTCCTTATGACCGTTGGATAAGACCTGGGGAGGTCCTAACCATCGGATCCAATTTTTGAACCGTTATGTTTTAAGTGGCTGGGAGGAGGTCCCAGCCACACGATCAAGGATGGGGAGGTCGTGGCCCTCCGATTTCCTTAATCGCGAAAACGCACGTGAGGAAAAGGGACAGAGGTCCAAAGCGTTGGATCTCCATCCAACAGTCTGCACCTCCAAGAGGACTTAATCAGCACGCCACCAAAAAGACATGAGGGGAGGTCATGGCCTTTGGATTTAAATCCAAGGGCACCGACACGATGGGAGGTCTCGATATGATGCGCAGCGAGCAAGGGAGGTCGGGACCGTTAGATTTAGATCTAAGGGTTCCATCAAAGGAGGTGGAGGTCTGAGCTTGCATAACGCACAAGGGAGGTCATGGCCTTTAGATTTAGATCTAAGGGCTACGATCTCACGTCTTGCCGGGAGGTCTCAGTGCGCATGAGACAAAAAGGAGGTCGTGACCGTAGATTTTAATCTAACGGTGCACAACAAAAGATGGGGGAGGTTGTTAGTGCTTGATAACACGGGGAGGTCGTGAGCTGTTGGATTTGATCCAACGGCTACGACCTTGGTTAGGTGGGAGGTTTGTTTAGTTTAGGTTGAGAGGAGGAGGTCAGGGCCATGGATCTTGGATCCAAGGGCTATGACCTCACGCAGCTGGGAGGACCTGACCGAGTATGTTGAGGAGGAGGTCGTGGTGTTGGATTTGATCCAACGGCCACGACCTCAACAAATGGGATGACCTCATTGCGATGGTTTAACAAATCGAGGAGGTCTTTGAAGTTTAACACACAGAGGTCATGACCGTGGATCTTTGATCCAACGGCAATGACCTCATGAGGTGGGAGGTCCTTGCGGTGTTAATCATGAGGAGGTCGTGGTCGTTGGATGTAAATCCAACGGTCATTTGACCGATCAAGGTGGAGAGGAGGTCTGTGAGGTGCGGACACGGTTGGGCTGGACCAACTTTGAATAAGGCTAGCCCAGGGAACAGTGTAGGCTTTTAAATTTTAGTTTTAACAGCTGAAACTTAGCAGAATTATTTGAGATAGCAAATGAACTCCAATTTTAATGAAATTTTTACAGGAGCTTGCTGACAATGAGCTTAACCTTGCATAAAATTTCCAGAGGTTATTATGCAATGCATTTTTCTCAGGAAATTCATGAAGGTTGTTTAAAGGATTGTTTTGCCTCCAAAATTATCAACAAGTGTTATAACTCATGATATTTTTCAGAGGGTCCCATATCAGTTTTTGGGACCAAGGAAAATATATTCCAAATGTTTGGCACAAGATTTAAGATAATTGGAAAATGAGTTTGATTTTTGGTCAACAAGAGCTTTGTGTTTTTGGATTACACAACTCTTGGACAAGAATTACATAAGATTTTAGGGTTTTTCAAGATGTGAGAAAAAGTTTTAATTTCTACACATATAATTATACTTGATTAACCCTAATTACACAGTTGGGATGTTACAAGAGCGGCGGAGGCGGCGGCTTGACGGCGACGGCGAGGTTCCGGGACGCCCGGGATGGGGGCGCGCGCACGGATCGCCTCAACAAGGCAGGCCGGGAGGTGGTGACGACGGCGGCGGAGGGCGCTTGACGACGGCAGCGGGCGGCGGAACTCCACGGCGGCGACGGTGCAGCTTCAAATCCGCGAGGCCGGAGGGGAGAGGGAGAGAGGTGAGGGGAACGAGGAGGAGCTCAGGGCGGTCCCGGGCGCTTAAATAGGCGGAGGGGAGGCTTGAGCTCTCATGGCGGTTTTAATATACAAGGCTTGTGCAATGGGAATGCGGAGGAGGGGGCAGAAGGGGGCACGAGGTGCAAGGAGGCGGGAAGGGTGGCGCTTGAACCTGGGGACACGGAGGGCTAGGGCGGCGAGGGCGCGCAGGACGAGAGGCGGGTCTCAAGGGCGAGGGAGCGAGGCGCGGGAGGAGGCGGGAGGTAGGGGATGACCCAAGGGGGTGAGGCCGACAGGCGGGCCCAGTGTGCGAGAGAGAGAGAAGGGTGACACTGGAGGAGATCCGTCCGATCCAAATCGGACGGTGGAGAGGAGGAGGCGTTCAGAGCGGGCCAGCAGGCTGTGAAGAATGGGCCGAGGAAATCGCCCAAAGGAAAAGGAGGAATTTCTAAGGCTTTTTTTTTTTAGAAAATACCGTAAAAGCAAAAGGAATTTTAGAAAATAGTTTAAGACATCCAAAATTCTTGGAAAATTCACAAATCCCTTGAATTATTTAGGACTTAGTAAAAATATTTTCAAATTTCACTATTGCTTTTAATTTTGGCAATTAATTATTTTTAACATAAGGCCAAGGAAAACCAAATTAAAATCCAACTAAACTCACTAAACCAACTTTAATTAGTTCAAGTTTTTATTAATTCAAATTAAACCACTTTTGAAATTCTAAATTACAATTTAAGCTTGAGCAAATTAATAAAACCAAATGGTTCCTTTTTAAGGTTTTCAAAATTTTCAAAAAGGCCTAAAATAGGGATGTTACACATGCCAAACAAACTAGAGTAATCATGTCATGTGGGTAAAGTGTACAACCTCTCGCAGAGTTAAATCTATTCAATAGCCGTGTCGCGGTCATGGGCGTCTTGGCAAAGGCTACTCGAGAGTTAGATGTTGGTTTTGGGTTTTTAAAATGTTTATCAAATCTGCTTTTTGGGATTGCTATCCCATGGGTTGGGCGAGGAGCCTTGTGACAGAGGGTATCCTTCACCACTTGTGATGAATGAATATCCAACTGAAAATGATTTACTAAATGAATTTTATTTACTATATGATGCTTTGGAACTTATCTCGGTAATTGAAATAAACATGGCTTTACGCAAATTAACCATAATAAGCCTTCCATTGTGATATCCATTTATGCATGTCATTTTGTTATCTGACGGGTGTAACTTGCGAGCACGGTTGTTGTGCTCACTCTTGCTTGATGCTGTCTTTAGCAGGTTATGGAAGCTTTGGGTGACCAGTTTTGTGGACCAAGTGGTCCTGATCGACTAGGATTGCGCCCTCCAGCCGGTTGCCTGTGGTGTATCGGGTGGCCCATGTGTTTATTTTACTATGTTTTGCCTACTGGCTTGTAAGCTCTCTTGTAAACAACTCCTTTGGTCATTAATAAAGCTTGTGTTGTTGCTATGTTACCACTGTTGTTGCTGTGAAGAGCTAGCCATGATCCTTGGGACTGGCTCAGTTCACATAGAGGACCTTGGAGAGCTCCCAGTCCTCCACGTTCACTCCATGGCTGGGTCGTGTGTGGTTCGGTGGTGGCCTCAGTCCTCCACGACCTCCTCTGGTGGTCGCGGGTGGACTTGAGATGCCCACAGACCTCCACGAACACCCTTGGTTTGGCCGTGGCGAGCTCTCGGTGCTCCTCGGCTCCTAGACCCTCTCGGGTCATGTTCTCCTGGACCTCCAGAGGTCTGCTGACCTCCCGGGAGGTCTTAGGACTGTCCGAGAGGTCCTTTGTGGACCTCCTGGGAGGTCCTGATGGACTTTCCAGAAGGTCTGAGAGGACCTCTCGGGTGCCCTAGAGTTGGGTCGTTACAGGTGTTGCACCTGGGATTTTTATGGTAAATCAAGCACCTCATGAGATGAATAACACAATTGAGTTCACCTCATTTGGAGCTATGATGCATGTTTTATGATTTTTCAAAGACATGCAAAAGAGCACAAATAAAATGCACTCACAATTCTTTTGAAAATAGTGACATGCCTAAATCCTATTCTACCATTTAGTACACTAATGGAGGAATCCAACAAAGTTGGATTCACTCAAAAAAGATCTATAGAGGATTACTTATGCATTTTACAAGTTAATTGCAAATTTTGGAGCAACATTTAAAGTTAATTTTGAAACCAATTTACCAATCTATTTTCTGGAGCTGAACTAAACTTACAACCATTTTTAGATTAAATTTTAGTTCAAACTAGAGCTACCAAAATTTGAATCAACTCAAATGGAGCTAAAATGAAATAGTTATGCATTTTTGAAGTTCATTACCTTTTTCAGTTCACAAATAAACCTATCGGGAATTCCCAAAAATCATAATGACGAGGAAAAGCCTGGGCCATTGATCTTGGATCCAACGACCCAAGATGAGCGAGCCAACGCGACGACGCGCGAGCGAGCGCAACCGAATGTAGGCCATTGAGATCAAATCCAACGGCTCACATGCATCGGACGCTGAGACGTTCGAACGCGCGCGCGAACGCCCGCGACTCTCAGCCGTCGATTCTCAAATGGACGGCTCAGATTGATCTTGCGCAGCGCACGCACAGTGGTGGTTTTAAAGGCGCGGGCCCACTTGCCATTGACTCATTACGGCGCTTAAGGACACATTAAATGCTAACAATGATTTACACGGTGATTAGCCATTAATAGGGGGAGATCTTTGTCTTAACGACAACGGCACAGTGCCGCTGCCGTCCGACAAAATTCCGAGGGCTTCCAGGGCTCGCCGCCAGCGACGTGGACCACGTCGGCGCCGACCAAGGGCCAAAACGAGTCCACAATAGCCACGCGCACACGCTGGTGTAGGTGGCGACCACGGAGGAGGCCCACATCGGCGGCTAGCCGGAGAAAGGCGGCGCGGCAACGCACGACCAAAAATGAAAATGCACGAGAAGCTCCGCAGCGGTTCTGAGAAGCAGTGCCACAGCATCTAAGGACTACCACGGAGGTTACCTTAGCACTGAGAGGCAACGAGGAGGTCGGAGCTGCTCCGACGACGATGAGGCTTGCCGGGCTTGAAGAAGAGGAAGTGGAGGACATGGCCTGAGCAAAATTAACCAGACCGGGTCATCAATAAAGCTTCCATATAGCCCATAGATGGTCCACGAGCAAGTAATTGGAAGATGGAGGACTTACCGGAGCTGAGGAAGAAAGGTGGTGATTTCGGCCGACAACGAACAAATCCCCAAATGTGACCTTCTCTGTGAATGTCAAACCAAATTAGGTTAGGGGATTTGCTTAGGAAGATGAGAGGCACGAGATGACGCTAAAGAATTGATGGAGGAACCACTGGAGCACCGAGGAGGAAGAAGCTTGCTTGCGGCCTCCAATGGCGATTTTAGGGTTTCAACGAATTGAGCTCAACCAAGCACTGAGGAGCAAGGTGAAGCTTAGGAGGTGTTTAAAGGAACAAGAGGAAGATCTTGAGGGGCTTAAGTAGCCAGAGAAGCAAGGGAGGGAGCAACGGCCTTCTCCACGGTCAAGACTACTGCCCAGGACATGCCGAGCGATGGGAGCAGGTGAGGAACAGAGAGAGTGGACTTTCGGGAGCGAACGCACGATGCGCATTTAATGTTGGCAGCAAGGAGTCGTTTAAAGTACTCCATGGAGGTGACCAGACGTTGCCCTCCCCACTGCCATGGCGCATGGCCTTGGCGACCAAGGAAGGAGAAGAAACAAGTCTGCAGCCCACCACCGAGGAAGAGAAAGGAACGCCCGAGTTTTAACAGACACTTCATCGTCGTGCCCAACCACAGTCATGAGTGGGTTGATTTCGACCGTTGGATAATCAAAGGGGGAGGTCGTGACACTCGAATCTGAATCGGGGGCTCCGAAAAGGAAAGGGGGAGGTCGTGACCACTAGATCTTCATCGCACGGTTCCGACAAGGAAAAGGGAGGTCGCAGCCATTAGATTTACATCAGACGATTGCGAAAAGGGAAGGGGAGGTCGCACGCTGAAAGGAGATAGGAGGTCGTGGTCATTGGATTTGCATCCAATGGCACGGAATAGAGGTGGGAGGTCGTGACCGTTGGATTTGCATCCAATGGTGATCAACAGAGGTGGAAGGTCGTGGCCAGTGCGCGCGACGCTGACAAGAGATGGGAGGTCGTGGCCGTTGGATTTCGATCCAATGGCGCACAATGGGGATGGGAGGTCGTGGCCGATGGATTTACATTCGATGGCGCACAACAGAGAGGGAAGGTCGTGGCCGTTGGATTTACATCCGATGGCGCACAACAGAGAGGGGAGGTCGTGGCCATTGCGCACGACGCTCAAAAGAGGTGGGAGGTCACGGCCGCTAGATCTGGATCTGACGGCGACGAAAGGAGATGGGAGGTCATGGTCGCTAGATCTGGATCTGACGGCGATGAAAGCAGAGGGGAGGTCGTGGCCGTGGATTTTGATCCAACGGCACACAACGCCAGCGAGGAGAGGGCTCGCCTGGGATCTGGATTGGGTTCAACCCACTTGAAGGTGGCTCGGACCCAAGGAACAAAGCTCAGTTTGAGTTTAATTTTGAAGGTCGAGTTTGGAGAAATTTTTAGAGGTAGCAAACTAACTCCAAAAATTCCAAAATTTTGATTGGAGCTTCCTCAGTCCAGGATACCAACGCTGTAAGACCCTCAAATATTGGAATGTGCCGAATTAAAATTATACTGGTAACATAATTCTTAATTAAGGAACAGTGTAATTCCCTCATTAAGAATCATACTAGAAGCATAATAATAACAAGTAACAATTCCAATATTCAGGTTCCCGGATATATGTCATGCAATAGTTCCCAGGATTAGTGACTATTGCGCATATATCCTTAAACAACATTGCATCATCCACATACAAGTCATACATTCACATAATTATACATTATAGGTTACATCTTGGTTCGGTTGCTACAGTAACCGATTTTTGCTATAGTAACAAATTACTTTGGTCATCACAAAAGATCAACAGCGGAAGCAAAATAAACAACAAAACCACCAATGGCCCCAATCCCGCAGACTATTGCGTGGAGACTAGAACTAGCTTTACTCGTTAGCGTCACCCTGATCGACGCTAACGGGCATCTCATACAGATAGCCATCCTCACCTGCAACAAGAGGTCATAAACCCTGAGTACGGAAGGTACTCAGCAAGACTTATACAAACTAATAAAAGAAAGTGTTTGATAGGACCTATACAAAGGAATAGAAATTTTACATGCATAAGGATAACTACAGAAGGATTATAATGGTTCGAGTTGCAGAAAGCGATACATCTTAACCTACAGTTGCTAAGTTTTGACAAAGCAATTTTAATAAATCAATTTGGACTAAAACAGCAAGTAAATGAGAGCAAAAATATAAACAGTAACCAATAATAAGTCACAGCTCACTATCAAACCGTGCACAATAACCATCATGCCGAAATAATTCCCAAAACCAAATTTAGAGCAAAGTCTATACAGGTGACATCAATTCAAGTGTCGTCCGTAACCGTGGACACGGCTATTCGAATAGTTTTAAAACCCTGCAGGGGTGTACATCTTTACCCACACGACTTAGTTAGCCCGTAAGCCTCCGGAATAATAGCACACTGCCTTTGGTATGCCGGCCGGGTAGACTAAGATTTGGTATTTTTCAACGAGTTGACACTATTGAGTTGGAATACCCATGTGCGACTGATCCCGCTTAAACAACGACTGATAGCATCTATTCAACTGGGGCCCACATGTTGTGCCGGGAATGCCGACCCAATCAATTAAATGCAAACTCGTGCATAACTGCACATATTAGACCGCAGTCGGGGCCCTGAAGGTACGTACATGCGATGGAACACATCTACGCCCTCACCCTTCTAAGAACATCTGATATCGATATAAACTTCACATGGCATACGACACGACCCGAAGACTTAAGCATATATGCCATATGAAATCAATACACATGTCCTTACTCTCCTGTTTCCAACTCAATAATATTAACCCTTTACTTAACCAAACAAAGGCCCATACAATTGCGTGTGGAAGTACGTTAGCTTGAATTGAAATTTGCCGAGTTCACCCTTAATCAACCTGCATAAGACATCCACATTTGCCAATTCTCGTGCACAAAGGCACCATCACTAGCATCCACTTGTCCAGATTTGAAATCAGTTTAACAGCAAGATTTTAGAGTCATCTCAGATTTAAATAAACTGAACAAAGAATCAAAATAAATGAAAATTATTTATTGTTCCCAGGTTTGACAAGATAAGCTTGCCAAACACTATCGTTCTATGGACTGCATGGCTAAGCAAAATTTAAAACTAAATATTATAATACCACAGACTACCTTAGGTTGAGTGTATGATCAAATTTAAGGTAAGCCACAAGTTCAGGTTGTAACTAACTAAGAACAGATCACAAATAATTTTTAGAAAATTGCATGCAACAGTGTCACTGTATTTTGTAAATCTACAGTTCAAAAGATTAGGATCAACATGGTGCAGAGATGTAGCTTGCCTTGGTAGTAATAAATAACCTCTTGCTCAGGTTCTGGTTGCTCAACAATAGACTCAACAATCTCAGAAGAACCAGAATCTAAAATCAGAAAAATCCAATGAACACAAGAACTGATAGAGGACAAAATAATGAAAAAGAATGTATGATCAAGATGGTAATGCATGGTTAACAATATGCTTAAAATATATCTAACTTACTAAAGATAATAACCCATATTTACCATCTAATGACACTTATTACCCAGATTTAAGTGTAACTTATAGCTACAGTTACAGATTTTTGAAAAACTGAAATTTAGACAGATTGTAAGAAGGAAGTTTGTTGTTATTGAATCATGTACAAGAAGATATTTTTATTTAAGTTGCGATTAACACATAAAACTAAAAGTTTACAACTCCTGAAGCATTAGTTAATATTAATTATCAAAATGAGGTTTCACCCTAAACTATAGTTTCCAGATTTCTGAAAACTAGAATATGACAGATTATAAAAAGAGTGGTCAGTGATCCTAATATGTCTTAAGTAAATTGTTTTTCTTAGACTAAAAGTATTCAAATTGATACTACAGCTTAACTCATCATTTAATAATTCAAGATAACAAGAGTAAAAGACTAGAGGACTTGCTGTGCATGTTGTCGGGATGTCCAACAACAAAAACAAAGCAAAATGACAATTGGCGCTTTTAGGATTTGGAAAAATACACAAAACCAATATTTTAAATTGGAGTTAGAGCTAAACAGGGGAGTAAGTAATACCCTAAACTACCCTTACTAACCCTAATCAACAAGTGCACAGAAAAGAAAGAAGAATTAAGCTCTTGTCGGTTTTGCCCGACAAAACCAACAGAGAAGGGTCTTGTATCAATAAAGTGATCTCGTGACCTTAAGAATCAAAAAGAAGGTCTAGTTATGATGCTAGGGTTTATCTAAGACCCGCATAAGCTGACATGCTAGCAAGAGAAACCCTAATCCTTGAAAACAATATGAAAGACCTAAAAGTTATAAATACAACTTTTCGCTTAAAGCAAGATTGGAGCATCATATGAACATGTGAGTGATTCATGTGAACTAGTGATGTCCTTAGAGAGCTTAAGGTAATGTAGGCAAGATTTAAGCTTACTACCTAGGGTTGGAGAAGATGAAGTCAAGGTCTTGGTCAAAACAAAGAAAGATCCAAAGTTCTTTACACCGTCCCACCAAAACAAAAATGGTAGAACTTAAGCTCTAGAGATTACCCTACACGTTCTTGACAAGGAAAGAATGGAATCCAACTCACCAGGATGAGGTTTCACCAAGGTGGTGTTTCACTGGCTCAAGTCGACAGAGAGCACACCTAGGTCCAACCCTACAAAAGATGCCCAAAATCCACATTAACATGAGATTTAGGCATGCTTAAAGTTGAACCAGGATGAGAGTAAGAAGGCTTCACTGGGAAGGAAGACAACTAGTGGAGTTCTTCTTGGTCAACAATGGCAGAAGCTCCACAGCTAGGGTTTATATAGTGTTAGAGTTCCTAGAGCAAACGAGAACCCTCCAAGCCAATGAGGTGGCAACTAAGGATAAATATCAAGAGAATATTCGTATTTTTCCGGTGCATTACCACCACTCCGGCGAGGATGTCGGTGACGGCGCACAGCAAGGGAAAGAGGAGAAAACGTCGCTGACAAACGGGCCCCAAAGGCAGTCACAGTCACGCACAGCCCATAGCGATCTGCGAAGAACAACAACCGTCTGATTATAACTGAGCGGCTGTGATGAGGTGGTCAAATAACACTGAACCGGTATCTAGCAATATGGGCCGTGCGATCTCAAATGGACGGCTAAGATTTAGGGGAGGTCCGGGTGGTCCGAACGTCACAACCTATAAGGACCGTCCGATTATAACTTCAACGGCCCAAGATCCGTCGTACCGGTGAGCTTCGCCCAAAAGGAAATCACCATTGATCTAAAACCAACGGTGAGATTGATGGGAGGTCCGGATGGTCCGAACGCCCAAAGGCCGTGGTCCATCCGATCAAATTTCAACGGATGTCGCTGGCACCTTCGGTAGGTCCGAACGCCCACTTGATCGAGTCCACACGCTGAGGATCCAACGCTCACACGCTTTTCAATTTCGCCACTTAAAGATGGCATAGCTCGAGGATCGCGCCGCACGCTTTTTGATCCTACGGTCAATATCGGAGGGGCGGATTGGAGTGGTCCGACCGGCCCATTAGATCTGGCCCGTCCGTCGGAAAATCAACGGCGCACGTGCACCCGGGGTTTGTGCTCGCGCCGCGATCGGTGCGCGATCGTTTACGCAAGGTTGGACCTAGCCGTGGGGCCTCGGTCGCTCAAAGGCATAAGGTAAGGTCAATGGCCAAGTTTGACCGATTTTGATTTAAAACTTCACAAGGTTTGACCGGGGCTTAATAAATAGCAAATAAATTTGTAAAAACATGAAATTTTGCAGAATTACTACTTTGGGGTGATATATTCCCCAAATAAATTTTGAAACCATCTGCTTTCTTTTTTGAATTACATAAATAATTCATTTAGGCGAATAGGTTTTGTTTAAAGACAAATATTTTTCTCAAATTCAAAATAATTTCTAAAAATTTAACAAAAATTATTTTTGGCCAAAATAATTCTTCTGGCTTTTAAATAAAATACTTCCCGGTCCTAATACCAGCATTGAGTGGTATTTTCTTCTGAAGCTTTGATCAAGTTGGAGTTTTTGGGTTAGAAATTGGGGAAATTAGGTTGTAGCATAATGCCCAATTTGCCAAAATGAACAAAGGATACTATGAATAGCATCTTATTATCGTTTATTAGGGCGAGGTCATTATAAACCTATCATTTTAAGAAAATCTCGTCCCGAGATTTCTAGTAACTCAGAAGTTGGACAAAGAGGAAGCTGAAATGATGCTTTTAAAAACATAACATCAGTTGTCTTTATTTCTTTCAAAGACAGAAAAAAAGATTTTACATAACAACATAGTGTTGTCATTACATCCTTCCTTTTTACATTGCTTTGTTTAACCTTGCCTTTCTTGATTTAAAGGCAATTCTTAAACAATAAAAAGGTGGGGGTGCTCAATCCTCATCAGATCTTCGCGCTCCCACGTGGCTTCATCCTCTGAATGATTAGCCCACTGAATTTTTAAGAACTTGACAGTGTGATTTTGTGACGACCCACCCCGTGATGTACCGCAAGAGGTCCGGGAGGACCATTTTTTTTTGCGCCAAGTCACCACGGAAAGATGTGGTAGCACCACATGGAGCTTTACCGAGGAGGTGCGGGACCTCCCCGAGGTCTTATGGACCTCCCGAGGTCTTGGTCACCATCGACCTCCCAGAGGTCTTGAGGACCTCCCGAGGTCGTGGCCGCCACCCGCCCGAGGCGCCTCCAGCACATCACTAAGAGAGGTCCCGCAGACCTCCCAAAGCTAAGTCCCGAGGACCTCCCCGTGGTCCTACCCTGCATCCGAGCTAGTCCCAGACAACCGAGCTAGCTCGCACAAGAACACAAGCCAATACCACAACCACGAGGTCAAACAAAGATGAAGCGCATAAATTAAACTTTATATAATAGGACCTTATGGTCAAGCTTGTTAACAAGAGGTCTCGCCATCGAGGGCTTACAAAACCAACGAGGACTTACAACGGCAACAAGGAGCTTTAGGGCTCAAACACCAAAACACGCAAAAGCCATCCAACAAGCACCACAGTCGTCGGGTGGAGGACGCCCTAGGCAATTTTAGTTGTCGAAGAACTCCTCCTCGAAGAGGTCTCAGACCGCCTCAAGACTTGATCATCCTCATAATCTGCTGACACGGGGCTTAAGCCATGAGTACTTGGAATGTACTCAAGAAGTCACAGAGAGCAAAGATGCAATAATATTCATGCAAGGACTTACCAATGGAGAGTCAGATGGTTAGTTTGCGCAGCCGATTTGAACAAAAATAATAGTAATAGATTGAAAAGCAAAGAAGGTAAAACCATAATACATAATAGATTGAAGTTGAAAAGTGGAGGAGCACCACCACATCCACAACCGCACATGGGGAGGTCTGGTCACACCAAAGGGCAGTGTCCTCACCCAACAACCACTCAAGAGCACCCACTCAAGAGGTCCGAGCCCCTCGACCACTACTCCGAGCCAACCCCGACCCTCTAGAGCCGGCCAGGGTCTTTTCGAGGCAAAGCCAAGGCATCTCAACAGAGTGCCCAAATGACACCAAATTTTCAAAAGAACTACCCCTTGCACCATTTTCATCGAGCATGTCCATGACCAAGGACTTGGCTATTCAATAGATCTTTCACTCGCAGAGGTGTACAACTTTACCCACAATCCACGGCCTCTAGCGGACGGGTTCCGGCCACCCTTGCTCACTTCCTAAGGTGAGCAGCCTAGAGAGCCTTGCAAGGCCTTTACAAAGCTTTGAACTGACTAGGGCTGCCCGCTAAGGTTTCGTAATCCTCCAAAGGGTCTAGAAATCCACGGGGTTATGGGGTGCCCTCTTGCGCCAACGAATCACACGCCAACCACAAAATTTCCAAGCCATCTCATTGCTAATTATTCAGCCTGCACTATTCCCATAAAATGATCTTGTGGTTGCACTATTTGGCCCAGCTCAATGCAGACACAAAGTGAAGTCCTTAATTGTGCTAAGGCAAGACTTCCACAACCAAGTGTGCGCAAAGACCCACTACTCACTCCTGCCTTCTTGCCTCAAAGAAACAATTTGTATTAGCCCATGCCAAAAGACCACCCAGCCTGGCACACAATTTTAAACCAAGTGGTCTCACACCATGGTCAACACAAATTAGGCATCCCGCCATAGTCGCCAACAATGGCACCACCACACATTTCATAACTTATTAGTCAAGATTATTAGAGATGAAGCATGATACGCTCAACCACGCTTTCTAAGCAAGGCTGTATAAGACCTACGGCCCCCATGTTGGCAAATAACAAAGAACACCAACTAAATTATCCACCCTAAGGCTCACAAGGTGAACATGACAACATGATGGAGACAAGGTATAAAGGAGGCATAACAGCAAGTAGGCAAGTAACTACAGCCCAAACCATTTTCATATAAACATAGCCATGCATGATAAAGTAAAACCGAAATACATTTACTTAAACTTGGTTCAAGATGATCAAAGGGGGTCTGTGGCTTGCCTTGGTCAAGCAAATGAGAGCCTTCAAGAGAGAGAGCTGGGTCCAAGATCTCCTCAATCTCGTGATCTACACGCACGCAAGAAAACCAAATAAGCAAAACCAAGACCGGCCAAGAACTTCAAAAGAGCTTCTAAAAGAACTTTAAACAAAACTCCACCAAAACCAGATAAACAGTGGCTCGGGACAACAAGGAGGTCCACAAGAAGGGAGGGTGGTCTCTAAGCAAAAGACCAAAGAAAATCATGAGGAGGTTTTTCCAAGGAAGATGCCAACACTTGCGGCTCACTTTGGTGAAACTCCCGAGCACCACCAGAGCGAACAAGGCAGAGCAAGGTGGGCAAAGGAGCAAAAGGTTACAAGAGTTTGCCCACCCAAAGCTATATATAGCCGAGTTGGTAGTGTGCACCACAAGGAAAACCTAGTGACGGTTGGCAATCGAGACTACTTGGGCGTGGCTTGCCCTAAAAGAATTGAATAAAGTACTCGGATGTGATCGCATTTAATGCGACTCAGACACCTATTAAATGCGCATGAGTTCTCGAGGCAAGAGCAATAATTGCAAGGTGGAGAGGGGCCGCAAGTGGGGCACCAAAAGGGTGTACAGTTTGGCCAAGGGTATGGTCCCACCGCAAGGGTCGCTCCCGCAAAAGACCACTGTGAGGTCCTGGGCAAGAGGTCCTCAAAGCTCACAACGAGGAGGTCCTGACACTTAGATCTGCACAAGGGAGGTCTAAGGGTCAAGATTTCAAGGGGAGGACCTCAACGGTCCAGATCAAAGGGTGCAGGGAGGTCCTGACGAGTAGATCTCCAAAAAGGGGAGATCTACGGTCAAGATCTCAAAGGGGAGGACCTCAACGGTCCAGATCAAAGGGTGCAGGGAGGTCCTGACCAACAGGAATATTCAAGGTTAGGAGGGTGGTCTTTATAAAAGACCAGCAAGGACCGGGGAGGTGGTCTTTGCAAAACAACCAGGAGGAGGTCCTGGAAACAAGGAAAACACGCGAAGAAAGTAGAGCCGCTCGATTGAATCCAAGCGCCCAAAAGGAAAGGAACGCTCGACCATCCAAACGTTATTCACAATTGAGCCATCGATTCAGATCGAATGGCACATTAACAAAGGGGCCGTTTTACCAAGCGAATGCACTAACGAGACTAGGCCGTTCGATTAAAATCGGACTAAGAAGGGGAAAAGGGGACGTCGACCGAACTAACGTGTTCTTAGGATCGGGCCATCCAAACCACATCGGATGGTCCTAAGGTTATGAAGGCAAAGCCTCAAGCGATACAGCCACGAGAATCAAAGATGGGTCCAAGCGCTAAGGAGGTCTTGGACCTAAGGAGGTCGGAACCTTTGGATCCAACTAAGGGAGGACCTGGACGGCTAAGATCTCCCGAGAGGAGGTCCTAATGGCCAGATCCTAACAAGGGGAGGTCCGAGCGGCTAGATCTCAACAAGGGGAGGTCTGAGCGGCTAGATCTCAACAAGGGGAGGTCTGAGCGGCTAGATCTCAACAAGGGGAGGTCTGAGCAGCTAGATCTCAACAAGGGGAGGTCTGAGCGGCTAGATCTCAACAAGGGGAGGTCCTAAAGGACGCGGAGGAGGTCCGAAGGACACAGAAAAGTCTACAGGGGTAGAGGGAGGTCTATTTGAACACAAGGGAGGTCCAAATAGCCACGAGGAGGTCTAGGAGGGTCCCAAAAAGGGGCGCTGGGAGGTCCAGAGAGACTCTGGAGCGCCCAAGAGAACTCAGGGGTTCCGAGAGAGCGTGGAGAGGTCCACGGGAGGTCCAAAAGAAACAAAACCAAGCGTGGCTTGGAGGGACCAAAGAGGTTTTGAAACACAAACCTGAGCTGGGTCTTTAACAGGAAAACCCAAAGCACGAGAGAGGTCCGAACAGAGGGGAGATGAGAGAGAGGTCTGGATCTCAAAGGGATTCAAACCAACAAAGGAAGTTAAGAGAGAAGAGACAAACCCAGGGACACACAGAGAGGCTTCGGAGAACCAACAGCCCGAGGGCAGCAAAGACACCACAGAGAGGCTCAAACAGCAAGGAACACCAACAAAAAACTTAGTTAAGGTTTAATTAATTCCAATTGAACTCTCCAGATTTCAAAACGTTAGGTTAAGCTTTGGATTCTCAATAAAGCCAAATGGTTACTTTTATTTTGAAAACCAGGCAAGAAACTTTAAAGAAAACGGGACGTTACAAACCTTCACCCCTTAAGGGAATCTCGACCCCGAGATTCAAGCTGAGCTAGCGAACAGTGGGGAACTCCTTCTTGAGGTCCTCTTCACGCTCCCAAGTTGCCTCTGGCCAGAGTGGTTGCTCCATTGCACCTTGCACAGCCTTGGTGGTCTTGTTCCTTGTAACTCTCTCGACACGCCCAAAATCTTGATGGGGTGCTCTCTGTAAGTGAGGTCTTCTTGGAGGTCCACACTTCTAAAGGCATCTCGTCCTCTCGCACTCGCAAGCATTTCTTCAACTGTGAGACATGGAACACATTGTGGACTCCAAATGAGCCGAGGAGGGAGGTCCAACTTGTAGGTTACTTCACTCTTCTGCAAGGATCGAAAGGGTCCAATAAATCTTGGAGCAAGTTTCCCACTAACTCGAACCACTGTGATACCCTTGAGAGGTGACACTTTGAGGTAGACTTGGTCTCCGGGTACAAAAGCTAGGTCTCGACGTCTAACATCTGCGTAGCTCTTTTGCCAAGTTTGAGCAGCCCTTAGCTTCTCCCTTATTGACCTTACTTGATCTTCGGCTTCTTTTAGTAGGTCCTGCCAAGAACTTGACCTTCACCCGATTCTCGCCCAAAGACAAGGAGTCCTACATTTCTCCCATAAATAGCTTCAAAAGGACATTTGAAGGCTCGCTGGTAGTCAAGTATTGTAGGAAAATTCAGATATGGCAACATCTTGTCCCAACTAGATTGCCTTTCCAGAGCACAAGCTCTCAAAGATGTCCTCAAGGACTTGATTAACTCTCTCGGTTGGCCATTGCTTGTGGGTGGTACTGTTGATCGAATTAAGGTCTATGCCCAAGGCATCATGTAGCTTTTGCCAAAATTTGGAGGTGAATTGGGATCCTCTGCTTGAGACTATCTTCTTTGGAACACCATGAAGGCACACAACCTTTGTCATGTAGATTTCGCCAGCTTTGTCTCCGCAATAGGTAGTCTTCACAGAATAAAGTGAGCCATTTTTGTTAACCTATCCACAATGACCCAAATAGAATCAAACCAGCTTGGGTACGAGGTAAACCAGCTTATGAAGTCCATCCCGACCTCTTCCCATTTCCACTGGTATGGGTAAAGGCACTAAAAGTCCTCCGTGTCTTTGGTGCACTACCTTAACCTTTGGCAAGAGTCACATTTAGCCACAAAATCTGCTATTTCTCTTTCATTTTCGCCACCAAGACAATTCCTTGATATCTTGGTACATTTTGTAGCTCCCTGGGGTATAGAATACAATGTCTCATGTGCTTCTTTAAGTATTATTCCCTTGAGCTCAGGTTATTGGGCACACAGAGCCTCTTATCAAACCGCATCAAGACCTAGGTCATCTATAGAAAACCTTGCACCTTCCCTTCTTTATGTTGGCCTTGATTTCTTAGATGTTAGCATCTCCTCTTGGGTCAGCCTTTGATCTGCTTTTTGCAATGTGGGTTGCACTTCAAGTGTCGCTAAGAATCCTTCTTCAACTAACTCAAGTCTAAGCTTCAAGAATTCTTCATACAAAGTAGGTCGGCTCTTCTTGATCATCAAAGTATTAGCATAAACTTTCTCGCCAAAGCATCTCGCCACCATGTTGGTTTTGCCTCGGTGGTAATGAATTCCCACATTGTAGTCCTTAATAAGCTCTAGTCACCTTCTCTCGCCTCAAATTCAGATCTGCTTGAGTAAAGATATACTTTAGGCTTTTGTGGTCAAGATAGATTTCACACCTATTACCTATGAGGTAATGGCGCCAAATCTTTAAGGCATGAACCACAGCAGCCTAACTCTAGGTCATGAGTAGGGTAGTTTGCTTCATGGGGCTTTAATCGCTCAAAGCATAAGCTATCACTTTTCTGCCTTGCATAAGAACACACCAAGTCCTTGCTTTGATGCATCACAATAGACCTCAAAATCTTTCCCGACATCCGAAGAACCAAAACTGGGGCAGAGGTCAACTTCTCCTTAAGCTCTTGGAAGCTTTGTTCACACTCTGAGGTCCAGAGGAACTTTTTTTCTTTCTTTAACAGCTGAGTGAGAGGTCTTGCAATACGGGAAAAGCCTTCAATAAACCTTCTGTAGTAGCCAGCCATGCCAAGAAAACTCCTGACTTGAGGCACTGGCCCTAGGGGTTCCCAATTGAGCACATCTTGCACCTTGGTGGGATTGACAGACACTCCATCTTTTGACAAAACATGCCCCAAAAAGACCACTTCCTTTAGCCAAAATTCACACTTACTAAACTTGGCAAAGAGCTGGTGAGCTCTCAGCTTCCCCAAAACCGAAAAGAGATGGCTTGCATGCTCCTCTTCACTCTTGGAATATACAAGAATGTCATCAATGAAGACAATGACAAACTTGTCTAGGTACTCCATGAACACTCGGTTCATCAAATTCATGAAATAGGTAGGGGCATTGGTCAGCCCAAAAGACATGATAGTGAATTCAAATAACCCATACCTAGTTGAAAAAGCTGTCTTAGGGATGTCTTCCTTGCGAATCTTGAGTTGGTGATATCTTGTTCTCAAATCTATCTTGGAAAACACAGCAGCTCCCTTCAATTGATCAAACAAATCATCGATTCTTGGCAAAGGATACTTGTTCTTGATGGTGACATCATTGAGAGCTCTATAGTCCACACACATCCTTTGAGTTCCATCCTTTTAGGCACAAAATCACTAGGGCTCCCCAAGGTGAGGAGCTAGGTCTAATAAAACCCTTGCTCTCGCAAGTCTTCCAACCGCTTCTTCAACTCCACATGATCATCAACATGTAATCAGAGGGCCTTTTGGAGATGGGGAGGTCCCCGGGACAAGGTTAATGACAAACTCAAGGTCTCTGTCTGGGGCATTCCCAGGAACTCATCAGGAACACATCCACAAATTCTTTAACAACAGGACATCCTCCAAAACTTGAACTTGAGCACTACAAGAAAGGGCTCCTTGAGCTTCTCGAGGTGGCCGAAAACTTCACAAAGGGCACCACTAGGGCTGGTCAAAGAGATACTTTTGCCACTACAATCCAACATGGCATGGTGGTTAGCTAGCCACCCATGCCCAAGATCACATCTAGAGACCTAGTGTCCAAAAGGATAAGGTTGGCTAGAAATTCTACTTCTTCTATGACCAACCTAACTTGTGGACAACCCCGTTCAGACTTAGTTCTCGAGTCGGGATTGAACCAACAAGGTAGACTTAAGAGCAACAACTCAAACCGGTGCTTTGCAAAGAAAACTCCGAGAAATAAACGAATGGGAAGCTCCAGAGTCAAACAAAACTGCAATTGCAAGATCAATTTACTAGGAACATACCTAGTACCACATCCGAGGAGGTCTCGAGCTTCTTCCACTGCCACATGGTTCACACGGCCCCTTCCAAAAGTCTAGGAGGTCCTGGCTTGAGGAGGTCCTACTGCTTGAGAGGTCTTGGCCGAGGGAGGTCCTGAAGTAGAGGTCTTTGTGGTCGGCTCTGCTTTCAAGGGGCATTGATTGGCAAATGCCCCACTTGATGACACTTGAAACAGTGATCCCCGCCGTGGAGGTCATTGGGTTGACTTGGTGCTTGCCAAGGATGCGGCGCCGAAAGGTGGACAACAAGGTGGAGGTCTTGACAGAGGTTCTGGAGGTCCAGAGGTCCTTGGCGCTTGTTGGTACTGCACAAAAGCTTTGTGGCGCTGGGAGGTCTTTGTTGAGCATCGAAGGTGGCACCTTCCTCTTGAAAGACTCGAAAAGTTCTCTTGACTCTCAATGAGCATTGCCTTGTTCACCATATGTTTGAAAATCGTGATAATCGCTGCCCTAACTTGAACTTTTAAACCGATGAAGGCCTCGCTTAAAGCGCTTCGCTGCATCATCTCAGTAGCCACATCCTCGCGGGCATAACGTGATAACTGTGTGAACTTTGTGAGGTACTCACCACCGACATGCCGCCTTGCTTGAGATCTCTAAACTCATTCTTTTTCATCTCTACCTTCCCATCGTGACATGCGAGTGGCTAAAAGCAACATGCGACCCTACCCACATGATTCTTTGGGGGTCAGCATGTGAGGCACAAAATGTGTCCCACCACTCAGCTGCAGGTCCTTCTAGTTGATGTGAGGCAAACAAAACCTTCTCCCTATCTTCACAATGAGCAATATCCAAATTCTTCTCTGCTGATCTCACCAATCATCTCGCATCTAAGGGCTCGGGGAGCTCGAATGTAGCTAGGCGCGTCTTCATGAACTCCGGCACCTTTGATTGATGGTGAGTCAGGGTGGAGGTGGTGGCGGCTGCAGCCTTGACTATTCTCACTCATCATGGCAAGTAAAGCATTGGTGGTCCGCTTTGTTGAGCCATAACTGTTCATATTCTCGCATCATAGAACTCATCATCTCGAGCTTGGCCGCCATAAACCGCCCAAAACCCGGGTCTGTTCTGTCGCCATCAAGTGAGGTGGAGGTGGAGGCAATCGCTGCTGGGGCTCACCGACTTGTGGATCGCCGAGTCTGCACTATCTCGACAAAACTCTAAAGGCTTAATAGGTAAGATGAAAGCATAGATGATAAGAGGGTTAAAGTACTAAGGCAAGAGGGATCGAGAGAAAGATAGAGCATCTAAAAGGGGTAACTTGGTTAAACCCAAGAGAGAACCAAAAGGCCAGAGGCCAAAAGAGGCAACCAAAGCTTCAAAACAGAGGTCTTAAAGACACAAGCTAGGCGAGACTCGAGAATAGGACCACTAACCCTAACCTTTCCACAATGGGTCCTATAGAAATTATAAAGGCAAGGAGGTCAAATTAGACTTAAAAATTGAGGTTCCAAAGAAGGGTAAGATAATGTAACTAAAGAGGAGTTAAGATTGAAGTAGAACAGGTAAGAAATGATTTAGACAAGTTAAGTACAAGACCTAACCGTAACAAGGTAAGAACCTCCAAACCGATTTTAAGTTGTTTTGCTTTAGAAAATAACTTTTTGAATCAAAACTAAACCGACCTATCTACCTAGGGTCACGCCCTACAGCCGACCAGGGCTCTAATACCAACTGTGACGACCCACCCCGTGATGTACCACAAGCGGTCCGGGAGGACCATTTTTTTTGCACTACGAAGTCACCACGGAAAGATGTGGTAGCACCGCATGGAGCTTTACTTGAGGAGGTGCGCCAGACCTCCTGGAGGTCTTATGGACCTCCCGAGGTCTTGGTCCGCCATCGACCTCCCAGAGGTCTTGAGGACCTCCTGGAGGTCGTGGCCGCCACCCGCCTGTGAGCGCCTCGGGCACATCACTAAGAGAGGTCCGCAGACCTCCCAAAGCTAAGTCCCAGGACCTCCCCGTCGCCCCGCCTGCATCCGAGCTAGTCCCAGACAACCGAGCTAGCTCGCACAAGAACACAAGCCAATACCACAACCACGAGGTCAAACAAAGATGAAGCGAGCATAAATTAAACTTTATATAATAGGACCTTATGGTCAAGCTTGTTAACAAGAGGTCCGCCACCGAGGGCTTACAAAACCAACGAGGACTTACAACGGCAACAAGGAGCTTCTAGGCTCAAACACCAAAACACGCAAAAGCCATCCAACAAGCACCACAGTCGTCGGGTGGAGGACGCCCTAGGCAAACTTAGTTGTCGAAGAACTCCTCCTCAAGAGGTCTCAGACCGCCTCGCACTTTATCATCCTCATAATCTGCTTTGACACGGGGCTTAAGCCATGAGTACTTGGAATGTACTCAAGAAGTCACAGAGAGCAAAGATGCAATAATATTCATGCAAGGACTTACCAATGGAGAGTCAGATGGTTAGTTTGCTCAAAGCCGATTTGAACAAAAATAATAGTAATAGATTGAAAAGCAAAGAAGGTAAAACCATAATACATAATAGATTGAAGTTGAAAAGTGGAGGAGCACCACCACATCCACAACCAGACATGGGGAGGTCTGTCACACCAAAGGCTGTGTCCTCACCCAACAACCACTCAAGAGCACCCACTCAAGAGGTCCGAGCCAGTCCTAGACCACTACAGAGCCAACCCCGCCCCTCTAGAGCCGGCCAGGTCTCTTCGAGGCAAAGCCAAGGCATCTCAACAGAGTGCCCAATGACACCAAATTTTCAAAAGAACTACCCCTTGCACCATTTTCATCGAAAGCATGTCCATGACCAAGGACTTGGCTATTCAATAGATCTTTCACTCGCAGAGGTGTACAACTTTACCCACAATCCACGGCCTCTAGCGATCGGGTTCCGGCCACCCTTGCTCACTTCCTAAGGTGAGCAGCCTAGAGAGCGCAAGGCCTTTACAAAGCTTTGAACTGACTAGGGTCGCCCGCTAAGGTTTCGTAATCCCTCCAAAGGGTCTAGAAATCCACAGGTTATGGGTGCCCCTCTTGCGCCAACGAATCACACGCCAACCACAACAGCCCCAAGCCATCTCATTGCTAATTATTCAACCCAGCACTATTCCCATAAAATGATCTTGTGGTTGCACTATTTGGCCCAGCCAATGAGACACAAAGTGAAGTCCTTAATTGTGCTAAGGCAAGACTTCCACAACCAAGTGTCGCAAAGACCCACTACTCACTCCCCGCCTTCTTGCCTCAAAGAAACAATTTGTATTAGCCCATGCCAAAAGACCACCCACCTGCACACAAATTTAAACCAAGTGGTCTCACACCATGGTCAACACAGCTTAGGCATCCCGCCATAGTCGCCAACAATGGCACCACCACACATTTCATAACTTATTAGTCAAGATTATTAGAGATGAAGCATGATACGCTCAACCACGCTTTCTAAGCAAGGCTATATAAGACCTACGGCCCCATGTTGGCAAATAACAAAGAACACCAACTAAATTATCCACCCTAAGGCTCACAAGGTGAACATGACAACATGATGGAGACAAGGTATAAAGGAGGCATAACAAAGAAGTAGGCAAGTAACTACAAATTTCAAACCATTTTCATATAAACATAGCCATGCATGATAAAGTAAAACCGAAATACATTTACTTTAAACTTGGTTCAAGATGATCAAAAGGGGTCTGTGGCTTGCCTTGGTCAAGCAAATGGAGAGCCTTCAAGAGAGAGAGCCGGGTCCAAGATCTCCTCAATCTCGTGATCTACACGCACGCAAGAAAACCAAATAAGCAAAACCAAGACTGGCCAAGAACTTCAAAAGAGCTTCTAAAAGAACTTTAAACAAAACTCCACCAAAACCAGATAAACAAAGGCTCGGGACAACAAGGAGGTCCACAAAGAAGGGAGGGTGGTCTCTAAGCAAAAGACCAAAGAAAAATCGCGAGGAGGTTTTTCCAAGGAAGATGCCAACACTTGCGGCTCACTTGGTGAAACTCCCGAGCACCACCAGAGCGAACAAGGCAGAGAGCAAGGTGGGCAAAGGAGCAAAAGGTTACAAGAGTTTGCCCACCCAAAGCTATATATAGCCGAGTTGGTAGTGTGCACCACAAGGAAAACCTAGTGACGTGTTGGCAAATCGAGACTACTTGGGCAGGGCTTGCCCTAAAAGAATTGAAATAAAGTACCTCAGATGTGACTGCATTTAATGCGACCCGACACCTATTAAATGCGCACAGAGTTCTGAGGCAAGAGCAATAATTGCAAGGTGGAGAGGGGCTGGCAAGTGGGGCCAGTCAAAAGGGTGTACAGTTGGTCAAGGGTATGGTCCCACCACAAGGGTCGCTCCCGCAAAGGACCACTGTGAGGTCCTGGGCAAGAGGTCCTCAAAGCTCACAACGAGGAGGTCCTGACACTTAGATCCGCACAAGGGAGGTCTAAGGGTCAAGATTTCAAGGGGAGGACCTCAACGGTCCAGATCAAAGGGTGTAGGGGAGGTCCTGACGAGTAGATCTCCAAAAAGGGGAGATCTACGGTCAAGATCTCAAAGGGGAGGACCTCAACGGTCCAGATCAAAGGGTGCAGGGAGGTCCCACCAACAGAATATTCAAGGTTAGGAGGGTGGTCTTTATAAAAGACCAAAGAACGACCGGGAGGTGGTCTTTGCAAAACAACCAGAGGAGGTCCTGAAACAAGGAAAACGCAAGAAAGAAAGAGCCGCTCGATTGGAATCGAATGGCCCAAAAGGAAAGGAACGCTCGACCATCCAAACGTTACCTCACAATTGAGCCATCAGATCCAGATCGAATGGCGCACAACAAAGGGGTTGTTCGGACCAAGCGAACAGACCAACGAGACTAGGCCGTCTGATTAAAATCGGACGGCTAAGGGGGAAAAGGGGACGTTCGGACCGAACTAACGTGCCCTTAGGATCGGGCCATCCAAACCACATCGGATGGTTCTAAGGTTATGAAGGCAAAGCCTCATGCGATACAGCCACGAGAATCAAAGATGGGTCCAAGCGCTAAGGAGGTCTTGGACCTAAGGAGGTCGAAACCTTGGATCCAACTAAGGGAGGACACGACGGCTAAGATCTCCCGAGAGGAGGTCCTAATGGCCGATCCTAACAAGGGGAGGTCCGAGCGCTAGATCTCAACAAGGGAGGTCTGAGCGGCTAGATCTCAACAAGGGAGGTCTGAGTGCTAGATCTCAACAAGGGAGGTCTGAGCGGCTAGATCTCAACAAGGGAGGTCTGAGCTAGATCTCAACAAGGGGAGGTCTGAGCGCTAGATCTCAACCAGGGGAGGTCTGAAAGCTAGATCTCAACAAGGGAGGTCTGAGCGGCTAGATCTCAACAAGGGAGGTCTGAGCGGCTAGATCTCAACAAGGGGAGGTCTCGAGCGGCTAGCTCTCAACAAGGGAGGTCTGAGCGGCTAGATCTCAACAAGGGAGGTCCTAAAGGACGCGAGGAGGTCCAAGGACACGTAAAAGTCTCAGTAGGGCAGAGGAGGTCTATTTGAACACAAGAGAGGTCCAAATAGCCACGAGGAGGTCTTGGAGGGTCCCAAAAAGGGGCGCTGGGAGGACAAGAGAGACTCTGGAGCGCCCAAGAGAACTCAGGGGTTCCGGAGAGCGTGGAGAGGTCCACGGGAGGTCCAAAAGAAACAAAACCAAGCGTGGCTTGAGGGACCAAAGAGGTTTTGAAACACAAACCCGAGCTGGTCTTTAACAGAAAACCCAAGCACCTGGAGAGGTCCCAACAGAGGGGAGATGAGAGAGAGGTCCGGATCTCAAAGAGATTCAAACCAACAAAGGAAGTTAAGAGAGAAGAGACAAACCCAGTGGACACACAGAAGGCTTTGAGAACCAACAAATTCGAGGCAAGAAAGACACCACAGAGAGGCTCAAACAAAGAAGGAACACCAACAAAAACTTAGTTAAGGTTTAATTAATTCCAATTGAACTCTCCAGATTTCAAAACGTCAGGTTAAGCTTTGGATTCTCAATAAAGCCAAATGGTTACATTTATTTTGAAAACCAGGCAAGAAACTTTAAAGAAAACGGGACGCTGCAGATTTCTTGTCCTACGCTCCATTTCATCGAGGATACGCACTGGTTGCTCTTGATAAGAAAGATCCGGTTGAAGATCAAGACTTTCATAAGCAGTTGCCTCGGTAGGGACACGAAGGCATTTCTTTAATTGAGACACATGAAAGGTATCATGAACTGTCGATAGAGAGTCGGGAAGTTCCAATTGATATGCCACAGCCCCTCGTTTTGCAATAATTCGGAAAGGTCTGATATAACGAGGTGCTAGCTTCCCTTTCACTTGAAAGCGATGAGTGCCTTTCATCGGTGACACTTTAAGATAGACATAATCATCTACCTCAAAGCTTAGCTCACGACGTTGATGATCTAAGATAGCTCTTCCGACGAGATCGGCGCTTTTAAGCGGTCTCGAATCGCATTTAACTTGCTCTTCACTTCCATAACCAAGTCTCGACCAAAGAATGGTCTTTCACCGACTCAGACCAATTCAATGGAGTCCTACAAGCTCTTCCGCATAAGGCTTCAAAAGGTGACATTTGAATACTTGCTTGGTAGCTATTATTGTAGGAAAACTCCACATACGGCAAAGATTTCTCCCAATTCTTGCCATATGATAGCACACGGGCTCTAAGAAGATCCTCCATCACTTGATTCACCCTTTCAGTTTGACCACTGGTCTGAGGATGGTAAGCAAGGTCAAGGAGAGTTCGGCCCCATTGCTTGATGGAGGCAATTCCAAAAATGGGAAGTGAATTGAGATCCACGGTCTGAAACAATGACTTTTGGAACAACGTGAAGACAAACAATCTTGGCAATATATAATTTTGCCAATTGCCTGCCATTGAAAGTGGTTTTGACAGGGATGAAATGAGCCACTTTCGTCAGACGATCAATTATCACCCACATGGCATCAAATCCATTCTGAGTCTTTGGAAGTCCGGTAACAAAATCCATACCGACTTCTTCCCATTTCCATTGTGGAATAGGCAAAGGCTGAAGGGTACCAGCAGGTTTTAAGTGCTCGGCTTTAACCCTTTGACAAATATCACATTCAGCAACATACTGAGCAATTTGTCTTTTCATTTGGCTCCACTAGAATATCTTCTTCAAATCCTGGTACATCTTAGTGCTTCTAGGATGCAAGGAAAACTTGGAATTGTGAGCCTCCTTAAGGATTAGTTCTCTCAACTGAGGATCTGAGGGCACTACCAAACGACTACGATATCGAATGGTACCATGGGCATTTTCGTAAAACTCGCTGGCTTTACCCGCCTTCAAATTTTCCTTGATTTCATTTACCTCAAAGATCGCCTTTACGGGCCTCCAATCTGATCTTCGAGTGTTGACTTCACTTCCAAGGCAGCGAAATCCATCTTCTACCATTTTGAGACTTAAGCTACCAAAATCAAGACATAAGCTCTTAGCCCGAGATACAGTCGACAAGCAATTGCATTGTGACTTTCTGCTTAGAGCATCAGCCACAACATTGGCTTTGCCAGGATGGTAGTGAATACCCATATCGTAGTCCTTGATCAATTCAAGCCATCTCTTTGTCTCATATTCAGATCAACTTGAGTGAATATGTATTTCAGACTCTTATGATCAGTATAGATTTCACAACGATTACCAAGAAGGTAATGTCGCCAAATCTTTAATGCATGGACTATGGTTGCCAATTCCAAATCATGAGTAGGATAATTCACCTCATGAGGTCGCAACTGCCTGGATGCATATGCCACAACTCGGCCCTCTTGCATAAGCACACAACCAAGTCCATGGCGAGATGCATCACAATAGATATCAAAATCCTTATGAATGTCTGGAAGAGTGAGAACGGGAGCTTCGGTCAGGAGCTTTCTTAAGAGCTGAAAGTTGTTTTCACACTCGGCTGACCAAAAGAATTTGTTCTCCTTCTTTAAAAGCTGAGTCAGAGGCTTAGAAATTTTGGAGAAGTTTTCAATGAACCTACGGTAATATCCCGCAAGTCCAAGGAAACTTCGAACTTCAGGAACATTCTGAGGCTGCTTCCAGTCTAGTACATCTTGTACCTTGCTGGGATCAACAGTAATACCTCCTTCGGATAGCACATGTCCCAAGAATGCAACTTGCTTAAGCCAGAAGGCACACTTGCTAAATTTAGCATACAATTGATGCTTGCGAAGTGTATCCAGCACAAGTCTCAGGTGTTGCTCATGTTCTTCGGTAGACTTGGAGTAGATAAGAATGTCGTCAATGAACACAACAACAAACTTATCCAAGAAATCCATGAATACTGAATTCATAAGATTCATGAAATAAGCAGAGCGCTTTGTTAGACCAAAGGACATAACGGATACTCGCATAATCCGTAACGAGTAGAAAATGATGTTTTAGGAATGTCCTCGGCTCTAACCTTGATCCGATGATAGCCCGATCGCAAATCAATCTTTGAAAAGACACGGCCCACTAACCGTCAAACAGATCGTCAATTCGGGCAGAGGATACTTATTTTGATAGTGACTTCATTTAACTGACGGTAATCCACGCACATCCGTAAAGTCCGATCTTTCTTTTGACAAAGATGGCCGCATCCCTGTGGTGAGGAACTCCGGTCGAATGAATCCTTGTCAAGCAATTCTCCAAGCCGCTTTCTTCAATTCAATCAGCTCATTAGAGGGCATACGATAAGGTCTTCTTGATATGGGAGCAGTACCAGGAACTAGTTCAATCACGAATTCCACTTCCCGATCTGGTGGCATACTGGGAAGGTCCTCAGAAAGACGTCCTGATATTCACATACTACCCAGATCGACTCCAAGGTAGGGCGATCAATTTTCAATGCACCAAGATGGGAATGAATCTGTTTAGATTGAAAACGAATCGAAATGCCGTTTTTATTAGTGAAGGATATAGTTCGTTGGGCACAATTAATTTGGCCAAATTCGGGACAACCAATCCATTCCCAAAATAACATCTATCCCTTTAGAGTTTATCACAATCGTTCGCCCAAAAATCTACCCCTTCAATATTGATATTGACATTATGGCAGATTTGATCACCATGAAGACCCACCTGTGAGTGAATAATATGTGGTGGATGAAGATGATGCATAACTAATCGATGTTGAGTAGCAAACCGCCTACTAACAAAGAATGGGATGCTCCAGAGTCACATAAAACAAGAGCGAACCGAAATTAACTAGGAGCATACCAAGAATAACCTCAGTGACTCGCCGCTTCTTCAGCCAGCTTATTTGATTTATACTGCCATGATCGAACGGATCAAAGCTTGACAGCTGTTTTGGAGATGGTGCAGACGACAAAGCAATGAGGAGGGTTAAACAGTGGCAACCCACGTGTTTTAGCAAAACATTGGTTTGCAAAATGCCCCAAGGCCCACAATGGTAGCAAATCACACCCTACCGACATTGATAGCGAGAGGTGGCCTGCTTCACTAGGTCGGGACCGCCCAAAGGTGGAGGTGGACGAACGCAAACACCGCGCCCTAGGTGGAGCCGAATGGGCGCCGGAAGACGGAGGTCGCCACAGACGCGGTCTTATTGAACGGCTACTAGATGCAAATTGGGTAGTCTTTTGCCGCTTTCGTGACTCCTCCAAAGCCTTGCTCTTAGTTTCAGCAATGATGGCTTTGTCCACAAGATGTTGAAAATTTCAAATCTTGTACCGCCAAAGCCAATCGCAGCTCTTCTGACAAACCATTCATGAAACGGTTTCGACGACGAAAGTGTCAATAAACATCGTCCGGTGCATACCGAGCAAGGAAATTAAATTCATGAAGATACTCGGTCACTGATTTTCGCCCTTGCTTGAGAGCGAGAAATTCTTGCTGCTTGAGCATCATCACTCCTTCAGGAATATGGGCCTCGCGAAAGGCCTCCATGAACTCAAGCCAAGTAGAGGTATGTCCTGTGGGTTGGATAGCTAGATAATTGTCCCACCAATTGCTAGCCAGTCCAGTCAGTTGGTAACTAGCATACAGGACTTTCTCCCTTTCAGAACACTGGGCAATCAGCAGCTTCTTTTCAATTTCCCTAAGCCAATCCTCCGCTTCCATTGGGTCTTGGGAGCTAGAGAACACTGGCGGGTTAGTCCGCTGAAAGTCAGCAAGACTCCCCTGCCCATGCTGAACTCCTGCCCTGCCAGCTGGTGTGGTGGTGGAAGAGGTATTGCACGCAATTTGTTCCAAGATATGAAACTGTCCATTCGGTTGCGCCAATTTGCATGAGCACATCCGCCATAGTGGAGTGGTGGAGGAAGCTCTTCCCGACGACCACCTTGTGGACCATGAGATCCGGAGGGTCACCGCTCCCCTTGAGTATAGGGAACAGGGGTTGAAAACCTCTCCTCTTGTTGTGCTCGTGCACGAGTAGTAGGTCCTATCATCCTGTTGCCATATAATGGTTAACAAAATCACAAGGATATACTCGAGCGAACACATACAAGATTCTGAGATAGAAAAGAAAGAAGTACTAAACTTAATCATGCATTATGTCATGGCATGTAGCCAAATTAACACCAAAAACATAATCACACGGGTACAGCAAAAGGTGCGGCCTCCACTTTATTATTAGTCGGCTAACCACAACACCAAGTCCAAAATGCAAAAGTCAGCACACATTACTTTTACAAAATATAGGCGATTTTACTACACAATACTTAATGGACAAGTACTAGCCTATTACACAGCTAATGCCGAACACATCATCCAGCCTTTATGTATAATCATTACGGTTAAAATTCACCGAAACTCATTTAACATATGAGCTTCAGTGAACCCGTATCTATGGGATCCCTAGGGTCGATAAGACGGTAGGAGAACCTAACAAAGAAATGATGTCCCCTGTAAGGTGTAGGTCACTGCGCGAGGGAAACCGCAGACATCCGGGCTTGACGACACCGCCTAAGGATAGGAACAAGCCTGCACACTTCGAAGTCGGAATCCCTACGGTGTAGTAGCAATGGAGGGATCTCATTGTTGCCATAAAGCACGCTACGAGGAACGCGGTTCGTGGCAACACCAAGCCTCAAATACTCTCGTGCCTCGTGCGCATTTACTGGCGGGTTTCCCATAGCTCATACAGAGACAATGATGGACTTGGTCCATAATACGGACCAACCTCGCTAACTCGCAGACGATGGGTCCTCTCCAAACCGAATCTCATCAAACGCACTCCACATCCGCCTAGGGCCTTGTTTTGGGAAGTGAACATAGGGTGGCTAAGACAGCTCACAAATCATGACGAAGGAGGCTCATCATCCCACGCTGCACTTCCTCAAGACACCCATAGACTCGGAGGTGGCACGTATGGACGCAAAGATGGAACACTACCCACCACCGTCTGGCGATCACATTAATGATAGCTTGGTACTCTTCCATACCGTGCCCTCGGTCTCGACGGTAGATGGCATACTCGCCGATAAGTGAAATTGGCCCGCCACATCATATCTTGAAGCAAGGCCAAAACCCGCCCACATCTTCGCCGAGTCTCCTTAATCAAATACCGACCACTCATCTACGCATAAAAGACAAGGTCAAGAAGAAACTTATCTTAGAAAATCAATGTAAAGTTGGATAAGAATTGATACTAAGGAAGATAAGAAGTAAAAGATAGCATACTTAGATCTTTAGAAATTAATTATGTTAAAATAATTTCACGTAAACTCACTAAGGATAACGACCATGCTAATTCTAACCTACAGTAACCGTATGCTCGATACTAACGTCAGAAGACCTCAAATATTGAATGTGTCAATTAAAATTATATCGGTAGCATAATTCTTAATTAAGGAACAAAGTAATTCCTCATTAAGAATCATACTAGAAGCATAATAATAATAACAAGTAACAATTCCAATATTCAGTTCCTTGATATATGTCATGCAATAGTTCCTGTGATTAGTGACTATTACATATATCCTTAAACAACATTGCATCATCCACATACAAGTCATACATTCACATAATTATACATTATAGGTTACATCTTGGTTCGGTTGCTACAGTAACCGATTTTTGCTATAGTAACAGATGACTTTGGTCATCACAAAAGATCAACAGCGGAAGCAAAATAAACAACAAAACCACCAATGGCCCCAATCCCGCAGGCTATTGCGTGGAGACTAGAACTAGCTTTACTCGTTAGCGTCACCCTGATCGACGCTAATGGGCATCTCATACAGATAGCCATCCTCACCTGCAACGTGAGGTCATAAACCCTGAGTACGGAAGGTACTCAGCAAGACTTACACAAACTAATAAAAAAAAAAGTGTTTGATAGGACCTATACAAAGGAATAGAAATTTTACATGCATAAGGTTAACAATAGAAGGATTATAATGGTTCGAGTTGCGTAAAGCGATACATCTTAACCTACAGCTAAGTTTTGACAAAGCAATTTTAATAAATCAATTTGGACTAAAACAAAAAGTAAATGAGAGCAAAAATATAAACAAGAACTAATAATAAGTCACAACTCACTATCAAACCGCACAATAACCATCATGCCGAAATAATTCCCAAAACCAAATTTAGAGCAAAGTCTATACAGTGACATCAATTCAAGTGTCAGTCTCAGAATCGTGACACGGCTATTCAATAGTTTTAAAACCTCGCAGGGTGTACATCTTTACCCACACGACTTAGTTAGCCCGTAAGCCTCCTAATAATAGCACACCGCCTTTGGTATGCCTACGTAGACTAAGATTTGGTATTTTTCAATCAGTTGACACTATTGAGTTGGAATACCCATGTGTGACTGATCCCGCTTAAACAACGACTGATAGCATCTATTCAACTGGGGCCCACATGTTGTGCCGGGAATGCCGACCCAATCAATTAAATGCAAACTCGTGCATAACTGCACATATTAGACCGCAGTCGGGGCCCTGAAGGTACGTACATGCGATGGAACACATCTACGCCCTCACCCTTCTAAGAACATCTGATATCGATATAAACTTCACATAGCATACGACCTACGACCAAGACTTAAGCATATATGCCATATGAAATCAATACACATGTCCTTACTCTCCTGTTTCCAACTCAATAATATTAACCCTTTATTTAACCAAACAAAGGCCCATACAATCGCATGTGGAAGTACGCTAGGGCTTGAATTGGACTGTCAGAGTTTAGTCCTTAATCAACCCGCATAAGACATCCACATTTCCCAATTCTCGTGCACAAAGGCACCATCACTAGCATCCACTTGTCCAGATTTGAAATCGCTTTAACAAAGAAGATTTTAGAGTCATCTCGATTTAAATAAACCGAACAAAGAATCAAAATAAATGAAAATTATTTATTGTTCCTGTGTTTGACAAGATAAGCTTGCCAAACACTACCGCTCTATGGATCGCATGGCTAAGCAAAATTTAAAACTAAATATTATAATACCACGCACTACCTTAGGTTGAGTGTATGATCAAATTTAAGGTAAGCCACAAGTTCAGTTGTAACTAACTAAGAACAGATCACAAATAATTTTAGAAAATTGCATGCAACAAAGTGTCACCAGATTTTGTAAATCTACGCTCAAAAGATTAGGATCAACATGGTGCGAGAGGTAGCTTGCCTTGGTAGTAATAAATAACCTCTTGCTCAGTTCTCGTTGCTCAACAATAGACTCAACAATCTCGTAAGAACCGTAATCTAAAATCGAAAAAATCCAATGAACACAAGAACCGACAGAGGACAAAATAATGAAAAAGAATGTATGATCAAGATGGTAATGCATGGTTAACAATATGCTTAAAATATATCTAACTTACTAAAGATAATAACCCATATTTACCATCTAATGACACTTATTACCCAGATTTAAGTGTAACTTATAGCTACAATTCTGATTTTTGAAAAACTCAAATTTAGACAGATTGTAAGAAGGAAGTTTGTTGTTATTGAATCATGTACAAGAAGATATTTTTATTTAAGTTATGATTAACACATAAAACTAAAAGTTTACAACTCTCAAGCATTAGTTAATATTAATTATCAAAATGAGGTTTCACCTTAAACTATAGTTTCCAGATTAAAAACTAGAATATGACAGATTATAAAAAGAGTGGTCAGTGATCTCAATATGTCTTAAGTAAATTGTTTTTCTTAGACTAAAAGTATTCAAATTGATACTACAGCTTAACTCATCATTTAATAATTCAAGATAACAAAAGTAAAAGACTAGAGGACTTGCGGTGCATGTTGTCGGGATGTCCAACAACAAAAACAGCAAAATGACAATTGGCAGTTTTCGGTTGATTTGGAAAAATACACAAAACCAAGATTTTAAATTGGAGTTAGAGCTGAACAGGGGAGTAAGTAATACCCTAAACTACCCTTACTAACCCTAATCAACAAGTGCACAGAAAAGAAAGAAGAATTAAGCTCTTGTCGGTTTTGCCCGACAAAACCAACAGAGAAGGGTCTTGTATCAATAAAGTGATCTGTGACCTTAAGAATCAAAAGAAGGTCTAGTTATGATGCTAGGGTTTATCTAAGACCCGCATAAGCTGACATGCTAGCAAGAGAAACCCTAATCCTTGAAAACGATATGAAAGACCGAAAAGTTATAAATACAACTTTTCAGTTAAAGCAAGATTGGAGCATCATATGAACATGTGAGTGATTCATGTGAACTAGTGATGTCCTTAGAGAGCTTAAGGTAACAGAAGGCAAGATTTAAGCTTACCAGCTAGGGTTGGAGAAGATGAAGTCAAGGTCTTGGTCAAAACAGTAAAGATCCAAAGTTCTTTACACCAGCCTGACCAAAACAAAAATGGTAGAACTTAAGCTCTAGAGATTACCCTACACGTTCTTGACAAGGAAAGAATGGAATCCAACTCACCAGGATGAGGTTTCACCAAGGTGGTGTTTCACCGCTCAAGTCGACAGAGAGCACACCTAGGTCCAACCTCACAAAGATGCCCAAAATCCACATTAACATGAGATTTAGGCACGCTTAAAGTTGAACCAGGATGAGAGTAAGAAGGCTTCACTGGGAAGGAAGACAACTAGTGGAGTTCTTCTTGGTCAACAATGGCAGAAGCTCCACAGCTAGGGTTTATATAGTGTTAGAGTTCCTAGAGCAAACGAGAACCCTCCAAGCCGATGAGGTGGCAACTAAGGATAAATATCAAGAGAATATTCATATTTTTCCTGCATTACCACCACTCCGGCGAGGATGTTTGCGATGACGCATGTTAAGGGAAAGAGGAGAAAACGTCACGACAAACGGGCCCCAGAGGCGATCCACATACCACGCAAATGACCCACAACGATCATGGAAGAACAACAACCGTCCGATTATAACTGAGCGGCTGTGATGAGGTGGTCAAATAACACTGAACCGGTATCTAGCAATATGGGCCGTGCGATCTAAAATGGACGGCTAAGATTTAGGGGAGGTCCGGGTGGTCCGAACGTCACAATCTATAAGGACCGTCCGATTATAACTTCAACGGCCCAAGATCTGACGCGCGCTGGTGAGCTTCGGCCCAAAAAGGAAATCACCATTGGATCAAAAACCAACGGCTGAGATTGATGGGAGGTCCGGATGGTCCGAACGGCCCAAAGGCTGTGGTCCATCCGATCAAATTTCAACGGTGGATGTCGCTTGGCACCTTCGGCCGGTCCGAACGGCCCACTTGATCAGGTCCACACGTTGAGGATCCAACGGCTCACACACTTTTCAATTTCTGCCACTTAAAGATGGCATAGCCTGAGGATCGCGCACCGCACGTTTTTGATCCTACGGTCAATATCGGAGGGGCGGATTGGAGTGGTCCGATCGGCCCATTAGATCTGGCCCGTCCGTCGGAAAATCAACGGCGCACGTGCACCCGGGGTTTGTGCTCGCGCCCGCCGCGACTGGTGCGGTCGTTTCGCACCGGGTTGGACCTAGCCGTGGGGCTCGGTCGCTAGAGTGCATAAGGTAAGGCTGGGCTGGCTAAGTTTGACCGATTTTGATTTAAAACTTCAGAAGGTTTGACCGGGGCTTAATAAATAGCAAATAAATTTGTAAAAACATGAAATTTTGCGAGAATTACTATCGATGATATATTCCCCAAATAAATTTTGAAACCATGCTTTCTTTTTTGAATTACATAAATAATTCATTTAGGCCTAATAGGTTTTGTTTAAAGACAAATATTTTTCTCAAATTCAAAATAATTTCTAAAATTTAACAAAAATTATTTTTGGCCAAAATAATTCTTCCGCTTTTAAATAAAATACTTCCCGATCCTAATACCAAAGATTGAGTGGTATTTTCTTCCAAGCTTTGATCAAGTTGGAGTTTTGGGTTAAAAATTGGGGAAATTAGGTTGTAGCATAATGCCCAATTTGCCAAAATGAACAGTGATACTATGAATAGCATCTTATTACTGTTTATTAGGGCTGAGGCTGTTACATACTGGCCACCCTATGGTGGTAGTACCGCAAATGCCAATTGTTGCTGATTTTCGTCTCCAACGGCTAAATTTTGTGGTGTGGACTATAAATACCCACATGGCTGGTTGTGAGACCATCACTTGGCACTTCACTTTATTCTCTTGACCTAGTGTGAGCTTCTCCTCTCAATTGTGCATGTGTTGCACCTTGTGAGCAAGGAGAGAGATCTCTAGTTGCATGTGTTGCATCTAGAGGTGGATTTAGTATCCATTTGAGCTTGTGCATTCGTTGGACGTGGTGAGAGTCAAGCAAGAGGCTTGACTTATTACTCTTGGAAGTTACCGACTCCTAGACGGTGTTGGAGGCGTCGTGTCCGATGATCTCTTCAAAGAAGATTGTGAAGAGGCCCGACGTGTTGTGAATGTTGAAGCTCACCTACCTAGAGTGGGAAAGAGCTACCACTAGTAGAATTGAGATGCTTTGCTTAATTCGTGGAGCTGGTCCAATTCGTTTGGGCTTATCTCAACGTGGACTAGGAGAGACTGGCAAGTCTCTGAACACCACGGTAAAAAGAAATCATGTCATTCTGGTTTGCTTTCTTGTGCTCAATTGATATTCAAGCTTTTTACATTCTTAGAATTAAATTGATTGCTTGTTGTCGGTGTTTTAGGACCGAACTTACGTAAAGATTGTTTGATTCGGGGGTTCCTCTAGGCTCAAGATCACATAGAGATGGAGGCACGGGGATTTTTATACAGGTTCAGGCCTTCTCCTGGGAGAATAACAACCCTACTCCTGTGTGTATGTATTGAGTATGTTGGATTACAAGATAAAACCGAAGACTAGAGTATTGTGCTTCTAATGATCTCTGGATCCCCCTATTACCCTGATGATCCTTGCCTTTTATACCATCTCTGGGGTGCGCTGCTGGATCTTCAAGATAAAGGTTACATTAACGCACTGCATCGTGGAGTCAGCACGGAGGTTATTACGGGAGTTGGAACGTTCCCACATCGCCAGGCAATTATCATCATAACAGGGAGTTAAATCATACTGTTATTCCAGGCAATAACAACGTAATTGATTGCTCATATCCTCGGATACGGTACATAAGATTACCTGATTGACTAGGCCCACATGTCTGTGAGTCTTGTCGACTAAGGACTGGTCGTAGAAGGGCTTACGACCAGGTGGTGGTCGTAGGTGAGCCTACGACCACAGATTGATCGTGGTAGGGCTTACGATCACGGGATAGTCGTAGAAGGGCTTGCGACTATGGGGTAGTCGTAGGAAGACCCACGACTATAGGGTGGTCGTAGGAGAACTTACAACCTCCAGCTTCTCCCTTATGAATATTAAGGGGTATACTCAAGAGTTATATGACGTCATTATTATCCATAATATGAATTATAGATAAATGATTAATTGAGGATTGTTATATCCTCGTCACTTGTCATCCTAGAATTGCAAACCTTGACATAGACTTATGTTGTTGGTGCACTTAGTGAGACTAGTTGATTTAGGCCTTAATTCTGCCAAACCGAGATTTACTCTTCCGCACATAAACTTGATTTTAGCCCAACAAAAATTTAAAACCGTCTATTCACCCCCTCTAGCCGGTCTCCTCGATCTTACATCTGCCGTGGCTGCCACGGAGGGTGCTACCCAGATCATGGCGCAGCGAAAGCAAGAGGCGAGGCGCATAAGCGAGGCGTCTTGGCCGAACCCGGGGCTCACCGTCACCACCTCCTACCGCTGCCACTACCGCTGCTGCTGCCACTCCACCTCCATGTCCAGCGATGACTGCTCCCACACCACCCCTCCCTCTCCTCTACCTCCTCAACCAACGCAGCCCCCTCCCTGAGCAGACGAGCAGGAGGGGGCGCCGACTCCTGGTCGTGGCCTCCTCTCCATCGCGGCTGACGCGGGAGGGGCGGTGGAGGGTGGTGAGGAGCCGAGGAGGCGAAGACGCGGTGATGCTGTCGTGGATCTGAGCAGTGGAGGGGAAAAGAATAGGAAGGTGAAGACCAAAGCATAGAGATGATTATATTTCATTATGTTCATGACATTGGATAATGTGTTATCTTGTTCCTAGAATAATATTGTTAATATTTATTATCAAGTATGTGACTTGGTTGTGAAACTCTATATTTCTGCAATAATTATTCTTATACGATCCCTGGTCGTAAACATATGAGGACACATATGAATAGACTAGCATATGCATTGGTTGATGACTATGTTTCACGAGTCATAGATATGGAGATATCAAACCAATAATATGGACACATGTTAGAGAACATGATGTTGGATAAGACCCACATTGAGACACTATTGAGATTGTTATGAATCTATGCGTCGTTAGTTGGTCTTAAGCAATGATGATGTATAATCCTTAGACCTCGAGATCAAGATGGTTTCCTACATGTGTAAGAGCACTCTTAGGGGTTGCCAAACGCTACACCGTGAATCGGGTAGTTATAAAGGTAGCTTTGGGTATGCTCAAACATGGAGAGGAATGTGACCGGTCTGATATGGGATTTGCCCTCCTAACATAACAGAGAGATGTCTCGGGCCCTCGTTGATCGGATAAAGAAAGTGCATGGCCATGCCACTAGTAGTCGAAGTGTTCGACCACGAAAGTTATCTCGACACTCGATCGAGAAAGTATTGAACATCCATGGATGACACAACATCTCACCGGAGTTCGACGACATCGTGAGGCAAAGGGAGTATACACGAGTAGGTCGCCGCTTCAAACAGCGACGATCGGGTCGTATGGAGATACAAGCAAGTCGTAGATCGTCGAACGTAATCACAGAGTGGTCGAAACCAAGTCGTAAGGAGTTACGAGTTGGTCGTGATCAAATACTGAACCGGTCAGATAGAGATAGGACCTAGTCGTAAGTGATGAGGACTTAGTCGAGATCATATTGCATTAAGGTTCGTCCGATATAATTTGTGTGTATTCGGAATCGATATGTTCTCGCTAGGAGCCGCCACGACTCGTGATCGTAAATGGTTTCCAATCACAACCGAACTACACATGAACCTCTGGTCACACACTTAACGGTTGAACAAACCAATACGAATACGATTCAGAACGTGTCCGGATAGGATCCGCCACGAGCACTATATAAGGAGGTGCATGAGGTCATGGAAAGGATGCGTGAAACACCACCAAAACCCTAGCCGCCATCTTCCTTAGAGCTCCACCGCGGCGATTTGAGGCCGCACGCCGCCGTCGGTTGTTCCTTCCTCGACGTGTGGATACCGTAGAGGCACTACTACGATTGTTGCGCTTGAGGACGATCCGCGATTTTCACAAGGAACCGCAGACGTTCTTTGGAGGAGACGATCGATCGCGACCATCGTGATCGACTTGTCGGACGTTGACGATCGACTCGACCACTACATCGACGCTCTTCGCTGGACCAGTCGCCCAACCCTTCTTCCGCCGCTCTCTGGCGTCTGTTGTAACGATCTGTGATCATCTACTTGCTTGGCATCCTGGTTCACGTGGTAGAATTTTGTTTGTAGCTATCGTAGCCTACCCCGTGACCCAACAGGAAGGTCTCAACAGTCAAGATGAAAGGCCAAGGAGGTCCTAACGGACCCAGGGAGGTCCAAAAGAACATAGGGAGGTCCAATTGAACACAGAGAGGTTCAAACGAACACAAGGGGTGGTCCAAATGAACACAGAGAGGTTTAAATGGACATAGGGTGGTCCAAAAGTACTAGAGAGAGAGGTCTGGGCACAAAGGAGTGTCCAAGAAAGGGAGAGGTCTGAACCACAAAGAGATTCAAACTAGTAAAGAGGTCTGAAGAGATTCAAACCATCAAAGAGGTCTGAAGACAAGGGTAGTCTAGACACAAAAGAGGTCTAGACACACAGGAGAGTTCCAAACACAAAAAGACATGGACTCAATGAGATGGCCGAACAAGAGGGAGGTCTGAGCATAGGAGAGTGTCCAAACAAACAAGAAACGTGGGTCTGGCCACAAAGGAAGTCTGGACACGAGGAGAGGTCCAAACTCAAGGAGGTCTGGACAGAAAGAGCTGGGCTAAGAGGAGAACAGAACTAACAGAGAAAGGGAGAGACTACTCCAGAGCTCAAGCAACTCCAAATAAACCAAGTTTTTAGGATTAGTTGAAGTTTGATTTAGTCATTTTAAACACCCAAATTCTAAAAATCTCAAGTTAAGCTTTGAACTCTCATCAAAACCAAATGGTTCTTTTTATTTTGAAAATTTTCGAAAAGGCTCAGAAAATTGGGGTGTTACACGTACTATCTATATGACGGTCATTCATGTCGTAGTCTCCCATACCTGGAGAGAGTTGACGAGGATCGATGTGAGCATCGTTCTGCCAAAGAGGAGAACCAGGGGGCTGTGGGGGCGTGCTTGCTTATGCCTTAGGCCCCTTGCTGACTTCTTCTTCTTGCTAAATACATCGACAGAATGAACAATAGAGAGAAGGGAAATTGTTGCTTGAGTTGTGTGGTGAACTGAGGAGAGAAGGGGGATTTTATAGCCACCGAGAACCAGAATCTTCATTTGCCCATTGCCTTCCTCTGCTATTGCCCGTTGTCTCTCTTCCTTCACGCTCGTTGCAAAAGTTGCTCCCAACCGTTGCCTCTCTTCCTCCCCGTCCGTTGCAAACGTTGCTCCCGGCCGTTGCCTCTCTCTTTCTCCCTGCTGTCCGTTGCTTCTCTACAGCCAGCCAGCCAGTCGGCTTCCCTCCCAGCCTCCCCTACCTAATCCCCCTCGGCTTCCCAGTTCCCATGGGCACGACCCATGGCCGCCTCCCACACCAGCCATCTCCCCACATCTTCCTCTCTGCCTCCTCCCTCCCACGCATAGGAGGACGCCCGTCATTGCCCAAGCCCATCTCTAGGCCTCTAGCCTCCCCAGTCCCTACCCAATGGCCCCCACCGCCCAAGCTCATCTCCGACTGCCTCCCACGCCGAGGAGGACTCCCTACGCCCTGTTCCCCACCTCTTCTTCTTCGCACCACCAACGTCCCTCAACTCCCTCCTCGCTGCCTTATGCTCCTTCCCATCGATCCTCTGCATCGTCCCGAAGGTCCTCCTCGCACCGCCCCCTACGCCTCCCCCGACGACGCTACCTTCTGCATCATCACCTCCGCGCCATGCCTCCGTGTCGCGGGTGGCTCAAGATGATGGTGGCGAGCTCAAGCGTGAAGGCCAGATCTGCACCATCGGCGTCGAGCATGTGGTGTCTACGACTCGGCAGCGCGACAGGGCATGGCAAGGAGGCCGGAGGGGACAAGGACAACGACCACGCGCGAGGCACCACCGCTGGGCAAGGTACCATTGTGCTCTCCCTCCCCCTCTCCGGCTATTCCCATCATGTCGCTGTGCTTCCGTGCTGCCCAGTCCGCCATGCCACGCTTGTGTCATGTTGGCCCGAGCACGACCAGTTCCCACCCGACGTGCCCAATCATTAGGCCCGGCCCCGCCTGGGCGTTCATATTGCGGTATGCGGCATTGTGGATGTTACATGTTTTTTAAAATCAAATGAATCCTACGCGTATAAAGAGATGTATATTGATGTTGTTTGTCTAGCAGAAGGTGCGCATAATTGAGTAGAATAGGTTGTTTTTGCTTGTCAAGTTGAGCAGACAAAGAGGGAAAGCAATGAATACTTTTTTTCTTTCCCTTCTGTCAATCCGAACTTGTAATTTGCATTGTTTGAGAAAGGGAACCTGGATTTTGCGCAGGAGTAAATCCGATATTAGGGCCTGTTTGGTATGGCTCCAACTCCTAGCTTCATAGTTGAAGTAGGTGGAGCTGTGCCAAACGGGGTCGCTCCACAAAATTTTTGGAGTTGGAGCAACCAGGAGCGGAGCAGCCCGTAGTGCAAATTTTGGGAGTAGGTGAAACCATGCTCCAAGTGGGAGCTGTGGATCAAGAATAGAAAACACCCCTAGAAGTTGTGAGAAATTACCCGCCGATTGCCACCGTGATAAACCCAACTCGGCCCAAGAACCCAAGACCCCAAGACCCCTCCCTCCCTGCTCCCCACCCCGAAGGAAGCCCATGAGGCTCCCCCAACCCTACCGCCACCCCCTCCTCCCTTCCGGCCGCCCTCCGCCACTCCTCGACCTCCTCCTCCTCCTTCCCTCCTCCTCCTCTCTCCCGCCAGATCTGGCACTGAGTCCGCCTCACTCACGACCTCTTGACCCGTCCTCTCCGCCCGAGTGTGCCGCCGCCGCCACCCTCGGCTTCTCGTCCCAACCCTCAACGACGGGTGCCGCCACGGGGAACCCACCTCTTCTACATGCCCCATCGCGAGGCGTCAATCCACGACGCTCCTCGCCGCTAACCGGAGTCCCCGCTCACCAAGGAGAGAGGCTGCTCGTCCTCTCCTACACAGCAGCAGCCGCCGCCGCTCGAGTCCATCATCGACGTCAGCGACATCGACGCCGTCCTCCAGCGTGCGGCCGAAGATGATCTCCTCCTCAGCGATGGCGCCCACGACACTTCCCTGTCTGCTGCATCTGGTTTTGGTAGGCTTCCTTGTTTTCTTTTGTTGTTCGTGCGAAGGATTCGTTTCGTAGACAACACGCAGTAGCCGGGACAAAGAAATTTATCTTGATTCTTTCTCTGACGAGAAGATTTTTTCGATCCATGCACTTGTTTTTCTAGCAGATGAATTGCGTATGTAGGGGCAGTGGGGGCAGAGACACTGCATGCCAAATGTTCGATGTTTTGCCACATAGAGATGCCGTTGTCCAAAGGTTGAAATAGTTAAGATGTTTGATTTGTAACAATGAAGAGGATTTTAATGAATTTTCCACTGTTTCCGTGTTATTTCTCTGGCTGCATAAGTTAAGTTGTGTTCTTGCAGTAGTGATTGTTTGATGGGATGTTTTTTATGTTTTGCACGGAGAAATGTAACTAACAAGTGCAGGGTATTGACTTGATTGTTGACATCAGGGACTGGGAAATAAATGTCTTTCAAATATCCGTGAAGTAGATTCCATACTTCAGGTCAGTTTGTTGAGTTCCTTATATATGTTTTTGCTCTCAGGCATTTGTCAAGTTTCTTCGAAATTGTAACTTTGCATTTTTGACATGCCTCATTCCAATGTTTGTCAATTACTACATGCCATTCTGTTCGTATCCTTATATTTACAGAGATTATATTGATATATATATGTCCAGGAGATGTTTCTTTCCCTTCAATTAAGCTGTTGTACAATGTCTGAAGTTTGAACATCTGATAACAGCCACTTTGTTTTCTGGCACTGCCATTTACTGATGGCACTTGGTCTTTGTTGTGCTATCTTACATTTTTGTTTGTTGGAACTTAGAAAACATAATAGGCTATTAGTTGTTGAGATTTTGAGGATTAATTTAGCACCCTTCTTTTTTTATTGGATTCTCAGGTTGTGCGATGTTTTGAAGATGATGACATTGTTCATGTGAATGGAAAAGTTGATCCCAAGTCAGATATTGATGTGATTAACCTAGAACTGATATTTTCTGATCTTGAACAAGTAATTTGGTGAGAAGTTCTCCTATCTCCATTTGCTTGCTTTAGGATTTCTAAAAAAAGAAGAAGAAAAATCAAGGGTCCATTCATAGGAAAACTGAACCTTTCCCTGCATCAGGCACTAATCTAGTATGAAAGATTTATGTATGGACTAATTCTGTGTTTATGTTTATACATTAACCATGATAATTTTGTAAAAACTGCAGATAGAGAAGAGATTAGATAAGCTTAAAAAGAGCAAAACTAAAGATCCACAAGTAAAAGTGAAGGTATGATGACTCTTCCACTATGTGATGGTTTTATTCGAAATTCCGATAGTTTTCACTACTCAGGAAGAAGCAGAGAGGTCAAGATTGGAAAAAAAAATTCAAAAGGCACTTATGGATGGAAAGCCCGCAAGATCTGTTGATTTGGCTGACCATGAGAAAGAAGCTATACAGCATCTTTGTCTGCTAACTATGAAACCTGTCATTTATGTTGCTAATGTAACAGAATCTGATCTTGCTCAACCTGATAGCAACCCTCATGTCAAAGAGGTGCCCTCCGACGTCTTTCTGATGAAGAAGAAGCGAGGTAGTGATGCTTGATGCGTACAAGATTGAAAGTTGGGAGAGGCGGAGAGGAGACGATGGATGTTGCATGTGTCCGTGTTTTTTTTCAGCTACTTTTTTCGCTTCGCCCTGGCGCTTGTCAGTAGTGTCTTGGTTTCAGTCCGTATGTGCTGTGTCTGTCGTAGTTAAGGTTCACAGTAGTGAACATCTATGAGAATTGTCGACGCAGTGGTTTTCGGACTTGGAACAGTAGATTTGATTAATAAAGATGAGGAGAATTGTGAACGTCAACTCCTGCCTTCTTGCCTCTCTTGTGGACTTTTGTTATGATACTCATTTAATTATAACTTTTGTTATGAACTTTGTATGTTGTGTTTAATTTTTTTGCAAGAAATTTTTTTGAATGTGGGTGAAAAACATAGCACCACATGGCCAAAAAATTTTTAAAAAAATAAAAGCACGGCATGATAGAAATCAACTTATTAAACTGTTATAAATTAAGCAATTAAAAAAAGGATACAAGTCACAAAACAAGGGTAGTGCAGTCTTTTTACAACGATCCTTATCATTTCTGGAGCTGGATCCAATTTTCTAACCAAACACTAATTACGACTGCTCCAACTTCTCATAGGAGTGGATTCAAGAGTGAAGCTGGAGTTAAAGCTGCAAAAACTTAGAGCAGAACTATACCAGATAGGCCCTTAGCATGTGGGACTGCTCCGTGTTATTTGCAGTTTCGCAAAAATACGCCTTCTCCTCCATCTTCTTGGTATACGGCTATACGCTATGAGCAGCAGAATACGCCTCCTTCCGCGTTTTATATAACCAGGCAGGCTAGACACGGCCTCGCCACAAGCGCCTCCACACCCGTGTAAAAATCGGAGGCGGCGAAAACCCTCAAACCCTAATCCCCTTGTCCCCATGGCGGAGCCCGACGCAACCGCGCCGCCGCCGGAGGTAGCGCTCGAGGAGCAGCCCCCGGCCGTCGAAGCCGCCGCCGCCTCCGTCACGCAGGAAGAGACCGCGGCGGAGCCTCTCGCGGCCGCCGAGGGCGAAGGTGATCACAAGAGGAAGCTCGAGGAGGTCGAGGCGGGCGCGGATGCGAACGGCGCCGGCGAGGACGCCAAGCGGCCGCGCGTGGAAGGCGACGGTGCAGGTAGATCTCTCACACCCGGCCTCCCACCCCACCTCACGTTCTCTCTGCGTGTGTGTTGTAGCTAGGGTTTAATGTCTCAGATGATGCTAGCGTGCGAAACGTGTTCGCTTTCTTTTGAATCTTGAAGTATAGCCTGTTTGATCCGTTCGTTTTCTCTTTTTCGCCCAGGTGTTATGCAAAACAGCGAGTCCTCTGAGAAGGTTGAGGAACCAGCTGCTGCTTCTACTGAGGGGGCGGCAGATGCCGAGAATGGCAAGGTTGCTCCTCCAACTGAGGGTTTGCAGGCGGGCTCTGAGGACAAGCCGGCAGAATCCGCAATGGAAGGCGCACAAGGTGTCCCGCAGGAGACTTCTCGTAAGATCGATGTGCCCAATAACAAGGTATAATTATTGGCATGAGACAAATCTGTTTTTATTGTTGGGCTCTGCTTCATGTTAAAATTAGGAAACTGGTGTGAATAATATGTAGTCTCCGTGAAACGGAGAAAGCTACACAAACACGGTGGCAATATGGGCACAGTTTCTTATGCCGATTATGAAAATTCATGCAGGTCGGTGTTCTAATAGGAAAAGCTGGGGAAACGATCAGAAACTTGCAGACGAGCTCGGGCGCAAAGATCCAAATCACAAAGGATGCAGATGCTGATGCAAATGCCCTGACCCGTTCTGTTGAATTGGTTGGAACTCTCGAGAGTATTGACAAGGCTGAGCAGCTGATCAAGAATGTTATAGCTGAGGTAGCTAAATGTGCTGTGATTCAATGTGCTGTGATTCCCTTGTGTTAGTTTTTCATTCGTGTCGTATTTCCATCCATGCAACTTACACCTAAAGCTTTCTCTAATGCTTTTATTCCAGGCTGAGGCAGGTGGTTCCCCTGCCTTGATAGCTAGAGGCTTTGGGTCTGGACAGTCAGGTTCAGAGCAGTTTGAGATGCTAGTCGCTGATAATAAGGTTAGTTTTCAATGTTGGTGAGGAAACATACCAAATATTTGTTTAACCAATTTTTCTACTCTATAGGTTGGTTTAATTATTGGAAAAGGGGGCGAGACAATTAAAAATCTGCAGACTAGATCTGGTGCTCGAATTCAGGTAGAAAAATTACTTGTTATGTTGGCATGGTTAATTGTTATGGCTTATATAAATTGAGGCCTGAGGGGGGTGATAAATGTTCATGTAGTTAATTCCTCAACATCCTCCGGAGGGTGTTACATTGACTGAAAGAACTGTACGTGTTACTGGGAATAAGAAGCAGATAGAAGCTGCAAAAGAAATGATTAAACAAGCTATGAACCAGGTGATGTGATCCTGCTCTCTGCTTTTTATAGTCAATTCTTGAAGTGAATAACTCAATGATGCTAGATTTATGTGATCCTGCTGTGCCTTTTATCATTCATTCATGCTGAGATCAACTCAGTGATGCTAGATGCTGATGTGATCCTTCTTTATGCCTTTTATCTTCTATCCGTGCTGTGATTAACTTAGTGATGTTGAATTTAGTAGTCATTAAAATGGTATATCTGTAATCCTGTTACTTGATGTGAAATCATAGCATGTAGTATTGAACGGATTACCTCTATGTATGGCCTTGTCACCTTGGTTTGGTTGGTGTAACTGTTTTGGGCTATGGTAGCAACTGCCTAGTTATTTATATATGACTCTACATGCTTTGCTGATAATGGTTGATATGTACTTAGTTAGTTCTCTTTTCTATTTAGTGTTTTAACTTCTTTTTGTTTCAATTATGCTCAAAATGCTTCATTTATTAAAAACCTGGAGATGCTTTATTTGAAAGGTCTCAGTTTTTTGGTTGATTTTGTGGGACAAAACTTGTGATTTTCTATCATTTGACATAATTGGACATCTGTCCTACCTGTACCTTATGTCATTTTTGTAACTTGTATAAATGTTGTGGTTCCTACATTCGTACATTTCATGCTTTTGTTCATTTCAGCTCTGCATCTTATTAACTAGAACTAAGGTTGTTCGTGTGGAAACACTTAAGTGCAATTCCATTCTTTTCAAATGAAATGCACTGTTAAGGAAACATTGGTTCGTGCTATTTGTTAGCAATGTGCAAAATATATTGTCATTTTATCATGTTGGGGAGTGTTGGATTGTTGCCTATTTATTGAATCTGAAGTGTGATTATAAACTAATCAGTATCTTCTACAATGGGCCTTGTATGAAGTATCAATCTTGAAATATAGCAGTGCCTAATTGGACTGGAAGGTAAGTTCTTCTTAATTGGTGATCTGTTTATATGTCTTTTTTGCTCCACTTTTTCTTGAAAGACCAAAAAGTCAATGATATGCCATCACTTTGGGAGGATCGTAGTAGGTTCATCTTAATCCTTAATTTTCTAGAGCGCAATTTGACTTTTCAGCATTCATGAATCATGAGTTATAATCCCCTCTTGTCCACATCGTTTTTGTGTGTGAATTTTTGTTATTGAAAGTGTGTGCTCTATCAAATTCGCTATCCGGCCTGAAGTATTTTCGACTGCCCTTTTCTCATCGAAATCCCTGCATACCTCTATGAAATTTAATGTGCAATTTTTTTAATCTCTTTACCATATGATGCATATTTCTATAGTTGCCCATCAAATTAGTGTTCTGTCATGGAGTAACAATATGAAGCGTGGTGTGCAATATCAATTATATAGAAATGAAGTTAGAAACTTAGAATAAATGGTTGACTTTGCAATTAATAATGAGTGGCTCATTTGGGACTTGGGAGATTTGTATACATTTTGATAGAAAAAGAAGAGTTTGTGACTCTAGTGTCATTTGCTTTACAATCTTCTAGTTCATATAGAAATAGAACTTAACTTGGTGTATGATAGCATTTTCTGGACTTCACCATAAAAACAGACATATTTAATTGAAGTGAAATGGAGCACATGTGCCTTTTCTTGGATGCTTTCAGCTGATCCACGACCGTGCAATTACCGTGATACTGTACCAGTGGTTTTGGTCAATTAGCCTTTTGCTAACTACTAGATGAGATCTGATTCTGTTTCCTGTAAGAAGTCAGAACTGACTCAGGTTCTATCGCTTCCAGTTTCCGTGATTTATTTTGTTGAAGGTGCCAATTTGGAGTTGGTTGGGTATCCTAATGCTGATACAGCTAGGCTTTCCTGATGGGGTCATCATCCTTCATCCTTTACATGCACCGAAGAGGGATGTTGATCATTATCCCTTGCCCTTGCATGGTTTGTGTAGTTGGTAACTGGTAAGGCTGCTTATCGCTGAAAAGGAAAATGCGACATTGGAAGACTGCACCAAATGTATCATTGCCATGACAAGGATACTGCACCACCATGTCTAGGTTTGCTAAATAAATTGTTTGTGACTGTATGTTGTCTGTAGAACCACTTTCATTTTCTATAGCTGAAGAGCAGTGATTTCTCTCACATCATTTGTCTTAGTTATTTGATGTGTTACCACTCCAACTAGACTCTTCAAGTAGTCTCGGTAGGTAGTTGGGGCTAATTAAGTTTGTTATCATTCTCAATATTGGCAGAATTGCTATTGAACATATGGGTGGTGCTTTGCATGCGATCTCACCATGTTTTTCATTTTTGAACTGTATTGCAGTGAGGATCTACTTTTTACCAGTAATTTATATGTTTATGAGATGTGCCAATGTCTTGACCTTGTTAGTTCTAATTTGTAAGCCTCTTCTTGCCTTAACTCTACTGAAGGTGATGGTCTTGTTGATATTTGCATTCTAATAGTAGTGTCTCATCTCATTGACATTTAACGTTTATTTATGATTTCCACAGAAGGTTATGAATTGTTTGGAAATATTGTCTAATTAAAATCCTTCTCTTGAACAATGAACACTGTTCTTGAATGCTTTAGCTATCGAAGCTGCGCTGTCTTTAAGGAAGCATGGTAGCACTAATATGAAGGCTTATTTTGTTATTGGTGTTACACAACTGAGATGTGAACAGTGACCAGCTGTCCTTTACATATTGTATAGATGCCTTTTGCCTTTTATGTTGGGCTTTGGAATTGCAGTATTCAGCATTTTATCTGTCATTGAGTTTTCTTGCTTGGTTTCTAACATGCTTTCTTGAACAGTCATTTTCAAGACATACAGCTCAATCCGGTGGATATGCTGCACAAAATTACCGCCCTCTGGGTCATGGTGCAGCTTCACAGTGGGGGCCACGTTCTCAACCCCAGCCTGGTTATGGGTATCCACCAAGAGGACCTCCACCTCAGAACATGCCATACTCTCAGCAATATGGTGGCTACCCACAGCAGCCACCACCAAGAGGTGGCATGGGCTGGGACCAGAGGCAGGGCCCTCCGCCCCATTCTTCCCATCAAGGTGGTGGTTACGACTACTACAAACAGGGATCTCAACCGTATGAAAGCCAGCCACCAAACTACCCTCCAGGACCAGGGAGCTACAGTAGTTATGGGTCATCACAGGCTCCGAGTTATGGACAACCTCAATATCCGCAGTCTGCACCTCAACAGAACTATGGCCACGGGTATGGTGATCCTAGGTACAATGCTCCAGCACCAAACCAGCAGTACTATGGGCAACCACCAGTGGGTCCACAGCAAGGCTACCCTCAACAGCCAGATCCTTACGCTAGGCCTGCGTACGGTGGACCTGGACAGTGGCCACCCAGAGGCGCACCTGCGGGAGATGGCACTTACCAGGCACCAGCTCCTACATCTTATGGCCCACCATCTCAGCAACCTCCTGCTTATGGTCAAACATATGGCCCAACAACAGGACCTGATGGGTATGCTCAGCAGGGTTACCCACAGCAGGGTGGGCAAGCACCGACTCCATATGGTCAGAGCGCGCCAGCAGGACCAGGGTACACTCAGCAAGGCACACAGCAAGGTGGCTATGCACAGTATCCGCCATCGCAACCAGTGTACAGTGATCAAGCAGCTCAAAACAATGTGAACTATGGTTACCAGGGAGGCCCAGCTGATCCCAACTATGGAAATGCCTACGCGCATTCTGGATATGCTTCTGCACCGGCAGCTGGCCAGCCTGGATATGGTCAGGCAGGATACACCCAGCCACCTACAAATCTGCCAAGTTATGATCAGTCCGTGCCACCACCAGCTCAGAGTGGCTATGCTGCACCCCCTGCAAATCCACAGCCTAGTGTTGCAAAGGGGGTGTCACCACAGCCTGCTGGATATGGCGGGCAGTGGACTGCATGAGGTTTATTTCTCAAACTTTACTGACAGCAAGATCAAGTTGAAAACTATGTTTCACTGCTTATGCACCCTTTCCACCGTTCGAATCCTTTGGATGTTTCTATGGACGCAATGAGTAAGCACCTGGCTTTTGTTATATCTAAAAGGGATGTAACCCCTCCAGTTGTCGTACTGCATCTCTTTAGTACCTGGTAGATGGTTAAGATGACTATAAACTTTCTATTCAGTTTAGAAGAGAACCTTGTTCGGTTGTGTCGCGGTTTGTCGAGTAATTTCTGGGATGCCTTATCTATTTGCTTCATGTTAATGTTTTGCGTGCTGTTGCAATTTGATTGCGTGGTATTGGAATTTGATCAAAATCATGCTATGTATTTCTTTGTTAATGTTGGGCGACTTCATACTATTCATGTCTTCACGGATAAATCAGGTAGAAAAGCGTCTCTTTCCAGGTGAAGGGAGGCATGGCAAAGCTAGAGTATCATCAAAGATAATATGAACTGAACTGGCTGTAAATCCGGAAGTACATTCCGATGGCAATCGTGTGCCAGTTCCTATCCAATCGATGGATTTATGTGTAAACTGTATACTATTTTGCAAACTTGCAAGTTGCAGTCCAGGAATCTGCAGGTCTCATGCTGGGACTCCCAGCATCTGCCTCAGGACACGGTGTAGAGCACGGAGTCGTCCCTGGTGTTGCTGTTCTTCAGGCAGCCTCAGCATGCTTGCCACCTTCTCAAACTGCTCCTGCCCGAAGGAGGCGTCCGCCGGCGTCAGCGTTGGCACCGGCCCGAGGTCCTTGTGGAGCTCCAGCGGCGACAGCGCCCACTGCATCGCCCAGACGCCGAGGGGCCGCATGTAGTGCAGCGAGCGGTAGCCGCCGTCAGCCGTCCACGACTCCGGCGTCTGGAACGCGTACCTGCATTTTCATTTACTCGTCAGTCACTCAACCCGAAGAAGCTGTCAAGATGCTTTGTGCTGTGTACTGACCCGAATCCGTCCCTGGACCAACCAGCGTCGTGGGCGCCCTTGGCCGTCCGGAACGCGGCCTCCGGCATGCCCTCATGTATCATGGCGGCCGCGACGGAGTAGGTGACGCCGGGCCATACCTCCTTGGACTGCGTTGACGACGCATCCACGGTGCCGTCCGGCCGCATCCCGTTCACCGCCCCGATGGTGCCGCCCTTCACCCGCATGACGTTGTAGTCGAGTACCGTCCCCAGTGCGATCCGAGCCTTCTCCTCCTCCACGATCGGCTCCAGGCCGCACGCCCGCGCATACCATTGTCCGGCCAGCTGGTCGGCCTGGATGGACGAGCTGTTCCTGCCACCGCTGTTGTCGTAGTTGAAGTAGGCGCCGTTCCAGAGCTCGCCGTTGTAGACGCGCTTCGCCTTGTCGTACCGCGCCCGGAAGTAGCACGCGGCGGCGTTGTCGCCAACGATGCGCGCCATGGCCGCCGTGGCCTGCAGTGCGGCGACCCAGAGCCCGCCGGTGTAGGCGCTGACGCCGGACACCGACCATAGGTCGTACGTCTGGTCGGGGCGACCCTCGTTCTCGACCATCCCGTCCCGGTCCCGGTCGAACTGATCCATGTACGCCATCGCCAGGTACACCGCCGGCCACACCGCCCTGGCGAAGGCGACGTTGCCCGTGGCGACGACGTCCCGGTACACCTGCAGCACGAACTTGGGGTTGAGGTCCTTCCACCGCGCTGAGTCGTGCAGCATGTACGCATTCACCTCGAACCACGGGTCGTTGAGCCCCAAGTCGTGCGGCACCGCGCCAAGAACCTGTGCCAGGTTGCTAAGTGAACTGGTCGGCGCATGAAACTCAATAGTGGTACTCACGTTTCGTGTGTGTGCGTACCTTGCGCGGCACGGTGTTGCCGTCGAGGGTGTGCCTGAGGCGGGGTTGTGGAGGAGGACGGCGCGGGCGAAGTCGCGCTGGAGGCTGAGCTCGAGCTCCGGGAAGAGGGAGAGCAGCGCGAAGGAGGCGTAGAAGTGGACGTCGTAGGTGTTCCATAGGTGGTACTCCATCCCCTCCAGGTACAGGAACTGCCCCACGTTCTCCTCGCCGTCGCGTAGCAGCGCCGCGCCGAACGTCGCGGCCGAGTGCAGGCGCTCCGTCGCTGATGCCATCGTGTGCAGGATGCCGTCCACGGCGGTGCTGCTCGCGCCCGCGACGCCGTCCAGATTGTCGTCGGTACCGCCGTTGGTGCACGAGTAACGGTGGTCTGTACGGAACGTGTCAAGGGAGAACGGCTCGGTCTCGGGCCCAAACGAAGCAAAGCTGGTCTTCTTCGGAGGCAATCCATCTGTGACAATTTTAGTTTAGTTCCAGGTTAGAAAATTATTTGCATGTGATCATTGTTACATACTTAAGAGCAGTGTTCCTCTAGGCACTAGACGCTAGTTGGGCAGCAGACTAGCGCCTAGCACCTAATCGCCGCCTAGGCGGGCCTATGCGGGGCTAGGCGTCCGCCTAGGTGGGATAAATTGGTTAGACGGTCTAGGTGGGAGGGCTGTATCTAGTGCTTTGGCGGCCCCTAGGTGGTCTAGGCGGGTGTCTAGGGGAACACTGCTTAAGAGTGAAATTGGATCAGTATCACCTGTCCATATGGTGCCTCCAGCGTTCAGATAGTAGAGTTCGTTGAACAGCGCAATTGGATACCTGAACACAAATACGCCATCAAATTGTTTTAGGACCAAAGCATCTATTCAGTAAGTAGAGACTACGATTTTGCGTAGATCGCGTGATTAAAAAAAAAAATCAATGATGGCATTGAGTGTACGTGAGCTACTAATAGCAAATTAGCTCTTCCACACGCTCACGCTCACGCTCGATGAGGATTGCGTAATCTGAATTCCTTACCATTCAGGCAGCCTTTTGTCCTGCAGAATAGGCCTCTGCCACTCGTCGATCTGAGACTCCCAGTTCATGTGCTCTGCACACGCAGACATGAGGGGTATTATAATCTTCATCAACCAGTGATGATTCTTACGTGCAGCAAGGTTCACTCAGAAATCTCACCAAGAAGGGCATCGTGAGCCAACTGTTCTGCAGATGCATCTCGATCCAAGCCGTAGAACTTGGTGTACCTCCTAATTTAGTCAGAATCCCATATTCAGTAATGAGCCACTGCAGAATCAGCGAGACGCGGCAACCTCACCTGTGGTACGTTCTCCCGGTCGAGAACTTCACCTCGGGACACGACCACGACAGCGCGAACGACACCACGCGTGTCCCCCCTGCCGGCACCGTCGTCGACGCCGCGACCGCCGCTCCGATGGACGATCCGGGCTTCGACGCTCCCGGCGCCTTGTGGATGCCAGCATCCCTGAATGAACCTCGCTTCTTGATCTCGTCCCACATGTCCTTCGCCGTGAAGTCGCCGGAGTTGGACGGGCCCATCGTGAAGAATGGGCTGTCGGTGACACGGACGTCATCTGTCTCTTGAGATGCTATTGCAAATGTCACCGGAGGGTGCCCATCCGCGGTCCTGCATTGGTGCCATCTCAAGCATAACAAAGGTGCAATAGAGTTCTGCATCATTTGCAGTTTTATTTTTCTTTCCAAATGAAAGATTAAACACACCTGTGATGGAGGAGAACACCGTGCACACCATCACGCGATCTGCATAACAAGGAAGAACACAATTACAATAATGTTGATAGAGATATTGTTGTTATATGGCATCAAATAAAAGTATGGGGAAGAAAGAAGAAACACAATGCCATGTTCATTACGTCATTTTGGTGTTGATGTGATTTCCAGTCAGTTCTGATCTCTCACCAACTGAATTCTACATGATGAACAAACAAAGGTGAAGTCTTTAACCAAAGATCCTCTCTTTCTACTGAAGAATAAAGTGTTGGCTTGTACTTACCGCCCATGTGAAGAGCAATGTTACATCTGCAGGTGTGCTCCCAGAATTATGTACCTGAAAGAATCGGCAGTACAAGTAAGAAATGAACAACTCAAGTGGAATCATTGCATTTGCAGAAGAAATAGAAGGAGAAGAAAAACTATACCGTAAAAGTGAAAACCGCAACTGGGAAGCTACTCTCTTTGTAGTTGTGAGGGATAAACGGTGATATCTGACGGCAGGTGATATTAATTTCAGGGTCAGGCTCACCTACATTGCAATTGTTGAACCCAGATTAGTACTAGGGTCTACCAGACAACCTTGTCGGCTAATTGACATAATTTCTGTGCCCGACGACAAATATCTCTCAGGTAAATGTTTTAACTTCATCTGACACTAATGTACTGTCAGGAATGTACCATCATATACTGTCCAAGATCTTGGAAACAAGCCATGGTAAGTGCAGTTCTTTTCTTTCAGTTTCCAGTCCCAAGATCCAATACCAGCTTTATCAATTCCCCTGCAATTTTTCACATTGCATGATATCTCTAGCCCATTCAGATGCATACAGGTAAGTTTTTTAGGATTTCACTTCTTACTTGAGGACATCAGGGTTCGGTGCAGACAACACCGTGGAGTAGCTCTTTCCATTGGGACGCGAAATGAATGCCTAGACAGTAGAATAATGGCAATAATAACTTTTATAAAGTTAATAGTGCCATTTGACATTGCAAATCATGAATGGAGGTGTAAAGTGATTACTGAAAACTGATTTGCTAGGATAGGCTTTTCTTCATATATCCTGGGGAATATCTGAAAGTGCTGAAAGTACCCTCTGTAGCTTCTCCCTATGCTTCCTGCACTGATTAAAGGATGTGCTTTGAACAAAACTGCCATTGAAAGTTCAATCAGCTATAGAGGCAAGTTTGAATTTACTTTTGTGCCTAACCAATAGTAATTACTAAACTTAGCTGCTTTAGGATCTGTAAGAGAAGAGGCTAAAAGTACTTACCCTAGCCCACCGAGGGGTACACCACGGTAGCAGTTGTCCATCCATTTCCTCAATGGATCATATACTGAAGCCTTCAAAAAAGTGAAGAATTGTTTTATATGTTCAGTGACAAGGTAGTGCGATTCATACTGATACTTCCACAAATAGAAACAAAATTTCCTAAAAAAAATACAGAAACGCAATGATTGATGGAGCTGAATGTTCAACAACATAAGAGTAACTTACTAGGCCTTTTGCTCTTTCTTCAACGTGTAGTATTAATACTTTAACAATCAAGGGCACCTACCAAACAAGAAGCATTTGGTTAATATTAATCTAGCAAAGGAAGTATGCATATAGTTGCATATGCATATAGTTGCATACTCATTGCTAAATATGTATCCAAAAGTTGTTTGATTTGTCAATTGCTGATATGACTAATCCAAATCATTTGCCGTCTTCGTCTTCAGCAATAGCAATTGTGGCAAGATTTTCTAAACGAAACAATACGAGAGGGCCCTAAATTTGACCATTTTTCTTAAAAGAACGGCGGCTCCTGCCCTTTTCCCTAAAAAAGTGGACCTTTTTATTCTGAGAAACATTAGGGAAGAACCAATTTAACCAGTTCAATTGGCATCTTATAAAACAGAATGCCAAAATGTGCAGTGTATGTTCAAATACTTACGATTGCCATCATATCATTCACGGTCATGCTGAACATTGCAATCTTCTTGCCTTCATCTTCAAATTTCCTCTGCCAAGTTCTCGCTGGTGGTTGTGAACAATCGATGTGTGAGTGCGCCTAAAGTAAGAGCAATCACGTCAGATTAGTTTCTCTATGAAGACAGAACGGATTGAAACATTGAAAATATCTTAGCAGAGCATGTAAGAAACATCTGAGCATAGAGCAAATTTTGGAGGACAACCTTAAACACCTACATAAAAGCCTAGAACATTCCCGTAAGTAATGGCGCCGAATTTAAGGAACCAAAGAAACAGGGGGAAGATGAAATGATGCTACTGAACAACGAAGAGTAGTTTCAGAAGGTACCTTTGCTTGCTCCAACTCTGAACTTCCCATCATGGGACAAACACGGGTTGGGTTGAAGCCGAGCAGCTATTTGGATCCGAATTGATAGACATGCACAAGTACAAGAAGAACACAAACATCAAGAACACAACTACACAAATATCTCCACATTGGAACGCAACCATTCTGAAGGCAAAGTAGGCCATCCAAAGCATGCGTTTCAAGAATCTGTAGAAGACTTAACCGAAATTTACAAACACAGGAGGAGGAGAACAATACCTGAATTTGGATACTATCGATCTATCACACCTGAGTCGCCTAGCCCTTCCAGAGCTCCTCAGGTTAGCTTTTATAAAACTCAATGAGATTAAAAAAGAAGAAGCAAGGGGCAGAACGAGAAGTACCAGCTGGCATCAGATTTTTCTTTTTTTATTGGTGCGTGGAAAAGAAGGCAAGTCACACATCAGGGTGGTTGAATAGCGACTTTTTGGCTCACGTGGTAGGTTGGCGGTCGTAATAGTAATTTTGGTTCATTTTTCACGTTAATACAAAAATAACATCACGAGGCTATCAACGGCTGACATCTAGCTAAGTCTGATCTCCAGGGGACCAGATTCCCTTCCATCGTGCCCAGGGGGACAGAATACCCGTAACATCCCAATTTTCAGGGCTATTTGAAAGTTTTCAAAATAAAAATAACCATTTGGTTTTATTGCATTGCTAAAACTTAACTTGGAGATTTCAGAAATTGAAAGCGATCTAATATGAATTAATTAAACTTCAACTAATTCAATTTAGTCTATTTTGAGTTTGTTGGACTTCCTTGGTGTTTAAAATCCCCTTCTCTCTGTTTGTTTCGAATTCCCGTCGGCCGTTCCTGCTTCCTCTTCCCCTCCCATTCTCGGTTGTAAAAAGGCCACAGCCTCTTGGTCACGACCACCTCTCGTTTTCGACTAGCTTCTTCGTCTCGACCACCTCTCGTTTTCGACCAGTCTCTTGGTCACGACCACCTCTCGTTTTCGACCAGCCTCTTAGTCATGACCATCCTCTTGTTTTCGACCACCCTCGCCTCGGTGCGTCCGTCTCTCTCTCCCCCTCTTTTTCCGTAGCGTTGTGCGCATTAAATGTTGTTGCAAAAGTCTTCGCGCAATAAATGCTGTCGTCTCCGACGTGCCCGTTCCCTCTCTTGTCTCCTTCCTTACCTGCACCTATCCCCTCTTTCACCTGCTGGTCGTGCGCCCATGCCACGCCGCCGCGAGTCCCGCCGCTCCATCTTGTCGTCCGTTCCCTCTCCTTCCCCTATAAATGGGAGCAACGGACGCCACTCCTCCTCTCCCTTTTCCCCTCTTTCTCTCGCCTTCGTTCGCTGGGATTTCGAGCTCCAAAAGCTTTGGCCGAAGTCCTCGCCGTCGGTGATTGCACCGCCGTCAGTGGTCCTCCTCCGCCTTCGCCCCCACCTTCAACACCGCACGGTTGCGGGCTACCCCGTGCTCATACCCGCTCACTCCGAGGGCCACCAGAGCCCTAGCGTGTCGGGACCCGAAATTACAATTCAGGACCCTCTGTGTTCAACGCACTAGCCCAGGATCACGCTAGTGCACACAGTGGTAACAAAGGTGGAAATCGATCCATACAAGCGAATAATAGCATAAACGAATAACTTTGATTAATAACTAATGGTTTTGACCTTAAGGTCGAGTTTACATTTATTCAAGCCACGCAGGGCTAACAGAGAATTAAAGCAGCGGAAACAAAAGCGGTAGCGGCACCCCATCGATTCACCACAGGCAACCGACTGGGATCAAGACCTCGCGATCAGGCACCTTCGATAAACTCGTCCTCGAAAGCTGGTGAAGACTCCTCCTCTTCTGCTTGATTCGTCAAAACAAGCGTGAGTACACACCGTACTCGCAAGCCACACCATAGAAATGCAATATATACACATGCTTGTATTTTACAAGGGAAAGGCATTCTGTGGTTCTTTTGCAGAAATGCAAGTTTGCAATTGAATACCAGTAATAGATTGAAAACAGGTAAAACAAATAGATAACAATAATTTTAACATTTGATTTCACAAAGACACACACACGCCTAGACAATTTTATTCACATAGTTTGGATGATTCAAACCACACAGCTCCTTCCCACACAGCTTTTAATAAAATCTACCCCTAGTGTGATATCCCGAGCATTGTCCATGATCATGACGCGCTATTCAATAGATTAAATTACACTCTGCGAGTTTGTACACTTTACCCACAAGATACAATTAGTGTAGCTAGCACTAATCATAACAAAGCATTTGGATACCTTATCTTACTATGCTAGGCCCGTCTCAAAACAGACATGTGGTCGTACAGGGGGCTCAGTTCAATGACGCACATGGTGAGGTCCTTAATTGACCGAGGCAAGACTTCCACATGCCAACTAAACCACACAGCCACACAGATTATTATTCACACAGATCACACAGATTATTGTCCACACAGATCACACAGATTCCACCATTTCACACAGTATCCACCACTTGCCTCAGTCCAAATCCTTTTACCACCCAGTTGATTTACGTGCAACACATGCCACAAAGACACATAGTACACACAGATTATTTAAGATTGCATATTCACTTAGTCAGATTAATAATTGCAGTCTCACATGAATAAGTGATTCGGGGCATGGCTAAGCAATCTACTCGTGCTAACCAACCCACGTTGGTGCTACAATATTTACCAACTAATAGTAACTAGGGTGACAAAGGATCAGGGCATAATAATTACACAAGGATGGCATAACAATTTGGGATTAACTCATCGCACCCAAAACATTTAAATAAATACTTGAATTAAGATCACGATAATTTGAATTAAAATACTTTTGTAAAACTGGGAAGCAAAATGGTCAAGGGTATAGCTTGCCTTGGAATAAGTTTAGGTACTGGTCCTGGTCTTGAAAGCTCCTTCTTCTTCAACTCTTCCAACAAATCAAGGTCTACTTTCAAACGAAGCACAAAAACAAAATAAATAAATAACAGAGGCAAAACAACTAAAAAAATTAAAAATCTCCATTAGGTAGATCTTGATTTTAGATGAATTTAGAAATTTGAATGGGCTGATTTGGAGTTAGGATGCAAAAGATATGGGGTTTCAAAGTTTAAATCTAAAGAAAACCCTAAAATTGGATTTTACGGAATTCCGAATTATTTCTTAACAGAAAAATCAGAATATTGCGTCGGCATGACATCGATATGACGTCAGCCCAGGAATTTCGGAAAAGGAATAATAAAAAAAAATCGACATGTGGGACCCACATGTCGATGCTGACAACTCACGGTGGACCAAGTCCACCGAGCCTCTGAATCGGTCTGGTTGGTTTGGCCTTGCTGTACTGCGTGGCGACGCAGCACCACGTGGCTGCTGCACGCTGCGTGCCTGGAGGCGATGGCGACGAGTGGGAGGTGGCGTGGGCGGCGGCGGCGGCTGCTGCTGACCCAATGGTCGTGACAACGGCGTCTGGTGGCGGTGGGTGGTACCAAAGGGTAGAGGCGTTATTGCGAACCTCTGGTGTGGCTCCGGGTGGTCGGGGTGGCGGTGGTGGCCGTGGCGAGGTTCAAGCGGCGAAGAGCTGGGTTTTGTCGGTAGGCGCTCGATGTGGCTCCGGTGTGGCGAGGTTTCTTGGGGTAGCTCAAGGCGAGGAAGGCGGTGCACTCCGGAGGCATTGCGTCACCGACGGCGAGAGGATCGGAGTTTTAGGGTTCGGTGACGGCGCCCAAAACTCCGATTATTGGCAGCGCAAGGGCTCGAGAGGGCAATTGGTTTGGGGTTTTTGGAAAGGGTGCAGCGATCCTCGAGGTGCTACTTATAGGGTCTAAGCGGCCTCGGGCGGCGTCTTGGCCATGGAGGTTGAAACCACCCGAGAAGGGCTCATGCGGAGATAAAGGAGATAGAGGCGAAATTTGAATTTCAATTTTGTTTGAACGAGTCAGGAGGATAGGGCTTCTAGAAGCGATCATCCGCACACAAAATCGAAATTTGTTGCGATATTGTCGAACGAACCATGCAGCGGCAATGGCGACGCCAGCCCACATGAGGAGGAGACTGTCGGAGGCAGCGACCTCTGCAGCTGACCCACGTCGAGAGAGGCGAGTCTTGGCGTCTTGCGCGAGATCTGAGCGTCTAGTCTGATCCAACGGCGAGAATGAGTGGGCCAAGTGGGGTGGCGCGAGGAAAGGAGTTGGGCAGAGAGATTCGCCCATCACTATTTGGAGATTTAACTACTTTTTTCTTTTTAAGAAAATAGCGAAATCGAATAAGCAATAGAAAATAGCAAATGAACTTGGAAAAATTCCAGAAAATTCTAGAAAATATATCCAAGCTCATAGAATCCAAATAAAATAGTTTTGACCATTGTTCATGTTGACTTTAATCATATTAAATTGTTTTGTTACTCAAAGTCCAATATTAAGCTTTTAAATTAAAATCAAATAAATCCAAATGGTGAATTTTCCCACTACAACTTATTTAAAAGATTTTTAAAAGCTCTGAAAATTGGGATGTTACATAGCGCCGCCGGAGCCCTATCGTCATCGCCGTCTTCTTCTTCGCTGCCAGCCACCCCCTTGCCACTTTCGCCCCAGGTGGTCGTAGCTCTTTTCAACTAAGTGGTTGTAATCCTTTTCGACTATGTGGTCATAGCCCTTCCGACCAGGTGGTCGAAACCTCCTTTCAAGGACTCGTTCTCCTTCATACGAGCTCTGATTCCAATGTCTCAAATTTCTAAATTCATCTAAAATCAAGATCTAGCTATCTGTACTAATATTATTTAATTCGATGTTCATTTGAATTTATTTGAATTTGCTTCGTCTTCCCGTGTAGATTTCGACGACTCCGGGGAACCCGAATATTTTGAAGAAGTAGATCTTCAAGCATTTGAGCAAGGCAAGTTACATCTTTGATCATATTTGAATCCCAATATTTCAAATTATTTAAATTCCGTTTCAAATTATTATTGCATGCGTAATTAAATTCAAGTAATTTAAATCCCTGTTTTAACTTTATAGTTATTCCTAATTCTCTTGTATATCCAATCTTGAATATTGATTTAACCACCCCTTGATACCATAGTTAAAAACTAGTTGGTACATTAGTATGAACTAGAACATGTTGAAAAGCTCTATGCTTAGTCACAGTTTAGCTCAAAAATATTTAATTTGGGGAATTTAGCCAAAAGTTCAACTATGATTTAAAAGGATACTATGGTATGTCTATAACATAGAAATTTATGAAATGATTTAACTTGTTAAACAAAAAGAAAAATGGGTTTGGGCTTGGGTGAAATGAATGTTTGGATGGTGCACGTTGTTGCACGGGATCAAGTCATTTCTATGATCGAGGCCCATGGATTTTTATGGAAAGCCGCCCAGGTCAATTAAGGACCGGTCTTCGAGCGCATTTTGCTAAGCCATATCGTTCTACCACATGTTCTGAATGGGCAGGACCTAGCTAACTAATTTGCAACATTCCATCGTGGTCGTGCCATCTAGTTGCGTGGGTGTCTTTTATGACCTACTTTTATATATTCCTACTTGGCGCAAGAGGGGGCCTGAACCCGGCGTGTTTCTATCCAAAGGGGGCGAAACCTTAGTGAGGTGGGACTACGATGGGAAGGTGCTTTGTAAAGGCCTTAACACGTGCTCTAGACTGCTTACCTAAGGTAGTGAGCGGTGGTGTTGACGGATGCCAAACAAACTAGAGAAGTTATGTCATGTAGGTAAAGCTGTACACCTTTGCAGAGTGTAAAACTATTTGAATAACCGTGTCCACGGTCATGGACATGCTAGCAAAGCCACTCCAAGTTAGATTTTTGGTTTTGATTTCAAAAGACTTTATCAAATGATTTTGGATTTCTATTCAAATGGGAATTTGGGCGGGTAGCCATGTGATACGAGGGTATCCTTCACCACTCTTGTGTGAATGTTATCTGACTATAAAACTGGAGAATTTAGAAAATAAATTTTAGTTATAGAATAAACTGCTTTAGAAACTTAGTATGATTATTGAAATGAAAAATATCATTTTATGTAAATTGAGCCATATAAGCCTCCCTTTGTTGAACCCTTGGATACATTACAATCTGTTAATTAGGTGTAACTTGCGGAGTACATTCATTTGTACTCACCTTGCTTAATAAATTGTTGATCAGGAGAAGAGTACTACGAGGAGAATGAGAACTTGGATGACTAGGCTACGCCCTCCAAACGATTGCCTGTGGCGAATCGTGTGGTCTACCTAATTTTTTTTGCTTCCGCTGTATTTTGCCTGTTGGCTTTATGCCCCTTTTGTAAGAGACTTTGATTATTGTCAATGAATGACGTTTTATGGTTATGCTATCCACTTTTATTGACTGTGTGCACTAGCTATTCCTGAACTAGTGTATGAAGCACAGAGAATTCGGGATCTTTTGCTCCCGGGTTCGACAATACCTCCCGCGCGCTTGGGGACCGGACTCCCCTCCATCGTGCCCGGGGGCCGGAATACCTCCCGCATGCCAATTGTGAAATCTAAGCCCTAGGGGCCGAACCTAGCTCGTCTGTGCCACTCGGGCCGGAGCTACCCAGTCTGTGCCCAGGGGCATGGTGCTGCCAAGTGAAGTGCCTCGAGGGCACGATATTGCCATGTGAAGTGCCCCTAGGGCATGGTCTTGTCCTTTCTACCGAGCGCATGCCTCGCGTGGGATTCCCTCCCGTCGTTTCCCTCCATCACACTTGTGAGAGCCGCTGGGCGATTTAACTTGTAATGCTTAACCCTCCAATTGGTCCTAGCATCACAAATTAAATTTCCCGCTCTCGGTGCATTATGTACCTCCCAGGAGCGGTACACATACACCCTCACAAACATTAATATCAATCCAAACACAAGTTATTACAACACCAAAAACTTCATAGTTTACAACATATGAACATACAGGGTTCAGTTTCGTACAAAGGGCCGACCGGCCAAATAACAAGATAAATATCAAGTACACAGTGGAAATTAGTAAATAAACTGAAATAAAATCATGAATTAACCATTAATAAAGTCCCAATGGCTTGCCATAACCCGCAGGGCAACCAACTGGGTTGAAACCATAGCAAATCGACGTTCCTACGCATGTTTCCTTACCCGATTCGATCTCAATACCTGCTGTCCAGATTAGTAAATAAAAGCAAACAGTGAGTACACGAATGTACTCCGTAAGACTTACGAATAACAAACCTATACACAGCTACATGCAAGCTGAATCAAAGGAGAATGCTATATGGTTCATTTTCAGCACAAAGCAATATTTTAATTTAAATACAATGTAGTAGATTCAAATGGCAAGTGAGCAAACATTTTTAATACTTTAAATGATAGTGAGTAATAACATTAGACATCAATAAAACATCTACAGGTGGCTGCCCCGCAGCACACAAACATAGCATGAGAACCACTCTCAATGCCACCAATCAAGTTTTAAGTTTTAAAATCTAAAATGTTGAGTCTAATTCTTGCGGGAAATAACCAAGCGTGTCCAGAACCTAGGACAAGGCTATTCGAATAGATTATACCCTACAGGGGTGTACAACTGTACCCACATGTCAGACCGTTCCTTTTGCCAAGCTATTTAGCACACTTCCTTAGGTATGCCGGTAGAGCTAAGTCCTACGAGACGTTTTCCAATATAATACATTAACTACGAGTCACCTGTATGGATGGAACCCATATGTTGCGTCGAAGTCACAGGCCTTTGAAAAGGAACCGATGCTCCTCAGTGTGGAGAACTTTGACAGGAATCCACCCCCGCACACCCAACACACATATAACATTTCTTTTTCAACACAACACACACAACCTCCTGCGACTCGGAGCTAACACACGCCAAAGTACTAAGTCAAGAGGGTTCCCATATGCCCTCATGTGGTTACACGCAATAGTGCTTGGATCAATGGTGCAAGTAATTCGGTCCTTGTTGACTCGGGCACGAGCCACACACCCAATAACCACAGCAACATCCATTTGCCCAAGTCCAAATCATTTTATTTTTATTTTTAGTTTTCCAAATAAAATAGCACAGGGTGCTGGAAATAACATAATAAAAATGATTTATATGATCAAGATCATCGACAAAGTCGACAACCGCCCAATCTACCGGAAGCTAAGCATGACACCAAATAAACATAAATAGACCATATAACTTCCACCGGGCTCTAATTCACCAGCGGAATTATTAACTTAGGATAGTGGAAGGGGATGAACAATTTTAGGGAATTCATGCAATAGGATTAACTACCTCTAATCGCAAACATAACTTGACAAATAAAGCATGCATACATACAGTTGCAAAACATGATAATAATTTTTGAAAGTAATAGGATCAACATGCATCAATAGAAGAACTACTTGCATTTGTTTGCTGGTACTCTGTACATTCACATAATCATCTCCGTTGCACTCCCGAATCATCATCATCTAGCGATAAGAACCGACAAAACGAAAACACCGAATAAACACCAAAATTCCAAAGACTCCAAAAATTATGAAATTAATACATAAGGTATATTATGATTTAATATGAATTTAGAAACAAAAATTATTTTATTTGGAGTTTGTATGCAAGAGTTATGCCCTAATCAATTTCTGTTGGGAAGAAAAGCTGAAAAATCAGCTTCGGTACTGTTCACCGAGTTCAAACTTTTGGCACAATTTTCTGGAGTTGTGGTGGATAAGAAATTTATATGGAATGGGATAGAATAAAAATTTATGATCAATAAAAATTGAATCACCCCATTTGGAGTTCAAATGAATTACTTATGAATTTTGGAAGTTAATTCAATTTCTAGTGTAAAAATAGTTCATTCCAGAAATTAATTCTAATTTCGAAATTTTATGGGACATTAACATATTTCAAACCTATTCCAATTTAAATTACATTAAAAATAGAAACCAACAAAATTGGTTTCACTCGTTTTGGAGTTGATTCGTAATAGTTATGAATTTTTGAGGTTTAAGCCAATCTTTTTATAAACTCTCACTGGCTTAGTGCCTCTATTGCTATTAACATAACTATGGTATAGGGGTACTACCAAAAGACATTCATACAACCAAACTCTTGCCCTCTAAATGATTTTACTCTTTTAGATTAAAAACTAATGGCTTGTTAGTAAGAGGTTTACTTATCTGATCTTTGTATTTAACAAGACTTTAGCTCACTGCTCTACTTCTAATACCCTCAACATCTCAACAATTCTATTAAGGAGAATGAGTTTATTTAATCATCCCGCTACTACTACTTTGTGTTGATGGCAAGATTTGGCATCTATAATGGTCGTTGCAATGGTGATTGGTCTGACGACAAGGAATTTAAAGCTACCGCTGATTTAACTAATTTTGGTTTTGAATCGGAAGGCAGAATGGTCTCAAAGACCTCTTCGAAGACCTCCTGGGAGGTCCTGGCTTCAAAAACGACCTCTTCAAGACTCGAAAGACCACCTTGCTACAGTACAGGAAGACCTCCTTGCTACAGTGCTGGAAGACCACCTTACTACTGATCTTTGGAAGACCTCCTCGCTCTGATACCTTGGTGAGCGAGAATTGGCGCTCTGATTTCTAAGACCTCCTCGCTCTGATGCCGGTGAATGGCTGAGAGGTCCTGGACGACTTCTTCAAAGACCTCCTTGGAGGTCCTAGAGGACATCCTGGGTGGTCCTGGAAACGTCCACAAAGACCTCCTAGGAAGACCTGGAGGGTGGTCTTTGTAAAATGACCAAAAGGGTGGTCTTCGCAAAATAGGAGGTCTTGGTTCAAAAGGGGTGGTCTTTGCAAAACAGTAGGTCATGAGGACGAGGAAAAGCGCGGCCAGGATTTTCTCAGGAGCACTCATATGGCTTCATCAGGACCGCCCAAGACCTCCCAAGGAGCACTCACGTGGCCTCATCAGGACCACCCAAGACCTCCCCAGGAGCACTACGCGGCTTCATCAGGGCCGCTCAGGATCTCCTCAGGAGCGCTATGCAGCTTCATTAGGGCCGTTCAGGATCTCCTCGAGAGGGATCACGTGGCTTCATCAGAGCCGCCCAGGACCTCCTCAAGGGCGCTCAAGTGGCCTCATCAGGACCGTTCAAGACCTCTCCAGGAGCACTCATGTGGCCTCATCAGGGCCACTCAGGATCTCTTCAAGGGCGCTCACGTGACTTCATCAGAGCCGCCCAGGATCTCCTCAGGGACGCTATGCGGCTTCATCAGGGTCACTCAGGATCTCCTTAGGAGCATTCACGTGGCTTCATCAGAGCCGCCCAGGACCTCTTCAAGGGTGTTCACGTGGCTTCATCAGAGCCACATAGGATCTCTTTAGGAGCGCTACGTGGCTTCATCAGAGCCGCCCAGGATTTCCTCAGGAGCGCCGCGTGTCTTCATTAGGGCCATTCAAGACCTTCTCAGGAGTGCTTGCGTGCCTTCTGGCCGCTCAGGACCTCCTCCGGAGTGCTACGCGTCTTCATCAGGGCCGCTCAGGACCTCCTTAGGAGCGCTCGCGTGCCTTTATCAGGGCCGCTCAGGACCTCCTCCGGAGTGCTACATGGTTTCATCAGGGTTGCTCAGGACCTCCTCCGGAGTGCTACGCAGTTTCATCAGGGCCACTCAAGACCTCCTCCGGATGTCCTGCGCGGATCTTCCACGAAGACCTCTTCAGGACTTTCCGCGAGGACTTCCTCAAGACCTTCCGTGAAGACCTCCTCAGGACCTCTCATGAAGATTTCTCGCCAAGCATCCAGGAACTCCTCGAGGGAACTTACGTGTTTGAATAGGAAAGATTTCTCAGTTATAGAAAGTCTAGAGATCAGATGGTATAACCGAATCATATCTGTAAATCTTGTTCAGTTTTAGGAGTTCTGATCTCTTACGGCTAAGACCTACTTCCCTTTAAATAGAAGAGGGTCATGGCCAATTGAAATCATCACTAATCGATCAATACAATTTGCATCTACTATTTTTTCTACCGCAGTTTCCCTGTAGTCCTGTTTTCTTTTCGATCTTTTCTACTTTCCCGGCCAGGTTCAAGGTCCTTGTCAGGACACCGCCGCCGTCTCAACACCACGACTAGCTCCACCTAGGTGTTGTGCGCTGTGGTTCTCGGCCAGATTGAATCCTAACGTCGCCTGGGTTCAATTTTGCTGATATTCATCAAATCGTGTGTTGGTGCTTCTTCGTGTCGTATTTTTGCGCCAACACAAATTGGCGACTCCGCTGGGGAATCGATCTATTCCCTAGCCATGACGAATGGATCCGAAGTCGACACCGACAACGTCATTGTGCCTGCCATTGAGGAGCTGGATGAGGAAGCACAACGAGAATACGGGAAGCACAAGATAGTGTTCGACAGGGCGTTTGCTTCGCGTTACCAAAAGACGAGACAAGGCGTTATCCGGAAAGGTGGAGAATTCACACCTGTCTACATCAAGCCTGAGGTAACTCCCACTATGAGTAACACATCTCTTACTGAAGACCAAGTTGCTTTGATGATTGATCAGCAAATAGGTGCTTCCGTATCTAATACCTTGGATAGGTTGCTATCTAGTCGTCTTAAGGCCATGGGTCATGAAGTGCAAAGTGAAAAAGATCTGAAACCACCCGTTTTGCCTCATGCTAATGCTTACAATATTAGCAATGATAGCAGCGTTCAGCATGGCTCCTTGCTTATTAACACATCGGCAGCTGGTATACCATCTCAAGTTATACCATAGGGTGTACCGGTACAACATATACATAGCCGAACTAATGCGTTAAGTTCGGCTGGTCACAGTGCATCATCGCATGCTATTCTAAATATTGCTATGCCCGAATCTGCAGCCCCTGTGCCTTCATCATATACAAATGCTAATATGGTCAATTCGGGTGTACCTAACATTGGCAATTACACTAGCATGGGAGAAAATTCAGCAAATTTGCAGGCACCTTTCTACTGCACTGTAGCATATAGTATACCTCCCGTGCCGCCTCAAGGTTCTGGCATTCCATATGGTCCACTACCTGCTGGTAATTTCAATAGTTCTCCGCAACATATAACATATTCACAGCAGAACCATACTACATATGCCAATGAGACACCACAACCCGATGTTTTTAGGCCACAACAACCAGTTGATACGACACCCACTCGACCTACAGCCGGGCCAATGTTCTGAGAGAGCAGTTTGGGGTGGAGCCCAAAGGTAGAGCATGTGCGTATCAAAAACCATATCCCGATTTCTATGATAGTGTTCAGTATCCCAGAGGATTTAGAGTGACTGAATTTATTAAGTTCACTGGAAATGATTGTAGAACCACTTTAGAGCATGTTGGTCAATTTATTTTGCAGTGTGGTGAAGCTAGTGCTAGCGATGCTTTAAAACTGAGAATGTTTCCTTTATCATTGTCTGGCCCTGCATTTACCTGGTTTACTTCTCTGGCACCTAATTCTATTTATACGTGGTCTCAATTAGAGCAGAAATTCCATGAGTATTTTTATACTGGGGATGCTGAGCTTAGGTTGTCGCATTTGACATCGGTTAAACAGAAACACAATGAACCCGTTGCTGATTATATTCGAAGGTTTAGAGATACAAGAAACCGATGTTTTAATTTGACAATTTCTGACAGAGACTTGGCTGATCTAGCTTATTCTAGTCTACTTTCTCACTTAAAAGAAAAGCTAGAGAATCATGATTTCCTAGATGTTAGTCAAGTATTACAAAAAGCTCTAGCACAAGAGAGCCGAGCTAAAGAGTCTAGAAATTTTCAGAGGTTAAGTGATAAAGCAAAAGTCTATAATCCTAGTGTTCATATGCTTGAGTATGAATCTGAAAATTCGGACGATGATGATGTTGATGTGTGTGTGGCCGAATGGGATTGGTCTTCAAAATCTAAACCATTCGTTTGCTTGGCTTTAAAGCCGGTTCCACAAAAGAATCGGCAAAAAGAAATTAAGTACACTTTTGATATTGCTAAATGCGATAGGATGTTTGATTATTTGCTACAAGAGAAGCAAATTAGATTGCCTGATAAACATGTTATACCAACACCTGAAGAATTAAAGAGGCGTGCATATTGTAAATGGCATAATTCTTATTCTCATGCCACTAATGATTGCAATGTTTTTCGTCGACAGGTTCAATCGGCCATTAATGAAGGACGATTGAAATTTGCTGAAAGTCCAAAAATGCAGCTAGACCACAATCCCTTTCCTGTCAATGTGATTGATTTTGAGAACAAGAAAGTGCTTGTTCGGCCATCTCAGGTCGAGTCCACAAAAGGCAAGAATGTGATGATAGGAGAGAGAGGTACAGGAACATCGAATTCTAGGGTTGTTTGAAAATTCCAGTAGGTTTCGGATTTCTAGGGAGGAAATTTGGCTAAGTCCCAGCTCGGCGGTCAGATCGGCCAACAGGTGGGGTTAGACCGGCCAGGGGGCGGTCATACCAGCCATGGGTGGTGGTCAGACTGGTTTGGGCTTGTGCGTCGGCTAGCTTGGCTGCGATGTTTGTTGGTTAGGTTAAGTTCATGGGTTTCATTGCATAGATGTTGCATGATGCATGTTTTGGCTAACATGGGTAAAGTTGTGAAGAACTTGTGCCCGGAAATGGTTGCTTGGTCTATTGTTGTGCAGGTTGCTTCGAGGTCAACGACGGTCAACGGCGAGGATGATCGGGACTAGGCTTGGAGAGCTGAGGTCCAGAACGATCGAGGATGCTGGGTGAGGTCAATGGATTCAAGCATGGCACAAGATAGACTAGAACCATAGAAGGCGAAGTTATGAGCAAAGACCTTTGTGAAGGTATGTGCTCATGCCTCATCAATTATGTGAATTGATGATTGTGCATATCGTACGGTGCTACGTAACAGTTTGATTGTTTGTGATAGTTGTAGGACACCGGAGCTAGGTCATGGTGAGGCGTACTAGATTGGGACTAGGTTAGGAGAACTGAGGTCCAGAATGATCGAGGTGGTGCCAGAAGATGACTGAGGCTAGCGGGGTGGCTACAAGCCGAGGAGACAAGGAACCGGAGCGGAAGCTACTGGTGATGAACATGACGGGCAGTGGCAAGGTTGACTGGGACTAGACTCAGGGATGAGTTGAGGTCCGGACTAGACTCAGGGAGGAGCTGAGGTCCTGAACGGTCAAGGAAGCCAGGTGTAGTTATGGTGAGACAGGTGGCGCGCCAAGTGACTTGGTCCCAGTTGCAAGCGAGGATGGTTCGATGGGATCTGGACGCGTGAGAGGCTTGGAGGGAAGTCATTGGAGCCACATGGATGATGACGAAGCATGGAAGATGCTTCGAGGCGAAGGAATCGCCAAAGGTCGGTAGAGGGGCATTTTGGGAAATTGCCCTATACCGAAAAATGGTACGTGGTGGTGTGCGAAACCACCTTCTTGGCCTTGGAGAAACCGCGACGCAAGACGGCGCAAGGAGAGGCGATCTAGGTCAAGAGAAGATGAAGACAACGCTTTAAAATGCGTGCGTAAGTGAACCCGTTTGTGTGTGGGCTTAACGGGTGCCCATTAGGGTTTACTCTTCTAGAAGCTAGTCTCCACTATAAATAGGAGAGGGTGCTGTCCAACACCTCTCAACCCTTCATTTTGGAAACCCTAGTTTTGGTTCTTAGGGTTTGGAGAGCTTAGTAGGAGGTTAAGGTTCTAGAGAGTTGGATTGATTTGAGTGCTTAAGTGTTGAGCTTTGTCCTCCATGGTAGAGTGGCTGTAAACATACCATTTATCCAATCAGTCCATGAAAGATTTCACAAGATGAGTTCTTTTGTGTTCTTACTCTCTATTTTGTGATTTTGGGTCTTTCTTCGATTCGCGAGTTTTCTGTTGGTTTCTTGCCTTGATCTTACTTGCTGTGACATGTGGGAACCCATCTAGGATCATCTTGATCATCAATCACCCACGAGCAAGTCTCTAGATCATATTTAGGTTTTGACTCAGTTTTTGAACAACATTCACTGAAATGGAAAAAGGTCAAAACTTTGCCAAGGATCTTCACGATCGTTGCTTGGTATAGGTTCCTAACATCATTGAGAAGGTGTGTTTCAAGTTTTGTAGAGTTTGGCCCTGTAGATCAAAAGTTGGATCATTTTGTGATCTTGAACTCGGGCTGTTTTCCCTGTTCATCGTCAGGAGTGGTCAGACCGCCCTTTTACTGTCAGTCAGATCGCCAGTTGCATGCCGGTCAGACCGCCCAGTGCAATTAGGGTTTGAGTTTTTCGTCAGTTAGGTCTTTTGCTTCGGGGTTTTGATTGGATTCAATACAAGTCATCCGCTGTGCTTGTACTTTGATCTTCATAGATTTCATAGCTATTGTAGTAAAAACGTGTTGAATCCGATCTAGGAGAAAAAGTGATCGTGCTCCTATTCACCCCCCTCTAGTCGCCTTTTTGGTCCAACAAGTGGTATCAGAGCGAGGTTTGCTCTTTTGTGATCTTTACCGATCTTTGAGCATGGCGACTAGTAGAAGGTCTTGTGAGTCTTCTAGTTCATCTTCTTGTGACTCTTTGGCCGATGACCATGTGAGGCATGAAGATTTTCGGAGATGGTTTGCTAGACATCAAATTTGTGGTATGTGTGGCGCTCGTGGCCACTTTACCCATATGTGCTCTAGTTTCAAGCATAAGTTCTTCATGGAGCCCGAGGAGAAGGAGCCCATTGGCATTTGTGCAGTGGCGATCGAGGATGATCATGATGGAGAGCTTTTCTAGGATGATCATGATGAGTCTCATGACCTCGCCAAATTGAAAACCTCTATGTATGCTTTTGATTCCTTACTTGTAGACATGGATAACTTGAATAATTCTCTTGCATGTCTAAAATCTGAAAATGAATTATTAAAATCAAATGCTTCTATGCCATGTGACTCTTGTGTTGCCTTACATCATGAGCTTGATAATGCTAAGTTAGAAATAGGCAATTTTAGATCTATGGCTAGAAATGATTGTGATTCTTGTGTAGGCATACTTGCTGAATTTGAGAAGTTAAAATTGTCTAATTCCATTCACCTTGAGCAATTAGAGAATGCTAGGGCTGAAATTGTTGAAATTGAAGCTAGCTCTTGTAGCATGTGCACAGAGTATGAAAAATTTCTTAAGGGTGGTTTAGTCTCTTGCAAGAATTGTGCTAGTTTAGAAAATGAAATTGATTCTTAATACGAAAGCATCATTAATTTCTTGCACATCTTGCATTGCCTTGAAAAGCGAGGTTGAGTCTTTGAAGAATTTGCGTGATGATATGAGCGCCAAGTCATGTGACTCTTGTATTTGCCTCCACTCTGAGATTGATGTTTTCAAGATTTCTCTTCCTTCTTTGCATTCGGAGTTGGAGTCTTCTCGTGCTAAACATGAATCATTTGATGTTGGCATTTGTGCCATTGCTTTGAGTAGCTCTTCCTTGGCAAGTGCGACTCTTTTGTGACTCTTCTTGTGTTGTCCAAGGGATTTCTAAAGACAAGAGTGCTTCTTCCTCAAATGGTACTATATCTCCCAAAGATAAGTAGCATTGCACTTTTTGTAAGAAAGATGGACACATTGTTGAGTTTTGCTTCCGCCGTGTCAAACACCGGCGTCGAATGTGCCGTCGAGCTTTTAGGCACACACATTTCTCATCTCATGGCATGTGTGAGCCTAGTGCCGACACGAGGGCAAGTTATGATGTTGGTTCTTCCAGCTTGTCCCAAGAGACTTCTCTTTTGAGAGATAATGGTACTTCATCCTCTCAGACCGTGTCTCCTAGTAGACCTTTACACCATTGCTCATTCTGTGAGAAGGATGGACATCTTATGGATTTCTGTTTTCGACGTGCAAAACACATGCGTCGAGCTCATGCTTCTAAGTATCCTAGTGGGCATAGTATTTCTCATGACATGCACACTAAAGAGCCTAGCATAAGGACTTGCTCTGTTGATGACGTCTTTGACACCTTTTCTAGTGGTGTTGGACAGCATCATGGACTCAGTTTTCGTGGTGTTGGTTTTGGTCCACGAGTTGCCCTGAGGTAGGATTTCCATCGTTTCCCAAGAGGTGGACCTCGTTTTATTCATCGAGGTACACACCCACAGCGAGGATGTGTGAGTTCCTTTGGTGCTTTTGTTGGTTCTCATCATGGTGCTTTCAAGCAAGGCCATTGCCGCTTTTCTAGAGATAGACCTCGTTTTCCTCATTGAGTTGTCCACTTGCGGCATACCTCCAAGGATGGTGTTGGATATTCTTGCATGAACCATCATTTGCATCATGCTAACTCACATAATGGTTCAATTGCTTCTAGTGGCCGTGTGTCCAAGGGTTGGGTTCCCAAGTATTTGCTCTCTAACCCTTCGGGATCCAAGACTTGGACATCTTGCTTTTTTCATGTGTAGGTACCGGGGACGCGGGTTGGAGAACATGGACTTAAAAGGTTCTGGTCTTTTGCTTCATCACGTGGCTGAGACACTTGATGGTTCTCCACCCCCTTGATGGCCTCCAAGAGGCATGTGTTTTCAAGATCAGCGTCTTCACCTGTTTTGTGAGCTATCTTACACCTTCACGCCTTTATCTTCATGATTATTCATTCTTGGCGTGTTCTGCTTTTCTTTGTGCTCACTTGTATCATATCGGCATGTGTTAATCTTATAATATCTTTTATCATGCCTTTGCTAGTACCTTGCTTATGTATCCATGTATTAGACTATTGTTCATTATTTCCATGGTTGTATGAGCTTGGTTTTTGTCATCAAGAGCTTGTGTTGTTTTGTACTTTTATTATCTTGCTCTTGTTGATTCTTGCTTTATGTATCCACATGCTTACTTGATATCCATGTTAGCATACATTATCTATGATTTGTTCTATAATATATTTTATGCTTACATGGTATTGTGCCTTATTGTTAGTCGTGGATACATGAGCTTTACCATAGCTTCACTAGCATGCTTTACCCTTGACCGAGTGTGTGTTGTGTGATATGCTATGCGCTTGCTTGCTCCTATGCCTTATTATGGATTAAGGATATTTTGAGCTTTATCATATCTTGGATAGCATGTGTTGTGATTGATATATCTATCTTCATGCTCATGCCCTGAATTGTTGATTATATGTTGTTATGAGCTTTGAATCATCTACTGCTATTCTTGCTAGTCATGTGCCTCGGTATTGTTTCCCTAGATAATGTCTCACTAACTCAGTACTAAGGAATAGACTTCTTCTGTCTCTTTGGTGTAGTCTTTTCAGCTGAGAAAGAGAACATGTGGCTCATGACTCTAGTTGTTGGTTCTCCTTCCTCATATGTGCATTTGATGCTGGCTATCACTTATTGGAGACACAGTATGGTCCAGCTTCTACTCATTCGACTACATTTCACTGCAATCGACGCGACTCAGGTTTGAGCCCCTATACCTTACATTTGTGTATGGTACCCCTATTCTACTTTGCATAGCATCTGGTTCTTGTCAGGGGTTGGGCTTGTTGAGTTCAGGGTAGTTAGAAGGTTCTGCTCTAGCACGTGTCCTTTCTAGACACTCTTCTTATCCCATGGTTTGCTAGGATGCACTCTTCTCACAGCTAAGGTCGAGCTTGTCTCCCAGTCACTAGTCCTTATCAGGTTTTGAGCAGCCTGTAAGCTTTTTAGTGTTGGTGTTTCGCTCCTTAGCTAGTCGAGTCTTTTCCCCTAGAGATCTTATGGAGTAGGAAGCCTTTGTGCTTTAGTTTGTGGAGTCCAAGGCCCAATTGACAGATATCCTCACCAAGTCTTTAGACCCAACAAGGTTTGCCACCTTGAGAAGTGAGTTAGGGGTAATTTATCCCTATGGGTTGGTTTGAGGGGGAGTTGGTTCTTTTCTGAACTTTCCTTGTTCATCTGATCTTTCCTTGATCTTTTCTGAACTTTTTGATCTTTTTAGGCTTTTTGAGCTTTTCTTGCATATCATTGTATCATATTGCATTCATATGAAAATCACAAAAAGATGCATTGTAATTTAAGCTTTATTGTTTGTCTTTTAAATTGATGAAGCTTTACTTATTACCCTCTTGAGCTTTAGTATTTAAATTCTTGCTCAATGTCATGTCTAGTTCTTTGACTTGCTTGAATTATCATGCTTTCACATGTGTAGCTAAGTCTTTGCTAAATGAGCTAGAACTTTAAGACAACTTGAACTAAAAATTGCAATTTGTGGATTGTTTAGCTAGTTGCGCAATTAATGCTTCTTTTGTGACATTGGCCATGTCAAAATTGCTTTGTTAGCTCTTGAATCTAAAATTTATCATTACTTGAGCTTCTTGTTCCTTTAAGAATCTAAAACTGCTCTTGTGCAAAATAAAAAATCAAATTTAAATATTGTCTTGTGTTTAAAATGTGCCAAACTACTCTCACGAGACTGCATGTCAAAGACATGAACTTGGAGATAGTTTGATGATCCAGACGATTTCATAGGGACTGCGTGTCAAAATTGACATGAACATCAAGATTTGTCGCCCTGGTTGAAGCTTAGGAAGAGTTTGTGGATTGCTCCTAGTCCAGGATCTTCTTCACTAAGATAGGCCTTTTATCAACTTCAATATTCATTGCAAATGAAAAACTGTTGAAAAATGGGCGTTTGAGATATTTTGAGCAAATGATTCAATTTAGGACTTGTTTGTCTCTTAAGTGATCATTGTTAGCCTTTTGATCTCACATTGACATTCTGACATGGCCATTATCACTTTAGGATCCCTATTGATGAACTTGCCAGATTTGAAGCTTTGCTTAAATTGTTAAAATTCATTGCTTTATATTGAGCCTTCTAGCCTAGCTTTGATATATATATATATATATATATATATATATATATATATATATATATATATATATATATATATATATATATATATATATATATATATATATATATATATATTAACATGATTTTGCTATATATGTCTTAACATGATTTTTGATAGGTATTGAGTAATATTAGAAATGCTAGCTTGTTCTTTTGGGTAATCTCCAAAGCTTCTTGTACTCAAAAATTAAAAAAATACAAAAAATAAAGCCACTCTATTGCATTTCATGCATGCTCCTTCTTATGCCTTTTCTTTATTTCTGCATTTGTCATCTCTAGATGAGAGGAAGGCGTGATTCCTTGATGACTCCATTGTCAAAGGGGGAGAAGAAGTAACAAAAATGAGCTATTCGGAGAAAAAGGAAAAAAATGAAATTTTCTTGAAAAAATGATGATCATAGTGAGGGGGAGTATCTTATTTGTATTCTTTTGATCTTATTGCCATTTCTAAACTTGAATTGCAATTCTTGAATCCTCACCATGATCAAAGGTCAATTTGAACAATTGTTCTTTTATATGGACTTTAAGTGAGAATTTTGACTTCTTTCTGGAATTTGAAGCTTTCTTGCTTTCTTTGACTCGATCTCACTTGCCTATGCTATTCTGAAGCCAACTTGGTCTTTTTCATTGCTTTCTCTTGCATTTGGACCAAGTTGTGCCTTTGTGCGAAAACATGAGTATTTCTATTTTCAAACCTCCAATTTGCATTTTTGAGGAGATTGCCAATGTGTTTATCAAGGGGGAGATTGTGGATATCATGGGGATATGCTCACGATCTTAGGATGATGGTACAATTGGCAATGACGTTGAAGGTTTGTCGAATCACGTGTTTTCGGCAAAGTTCAATTTGCTGTCTGGTCTCAAGCGGTCAGACCGGCCATTGTGTGGTGTCGACCCGGCACGTGTGGCGGTCGGTAGCCACATTAGCGGTCGGTGGCCAGCCTCAAGTCGAGCTCAGCTAAGTGGCTGGCGGTCAGACCGGCCAATGGGTGGTGGTCTGACTGGCCATAAGAGTTTTTGGATTTTGGAGCTGGGCCAAAAATAAAGGGTGTAGGCAAGAGAGGGGATTCTTCTACACTTGATCTCATAATTTTTGGAGCTTCGAGTCAAAAGTTCTATTGGTTTGAAAATTCCAGTAGGTTTCGGATTTCTAGGGAGGAAATTTGGCTAAATCCCAGCTGGGCGGTCAGACCGGCTAGGGGGCGGTCAGATCGGCCATGGGTGGCGGTCAGGCCAGTTTTGGTTTGTGCGTCAGCCAGCTTGGCTGCGATGTTTGTTGGTTAGGTCAAGTTCATGTGTTTCATTGCATAGATGTTGTATGATGCATGTTTTGGCTAACATGGGTCAATGTGAGAACCCGGGGTATTTAACTTGTAATACTTAACCATCAAGGTGATTCAAGCATTACAAATCAAATATCTCGACTCTCGACGTATATGTACTTCCCAGAATTGCAGTACACATACCCTATGCAAAAATTATGCATCAACTCCATTCAACACATAGAATCGAAGTACAACTAAGCAATTCAAAAGACATACATAATAGAGTTATTACAAAAGGGGCCGACCGGCCAAATAACAACTAAAGAGTTAAATAAGTAGCGGAAGCAAAAGCCATAAGATGGCGATAAACAAGAGCCAATTAGTGTGCCTTTAACCCACAAGGCAACCAACCGGGCCACCAACCTAGTCATCAAACCCACCGCACATCTCACAAAAGTGGATCCCTTGGGGATCAGCTTCCTCCTCTGCAACAATTAGTTGAGCAAAGCAAATGATTACAAAAATGTACACACATAAGTTTCTTTTTCAACACAACGCACACAACCACCATGCGACCCGGAGCTAACACACGCCAAAGTACTAAGTCAAGAGAGGTTCCATATGCCTCTCATGTGGTTAGCACGCAAATTGCTCGGTACGGTGGTGCAAGTAACTCGGTCCTTGATTGACTTGGGCACCATTCCAACCACACCATAAGATCACACCATCAACCATTGTGCTCAAGTCTCAAATATTTCATTTTCAGTTTCAGTTTTTGACTTTACAAAGTAACAAAGCACAAAGTGTTGAGAATGATGATAATAATAATTTTGTGTGATCAAAGTTATCGACTAAGTCGATAACCGCCCAATTCTACCGGTAGCTAAGCATTTCTAAGCATAACGCCGAAAAGACAATAAAGAGCATATTCAACCACCGAGCTCTAATTCATCGGTGAGATTAATACCTTATGTTTAGTGGCAGGGGATGAACAATTTAAGGGCAACCATGTAATAGGAATAACTACCTCTAATCGGGAAAATAAACTTTGACACAAAAGCATGCATACATACAATTTGTAAACAAAGTATTAGACTTGAAAGTAATGGGATATTTATGATCAAACTACTTGTCTTGCTGGGGATGACTTTCTTGCTGCAGAGGATCACTCTCAAATACAATAGGATCGTCGGAACCTACCGAAAGAAGTCGAAAGCACAATAAAAACGAATAACACCGAAAAGACCCAAAAATTAAAAGTCATCCAAAAATCATGAAAAATTCACAGAAGGTAGAGCATGATTTTAGGTGAATTTATCAACAAGAATTAATTGATTTGGATGTTCTATGCAAAAGTTATGACAGTTTGAAAGTCAGTTTTTCAGAAAATCCAATTAAATAGCTACCGGTTACTGTTCATCCGAATTAATTATTTTGGTGAAAATTTCCAGAGGTGTGGTGTATTTGAAATTTTTATGGTAGGCAGAGCTCCATATGAGATGAACAATGGAATTTGATTCACCTCATTTGGAGCTAAGATGAATTTTCTATGATTTTTCAAAGTTATGAAAGTAGTACACAAGTTATATGTAAAATAAGATTTGCAACAATAGTATCATGCTCACAACCTATTCTACAATAAACTACACTAACAGAGGATTCCAACAAAGTTGAGTTTACTCAATTTGGAGTTACAAAGGAATACTTATGCATTTTTGAAGTTAAAACAATTTTTAGTGCAACAATAATACTAAACCTAAAGTAATTTTGCCAAAAGTGATTTATAGAATAGTAACATGATTCAACCCATTTTTATATTAAAGTACATTTAAAAAGAAAACTAACAAAATTTGAATCATCAATTTTGGAGCTAAAATGAATTAGTTATGCAATTTTGAAGTTTAACCAATTTTCAGTTCATAAATAAAGCATTTCAGAATTCATATAACATAAAATACTTTTTATACCCAGACTAACTTAGCCACAGCCACTGACTAGTGGGGCCTAATGAATAGTGCCATTTTCTATTTTCCATTAAAATTCAGGTTAAAACCGACAGGTGGGACTCGCCTGTCATAGACTCGGTCCACACGCATAGTGCTTGGACCGAGAATCTATGAGCCCAGTCTACGGTCCATGGTCCAACTACTGCGCACTTAAGGCCTTGCGCCCACATGTAAGTCAGATAAAGAATCCGCTAATTAATGGATTTTCGACAAAGATCCGCTATTAACTACTAATCATCATCATTAACCCCTAATAATGCCACTACAGTTCCTGTCGAAACGCGCCACGCGCTCGGGCGCAACAGCGAGCTTCCCCGCCGGCCCACCGGCGCTATGCGCCATGGCAGCCCAAGTGAATGCTCAAAACAGGATCCTGGCAGCTCGACGAAGCTAATGATACCGGCGGTGAGGACAAAGGTAGCTCACAGCGGCGGCGCGACGGAGCGGGGCGGAGGAGCTACTACGGCCGTTGTGGCATTGCACGAAGCAGCGGCGACAAAGGAAATTTGATGCGCGCATGAGCATAAGAGGGGCTCTAGGAACTTACTGCGATGACCCAGAGGTGGGGAGGTTGCCGGAGTTGGGCCGGCGACGAGAACAGCGACGACGGCGATGGTGCTACCGAGGAGAGCTCAACCTGAGCAAAGAAAGAGAAAAATAGATGTTGGAACCGCTAGGTGGAGTCAGTGCGATGGTCACAGGGCGGGGAATTAGACCAAGGCTCACCGTGCTGTCGCCGGAGAAGAAGGGGGCTCTAGCAGCCGGAAATGGAGTAAACCAGAAATTCCCGAGATCCAGTGATGCAAAGGCCAAAATAGTTGAGGGGATCTCCTCCTTAGACTTAAAGGCGCACGGTGACGCACTTAAGCAAGAAAGAAACTCACCGGAGACGGAGTTTGCACGGCGGCGGCTTTGGGTGTGTGCTCTGGAGCAGCAGGGAGCGCGCCTCGTCTCCTCGGGCTACACAAGAAGACAAGGGCTCAAACCAGCGCACAAGGGAGCGGTGAAGGAAGAGGAAGAAGGGGGAACCATGCAGAGGAAGCTCACCCTAGAGAGCAGCTCGAACAAGCGCCTCCCTCCTCAGCCACCGAGAGGAGGAATGACCTCCAACGGGCGAGAGAGGGGGTATTATCCCCAGGCGACGACGAAAATGGGAGTGGCGTCAACTGACTGAGCTTAGGGATTGGCCGAGAGGGGCGGTGGATTGACGCCGTGTGTAACATCCCAAATGTGTAATCAGGGTTTGTTTCAAATGTAATTAAATGTGTAGAAATTAAAACTTTTTCTCACATGTAATTATTGTCCAAGAGTTGTGCAATCCAAAAACACAAAGTCCTTGTTGACCAAAAGTCAAGATCCTTTTACCATTTGTCACCACTCTTGTGCCAAACATTTGGAAAATAATTTTCCTTGGTCCTAAAGTTGATGTGGGACCCCTCTGAAAAATATCACAAGTTGTAAAACTTGTTTGATAAATTTTGGGGGTAAAACAATCCTTTGAACAACCTTAATGAATTTCCTGAGAAAAATTCATTGCATAAAAACCTCTGGAAAATTTATGTGAGGTTAATCTTACCATCAGAAAGCTCCAGTTAAAATTTCATAAAATTTAGAGTTCATTTGCTACCTCTAATAATTCTGCAAAGTCTCAGCTGTCAAAAATTAAACTTAAAACCCTGCACTGTTCCTTGGGCTGAGCCGTATTCAAATCTGGTCTAGCCCAACCCCATCGACCTCCTCCACAGCCAGCGCACCTCACTGACCTCCTTTTCCACCTTGATGAGGTCGTAGCCGTTGGATTCAGATCCAACAGCCACGACCTCCTCCTAAGCCATCACCGCGAGGTCCTCCCCACCCACTTGAGGTCATAGCCGTTGGATCAAATCCAACACCATGACCTCCTTCCGATATCAATCGCCCATGTCCTTCCCACCTTGATGAGGTCATAGCCCTTGGATCAAAGATCCATGGCCATGACCTCCCTCACCGTTAAACTAAGCAAACCTCCCACCTAGCAGAGGTCGTAGCCATTGGATCAAATCCAGCGACCCACCTCCCTCAAAATCTAGCGCACAGACCTCCCCACCCAGGTCTAGGCCGTTAGATGTGGATCTCACGACCATGACCTCCCTTGCCCTTTTTCGCCTTTGGATCTCGGCTCAGCGAGATCAATGGGCCGTTCGGACCACCCTTTCTTGGCCGTTGGATTTAGATCTCACGATGCGCTAATCGATGGGCGTTCGGACCATCTCTTATGAGCCCTTAGATCTAAATCGGAGGCTAGGACCTCCTTGCGCTCTGGCGCAAGGCTCGAGACCTCTCCTCTATTGATCGAGACCGTTGGATCAAGATCCAAAGGTCTGACCTCCTCTGCGCCAGCAGCGCCTCTCGAACCTCCCTTTTTGGTTGTGTGCCCTTGGATTTAAATCCTAAGGCCATGACCTCCCCTCATTTTCTTTGGTGGTGTGCGGTAAGTCTTCCCAGAGGTCCGCTTGGTTGGATTGAGATCCAACGCCTTGGACCTCCTGTCCCTTTTTCCTCGTGTGCATTCGCGTTATGGAAATCGTAGGGCCACGACCTCCCCGTTCAGGATCGTGTGGCTGGGACCTCCTCCCAGTCACTTAAAACATAACGGTTCAAGATGAACATCCGATGGCCAGGACCTCCTCATTCACTTAATCCGACGGTGAGCTTGAGGTCTGTTCTTCTTCCACCTTAGGCGCGTGCGAGCCATGGCGATGGCAAAGTCGAGCCTTGTCATCATCGGCTACGCCTGCAAGCATTAAATGCGTGTCGACCCTTTCCGCCCCTAGGCCACGCCCTGTCCTAACCTACTCTGTCCCATCCATCGTGTCCAAGTCCAGGACCTCCCATGGACCTCCCCATGGGCTAAGCTCACCATGAGCTTAACCCATGGTGTAGGACCTCTGTGCCATTGGTATAAGGCCCCCTCGTGCTCCCCTTTGGCTTCTTTTACACACTTGGAGCTTGCCATGCCAGTACTTGGCTAAGCTCCTACCTCACTAACCTCCCCTCTTGGCCGCCATTGTTGTAGACCTTGGAGCTCCTCGGTGGCACCATTGTTCCAGTGGCTCCCTCATCAACCTTGTTCTCGTTTTGTGCTCCCCCTTGCCTTCTGGTGTTAACCCTAACCTTGTTTAGGTTGACATTTTCAGAGGAGGCCTCCTTTGGGAGTTGGGGTGAAGCTTTGGCCGTGGAGCAACCCCATCTTCTCCAACTCGGTCATCACCTTCCTCGACCTCCTCGGCTCCTCGGGACCTCCGGGTAACCTCTGATAGTCCCTAGAGCTTGGGCACGAGCTTGAATGGATGTTGCGGAGCTTTACTTTTCAAAATGTCGTTTGGCCGTGATTGTCACTTTTGTCCTCTCGGCTCGGCGTTCAAAACATGCCATTGCCGTCGAGTGAGCCCATGGTGTCGCGCAACACTATTGCGCACACGATGGTGTCCTTGGTGGTCGCGGCGAGTGCATGTCGCCGGCGATGACCACATCTTTGAGCTCGGGATTTTTGTCGGACATAAGCAGCGGTCTGCGTGTCAAGTTCGGACAAAGATCTTCTCTTTAATGCCCTCATCATTGATAAGTCTCTTTAATCATTGGCCGCCATTAATACCCTTAACCTGTCCCTTTGCGCGCATTAAAGACCTCGGCAGACCTCCTTGTGTCGATCCGCGCACATTAACCGTGTCGGGTCTTGTAAGGCTGCAAAGCGCTAGGAGTGCAGGGCGTCGGAGACCTCCTCCTCCGAATCGCGCGTCTAAGACCTCCCTTGCGAAATCGTGGCCGTCGGACCTCCCCGGAGGTGCAGTGGCGATAAGACCTCCGCGATTGGACCTCCTCGAGGTCATCTCCGCCGTTATGACCTCCCTGCGTGATCTGAGCCGCTTATGTCCTCCCTGTGTTGATCGCAGCCGTTGAGGACCTCCCTCCCGTGTTGTGGCCCATTGGATGTGCCATCAACGGCCACGACCTCCCCTCATCTCACGCGTGCGCGTTGCTGGGAGGTCCATGACCTCTGGACCTCGCGAGCGCGTGCGCGTTGTTCTCCTGGGAGGTCTTGAGCCGTTAGATCTGAGATCTGTGGCTCACGTCCTCTCATGCCTTTATGGTTTTTAGAAATTCCAGTGAACTCTTTTTTTTTGCAAACAGAAAAAGGTATGAACTTTAAAATTGCATAACTAATTCAATTTAAATCCAAATAGGGTGATTCAAATTGTGTCAGCTCTGTCTTGGACTGGACTTTAATCTAAAAATGATTGTAAGTTGAGTTCAGCTCTAGAGCATAGATTTGCCATTAGGTTTTAAAACAAGCTTTAAATGTTGCACTAAAAATAGTGTTTAACTTGCAAAATGCATAAGTGGTGATCTGTAGATTATTTTTGAGTGAATCCAACTTCGTTGGCTTCCTCTGAGAATGCTCTAAGTGTTGGAATAGGATTTAGGCATGTCACTATTTTCAGAAAGCATTCTTGTGCATTTTAATTTTGTTCAAGTTCTTGTTTTTGAAAAATTATAGAAAATGCATAATAGCTCCAAATGAGGTGAACTCAATTGTGTTATTCATCTCATGAGGTGCTGGTTTTACAGTAAAAATCTCAGCTGCACCACCCTTCTAGAAAATGTTACCTCATAATTAAATTAGTGAATAGTGGCAGTTTGTATTTTTAGGGCTGAGCAGAATTGTTTTGCTCATATCTTTTGCATTGAGAATCCAAATCAATTGGTTCTTATTGATAAATTCCCTAAAAATCATCCTCTTGCTGCTGTAGAAATTTCGGAGCATTTGGAGTTCGTTTGCTGTGCTGTCTTTGTGGTTTTCGTCGTTCTTATCTATTCCTTTCGCTTTTTCGATAGATGCCGACGAGTGGGTTGAACCCGTGAGTGATCCTCAGCAATATATTGAGCAAAACCAGCAAGGCAAGCAGTTTGATCATATCCATTTATTGTCCCATTACTTTAAAGCTTAATACTTTGTTTCACTTATATGTATGCATGCTACTTTGTGTTAAAATGTCGCTAGTAATCCTATAGATGCATATTCTGTAGGTAAATGTTCATTCTCTACTACTAAGCCTAGGATTATCTTGCTGCGATTTAGAGTTCGATGGATGGACTCTTATCGCTTAGTAGTTTGCGTTGATAATGCTTAGCAATGCTTAGATAACGGTAGAAATAGGCGGTTGTCGACATTATGTCGATAACCTTGATCACACTAAAATTTTTATTCCATTTTGTCCATCTTGTGTTTTGTTACTTTGTGAACAAATAAAACAAAAATGAAAACAAAACTGTTATTGAGTTGGGCACAATGGATGTTGGTGTGACTTTTTGGGTTTGAACGGAATGGTGCCTAAGTCCCCAAGGACCGAGTTACTTGTGTCACTAAGCCAAGCACTCTTGCGTGCTAACCACACGAGGGGGATATGGGACCTCTCTTGACTAAGTACTTTGGGAGGTGTTAATTATGAGCTGGTTGGTGGGTGTGTTTTAAATGTGTATGTGTGGTGTGGGAGGGGAGCATTAGCAGACCGGTTAGGCTGCCTAGTGTGTCCTTATCCCCGTGGGTTGTGGCTCTTAATTAGCATCATCCATTGGAAATGTCTCGTAGGACTTAGCCGTGCCGGCATACCAAAGGAAGTGTGCTAAATCATGTGGCGAAAAGGCGATCGGCGTGTGGGTACATTGGTACACCTGCAGGTTAAATCTATTCAATAGCCTCGTCCTAGGTTATGGACATGCTTGGTAAGGTCGTGCAAGAACTAGACTACAACATTTAAATTAAAACTTGATGGGTTGGTATGAATGGATTTTCATGCTATTGTGGTGGCTAATGGGTTAGTCACTTCTAGGATTTGTTGTTGTCATCTATCATTTGTTACTTGTCTCGTTGTTTTTGGCAAATGAAAAATGAATTGCAACATTGCTTTGGAATCTATTTAAATATTGCAAATGAAAACTTGCTTTATGCTAAAATAAGTCCAAAGCCTCATCCACTTAAATAAAGCTTGCATGTAGTTAAACTATAGTTCTGTTATATTACGTCGATCTTGCAGTACATTTTGTACTCATTTGCTTTGCTTAATAACTTTGTTGTAGAGGAGGTAGGGTCCAAAGGGCTCTACTTTTTGCGAGATGTGCATGGGTTGGGAAGCGACTAGCTTGGCGGTCGGTCGATTGCCTTGTGGGTAAAGGCACCTTTGGTTGGCTTTTGTTATAGCCATCTTTATGGCACTTTTGCTTCATTGTGTATCTTGGTAGACTTGTTGTTATTTGGCGGTCGGCCTCTCTTTTGTAATAACTATCCTTTATTTGTATTAACTTCTGGTTTGTTGCTTGTTCTGTTCTACGCGTTTGAATGGAATTGATGCATGATTTTGTAAAGGGGTGTGTATACTGCATTCTGGGAAGTATACATATCTTGAAGACACGGATTATTATGTTTGTGATGCTAGGGTCAATGGTTGACTAAGTATTACAAGCTTAATAAATCGGGGTCCTCACAAAGTTGGTATCAGAGCCATCCTGACCGTAGTAACCCAAGCTTGGTCGTCTTTAGGATATTTTGGAAAACTTATTTTCAAAGTATCAAATGAGTTTTGAAAGCTTAAGTAATTCTCAGATTTTACTCCTTACCTATCTTAGCTTTCTATCTCACCTTGCTCTAGTTTGAGTTCTAAAAGATGTTTTCCTCTTCTTCCCTCAAAATTAGTTGTTATCACTTAATTTGGGTTTTGGGGAACTTATGAGAGTTCTAAATTTGAAGTCTTGGCTGTCTTTTGGTGAAGAATGGAAGTATTTGGTGATGGAATTCAAATCTGGAAATTTTGGACAGCAAGCAAGCATTTTAGGGCAGCAAGCTCAATGCTGTGATTAAGGTAGAAAATGAGAGGTTAATTCAACTAAAACTTGTGGGAATAAAAGGGTAGGATGTGATATTAGTTAGCTAAGTATCTAACACTTAATTCGTTGGTTTAACCTTGCTTTTGAGTAAAATTAGAGCTAAAGTAGCTTGCTGAAATTTTGTCTTCTCAACCAATTACTCGTTCATTCAATACGGGATAATTGCATAGAGAAGTTGAGCGTATTTCCTTAAGTTTCCTTGCTGTTTTTGGAGTCTTTTAGGAGCTTTTAAAGTCCACTTACTTGCTGTTTTGGTTTTCGTTTAGGGTGATATTCCATTTCCCTAGTCGTTAGCCCCACTTTCGTTAGCTTCTAGTTGTTGGGTTTTTGGGTTGCTAACCTCTTTCCCCTCTTAACAGGATGGCGGGTCGTACTCGTAGCGGCCAAGGCCAGGCAGCTGGTCCGGATGAGGAGCTTCCTCCTCCTCCGACCATGGCCGAGGTTCTTCTCCAGATAAGCGCAACCGTGCGGATGACAGAGAGTGCTTTTGGATGTCATCGCGTGCAACACCTCGGCCCTTCCGGTGCTTGGATCGGGCAAGGAATGCCCATCGATCTCGTGGGGGCCTCGCTGAGTTTCTTCGTACTCGGCCTCCCACCTTTTCAAGTCGAGGACCGCTCGTCTGAGACGGCGGCCGTCTGGTTGGCGGAAGCTTAGCATTGCGCATGCGAGAGCACGAGAAGGCTTTGTTTGCATCGCACCGGTGGAGGTGCGGCTTTATCATGGTGGGAGAGCTTTCTCGCCATGCAGCCCAGAACCACACCGTCACTTGGGAGGAGTTTCGTCTTGCCTTCGTCGATCTCATATCCTGCCGGCTTGATGAACATCAAGAAGCGAGGAGTTTCTCGCCCTCAGCGGCGTGGCTTCGGTTAATGGAGTATGTGTGCGAGTTCAACCACGGCTCATTATGCTCCCGAGGATGTGGCCCTTGATATGGCCAAGCAAGCAAAGTTCGGGGTGGCTTATGCGAGGAGCTTAAGGATAAGCTATCCATCGTCGACTTCCACGATTTCCGGACCTTGGTGCGACAAGGCCATCGTCGTGAGCATTACGCTAGGGAGCTTGTGGATTCCATAGCGCAAGTGGGAATCCTACAAGTCGTCCGGCCCAGTTCTTCCGTCCTCGCTCGGGGTACTCTCGGGGTCCGTGCTCGAGTTTCAAGACCCCGAGGTTGCGGCCTGCCCCTCGTCGCCGCAGTCAGTGCCCCAATCACGTGCACTGCGAGCCAGCGAGTGGCCCCATAACCCGGCCGCGGGGTCACTGCTTCTCCTGCAACGGAAGGGGCATTATGCGAACCAATGCCCTAAGAAGACTAGTGCAGCCCTCGTCCTAATGGAGGATGCGGGCAAGGTGGTGGATCTTCTCGGATCGAAGATTGTCCCGTAGCCCAAAGGCGTGGCGGCGATCGCGTCAACGCCATCTCGGTGAGGAGGCACAGAGGCGCTGATGTCGTGTTGGATGCGCTTCTTATAAACTCTTATCCTGCTCTTTGTTTTGTTTGATTCAGGAGCATCTCATTCTTTGTATCTCGGTCTTTTCTTCTTTGTTAGTGACCTTCTTTTTGCTCCTCTGTTGGTCCGTTGCTCATTCGCTCTCCGGTTCGGAGATGAGAGCCGAGTTGGAGTCTTGAGGATGTTCCTATCGAGATTGAGGGAGTAAGATTTGTGGCGAATCTTATTCTCCTCAATGCAGCGAGCTTAGATGTGATTCTTGGCATGGATTGGTTGTCGGCACATGGGGCAAATCGATTCTTGGAAGCTCATCTATCTTACAAGTCCATCCGTGAACGAGTTCATTTCTCGCCGAAGGCGTGTCGAGCCCTCATCTCTTCGCACTTGGTGCGGCCGACTCGGATATTCGTGAAGTCCCAGCGGTATGTGACCGTGGATGTCTTTCGAGGATCTTCGGGGATGCCACCGTTCGTGATCTCGAGTTCGTCATCGAGTTGGCTCCGTACCGCCCGATTCGAAGAGGCCTTATCGGATGCCACCGAATGAGTTGGTGGAGTTGAAGAAGCAACAATGAGCTTCAAGAGAAGGGTTTCATTGCCCTAGCTCATCTCCGTGGGGTTGTCGGCTATCTTTGTTAAGAAGAAGGATGGTACTTTGCGATGTCGTCGATTACCGTTAAGCAATGAAGTGATGATAAAGAACAAGTATCCTTTGCCCGCATTGATGATCTCTTTGATCGATTATCTGGAGCCAGTTTTTCTCCAAGATTGATTTGAGAGTGGTATATCATCAAGTTAAGTATTCGACTGAGGATATTCCCAAGGCGGCTTTCTCTACCGTTATGGCTTGTATGAGTATACCGTCATGTCGTTCGGCTTGACCAACGCTCCTGCCTTGTTCATGAACCTCATGAATTCGGTGTTTATGCAGTATTTGGATAAGTTTGTCATGGTCTTCATCGATGATATTCTTATCTATTCCAAGAACGATGAGGAACACACCGAGCATCTTAAGCTTGTGTTGGGCAAACTGCGTGAGCACCAAATTGTATCACGAAGTTCGACAAGTCGCGTTGAAGGAAGTGGCTTTCTTAGGCCATGTGCTTTCAGCAGGAGGTGTAGCTGTTGATCCTAGCAAGGTCAGTGATGTGCTATCCTGGAGTCAGCCTCGTTCGGTAACCGATGTGCGGAGTTTTCTCGGTTTAGCGGGATATTATCGTCGCTTTATCGAGAACTTCTCCAAGATCGCGAAGCCGATGACGGAGTTGCTCAAGAAGGACAAGAAGTTTGTGTGGTCCACTGAGTGTGAGGAAAGTTTCCAAGTGCTCAAAAAGCGTTTGACCACCGCTCCCGTTCTCGTTCTTCTCGATATCCATCGAAGCTTCGATATCTTTTGCGATGCTTCTCGTTGAGGCCTCGGTTGTGTCCTTATGCAGGAAGGCAAGGTAGTGGCCTATGCATCAAGGCAATTGAGACCTCATGAACTCAACTATCCTACCCATGACTTGGAGTTAGCTGCTGTGATTCATGCACTTAAGATTTGGCGACATTACCTAATCGTGTCGTTGTGAAGTGTATTCGGATCACAAAAGCTTGAAGTATTTGTTCACCCAGCCAGATCTGAACCTCAGGCAAAGGAGATGGTTGGAATTGATCAAAGACTATGATGTGGGTATTCACTACCATCCGGGCAAGACTAATGTCGTTACCGATGCGCTTAGTCGTAAAGCGCATTGTAATGCTTTATCGCTCAAGGAGCTTCAGCCCACCCTTCTTGAGGAGTTTCAGCGTCTCAACTTGGGTTTGGTTGAGCACGGTTCCCTCGCTACCTTGGTTGTGCAGCCAACCCTGGTGGATCATGTCAAGGCCGCTCAGCAATCGGACCCTGGCGTGAACAAAATCAAGGAAAATGTCAAGAACGGAACAACCAAGTGCTTCTCTGAGGATGAGCATGGTGTTGTGAGGTTCGGACAACGCCTTGTGGTTCCAAAGGACATGGAGTTGCGGAATTTGATCCTCCGTGAAGCCCATGATTCGCCTTTGTCCATTCATCCCGGGGCCACAAAGATGTATCAAGATCTCCGTCAGGGATTTTGGTGGACCCGAATGAAGAGGGAGATTGCGAAGTTCGTGGCCGAGTGCGACGTGTGTTGTCGTGTGAAGGCAGAACATCAGTGACCAGCCGGTTTGCTTCAGCCTTTACCTGTTCCTGAATGGAAGTGGGATTCGATCGGAATGGATTTCATCACCGGTCTACCCACGTCCCCAAAGAAGAATGATGCCATTTGGGTGCGTCATTGATCGATTGACTAAGGTGGCACATTTCCTTCCGTCAAGACCGACCTTGGTAGGTCTTTTGGCGGAACTCTACATCGCCAAGATCGTGAGTTTGCACGGTGTCTTTGAAAACGATTTTGTCGGATCGTGGATCCTTTTCACGTCTCGTTTTGGCATAGCTTGCAGAGGCTATGGGAACTCGTCTTGCTTTCATTTCGACATACCATCCCCAAACCGATGGTCGACCGAGAGGGTCAACCAAGTTTTGTAAGACATGCTTCGTGCTTGTGTTCTTTCCTATAGGAAGCATTGGGAGAAATGCTTGCCATTCGCCGAAGTTTTCTTACAACAACAAACTTTCGGGCCGATCTCGACATGGCACCATTCGAGGCCTTATCACGGAGAAAGTCACGAACCCGTTGTATTGGTGCGAGACGGTGAGAGACCTTTCTTTGGTGGGACTCGATCAATGAGGCCGAGTCAAGTTCACTTATTTGTGAGCGTCTTCGCACAAATCAATCCGAGCAAAAGAGCTATGCGGATCGCCCGGCGTCATGAGTTGACTTTTGCGCCTAATGACTTTGTTTATCTCAAAGTCTCTCCTTTGAAGGGCCATCAACGTTTAGGCCTCAAGGGCAAGTTAGCTCCTCGATATGTGGGTCCCTACCGCGTTATCGAAAAGAAAGGAGTCGTTGCCTCTGAGTTGGAGTTACTGCTGCACTTGAGGGGTACATGATGTGTTCCATGTGTCCCGATTGAAGAAGTGGCTCCGTGTTCCAAGCGAGGAAGCTCCGTTGGAAACTCTCGATGTCCAACCAGATTTGACCTATCGCGAGCACCTGTTCGCATACTCGAAGAGGCTGAACGAAGAACTAGGAATTGTTCCATCAAGTTCCTTAAAGTTCAGTGGTCGAACCATTCCGAGGATGAAGCTACTTGGGAAAGGGAAGATCGTCTGCGTACGGACTACCCTTCCTTCTTTTCCGAGTAAGCCAAAATCTCGGGACGAGATTTCTGTAAGGGGGGGAGATTTTGTAACATCCCAAATGTGTAATTAGGGTTTGTTTCAAATGTAATTAAATGTGTAGAAATTAAAACTTTTTCTCACATGTAATTATTGTCCAAGAGTTGTGCAATCCAAAAACACAAAGTCCTTGTTGACCAAAAGTCAAGATCCTTTTTCCATTTGTCACCACTCTTGTGCCAAACATTTGGAAAATAATTTTCCTTGGTCCTAAAGTTGATGTGGGACCCCTCTGAAAAATATCACAAGTTGTAAAACTTGTTTGATAAATTTTGGGGGTAAAACAATCCTTTGAACAACCTTAATGAATTTCCTGAGAAAAATTCATTGCATAAAAACCTCTGGAAAATTTATGTGAGGTTAATCTTACCATCAGCAAGCTCCAGTTAAAATTTCATAAAATTTAGAGTTCATTTGCTATCTCTAATAATTCTGCAAAGTCTCAGCTGTTAAAAATTAAACTTAAAACCCTGCACTGTTCCTTGGGCTGAGCCGTATTCAAATCTGGTCTAGCCCAACCCCATCAACCTCCTCCACAGCCAACACCTCATGACCTCCTTTTCCACCTTGATGAGGTCGTGGCCGGTTGGATTCAGATCCATGACCACGACCTCCTCCTAAGCCATCACCGAGGTCCTCCCCACCACTTGAGGTCATAGCCGTTGGATCAAATCCAACGACCATGACCTCCCTTCGATATCAATCGCCCATGTCCTTCCCACCTTGATGAGGTCATAGCCCTTGGATCAAAGATCCATGGCCATGACCTCCCTCACCGTTAAACTAAGCAAACCTCCCACCTAGCAAGGTCGTGGCCGTTGGATCAAATCCAACACCCACGACCTCCCCTCAAATCTAGCGCACTGCACCTCCCCACCCACGCGAGGTCTAGGCCGTTAGATGTGGATCTCACGACCATGACCTCCCTTGCCCTTTTTCGCCTTTGGATCTCGGCTCAGCGAGATCAATGGGCGTTCGGACCACCCTTTCTTGGCGTTGGATTTAGATCTCACGATGCCGCTAATCGATGGGCGTTCGGACCATCTCTTATGAGCCCTTAGATCTAAATCGGAGGCTAGGACCTCCTTGTGCTACTGCGCAAGGCTCGGACCTCCCCTCTATTGATCGGCACCGTTGGATCAAGATCCAAAGGTCTGACCTCCTCTGCGCCAGCAACGCCTCTCGAACCTCCCTTTTTGGTTGTGTGCCCTTGGATTTAAATCCTAAGGCCATGACCTCCCCTCATTTTCTTTGGTGGGTGTGCGGTAAGTCTTCCCGGAGGTCCTTGACGTTGGATTGAGATCCAACGCCTTGGACCTCCTGTCCCTTTTTCCTCGTGTGCATTCGCGTTATGGAAATCGTAGGGCCACGACCTCCCCGTTCAGGATCGTGTGGCTGGGACCTCCTCCCAGTCACTTAAAACATAACGGTTCAAGATGAACATCCGATGGCCAGGACCTCCTCATTCACTTAATCCGACGGTGAGCTTGAGGTCCTGTTCTTCTTCCACCTTGGGCGCGTGTGCGAGCCATGGCAGTGGCCAAAGTCAGAGCCTTGTCACATCCAACGGCTCTGCCCTGCAAGCATTAAATGCGTGTCAGCCCTTTCCGCCCCTAGGCCACGCCCTGTCCTAACCTACTCTGTCCCATCCATCGTGTCCAAGTCCAGGACCTCCCATGGACCTCCCCATGGGCTAAGCTCACCATGAGCTTAACCCATAGTCTTGAGACCTCTGTGCCATTGGTATAAGGCCCCTCGAGCTCCCCTTTGGCTTCTTTTACACACTTGGAGCTTGCCATGCCAGTACTTGGCTGAGCTCCTACCTCACTAACCTCCCCTCTTGGCCGCCATTGTTGTAGACCTTGGAGCTCCTCGGTGGCACCATTGTTCTAGTGGCTCCCTTATCAACCTTGTTCTCGTTTTGTGCTCCCCCTTGCCTTCTGGTGTTAACCCTAACCTTGTTTAGGTTGACATTTTCAGAGGAGGCCTCACTGGGAGTTGGGGTGAAGCTTTGGCCGTGGAGCAACCCCATCTTCTCCAACTCCGGTCATCACCTTCCTCGACCTCCTCGGCTCCTCGGGACCTCCGGTAACCTCGATAGTCCCTAGAGCTTGGGCCTGAGCTTGAATGGATGTTGCGGAGCTTTACTTTTCAAAATGTCGTTTGGCGTGATTGTCACTTTTGTCCTCTCGGCTCATGGCGTTCAAAACGCCCGCCGCCGTCGAGTGAGCCCATGGTGTGCGCAACACTATTGCGCACACGATGGTGTCCTTGGTGGTCGCCGGCGAGGTCTGTATCGCCGGCGATGACCACATCTTTGAGCTCGGGATTTTTGTCGGACATAAACAGCAGTGCCGTGTCAAGTTCGGACAAAGATCTTCTCTTTAATGCCCTCATCATTGATAAGTCTCTTTAATCATTGGCTTCGCCATTAATACCCTTAACCCTATCCCCTTTGCGCGCATTAAAGACCTCGCGCGCGGACCTCCTTGTGTCCCGGTCCCGCGCGCATTAACCGTGTCAGAAACGCGTCTTGTATGTGGCTAAAGCGCTAGGCGCAGGGCGTCGCCCTCCTCCGAGGAAATCTGGCACGTCCAAGACCTCCCCTTGCGAAATCGTGGCCGTCCAGACCTCCCCTGGAGGTCTGTGACGTTAAGACCTCCGCGATTGGACCTCCTCGAGGTCATCTCCGCCGTTATGACCTCCCCACGTGATCTGAGCTGCTTATGTCCTCCCTGTGTTGATCGCAGCCGTTGAGGACCTCCCTCCTGTGTTGTGGCCCATTGGATGTGCCATCAACGGCCACGACCTCCCCTCATCTCACGCGTGCGCGTTGCTGGGAGGTCCTTGACCTCTGGACCTCATGGCGCGCTGGGCGTTGTTCTCCTGGGAGGTCTTGAGCCGTTAGATCTGAGATCTGTGGCTCACGTCCTCCCATGCCTTTATGGTTTTTAGAAATTCCAGTGAACTCTTTTTTTTTGCAAACAGAAAAAGGTATGAACTTTAAAATTGCATAACTAATTCAATTTAAATCCAAATAGGGTGATTCAAATTGTGTCAGCTCTGTCTTGGACTGGACTTTAATCTAAAAATGATTGTAAGTTGAGTTCAGCTCCAGAGCATAGATTTGCCATTAGGTTTTAAACTAGCTTTAAATGTTGCACTAAAAATAGTGTTTAACTTGCAAAATGCATAAGTGGTGATCTGTAGATTATTTTTGAGTGAATCCGACTTTGTTGGCTTCCTCTGAGAATGCTCTAAATGTTGGAATAGGATTTAGGCATGTCACTATTTTCAGAAAGCATTCTTGTGCATTTTAATTTTGTTCAAGTTCTTGTTTTTGAAAAATTATAGAAAATGCATAATAGCTCCAAATGAGGTGAACTCAATTGTGTTATTCATCTCATGAGGTTCTGGTTTTACAGTAAAAATCTCAGCTGCTCCACCCTTCTAGAAAATGTTACCTCATAATTAAATTAGTGAATAGTGGCAGTTTGTATTTTTAGGGCTGAGCAGAATTGTTTTGCTCATATCTTTTGCATTGAGAATCCAAATCAATTGGTTCTTGTTGCTAAATTCCCTAAAAATCATCCTCTTGCTGATGTAGAAATTTCGGAGCATTTGGAGTTCGTTTGCTGTGCTGTCTTTGTGGTTTTCGTCGTTCTTATCGATTCCTTTCGCTTTTTCGATAGGTGCCGACGAGTGGGTTGAACCCGTGAGTGATCCTCAGCAATATATTGAGCAAAACCAGCAAGGTAAGCAGTTTGATCATATCCATTTATTGTCCCATTACTTTAAAGCTTAATACGTTGTTTCACTTATATGTATGCATGCTACTTTGTGTTAAAATGTCGCTAGTAATCCTATAGATGCATATTCTGTAGGTAAATGTTCATTCTCTACTACTAAGCCTAGAATTATCTTGCTGCGATTTAGAGTTCGATGGATGGACTCTTATCGCTTAGTAGTTTGCGTTGATAATGCTTAGCAATGCTTAGATAACGGTAGAAATGGGCAGTTGTCGACATTATGTCGATAACCTTGATCACACTAAAATTTTTATTCCATTTTGTCCATCTTGTGTTTTGTTACTTTGTGAACAAATAAAACAAAAATGAAAATAAACTATTATTGACTTGGGCACAATGGATGTTGGTGTGACTTTTTGGGTGTGAACGGAATGGTGCCTAAGTCCCCAAGGACCGAGTTACTTGTGTCACTAAGCCAAGCGCTCTTGCGTGCTAACCACACGAGGGGGATATGGGACCTCTCTTGACTAAGTACTTTGGGAGGTGTTAATTATGAGCTGGTTGGTGGGTGTGTTTTAAATGTGTATATGTGGTGTGGGAGGGAGCATTAGCGGGCCGGGTTAGGTCGCCTAGTGTGTCCTTATCGCCGTGGGTTCTTGCTCTTAATTAGCATCATCCATTGGAAATGTCTCGTAGGACTTAGCGTGCTTAGGCATACCAAAGGAAGTGTGCTAAATCATGTGGCAAAAAGCGATCGGCGTGTGGGTACATTGGTACACCCCTGCAGGGTTAAATCTATTCGAATAGCCTCGTCCTAGGTTATGGACATGCTTGGTAAGTTTGTAACATCCCGTTTTCTTTTAAGTCCTTGCCAAGTTTTCAAAATAAAAGTAACCATTTGGCTTTATTGAGAATCCAAAGCTTAACCTGAGATTTTGAAATCTGGAGAGTTCAATTGGAATTAATCAAACCTTAACTAAGTCGTTGTTGATGTTCCTTCTTTGGTTGTGGCTCTCTGGGTGTCTTTCTTTGCCCTCGGGTTGTGGTTCTCAAAGCCTCTTTGTGTGCCCCCGGTTCGCCTCTTCTCTCTCTTAACTTCCTTTGTTGGTTTGAATCTCTTTGAGATCCGCACCTCTCTCACATCTCCCCTCTGCTCGAACCTCTCCCTTGCTTGGGGTTTTCCTGTCAAGGACCCAGCTCGGGTTTGCGTTTCAAAAACCTCTTCGGTTTCCCCCCCCATGCCACGCTTGGCTTTGCTTCTTTTGGACCTCCAGTGGACCTCCCCACGCTCTCTGGGAACCCCTGAGTTCTACTGGGCGCTCTAGAGTTTCTCTGGACCTCCCAGTGCTCTTTTGGGGCCTTCCTAGACCTCCTCGTGGCTATTTGGACCTCCCTGGCGTTCAAATAGACCTCCCTCTGTCCCTGCGGACTTTTCTGTGTCCTTCGGACCTCCTCAGCGTCCTTTAAGACCTCCCCTTGTTGAGATCTAGCCGCTCAGACCTCCCCTTGTTGAGATCTAGCCGCTCAGACCTCCCCTTGTTGAGATCTAGCCGCTCAGACCTCCCCTTGTTGAGAACTAGCCGCTCAGACCTCCCTTGTTGAGATCTAGCCAGACCTCCCCTTGTTGAGATCTAGCCGCTTTCAGACCTCCCTTGTTGAGATCTAGCCGCTCAGACCTCCCTTTGTTGAGATCTAGCCGCTCAGACCTCCCTTGTTGAGATCTAGCCGCTCAGACCTCCCTTGTTGAGATGTAGCCGCTCGGACCTCCCTTGTTAGGATCTCGCCATTAGGACCTCCTCTCGGGAGATCTTAGCCGTCTGAGTCCTCCCTTAGTTGGATCCAAGGTTCCGACCTCCTTAGAGTCCAAGACCTCCTTAGCGCTTGGACCCATCTTTGACTCTCGTGGTCAGATCGCTTGAGGCCTTGCCTTCTTAACCTTAGGACCATCCGATGTGCTTTGGATGGCCCGATCCTAAGAACACGTTAGTTTGGTCGAACGTTCCTATCCTTTTTGGGCGCCCGATTTTAATCGAGCGGCTTTGCTTTCTTCACAAGCATTTGCTTTTGTTTCCCAGGACCTCCTCACAGTTTGTTTTGTAAAGACCACCTCCCGGTCCTTCTTTGGTTTTTAAAAACCACCCTCCTAACCTTGAATTTTTCTATTAAATCGGGACCTCCTGCACCCTTTGATCTGGACCGTTGAGGTCCTCCCTTTGAGATCTTGGCCGTTAGATCTCCCTTTTGGAGATCTACTCGTCGGGACCTCCCTGCACCCTTTGATCTGGACCGTTGAGGTCCTCCCTTGAGATCTTGGCCGTTAGATCTCCCTTTTGGAGATCTACTCGTCGGGACCTCCTGCACCCTTTGATCTGGACCGTTGAGGTCCTCCCTTTGAGATCTTGGCCGTTAGATCTCCCTTTTGGAGATCTACTCGTCGGGACCTCCTGCACCCTTTGATCTGGACCGTTGAGGTCCTCCCTTTGAGATCTTGACCGTTAGATCTCCTTTTGGAGATCTACTCGTCGGGACCTCCTCGCACCCTTTGATCTGGACCGTTGAGGTCCTCCCTTGAGATCTTGGCCGTTAGATCTCCCTTTTGGAGATCTACTTGTCGGGACCTCCTCTTGAGTCCTTGGACCTCTTGTCCAGACCTCCCCTCTGAGTGTCTTGGACTCCCGGGACCTCACACAGTGGTCTTTGGCGGGAATGACCCTTGCGGTGGGGCCACCTCTTTGACTTGTGGTGCACCCTTTTGGTCGCCCCACTTGCCAGCCCTCTTCACCTTGTAATTATTGCTCTTGCCTCGAGAACTCATGCGCATTTAATAGGTGTCGGGTCACATTAATGCAGTCATATCTGAGTACTTTATTTCAATTCTTTTAGGGCAAGCCTTACCCTAGTTGTCCCGATTGCCTACACCTCACGAGTTTTTCCTTGTGGTGCACACTACCAACTCCGGCTATATATAGCACAGGGAGGCGAGCCTTTGTAATCTTTTTGCTCATTTCTTCCTTCCTGCCTCATCTGCTTTCGCTTCTTCCTTGTGCAAGACCTTTCCAGAGCTCTTTGAGGCTGTGTTAAGCCTCTTGGTTTCCTTTTTTGGCTGAGTTGGTTTGAGTTCCTTTTGGTTCTTTTGTTGTTCTCTAGCTTAGTGTGGTTTTGCTTATTTGGTTCTCTTGCGAGCGTGTAGATCACGAGTTCGAGGAGATCTTGGACCCGACTCTTCTTTGCGAAGGCTCTCCTTTGCTTGACCAAGGCAAGCCACAGACCTCCTTTTGATCATCTTGAACCAAGTTTTGCAAATGTATTTCGTTTTACTTTATCATGCATGGCTATATTTATAAGAAAATGGTTTGGGCATGTAGTTACTTGCCTACTTGTCGTTATGCCTCCTTTATACCTTGTCTCCATCATGTTGTCATGTTTACCTTGTGAGCCTTAGGGTGGATAATTTAGTTGGTGTTCTTTGTTATTTGCCAACATGGGGGCCGTGGGTCTTATATAGCCTCGCTTAAGCGTGGTTCGAGCGTATCATGCTTCATCTCTAATAATCTTGACTAATAAGTTATGAAATGTGTGGTTGGTGCCATTGTTGAGCAAATATGGCGGGATGCCTAAAATTTGTGTTGGTGTGGTGTGAGACCACTTGGTTAAAATTTGTGTGCCAGGTGGGTGGTCTTTTCGGCATGGGCTAATACAAATTGTTTTGCTAAGGCAAGAAGGCGGGGAGTGAGTAGTGGGTCTTGTGCACACTTGGTTGTGGAAGTCTTGCCTTAGCACAAATAAGGACTTCACTTTGTGTGCATTGAACTGGGCCAATTAGTGCAACCACAAGATCATTTTATGGGAATAGTGCAGGCTGAATAATTAGCAATGAGATGGCTTGGGGCTGTTGTGGTTGGCGTGTGATTAGTTGGCGCAGAGGGCACCCATAACCACGTGGATTTCTAGACCCTTTGGAGGATTATAAACCTTAGCGGGCAGCCCTAGTCAGTTCAAAGCTTTGTAAAGGCCTTGCAGCTCTCTAGGCTGCTCACCTTAGGAAGTGAGCAAGGGTGACCGGAACCCATCCGCTAGAGAGATCGTGGATTGTGGGTAAAGTTGTACACCTCTGCGAGTAAAAGATCTATTCAATAGCCAAGTCCTTGGTCATGGACATGCTTTCGATGAAATGGTGCAAGGGGTAGATGTTTCAAAAGCTTGTGCCCTTTGGACACTTCCGAGATTCTTTGGCTTTGCCTCGAAGAGACCTTGGCCGGCTCGGAGGGTCAAGGTTGGCTCGGGTAGTGGTCGGGGTTGGTTTGGACCTCTGGAATGGGTGTTCAGGTGGGCTTTGGGTGAGGACACAGCCCTTTGGTGTGACCAGACCTCCCCATTTTTGGGTTGTGGCCGTGAGTTGGTGCTCACTCCACCTTTTTAAACATCAAAAGTATTATGTATTATGGTTTTACCTTCTTGCCTTACAATCTATTATTGCTATTATTGTCAAACTTGGCCTTGCGCAAACTAACCATCTGACTCTCCATTGGTAAGTCCTTGCATGAATATTATTGCATCTTTGCTCCACAGTAACTTCTTGAGTACATTCCAAGTTCTCATGGCTTAAGCCACATGTCCATGCATTATGAAGATGACCAAGTGCGAGGCGGTCAGACCTCTTGAGGAGGAGTTCTTGACGACTAAGATGCCTAGGGCGTCCTCCACCCGACGACTGTGGTGCTTGTTGGATGGCTTCTGCGTGTTTTGGTGTTTGAGCCCTAGAGCTCCTTGTTGCCGTTGTAAGTCCTCGTTGGTTTTGTAAGCCCTCGATGGCGAGACTTCTTGTTAACAAGCTTGACCATAAGGTCCTATTATATAAAGTTTAATTTATGCGCTTCATTTTTGTTTGACCTCGTGGTTGTGGTATTGGCTTGTGTTCTTGTGCGAGCTAGCTCTGTTGTCTGAGACTAGCTCGGATGCAGGCGGGACCACTAGGAGGTCCTACGGGACTTAGCCTGGGAGGTCCTGCCGGACCTCTCTTGGTGATGTGCCTGGAGGTGCTACCGAGCAGGTGGCGGCCACGACCTCCAGGAGGTCCTCAAGGCCTCCTGGGAGGTCAGTGGCGGACCAAGACCTCCAGGAGGTCCGCAAGACCCCCTGGGAGGTCCTGGCAGACCTCCTCGGTAAAGCTCCATGCGGTGTTACCACATCTTTCCGTGGTGACTTCGCAGCGCAAAAAAAAATGGTCCTCCCGGACCTCTTGCGGTACATCACGAGGTGGGTCGTCACAGTTGGTATCAGAGCCTAGGTCGGCTGTAGGACGTGGCCGTAGGTAGAAAGGTCGATTTAATTTTTATTCAAAGGGTTATTTTCTAAAGCAAGTGAACTTAAAATTTGTTTGGTAGATATTTCCTTGTGCTGGTTCTATGCTGCCCTTATCTTGCTTAAAATCTTTTCTTGTCCTGTTCTACTCTCATCTTAACTCCTCCTTAGTTCCATTATCTTATCTCTGCTGGAACCTTGATTTTGAATCTAATTTGACCTCCTCGCCTTTATGACTTCAATAGGGCCGACTGTAGAAAGGTTAGGATTAGTGGTCCTATTCTGAGTCTCGCTCAGCTTGGGTCTTGAAGACCTCTGTTTTGAAGCTTTTGTTGCCTCTTTTGGCCTCCTGGCCTTTTTGGTTCTCTCTTGGGTTAACCAAGTTACCCCTTTTTGTTGCTCTATCTTTCTTTCTGAGCCCTCTTATCCTCTATGCTTTCTGTCTTACCTATTAAGCCTTTAGAGTTTTGTCGAGATAGTGCAGAACTCGGCGATCCACAAGTCGAGGTGAGCCCCGAGCAGTTGCCTCCACCTCCACCTCCTCCAAAGGCGACAAGACCGGGTTTTGGGCAGTTTATGGCGGCACAAGCCCAAATGATGAGCTCCATGATGCAGAATATGAACCAGATTATGGCTCAACAAAGCCAGACTACCAATGCTTTACTTGCCATGATGAGTCAGAATAGTCAGGCTGCAAGTAGCAGCGCCACCACCTCCACCCCCAGCTCACCATCAATCAAAGTGTCGAGTTCATGAAGACACGCCCGGCTACATTTTCGAGCTCTCCAGAGCCCTTAGATGCGAGATGATTGGCCGAGATCAACAGAGAAGAAGTTGGATATTGCTCATTGTGAAGGCAGGAGAAGGTTTTGTTGCCTCACATCAAGCTGGAAGGACTGCGGTGAGTGGTGGGACACATTTTGTGCCTCACATCTTGACCCCAGAGGGTCACTTGGGCGAGTTCTCTGCAGACTTTTTCGCCACTCCCATGTCCCTCGATGGGAAGGTAGAGATGAAAAAGGAAGAGTTTAGAGAGCTCAAGCAAGGCAAAGATGTCGATGGCGAGTATCTCACTAAGTTCACTCAATTGTCGCGTTATGCTCGCGAAGATGTGGCTATGGATGATCTTGTGCGAAGCGCTTTAGCGAGCCTCCATCCCGGTTTAAAAGTTCAAGTTGTGGGCAGCGATTATCACGATTTCCAAAGATATGGTGAACAAGGCAATGCTCATTGAGGAATCCGAAGAGAACTCTCTGAGTCCTACAAGAAAAGGTGCCACCCACCGATTGCTCAAGCAAAGACCTCCCTAGCGTGTCAAGGCGTTTATGCAGTACCAACCCAAGCGCCAAGGACCTCTGGACCACCCAGACCTCTGTCAAGACCTCCTTGCCACCGCCTTTCAGCGCCGCCTCCTTTGGCAGCACCAAGTCAACCCCGTGACCCCCACGGCGGGGATCACTGTTCAAGTGTCATCAAGTGGGGCATTTTGCCAATCAATGCCCATCAAGATCGAGCCACCATAAAGACCTCTACTTGAGGACCTCCCTCGGCCAAGACCTCTCGGTAGTAGGACCTCCTCAAGCCAGACCTCCCGGACTTTTGGAAGGGGCCGTGTGAACCATGTGGCGGTGGAAGAAGCTCGGACCTCCTCGGATGTGGTACTAGGTATGTTCCTAGTAAATTCAATCTTTATTGCGATTTTGTTTGACTCTGGAGCTTCCCATTCGTTTATTTCTCGGAGTTTTCTTTGCAAAGCACCGGTTTGAGTTGTTGCTCTTAAGACTACCTTGTTGGTTCAATCCCGACTCGAAACTAAGTCTGAACCGGGTTGTCCACAAGTGAAATTGGTCATAGAAGAAGTAGAATTTCTAGCCAACCTTATCCTTTTGGACACGGGTCCCTAGATGTGATCTTGGGCATGGGTCGCTAGCTAACCACCATGCCATGTTGGATTGTAGTGGCAAAAGTATCTCTTTGACCAGCCCTAGTGGTGCCCTTTGTGAAGTTTTGACCACCTCGGAAGCTCCAAGGAGCCCTATCTTGCAGCGCTCAAGTTCAAGTTTTGAAGGATGTCCTGTTGTTAAAGAATTTGTGGATGTGTTCCTGATGAGCTTCGAGTGCCCCAGACGAGACCTTGAGTTTGTCATTAACCTTGTCCTGAGGACCTCCCCATCTCCAAAAGGCCCTCTGATTGCATGTTGATGATCGGTGGAGTTGAAGAAGCGGTTGGAAGACTTGCGAGCAAGGGTTTTATTAGACCTAGCTCCTCACCTTGGGGAGCCCGGTGATTTTGTGCCTAAAAGGATGGTACTCAAAGGATGTGTGTGGACTATAGAGCTCTCGATGATGTCACCATTAAGAACAAGTATCCTTTGCCAAGAATCGATGATTTGTTTGATCAATTGAAGGAGCTCTTGTGTTTTCAAAGATAGACTTGAGAACAGGATATCACCAACTCAAGATTCGCAAGGAAGACATCCTAAGATAGCTTTTTTCAACTAGGTATGGGTTATTTGAATTCCTTTGTCATGTCTTTTGGGTGACCAATGCCCTGCCTATTTCATGAATTTGATGAACCGAGTGTTCATGGAGTACCTAGACAAGTTTGTCATTGTCTTCATTGATGACATTCTTGTATATTCCAAGAGTGAAGAGGAGCATTCAAGCCATCTCTTTTCGGTTTTGGGGAAGCTGAGAGCTCATCAGCTCTTTGCCAAGTTTAGTAAGTGTGAATTTTGGCTAAAGGAAGTGGTCTTTTTAGGGCATGTTTTGTCAAAAGAAGGAGTGTCTGTCAACCTAGTAAGGTTCAAGATGTGCTCAATTGGGAACCTCCTAGATCGTGCCTCGGGTTGAAGTTTTCTTGGCATGGTGGCTACTCTGAAGGTTTATTGAAGGTTTCTCCGGATTGCAAGACCTCTCACTCACTTTTTAAGAAAGAAAAGAAGTTTCTTTGGACCTCAGATTGTGAGCAGAGCTTCCAAGAGCTGAAGGAAAAGTTAACCTCTGCCCCAGTTTTAGTTCTCCCAGACGTTAGAAAGGATTTTGAAGTCTTTTGTGATGCATCAAAACAAGGACTTGGCTCTGTTCTAATGCAAGATAGAAGAGTAGTGGCGTATGCCTCAAGACAATTGAAGCCCCATAAAGTAAATTACCCCACTCATGACCTAGAGTTGGCTGCTGTGGTTCATGCCTTAAAAATTTGGCGCCATTACCTCATTGGTAATAGGTGTGAAATTTACACTGACCACAAAAGCCTAAAGTACATCTTTACACAAGCGATTTGAATTTGAGGCGAGAAGGTGGCTAGAGCTTATTAAGGACTACAATGTGGGAATTCATTACCACCGAGCAAGGCCAATGTGGTGGCGAGATGCCTTGGCGAGAAAGTTTATGTCAATACTTTGATGATCAAGGAGAGCCACCTACTTTGTATGAGGAATTCTTGAAGCTTAGACTTGAGTTAGTGGAAGAAGGGTTTTGGCAACTCTTGAAGTGCAACCTACCTTGCAAAAAGCAGATCAAGGCAGCCCAAGATGGAATCTTTGGCATCCAAGAGATCAAGATCAACATAAGAGAAGGAAAGGTGCAAGGTTTTCTATAGATGACCTAGGTGCGATGCGGTTTGATAAGAGGCTCTGTGTGCCCAATAACCTGAGCTCAAGGGAGTAATACTTAAAGAAGCACATGAGACATTGTATTCTATACACCCAGAGCTACAAAAATGTACCAAGATGTCAAGGAATTGTCTTGGTGGCGAAAATGAAGAAGGAAATAGCAGATTTTGTGGCCAAATGTGACACTTGCCAAGGTTAAGCGATGGCACCAAAGACACGGAGGACTTTTAGTGCCCTTACCCATACCCGAGTGGAAGTGGGAAGAGGTGCGCATGGATTTTATTCTTGGTTTACCTCGTACCCAAGCTGGTTTTGATTCTATTTGGGTCATAGTGGATAGATTAACAAAAATAGCTCACTTTATTCTGTGAAGACTACTTATTCGGAGACAAGCTAGCGAAATCTACATGGCAAAAGTGGTGTGCCTTCATGGTGTTCCAAAGAAGATAGTCTCGGATCGAGGATCTCAATTCACCTCCAAGTTTTGGCAAAAGCTACATGATGCCTTGAGCACCGACCTCAACTTTAGTCTGACATACCACCCTCAAGCAGATGGCCAAGCGAGAGAGTTAACCAAGTCCTCGAGGACATCTTTGAGAGCTTGCGCTCTAGAAAGACAATCTAGTTGGGACAAGATGTTACCATATCTGAGAATTTTCCTACAATAACACTACCAGCGAGTCTCCAAATGTCCTTTTGAGGCTATTTATGGGAGAAAGTGTAGGACTCCTTGTCTTGGAGACAGAATCGGGTGAAGGCCAAGTTCTTGGCCGGGACCTCTTGAGAAAGCGAAGATCGGGTAAGGTCAATAAGGGAGAAGCTAAGAAATTTGCTCAAACCCGGCAAAAGAGCTACGCAGATGTTAGGCGTCGAGACCTAGCTTTTGTTCGAGGAGACCAAGTCTACCTCAAAGTGTCACCTCTCAAGGGTATCTGCAATGTTCGAGTTAGTGGGAAACTTGCTCCAAGGTTTATTGGTCCCTTTCAGTCCTTGCAGAAGGGTGAAGTAGCCTACAAGTTGGACCTCCCTCCTCGACTTCTTTGGAGTCCACAATGTATTCCATGTGTCACAGATTGAAGAAATGCTTGCGAGTGCGGAGGACCAAATGCCTTTAGAAGCTGTGGACCTCCAAGAAGACCTCACTTACAGAGAGCACCCCATCAAGATTTTGGACGTGTCCGAGAGAGTTACCAGGAGCAAGACCACCAAGTTGTGCAAGGTGCAATGGAGCAACCACTCCGAAGCCGAGGCAACATGGGAACGTGAAGAGGACCTCAAGAAGGAGTTCCCCCACTTGTTCCCTAGCTCAGCCTGAATCTCGGGGTCGAGATTCCCTTAAGGGGTGAAGGTTTGTAACATCCCGTTTTCTTTTAAGTCCTTGCCAAGTTTTCAAAATAAAAGTAACCATTTGGCTTTATTGAGAATCCAAAGCTTAACCTGAGATTTTGAAATCTGGAGAGTTCAATTGGAATTAATCAAACCTTAACTAAGTCGTTGTTGATGTTCCTTGCTGGTTGTGGCTCTCTGTGGTGTCTTTGCTACCCTCGGGTTGTGGTTCTCCGAAGCCTCTCTGTGTGCCCCTGGTTCACCTCTTCTCTCTCTTAACTTCCTTTGTTGGTTTGAATCTCTTTGAGATCCAGACCTCTCTCACATCTCCCCTCTGCTCGAACCTCTCCCTTGCTTGGGGTTTTCCTGTCAAGGACCCAGCTCGGGTTTGCGTTTCAAAAACCTCTTCGGTTTCCCCCCCCATGCCACGCTTGGCTTTGCTTCTTTTGGACCTCCAGTGGACCTCTCCACGCTCTCTGGGAACCCTTGAGTTCTACTAGGCGCTCTAGAGTTTCTCTGGACCTCCCAGTGCTCTTTTGGGGCCTTCCTAGACCTCCTCGTGGCTATTTGGACCTCCCTGGCATTCAAATAGACCTCCCTCTATCCCTGCGGACTTTTACATGTCCTTGGACCTCCTCAGCGTCCTTTAAGACCTCCCCTTTGTTGAGATCTAGCCGCTCAGACCTCCCCTTGTTGAGATCTAGCCGCTCAGACCTCCCCTTGTTGAGATCTAGCCGCTCAGACCTCCCTTGTTGAGAACTAGCCGCTCAGACCTCCCTTGTTGAGATCTAGCCGCTCAGACCTCCCTTGTTGAGATCTAGCCGCTCAGACCTCCCCTTGTTGAGAACTAGCCTCAGACCTCCCTTGTTGAGATCTAGCCGCCAGACCTCCCCTTGTTGAGATCTAGCCGCTCGAGACCTCCCCTTGTTGAGATCTAGCCGCTCAGACCTCCCTTTGTTGAGATCTAGCCGCTCAGACCTCCCTTGTTGAGATCTAGCCGCTCGAGACCTCCCCTTGTTGAGATCTAGCCGCTCGAGACCTCCCTTGTTGAGATCTAGCCGCTCGGACCTCCCTTGTTAGGATCTGGCCATTAGGTCCTCCTCTCGGGAGATCTTAGCCGTCGAGGTCCTCCTTAGTTGGATCCAAAGGTTCCGACCTCCTTAGGTCCAAGACCTCCTTAGCGCTTGGACCCATCTTTGACTCTCGTGGTCAGACGCTTGAGGCCTTGCCTTCTTAACCTTAGGACCATCCGATGTGGTTTGGATGGCCCGATCCTAAGGGCACGTTAGTTTGGTCGAACGTTCCTATCCTTTTGGGCACCTGATTTTAATCGAGCGGCTTTGCTTTCTTCATGCATTTGCTTTTGTTTCCTGGACCTCCTCCCGGTTGTTTTGTAAAGACCACCTCCCGGTCCTTCTTGGTTTTTTTTAAAAGCACCCTCCTAACCTTGAATTTTTCTGTTCCTCTTGAGTCCTTGGACCTCCTGTCCAGGACCTCCCCCTCTGAGTGTCTTGGACCTCTTGCCCAGGACCTCACAGTGGTCTTTGGCGGGAATGACCCTTGCGGTGGGGCCACCTCTTTGACTTGTGGTGCACCCTTTTGACTGGCCCCACTTGCCAGCCCCTCTTCACCTTGTAATTATTGCTCTTGCCTCGAACTCATGCGCATTTAATAGGTGTCGGGTCACATTAAATGCAGTCATATCTGAGGTACTTTATTTCAATTCTTTTAGGGCAAGCCTTACCCTAGTTGTCCCGATTGCCTACACCTCACTGAGTTTTTCCTTGTGGTGCACACTACCAACTCCGGCTATATATAGCCTGGGAGGGCAGGCCTTTGTAATCTTTTGCTCATTTCTTCCTTCCCTGCCTCATCTGCTCAGTTCTTCCTTGTGCAAGACCTTTCCCAGGAGCTCTTTGAGGCTGTGTTAAGCCTCTTGGTTTCCTTTTTGGCTGAGTTGGTTTGAGTTCCTTTTTGGTTCTTTTGTTGTTCTCTGGCTTAGTGTGGTTTTGCTTATTTGGTTCTCTTGCGAACGTGTAGATCACGAGTTCGAGGAGATCTTGGACCCAGCTCTTGCTGCAGAAGGCTCTCCACTGCTTGACCAAGGCAAGCCACAGACCTCCTTTTGATCATCTTGAACCAAGTTTTGCAAATGTATTTCGTTTTACTTTATCATGCATGGCTATGTTTATAAGAAAATGGTTTGGGCTGTAGTTACTTGCCTACTTGCTGTTATGCCTCCTTTATACCTTGTCTCCATCATGTTGTCATGTTTACCTTGTGAGCCTTAGGGTGGATAATTTAGTTGGTGTTCTTTGTTATTTGCCAACATGATGGAGACAAGGTATAAAGGAGGCATAACTAATAGTAGGCAAAAGCTTGCTTAAGCGTGGTTGAGCGTATCATGCTTCATCTCTAATAATCTTGACTAATAAGTTATGAAATGTGTGGTTGGTGCCATTGTTGGCAGACTATGGCGGGATGCCTAAGCTTTGTGTTGACTGTGGTGTGAGACCACTTGGTTAAAATTTGTGTGCGGAGTGGGTGGTCTTTGGCATGGGCTAATACAAATTGTTTTGCTAAGGCAAGAAGGCGGGGAGTGAGTAGTGGGTCTTGTGCACACTTGGTTGTGGAAGTCTTGCCTTAGCACAAATAAGGACTTCACTTTGTGTGCATTGAACTGGGCCAATTAGTGCAACCACAAGATCATTTTATGGGAATAGTGCAGGCTGAATAATTAGCAATGAGATGGCTTGGGGCTGTTGTGGTTGGCGTGTGATTCGTTGGCGCAAGAGGGGCACCCCATAACCTGTGGATTTCTAGACCCTTTGGAGGGATTATGAAACCTTAGCGGGCAGCCCTAGTCGGTTTAAAGCTTTGTAAAGGCCTTGCCACGCTCTCTAGGCTGCTCACCTTAGGAAGTGAGCAAGGGTGACCGAACCCATCCCGCTAGAGATCGTGGATTGTGGGTAAAGTTGTACACCTCTGCGAGTAAAAGATCTATTCAATAGCCAAGTCCTTGGTCATGGACATGCTTTCGATGAAATGGTGCAAGGGTAGATGTTTCAAAAGCTTGTGCCCTTTGGACACTTCCGCGAGATTCTTTGGCATTGCCTCGAAGAGACCTTGGCCGGCTCGGAGGGGTCAAGGTTGGCTCGGGTAGTGGTCCAGGTTGGTTTGGACCTCTGGAATGGGTGTTACAGGTGGGCTTTGGGTGAGGACACAGCCTTTGGTGTGACCCGCACCTCCCCATTTTTGGGTTGTGGCCGTGAGTTGGTGCTCACTCCACCTTTTTAAACATCAAAAGTATTATGTATTATGGTTTTATCTTGCTGCCTTACAATCTATTATTGCTATTATTGTCAAACTTGGCCTTGCGCAAACTAACCATACAGCTCTCCATTGGTAAGTCCTTGCATGAATATTATTGCATCTTTGCTCCCTGTAACTTGCTGAGTACATTCCAAGTTCTCATGGCTTAAGCCCTGTGTCAAAGCAGATTATGAAGATGACCAAGTGCAGGGCAGTGCAGACCTCTTCGAGGAGGAGTTCTTCGACGACTAAGATGCCTAGGACGTCCTCCACCCGACAGCCTGTGGTGCTTGTTGGATGGCTTCTGCGTGTTTAGGTGTTTGAGCCCTAGAGCTCCTTGTTGCCAGTTGTAAGTCCTCGTTGGTTTTTGTAAGCCCTCAGTGGCAGACTTCTTATTAACAAGCTTGACCATAAGGTCCTATTATATAAAGTTTAATTTGTCTGCTTCATTTTTTTTTGTTTGACCTCGTGGTTGTGGTATTGGCTTGTGTTCTTGTGCGAGCTAGCTCTGTTGTCCTGAGACTAGCTCGGATGCACAGGCGGGACCACCAGGAGGTCCCACGGACTTAGTTCGGGAGGTCTGCGCCGACCTCTCTTGGTGATGTGCTGGAGGTGCTACTGGCGGTGGCGGCCACGACCTCCGGGAGGTCCTCAAGGCCTCCTGGGAGGTCAGTGGCGGACCAAGACCTCCAGGAGGTCCGCAAGACCCCCTGGGAGGTCCTGGCAGACCTCCTCGGTAAAGCTCCATGCGGTGTTACCACATCTTTCCGTGGTGACTTCGCAGCGCAAAAAAAAAATGGTCCTCCCGGACCTCTTGCGGCACATCACGAGGTGGGTCGTCACAGTAAGGTCGTGCAAGAACTAGACTACAACATTTAAATTAAAACTTGATGGGTTGGTATGAATGGATGTTCATGCTATTGTGGTGGCTAATGGGTTAGTCACTTCTAGGATTTGTTGTTGTCATCTATCATTTGTTACTTGTCTCGTTGTTTCTGGCAAATGAAAAATGAATTGCAACATTGCTTTGGAATCTATTTAAATATTGCAAATGAAAACTTGCTTTAAGCTAAAATAAGTCCAATGCCTCATCCACTTAAATAAAGCTTGCATGTAGTTAAACTATAGTTACTGTTATATTACACGTCGATCTTGCTAGTACATTTTGTACTCATTTGCTTTGCTTAATAACTTTGTTGCAGAGAGGTAGGGTCCAAAGGGCTCTACTTTTGCGAGATGTGCATGGGTTGGGAAGCGACTAGCTTGGCGGTCGGTCGATTGCCTTGTGGGTAAAGGCACATTGATTGGCTTTTGTTATAGCCATCTTTATGGCACTTTTGCTTCATTGTGTATCTTGGTAGACTTGTTGTTATTTGGCGGTCGGCCTCTCTTTTGTAATAACTATCCTTTATTTGTATTAACCACGGTTTGTTGCTTGTTACATTCTCTGGCGTTTGAATGGAATTGATGCATGATTTTGTAAAGGGTGTGTATCTTGCGTTCAGGAAGTATACATATCTCAAGACACGGATTATTATGTTTGTGATGCTAGGGTCAATGGTTGACTAAGTATTACAAGCAATAATCGAGGTCCTCACACCGCGCTGCCAGCGTTAGAGGCGGCGAGTTGCGCTGAGCGCATGGTATGAAGTTCTGCCTGGCGCTTAGCTCGAGGAGGACGACTTGGTGACCGGTGGGTCCGGCGTCGATGACTCAGGCGAGAGAGAGGCTGAGCGAATTGGGTTAGCGCGAGCCGTTGGATCGAGATCCAACGGTCGACAACGTGCGAGAAACTTTATACCTGGCTAAAACGGTATGCAACCAGAGCCGACGATGCACGATTAGACGGTTGACGCGAGGTGCGATTAGGGGGTTAGATCGAGCCAGGTGGTGCGGTTGGAGTCTGACTCGGGTCTGAGTCTGAGGAATAGTGATTTCAGATTTTGATTTAAAAAAAAACCGAGAAGATAGGGAATTTTTGGAGGTAGCTCCGAAGCCCCAAAAATTCTGAAATTTTGATGGAAGCTTGCTGGTTCTGAGGAAAACCTGGTGTAATTTTTCTAGAAATTTTAATGTAGTGAATTGTTCTCAAGAAAATTCACAAGGGGCTACCGTAGGGGTTTGACCAGAGTTCAAACTGGTTTGACTAGCTCTTTATAAATAGCAAATTAAATCTAAAAATTATGAGATTTCTCAGAGAGGTTACTAGGATGACCTAGAACTTAGGAAAAATATTTCCAGGGGATTATCACAAGATTTGATTATGGAGTTTTCAAGGACAAAAGCTTCCATCAATAGGAACATCGATCTTAGAAAATAGGAAACCCTAGGAAAAATTCCCAAGAAATTTCAAATGACATCATGAGGCATCAAAAGTTTTAATTTATCCTCATTTTTATACATTTGAAACATACACCATTGTTTGGGATGTTACAGTCAAGTTGTGAAGAACTTGTGCCCGGAAATGGTTGCTTGGTCTATTGTTGTGCAGGTTGCTTTGAGGTCAACGACGGTCAACGGCGAGGATAATCGAGACTAGGCTTGGAGAGCTGAGGTCCAGAACGATCGAGGATGCCGGGTGAGGTCAATGGATTCAAGCATGGCGCAAGATAGACTAGAACCATAGAAGGCGAAGTTATGAGCAAAGACCTTTGTGAAGGTATGTGCTCATGCCTCATCAATTATGTGAATTGATGACTGTGCGTATCGTACGGTGCTGCGTAACGGTTTGCTTGTTTGTGATGGTTGTAGGACACCGGAGCTAGGTCATGGTGAGGCGTACTAGATCTCGACTATGTTAGAAGAACCGAGGTCCAGAACGATCGAGGTGGTGCCAGAAGATGACTGAGGCTAGCGGGGCGGCTACAAGACGAGGAGACAAGGAACCGGAGCGGAAGCTACCTGTGATGAACATGACGGGCAGCGGCAAGGTTGACCGGGACTAGACTCAGGGAAGAGCTGAGGTCTTGAACGGTCAAGGAAGCTGGGTGCAGTTATGGTGAGACAGGTGGCGCGCTAAGTGACTTGATCCCAGTTGCAAGCGAGGACGGTTCGATGGGATCCAGACGCGTGAGAGGCTTGGCGGGAAGTCATTGGAGCCACATGGATGATGGCGGAGCATGGAAGATGCTTCGAGGCAAAGGAATCGCCAAAGGTCGGTAGAGGGGCATTTTGGGAAATTGCCCTATACCGGAAAAGTGGTACGTGGTGGTGTGCGAAACCACCTTCTTGGCCGTGGAGAAACCGCGACGCAAGACGGTTGCAAGGAGAGGCGATCTAGGTTAAGAGAAGATGAAGACGTCGCTTTAAAATGCGTGTGTAAGTGAACCCGTTTGTGTATGGGCTTAACGGGTGCCCATTAGGGTTTACTCTTCTAGAAGCTAGTCTCCACTATAAATAGGAGAGGGTGCTATCCAGCACCTCTCAACCCTTCATTTTGGAAACCCTAGTTTTGGTTCTTTGGGTTTGGAGAGCTTAGTGGGCGGTTAGGGTTCTAGAGAGCTGGATTGATTTGAGTGCTCAAGTGTTGAGCTTTGTCCTCCATGGTGGAGTGGCTGTAAACATACCATCTATCCAATCAATCCATGAAAGATTTCATAAGATGAGTTCTTTTGTGTTCTTACTCTCTATTTTGTGATTTTGGGTCTTTCTTCGATCCGCGAATTTTCTGTTGGTTTCTTGCCTTGATCTTACTTGCTGTGACATGTGGGAACCCATATAGGATCATCTTGATCATCAATCACCCACGAGCAAGTCTCTAGATCATATTTAGGTTTTCACTCGGTTTTTAAACAACCTTCACTCAAATAGAAAAAGGTCAGAACTTTGCCAAGGATCTTCACGATCATTGCTTGGTATAGGTTCCTGACATCATTGAGAAGGTGAGTTTCAAGTTTTGTGGAGTTTGGCCCTGTAGATCAAAAGTTAGATCATTTTGTGATCTTGAACTCGGGCTATTTTCCCTGTTCATCGTCAAGAGCGGTTAGACGGCCCTTTTACCGGTGGTCAGACCGCCAGTTGCACGCCGGTCAGTCCGCCTAATGCAATTAGGGTTTGAGTTTTTCGTGAGTTAGGTCTTTTGCTTCGGGGTTTTGATTGGATTTAATACAAGTCATCCGATGTGCTTGTACTTTGATCTTCATAGCTTTCATAGCTATTGGAGTAAAAATGTGCTAAATCCGATCTAGAAGAAAGAGTGATCATGCTCCTGTTCACCCCCCTCTAGTCGCCTTTTCGGTCCAAATTTTCCCATATGGTGGAGCCTTACGTGCCGTAGTGTGTAGTACGACAGTTCGATCTCTACCAGGTTGTGCCCCCTCCCGGCGGGAGGATGCTCGAGCGAGCTATCCACTTGTGAGTGTAACTCCATCCAAGTAATGTTTACAGTTCATACCTATATCCTCTCTTTCTCACATAAATCTTTCTCGAATGTAGGCAATCGAGGATAGGCCGACATTTTGAGGACTGGCAGGTAGTTCAGTATCAATGGACTACGGTTTGGACAGAGACGACGCACAATGAGGTTCTACAGGAGCAGCGGCCGTATGATGTTCGGACTTACTGTAAGTACATCGAGTGGTACGTACCACAGTTGCGCACCAGACTCACCCATCCTCCGCCAGAGCAAGTCACACACAAGGAGAGGCTTCATCACTCGTTCAATCGACACAGCGCTTCACGGCATGATGACACTGTAAAACACTCACAACTTATGCTCGCTTCATTTATTATATTTTTACTGTTTGGTATTGAACAACTCTTGTCTATCACTTCAGTTCTACCGGATCCAGCGGATCTCATGCGCATTGATGTCGGGAGTGGGCTAAAATTGCTATTACGGCCGTCAATAGTGTCATATGAGCAAAAAAAACTCGTTGATTAAGGCCGTGTCCATCGTAGTGTCATGGAAAACGGTATGCGCTCGATGGATGGATGAGGTACCAATAAGTGATAATTTGTGATACGGCCGATTAATTAGAATTTAACGTACGATTATACGTTCTTATTAATATATTTATTTATGTTTAAAATTAATTACAAGCATTTTATTTACCCAAAATTATTGTAAATTATCTCTCTACAAAAGATCATTTGCCATGTTTTACGTTTCGTTGTTTATACTTCATCCATATGGTACAATGAACACCATTACACAATATTATAAACTAATTTATCGTAATTAGTGAATAAAAATAACATGTTTCCATGATTAAACGGGAAACAAATGATTAATTGGAAAACAACCGATTAATCAGGTTATGTGGTCAATTAATCGTTCGACGGTATTAGTTGTACTCCTATTATACTATTCGTGAGAGTTTAGCCACCGTCACCGACTAATCAGCCGATTAATCACCGTTTTTTTTTCTCATAACAATGGTCTATCGTGCTCTGTCCTTTGTTCCCCTCTCTTATGGATATCATATTACTAGTAATCAATTGTGCTAAAGCTAAGGGCTAAGATCACTTACTAATTATATGATGGTTTCCGTTGCCGTAACCCTAGGATCATGCAGGAGTTGGAAGTCACAGGCTTGACCACATGAATCCCAAATGCCCACATGTTTTCAGAAGGAACAAAGTTTTGCCGACGCTAGTCAAGAAAAGGACAAGTACTAAGCTAACCATGACGACTCTTAGTTTCTTGACTCGTCAGACAGTAGAAAACATTGTTGTCAATTATAAACCAGAGGGCTAAGCTGCTTTTATATATCCATGAGTACGTTGAAATGTCTGGTTTGCTCCATGTCTAGCAGCCAATTAATGGTAAATTTCAGCGTCCACAGACAGCCATGGAAAGTCTTCCTCACATGCTATGCTATCCTGTTTGTCCTAGTTTTGAACGAAGTAATCTAGAAGCATGCTCAGTTGCTTGTTCTAACAGGTAACTGCTTCATTCTTGACGTTAACATGTAATCTAGAAGCCTATCTTCCTTCCATACATCCAACGGCGAAGTTAGGATGAAAATGAAGGGTGGGCTCAAAGGACCACCAATTGCTCGGGTTGAACCATTCAATAAATATGCTCTTCTCACTTGATCTCTAATTTCATTAGCACTAGTTCAGTGTCTGTGCCTTGCTATGGATAAAAAAAAGTTATATTACTCTAGCATATCGAACCGATGTCGCTTGGCTCGGCCCACGCCACACCCTTAGCTTCGCCCCAGCCCACATCACGATATTGACTTACACCATGCCCTCATCAGCTCCGCCGTGGCTAGCGTTGTGCCTCCGCTGCACAGTCGTCGTGCTGTGATGCTTGCTGTCAAATTGGCCCATGTTGGATCAATGATATTGTTGACTGTACTTCCTAGATTTTAGGCACAAAATTGTGGCTTTTCTTTGTTACATGTTGGATCTGCATGTTAAAATGGCAAATAACTTACATGCTAAGGACATCTCTAATAGTGTATTTATTGTCGTCTCTTAGCTATGCTACTGTGAGACGCTGGGGTATTTAACTTGTAATACTTAGCCATCCACTTGACTCTAGTATCACAAACCAAATATCCCGTGTCTCGGAAAAATGTATACATCCCAGAAGTGCTGTATACACACCCTTTTACAAAATCATGCCATACAAACATAGAAACGAAGCACAAGCTTAACAAAAGACATACATAATAGAGATTTTATTACAACAAGGCCAACCGGCCACACAAGCTAAAACTTAAATAACAACGGAAGAAAAAAATATGCCATAAGATGGCGATAAACAAAAGCCAACCGGTTTGCCATTACCCCACAAGGCAAACTGACCGGGCCGCTAGCTAGTCGTCAAAGCGAAGATCACTCACAAAAGTTAATCCCTTGGGGGATCAACTTCTTCCTCTGCAACAATTAAATTTAAGCAAAGCAAATGAGTACAAAAATGTACTTTCATAAGGCGGCGATGTAAGGGTAATGAGACCTATACATATGCTACATGCAAGCTTATTTAAGTGGAGGAGGCTCTAGACTCATTTTCAGCATAAAGCAAGTTTTCATTTGCAATAATGTAATAGATTGAAAGCAGTTTTACAATCTGTTTTTAATGTTTAAATAACAGCGAGTAACAACATAATAACAACAGATAGATGACAACAACAACTTAGAAGTGACTAACCCAATAGTCACCACAACAATAGCATGAATTACCCATTCATACCACCCACATCAAGTTTTAATTAAAAGGTTATAGTCTAACTCTCGAAAGACCTCCCCAAGCGTGTCCATAACCTAGGACAAGGCTATTCGAATAGTTTGAACCTGCGAGGTGTGTACCAATGTCTTGACACGTCGGACCGCCTTTTAAATCACATGATTAAGCACACTTCCTTTGGTATGCCGGTACGGCTAAGTCCTACGAGACATTTCCAATGGATGATGCTAATTAAGAGTCGTGACAACCCAAAGGGTAGGATGCACCGGCCCAACCTAAGCAACTGCGGGTGCTCCCAATCCCTATAAAAACATTTTAACCACCATCGATTCATAATTAACACCTCCTAAGGTACTTAGTCAAGAGAGGTTCCATATCCCTCTCACGTGGTTAGCACGTAAAATTGTTTGGTTTAGTGTAACAAGATGTTCGGTCCTTGTTGACTTAGGCACCATTCCACATACCAACAGATCACACCATCATCCATTGTGCCCAAGTCTAAAATAGTTTTATTTTTAGTTTTTGACTTTACAAATTAACAAAGCACAAAGTGCTGGACATAATGGAATAATAATAATGTTTTTTGTGTGATCAAGGTCATCGACATACGTCGACAACCGCCCAATTCTACCGGTAGCTAAGCATTTCTAAGCATGACACCGTAAAGACAATAAAAGAGCATAATTAAATCACCGGGCTCTAATTCGCCAGCGATATTATTAACCTATGGTTTGTGGCAGGGGATAACAATTTAAGGGCAACCATGCAATAGGAATAGTTACCTCTAATCGATAAAATTACTTTGACACAAAAGCATGCATACATACAGTTTGTAAACAAAGTATTAGACTTTGAAAGTAATAGGAGTATTATGATCAAACTGCTTGCTTTGCTGAAGTTGCTCAATATGCTGCGGAGGATCACTCTCGCAATCAACGTCATCTAACGGTAGGAACTGACAAAGCGAAAATAACAGCAAATAAACACCAAAATTCCAAAAAGTCTCCAACAATTATGAAATCACTACAGAAGAAAGATAATATTTTTAGATGAAATTAGAGACAACAAATTATTTGAAATAGAGATTAAAGCATAAGGTCTACTACTGTTAGATAATGGTCTGAAGACTAAATGAATCAAGAAAGACTCTTGCTACTAGGATTGTTCAAGTTAGTAGTTTTCTAACAACTATGTCAGATTACAAAACACACAGCCTACAACACCACTAGCAGTTAACAAGTTGCTCCCTGAAGGCTCAAAAATATACATCTCCTTACTTGATTTCAGACTTGACTATTTATTAGTAGATCAACGCTCAACTCACCCAAAGATTCAAGAACTATACTAACTACCAGATTGGCCAAGATGCTAACCTCCTTACTCAACTTATAAATTTCAAACTAACATTCTGGTAACCTCTCTAACAACAAAATCTCTAAACATAAGTGCTACTAGACAACTTTCTTCAAAAATCAACTATCACCATTGTGAATTCACTTAAGTGGCCTAACTGACAAGAGCATTTCCAACTACTAAATTAACAAGGTCAACTTCTTAGAGCACTTATCACCTATCCTCTGAACTAACCTACTAACAATTCTAATCATCTTCAGGTTACAAGACCAAATAGTATTTCTGAACATCTAACAGTGGAAGAGAAAAATAAACACAGGGAGTTCAAGGCGGCAGGACAGGGGAGGCTCGGCCGGCTCAGGGCGGAGCAAGTTGCCGGCGGGTGGATGGATGGCGGTGGTTGAGCACAGGTGCAATGGATAGGGGGTGGCCGAGGCGACCTCCACCTATAGAGACACAAAGACAGTCTTTGAGGCATTTATACAAACACAGAGAGGGCAAGGAGGAGGAAACCGAAGGTGGCTCGAGGAGGTTGATGGCGCTGCCGTGTGCGGAGAAGACCGGGAGGCGACGGCACTCGGGCGCGCTGGCTCGGCCGAGGAGGTGAAGCAGCCGACGTGGGTTGGGCCGGGGAAGACGGAGTTGTCGCAGATCCGGTGGCGCCAAGGGCCATAGGGGCTGGGGGAGGCGAGGTCGGCGCGGGCTGGGGCGGATCTGGATGGTAGTAGTGGAGGGCCGACGATGCTCGAAGTGCGGCGGTGTGGGTTGGGGCCGAGGAAGACGGGCGGCGCAGATCTGGTGTCAAGGGAGATAGGGCCGACGCCAGCCGTAGGCGGATCTGGGCGATGAGCAAGGCAATGGCAATGAGCAGCAGACCAAGTCAGCGGAGGAGGGAGGAGCGGTGGATTCAAGGCAGAGCAGCGGGCCGGGCAGATCCGGGTGCACGGGCTCAGGCTGGGCTGGAGGTGGCAAGCAGAGGAGGGCGGCGGGCTTGCTGAGGCCGGCGCCAGAAGAGGCGGGCTCGGTGGTGAAGGGGAGGTGGCGGCCTGGGGGAGTAGAGGCCGGGGAAGGAGGAAGCTGGGAGGTGGCCGGGGAAGGAGGAAGCTGAGAGGCGGTCGGCGCGGAGCTGAGGACGGCGGGCCGGGAGGTGGTAGCGGTGGCGGCGGACCGGGGAAGGAGAGGCGGGCTCGGTGGAGGGGCGAGGAGGCCAGCTCGGTGGGGGAGGCGGCGGGCTGGAGTGAAGGGATGGCTTGGCCCTTGGTGGAGAAAAGGAGGAAGGGGAGACTGGCTTGGCCCTCGGTGGAGAAAAAGAATGCTGGGAAGAAGTGGCCAAGACAAGGAAGGAATTCAAAATAAAATAGCGGAGGGCTCAAGAGCCGTTGTAGAGGACAACGGGAGGGACAAGACACAGCCGCCCACTCCATGGCGCTGCCGGGCAAAGCGCTTCACCGCGAGAGGAAGGAAAACAACAGTTTGAGCGGCCCCACCGGTAAGTGAGAGCAAACCGAGCGGCTTGAGCGGCACGAGAACAAGGAGGGGTCGCGTGCTGGGCGACGCAACCGCGGCACTGAGGGCGGAAACTGACAGCGACGAAAATCAGGGTTTCTAGCCGTTGAAGGTGACGCACAGCAACGATAACGCCATGGTGCGCGCAGGCGAGGTGGCGAAGGTGCGGCCGCGACGTGGAGAAGGGAGGTCTAACTAGCGGGCTCCACTCGCCAGCGATACCATGAGAAAAGCCTGGGTCGGTGTTTAAATGACTGGGTCGAGTTGTGACCGTTAGATCAAGATCGGACGGTCCATGTGATGGAAACGCTCGAACAGTCCAATCGGCCCATTCAATCTGGATCGTCGATTTCCAATCGGATGGTCCAGCGAGTGCGTTCGGTGGTTGAACGGCACACTAAATCGAGCCGTTGATTACTAATCGGACGGCTCAAGGTGAGGGGAGATAAGTGGTGCGGTGCGGATGGTTGGTCGAGTCAGACCGAGTCCAAGTGACTCGGTCGGTCCAACAGTGTTGGTTAGGTTTTGAAAAACAGACAGAGAGCTTTAAGGGATTTTATTAACCTAGTAAAATGCTCGAAAAATTCTGAAATTTTTATGGAAGGCTGAAAATACAGTGAATGTTATGTTGTAAAATTTCTATGACTTTTCATGTACTATATGTTTCTGTAGAATTATTTTGAGCCCCTCTTTTTGATGTTTGACTTTCAAATCTCTCCTTTGACTGATTGTTTTAAAATAGCAAATAATTTCTAAAAATTATGAAATTTTTCAGAGGTGTCACACAGCATCCCTAGAACCAAGGAAAAATATTTTCAAAGGTTGAATACAAGACTCTTGACAAAGTTGAATAAGGGTTTGACTTTAGTTAACAGGAAGTTTGGTTTTTTGAATTCCACAATTCTTTAGACAAGAATTATAGAAAAGTTCAAAAACTTCAAGACGTAAGAAAAGTTTTAATTTTTTCTCATTTTCTTACATTTGAAACACACACCCATATTAGGTTACATTTGAAACACATCTAGATTTGGTTACATTTGAAACACAAACCTAGATTTGGTTACATTTGAAACACAACCTATTATTTGGGATGTTAAAGCTACGTCAACAAAATCTTGCGTGGAGGAGATAGAGGAGGAAGAGAGAGAGCACATGTCGTCTCTTCCTAAAGAGACTGTCGTGCACGCGAAAAAAGACATGATACATTAATCTACTCTAGTTGACATGTAGACACGTTTCAAAGGAAAATTATAAAATATAAATGTTGAAGAGTGTGTTAGAGACTATTTATTAGAGATGTTGTCTCTAAAGATGATGTAGCATATGTTAGAGACAAGGTTGTCTCTAACTATTGGAGATGCCCTAATAACATTAACATGTTAACTACCTTGCATGCATGCAAACGGTTAATCAGTTATTCGGTTATCTATTAGTGTGAATATTGCATTGACATGCATGCATCGGTGGATCTTCGTGGCCACGTTCTTCAAACTAAACCCGCAAATCCAGTCAATATGGCCACGCAGATTCCTGATTTTCCATCTTATTTGATCTGATGTTTTCACTGCCAATGGAATATATAGCAACAAACTATTGTACCCGTGCATTGCTACGCCACCACTATCGTTGCTCAACCAGCGCTTCACCCGATCGAGGTTTCCCTAGCTCGACTGGCCAGGCCCCTCGGTTCTCGCCGGCCGCTTGCGCCCGCTTCGCTTCCGCCGCCTTTGTCGTCGTGTTGCACCGCGTAGGCCAAATCGCACCCCGCTAGGACCAGGAGATGCGGTTTCGCTCGACATGGACTGCGGCCTTGTTCGCTGAAATCTACATGCTATTGATCGTAAGAAGATAGAAGTTTTGCAACAATTTTCACTACTACAGATAAGGCTATACTGAACGTCTCATCATAGACGGTTCCCCAGAATCCATCAGTGTTGTAATTATCACAGACGGTTTTACAAACACAACCGTCTATGTTACTAGAGATAGTTAGAACCGTCTGTAATACGTAATTATCACAGACGGTTTTTAATAAGAAACGTCTGTGATAATTTACAGACGGTTCTTAACAAGAAACGTCTGTGATAATTGCAGACATCACCGACTGTTTTTAATTCAAACCGTATGTGATAATTTACAGACTGTTTTTAACAAGAACCATCTATGATAATTGCAGACATCACAGACGGTTCTTAATCCGAACCATCTGTGATAATTCACAGACTGTTCTTAACAAGCACTGTCTGTGATAATTGCAGACGTCACAGACGGTTCTTAATTCCAACCGTATGTAATTTTGTATCACAGACGGTTTGTGGTTGGAAGTGTATGTGATAGGTATCTCTTAAACGCATCAAAGCCACTTCGGCTCGTGCCGAATTTATTTCTTGTTTTATAAAAATGATCATCTGCCACCGAAGATGCATCCCCATATCGCTCTACTCTCAAGCACTAATGAATTTAAAGAAATGACTCCCTACTCTTTTTCCTTGTCGCCGGCATTGATGGTCTATTTGGCCATCCTGTACGAGCACCTCTCCGGCCGTACGCTGACGGATGCTATGAAAGGACACTGTGCTAACAGTATTCTCCCTCCTCCACCAAAGGTTATGCTGGGGCACATGACAACGATATTCCGCCGTCTAGACGACCTCCTCCGCCATGTCTTCCCAGTGGTCTCCAGCTTCCAGCGAGCTAACCTTGCTATCGACGTGGTCCTCCAAAACGACGTTGCATGTCTTCAGGAGGAATACCGTCACATCAAATGCTACATCGAGGTGGAGGGCAACCGAGCCTACCAAGCTGAGACCCCTCGAGCAAGAGAAGAGAGCTTATGGGCTCAATTCGATTTGATTCTTCAGTCGGAGTGTCTTTGGGCAACTCTCGAACGATCGCGTCAACGGTTGGATATGTTTCAGGCAACCTACGACGACGTCGTCTACAAAGTTTTGAAGACGGAGATAGCATGCTACTTGGGCCGCTAGAAAACTTGATCTTTTTTTATTTCCTCTTTTTTAAAATCTTTTGTAAGAAGCGACTGACCACGCTGTTTGGCCATGTATAAATACAAAAAAAATGATTAAAAATCTAGTTTGGAGTTGAAGTTACTGTATATGTTGAACATGTTTACTGAATAATGTGTTTATATTAATTAATGTCTTCTATGGAAACGGTCTCGGTATAACGACATGACAGCATTACTGACCGGTGACATATTTACTCCTGAGGCTAGCCGAAAAACAGAATATTTTTTAGCTATCCAAGAACTATCATAGGCGGTTTAGTGGAACAAACCGCCTATGATATATATCATAGACGGTTCTATTTTAGAATAGAACCGTCTATGATATATAATTATTACAAACAATTTTTAATAAGAACCGTTTATAATAATTTTGTATCACAGATGGTTTGTGGTTAAAAGTGTCTATGATATGTACTCTGTTATTAAATACCCGACCCATCCCGACATATCTGTCTGCAGTAAGCAATACATGCCGAGCGGCTCTGTTTGTCGAGCTTTGTTTCTTCCTCCTCCCTCTCCATTAGATTTGTGGCGTTTGGTGAAAGAATACTGCAGTTTTGTAAGTGCGCTTATAGATCTATTTGTTCTTGGTGATCTAAGGTTAGTATTTGCTTCTAATTATATGCATTATAATATAGAGAGATGATAGCTAGGTTTAGATCTAGCTTGGTAGTTTGCTGAAATTTAATAATGGTTCTCACTACTCCTTGTCTACTTCAATATATTCTTGCTTGATATATATATATTGCTTCATAAATATTTCGCAGCTAGCTACTTTCAGAGCATTAATCTAATTTAACACTAATTTGTTACGTGCGTAGTGTAGATGGACCGAAGCTGGATCTACATTGAGAACCGTGTGAGTGAAGAGTACATTGATGGTGTGTCTGCTTTTAGAAGAGCTGCCGAGTAGGATATGTTGAAGAATGTGATAAAATTTATGTATTGTCCATACATTGATTGCGATGATCTGAAGATGTTTACCAACTCAACACAGATCGAAGTGCACTTGATTCGAAGGGGTTTCAAAGAGGAGTAGACATGTTGGACCAGTCATAGTGAAGAGCAGATTATACCAGAAGGTAACATCGTTGAGGGAGACAATGATATGCCAGATGTGGACTGTGCTTTTGATGATGATAGGTCGCACGATGATAATCTGGATCATATGCTATGCAATGCAGAAGGGAACTTGTGACACCCTGATTTTCAGAGCCTTTTTGAAATTTTCAAAATAAAAAGAACCATTTTGTTTTGATGAGAATTCAAAGCTTAACTTTAAATTTTAGAATGGATTTAAATTGACTAACTCAAACTTCAACTAAAATCTCCTTGATGATTTGTTGAGTTGTTGGAGTTTTGAGGATCTTCCCTTTTCTGTCCATCTTTTGCCCATCTCTAAACCAGACCTCGCTTCGTCTGGAATCTAATGGTCTAGACCTCCCCTTCATTTGGACCCAAGGGTCCCAACCTCCTTTGCTTTGTCCTCCTCTGGTTCAGACCGCCTTGGGTCTAGACCTCCCAAGCACTTGGACCTCCCGGGGTTCTGATCCTCGCGTGAGCATTTTGCTTCTTCGTTCGTTGTGGGCTGTCCATCTGTTGATCAACGGTCCACGTTCGCGTAATCTTTCGCGTGCGCATTCAAATGCGGCCGCACGCGTCCGTTCGTGGGCCGTTCGATTTAATCCAACCGCGGAGATTGAGCGGGCGTTCGCGCACACGTCGTCCGTGCGGCCAGTTCGTTTGGGCCGGTGGATCCAAGATCAACGGCCCAGGCTTTCCCGCTTTGATTTGGTTTTAGGAAATTTCCCGGGAGTATTATTTGTGAACTGAAAAAGGTATTAAACTTCAAAATAGCTTAACTAATTCGTTTTAGCTCCGTTTGAGTTGATTCAAATTTTGTTAGCTCTGGTTTGAACTAAGCTTTAATCTAAAAATGGTTGGAAGCTTGGTTCGGCTCCAGAAAAGGCTTTGGTAAATTTGTTTAGATATAGGCTTTATTTGTTGCTCTAAAAATGCATTTAACTTGAAAATTGCATAAGTAATTCTCAGTAGATCCTTTTTGATTGAAACCAACTTTGCTGGGTTCCTTTATTAGTGTGCTTAATTTTAGAATAGGTTTTAGGCATGCCACTATTTCTAAAAGCTTTTGTGGTTGCATTTATTTTGTGCTCTTTTGCATGTCTTTGAAAAATCATAGAAAATGCATCCTAGCTCCAAATGACGTGAATCAAATTGTATTGTTCATCTCATGAGGTGCTTTGCTTACCATAAAAATTTTAGGTGCAACACCTCTTTGAAAAATTGTGCTAAAGAATTAAATTCGTATGAACAGTAACCGATTTGATTTTTTCAGCATTTTTCCAGCGAGCTGAACTTGTTTTTTTCCATAAATTTTGCATTGAGAATCCAAATCAATTGGTTCTTGTTGATAAATTCCATAAAAATCATGCTCTACCTGCTGTAAAAATTTCAGAGCGTTTGATTGAAGTTGGCTGTTAAGTCTTTTCGGTGTTCTTTGTTCTTATCGGTTCTTTTCGTTCTTTCGTTAGGTGCCGACGAGTTCGTTGATTACGAGAGTGATCCTCTGCAGCATATTGAGCATCTCCAGTAAGGCAAGTAGTTTGATCATATTAAATCCTATTACTTTTAAAGTCTAATACTTTGTTTACAAATTGTATGTATGCATGCTTTTGTGTCAAAGTTAATTTTGTTGATTAGAGGTAGCTAATCCTATTGCATAGTTGCCCTTAAATTATTCATCCCCTACCACTAACCATAAGTTACTAATCTCGTTGGTGAATTAGAGCCCGGTGATTGAATTATGCTCTTTTATTGTCTTTTCGGTGTCATGCTTAGAAATGCTTAGCTACTGGTAGAATTGGGTGGTTATCTACTTAGTCGATAACTTTGATCACACAAAAATTATTATTCCATTATGTCTAGCACTTGTGCTTTGTTACTTTGTAAAGAAATAAAACTGAAAACAAATTGTTATCGACTTGGGCACAATGGATGATGGTGTGATCTGTTGGGTGTGAATGGAATGGTGCCTAAGTCCCCAAGGACCGAGTTACTTGTGTCACTAAGCTAAGCATTTTTGCATGCTATCCACATGAGGGGGATATGGGACCTCTCTTGGCTAAGTATTTTGGGGGGTGTTAATTAATGAGTCGTGTAGTGGTTGTAAAGAAAAATGTTTGTTGTTGGGAAAGGAGGGGAGCACCCGCAGTTGCTTAGGCTGGGCCGGTGCATCCTACTCTTCGTGTGGATCCTTAGTGGGAGCCATAACGGCGGTCCGCTAGGTGATAACCCCCATACATACGACTCTTAATTAGCACAATCCATTGGAAATATTTCGTAGGACTTAGCCGTGCCGGCGTACCAAAGGAAGTGTGAGGACTCCGGTTTATTTAGCTTGTAATGTTTAGTCATCCATTGACCCTAACATCACAAACAAAATAACTCGTGTCTTCGAGATATGTATACTTCCCAGAATGCAGTATACACACCCCTTTACAAAATCGTGCATCAATATCATACAAGACATAGAACCAAAGTACGAACTAGAATAAAACAACGACATACATAATATAGAGAGAGTTATTACAAAAGGGGCCGACCGGCCAAATAACAACTAAGAAAGATAACACAGCGGAAGCAAAAGCCATAAGATGGCGATAAACAAAAGAGAGCCACAAGGTTTGCCTTTAGCCCACAAGGCAACCGACCGGGCAGCCTAGCTAGTCTTCCCAACTGCAGCACATCTCACAAAAGTAAAGCCCTTTGGGCTCTACCTCCTCTGCAACAAAGTTATTAAGCAAAGTAAATGAGTACAAAAATATACTCGCAAGACTGACGTGTAGTATAACAGAACTATAGTTAACTACATGCAAGCTTTATTTAAGTGGGTGAGGCTTTGGACTTATTTTAGCATAAAGCAAGTTTTCATTTGCAATATTTAAATAGATTCAAAGCAGTTTTGCAATTCATTTTTAATTTGCAAGTAACAACGAGACAATAACAATAATAACAATAGATAGATGACAACAACAATCCTGGAAGTGACTAACCCAATAGCCACCACAACAATAGTATGAACATCCATCCATACCAAACCATCAAGTTTTAATTAAATGTTGTAGTCTAATTCTTGCGGGAAATAACCAAGCATGTCCATAACCTAGGACGAGGCTATTCAAATAGTTTTAACCCTGCAGGGGTGTACAAATGTACCCACACGTTAGACCGCCTTTTCGCCAAGCTATTAGCACACTTCCTTTGGTGTGCCGGCACAGCTAAGTCCAACGAGACCTTTCCAATATTGAGTGTCAACAACGAGTTGCCCATATGGGGATACAACCGCCCCATACGTTGATGCGGAGTCATCAAAGATGCTCACCCCCTTATACGGGTGGTGCTCCTTGCAGTGGATAACCCACTACTACTCGCCTAATAGCCCACCATGCAACTCAAAGCTAACACCCGCCAAAGTACTTAGCCAAGAGAGGTCCCATATCCCTCTCGTGTGGTTAGCATGCAAAATTGCTTGGATCAATGGTGCAAGTAATTCGGTCCTTGGGGACTTAGGCACGATTCCATTCAAACCTAACAAATCACACCAACTTCCATTGTGCCCAAGTCATGAAACAATTTTGTTTTCATTTTCATTTTATTTGTTTACAAAGTAACAAAGCACAAGGTGGAAATAATGGAATAATAATTTTTGTGTGATCAAGGTCATCGACATAATGCCGACAACCGCCCATTTCTACTGTTATCTAAGCATTTCTAAGCATCATCAACGCAAACTACTAAGTGATAAGAGTCCATCCATCGAACTCTACATCACAGCAAGATAATCCTAGGCTTAGTAGTAGAGAATGAACATTTACCTACAGGATATGCATCTATAGGATCACTAAACGATATCATTTAACAACAAAATAGCAATGCATACATACAAGTTAAACAATATAATAGACTTTAAAGTAATGGGACACAAGGGATATGATCAAACTTCTTGCCTTGCTGGGTATGCTCAGTTTGCTGCAGAGTATCGCTCACGGGATCAACACACTCGTCGACACCTAATCAAAAACGCGAAAAGAATCGATAAGAACGACGAAAACCAAAAAGACACCACAGCAAACCTGCTCCAAATGCTCTGAAAATTTTAAAGCAGCAAGAGGATGATTTTTAGAGAATTTAGCAATAAGAACCAATTTATTTGGATTCTCAATGCAAAAGATAAGGCCAAAACAATTCTGCTCAGCCTGGAAAATGCTGGAAAATTCAAATCGGTTACTGTTCATCCGAATTAAATTCTCTAGCACAATTTTCCAAAGAGGTGTTGCACCTGGGATTTTTAGGGTAAGACCAGCACCTCATGATATGAATAACACAATTGAGTTCACCTCATTTGGAGCTATGATGCAAGTTTTATGATTTTTCAAAGACATGCAAATGAGCACAAATAAAATGCACCCACAATTATTTTAAAAACTGTGACATGTCTAAATCCTATTCTACCATTTAGTGCATTAACAGAGGAAGCCAACAAAGTTGGATTCACTCTAAAATGATCTATAGAGAATTAGTTATGCATTTTACAAGTTAAATGAATTTTTGATGTAACATTTAAAGTTAGTTTTGAAACCAATTTAACAAATCCATTTTCTGGAGCCGAACTGAGCTCACAACCATTTTTAGGTTAAAGCTTAGCTCAAACCAGAGCTGCAAAAATTTGAATCAACTCATTTGGATTTGAAATGAAATAGTTATGCATTTTCAAAGTTCATTACCTTTTTCAGTTCACAAATAATTCCATCGGAAATTTCTAAAAACCAATACGACGAGGGAGGACATGAGCCGTAGATTCTAAATCGGACGGCCCAAGACCTCCCGGTGAAAACGTGCACGCGCCCGCAGGAGATCGAGGACGTGGGCCGTGGATCCTGGATCCAACGGCTCACGACCTGCGGCATCACGTGCCCGCGCTCGGCGCTTTTGGACCTCGCGCGCGCGAGTGGGGAGGAGGTCGTGGCTGTTGATCACGAGATGGACGGCTCGCAACCAACGCACCCAGCGCACGCGCACGACCCGACAGAGATCCTAACCCATTAATATCGTGGATTAACACGGAGATCTCGCATTAAAGATGTCCGATTACAACAACGGGACGGCCCTGGCACGCGTCCGACAAAACCCGAGGGTGTTCCACGGCTTGTCGCCGGCGAGATAGGCCACGGCGGCGCACACTGAGGGCATCGACGAGTCCACAATAGCCAAGCGCACATGATGGTGCCACCGACACCGTGAAGAATGGCCTGCAACAGCATGCGAAGCCGAGATGGGCGGCTGGCAAAGACACGGCCAGAGGCAAAAATGAAAGGAAAGCTCCGCAACATCATACAAGCGGGTGCCCAGCATCTAGAGGACTACCAGGAGGTCTTGGAGGTGCTGAGGAGGTCGGAGGAGAGGAGGACCGGCGATGGTGAAGAAGATGTGCTCCACGGCCGAAGAGCTCCAAGCTCCAAATTAGGCCACCCCTGAAATTGTCCCAACCAAATAAGTTAGGGCTTTTGTCACAGAGGGTAGTGGCTTAAATTGAAGCAAAGAGAGGAAAGCCCCAGGGACCTTGTGCCACTGAGGAGCTTCAAGCTCAACAATGGCGGTTGGGGGAGGTCTGTGGAGGAGGAAGCTCAGCCAAGCACAGTGGTGCAAGCCTGAGCTCAATGGTGTGTAAAGGAAGCCAAGGGGGGAAACCAAGGGAGGTCTTATAGCCCAGGGGAGCAGAGGTCATGAGCTAGGGCTAAGTTCCATGGTGAGCTTAGCCCATGGCTCGGTCCATGGCTTGGACAGGGACGTGGTGGTGACAGGGGGTAGGTCTGAGCATGGCCTAGGGGCGGAAAGACTAACATGCATTAAATGCGTGCAAAGAAAGAGTCATGAGGAAGTGACAGTCATTGACCTCCTCCTGCCATAGGCGCCTTGCTACCAGAAGCTAGGAGAAGAACAGGACCTCAAATCAACCGTTGGATAAGAACAAGGGGAGGTCGTGACCCTTAGATCCGCAACGGTGCGATCTGGAAAGGCACGGGGAGGTCTTGACCACCGGATCTGCATCGCACGGTGGCGCAAAGCAAAAGGGGAGGTCGCAGCCATGGGATCTCCATCACACGGTTGCGAAGGGAAAGGGGGAGGTCGCGCACGACAAGGGGATAAGAGGTCGCAGCCGTTGGATCTGAATCCAAAGGCGCGGGACCGATGGGGAGGACTTAAATGATGCGCGCGACTTTGATAAGTGAGGGGGAGGTCATGGCCTTTAGATTTTCATCCAAGGGCACACAATGATGAGGGGAGGTCGTGGCCATTGGATTTACATCCAAGGGCGCACAACATTGAGGGATGTCGGGTGGTTGTTGTACAAAGACACAAAGGGAGGTCGTGGCGGTTGGATGTTGATCCAACGATACACCACGATGAGGGGAGGTCATGGGCGTTGCGCATGACACCGGGGAGGTCGTGGTTGTTGGATTTAAATCCAACGGCGCACAACCAAGGTGGGAGGTCAGGACCATTGGATTTACATCCAAAGGCGCTGAACAGAGGAGGGAGGTCGTGGCAGTTGCGCACGACGCGGAAAAGAGGTGGGGAGGTCATGGCCGTGAGATCTCCATCCAACGGCGATGAGAGGAGAGGGGGGGTCGTGGCTATTGGATCTCGATCCAATGGCGACGAACTGAGATGCGGGAGGTCTTGGCCCTTAGGCAAGACACAGAAAAGGGAAAGGGAGGTCATGGCCATGAGATCCTAATCTGACGGAAACGAGATGAGAGGGGAGGTCGTGGGCATTGGATGCTGATCCAAAGTACACGACCTCGCGCGGGTGGGAGGTCTAGTGTGCTCGACAAAGAGAGGAGGTCGTGGCCGTGGATTTTGATCCAACGGGCACGATCTCGCGCGGGGAAAGGAGGTCTAGTGAGCTTGACACCAAGGGGAGGTCGTGGCCGTGGATTTTAATCCAACGGCGCACAACACAATGAAGGGGGGAGGACTGGTGCGCTTGATAACGAGGGGAGGTCATGGCTGTTGGATCTGATCCAACGGCTACGACCTCGACGAGGTGGGAGGACTAGGCTGAGCTGGTTGTGGCGGAGGTCATGGCTACTGGATCTGAATCCAACGGCTACGACCTCGCGAGAGAGGTGGAGCTCGCGGTGAGCTGGGAAGTGGGTTGGGTTCGACCCACTTTGGTATGTGGCTCGGCCCAAGGAATAGTGACAAGTTTGAATTCAAATTTGAAGGCTGAGGTTGGAGAAATTTTTAGAGATAGCAATTTAACTCCAAAAATTCCAAAATTTTAATTGGAGCTCTCTCACTCCAGGATTAACCTTACATAAAATTTTCAGAGGTTTTTGTGCATTGTATTTTTCTCAGGAAATTCATCAAGGCTGCTCTAGGGTTTGATTTACCTCTAAAAATTATCAAACAAGTTTTAAAACTATATGAAATTTTCCAGAGGGTTCCCACATCATCTCTAGAACCTAGGAAAAATATTTCCAAGGGTTGGCACAAGATTTGTGACAAAGTGGAATAAGGGTTTGACTTTAGTCAACAGGAGGTTTAGGTTTTTGAACTCCACAACTCTTGACAAGAATTATGGCAATGTTCAAGAGTTTCAAGATGTGAGAAAAAGTTTTAATTTCTACACATTTTCTTACATTTGAAACACACACCCATTTATACATTTGGGATGTTACAGGAAGTGTGCTAAATCATGTGGCGAAAAGGCGGTCTGACATGTGGGTACATTGGTACACCCCTGCAGGGTTAAATCTATTCGAATAGCCTCGTCCTATGTTATGGACATGCTTGGTAAGGTCGTGCAAGAACTAGACTATAACCTTTAATTAAAACTTATTGGGTTGGTATGAATGGGTAATTCATGCTATTGTTGTGATGACTATTGGGTTAGTCACTTCTAGGTTGTTGTTGTCATTTATCTATTATTTATCTCGCTGTTATTTGAACAATTAAAAACAGATTTGTCAAATTGCTTTAAATCTATTACATTATTGCAAATGAAAACTTGCTTTATGCTGAAAATGAGCCTAGAGCCTTCCACAATTAATTAAGCTTGCATGTAGCTATGTATAGGCTGTTACCCTACACATAAGTCTTGCGAGTACATTTTTGTACTAATTTTCTCTGCTTAATTAATTGTTGCAGAGAAGGTTGATTCCTAAGGGATCGACTATCGTGAGACGGACTTCGACTTTGATGACTAGGTTGGCGACTCGGTCGGTTGCTTTGTGGTGTTGTGGCAAACCGTATGGCTTTTGTTATTGCCATCTTATGCCTTTTTCTTCTACTGTTGTTTAGCTCTTTAGCTTGTATTTGGCCAGTCGGCCCCTTTTGTAATAACTCTATTATGTATGTCCTTTGCTTTGTTTAGTTCGTGCTTTGGTTCTGTGCTTGTATGGAATTGATGCATGATTTTGTAAAAGGGTGTGTGTATAGCAATTCTGGGAGGTACACATTTTCCCGATGTGCGGGATATTTTGTTTGTGATGCTAGGGTCAAGTGGATGACTAAGCATTACAAGCTAAATACCCCGGGGTCTCACAGTTCGTCCGATATATTCTATGTGTGTTCAGGAATTGTTATGTGCTGCTAGACACCGCTAACGACTCGTGGTCAGAAAAGAGTTTCTGAGTCACAACCGATTACACATGAACCTATAGTGTCACACACTTAAAAGGCTAGGATTTGATTTGGATAGTGATCCAAATTCTTGTAGGCCACGAGTTCCTAATGGGCCTCAAGTTCGAGACCCATCATGGATGCCTATATATAGAGGGGTAGTGGAATGGGGTATGATGATCCTTTTTGGAAGAATTCCTAAAACCCTAATAGCCATGCCTTCCTCAACCACACCGCCGGCGCTAGCACTCCAGCGCGTGGTGTCCCTACCCTGTAAGTGTGGATAACTTGGAGGTGTTGTTGCAAAGCTTCGGCACTAGGACGATCCGCAACTCGTGACGATCTAAGGAGCAGGAGGAGAAGATGTGTGGCGAGTACGACTACGACTGCATCAACTCGCTACATCAAATCTGCTTTCGCTATGAGTCGACACATCTAGTGGTAATCTCATGATCTATTGCTAGCAGAGGTTCCTTGGTTGTGCGGTAGAATTGTTGTTTTGTGCTATCGTAGCCTACCCGTAACCCTACAGTAACTATCACCCCTCCGTCGACTACTTAAAGGAGACTACGAATGGTAGAAAGGATCAATCGCATTCCATCGGATTGAAGCATTACAATCAACATTAGATTCATGTTTCAAGTCCGATTCAATAGCATAGCAAGCACTACGCTCAGTGTAATCAAGATTAGTCCACTGCCTTGTTGAAGGCACCCCATATAATATCCAGTTCATAGCAATAAAGGGCAGTCCCATTCTCTCCCAAGAACTCTTTTTTATTTTCCTTTGTTTATTTCGTAAGATCGGCGACGTGATCGTCGACAATATGAACGATGAAGAAAAATTTGATATTTACTTTGAGTCTCTTTAGTCTCTCTTCTTCAGAGACATTAACCAAAATACCAGGGAACAAAACCTTGACATCTGGCTCCCCGACGTAGATCATTTTAATCCGCTCTCTGACTTCGTTAGAGGATTCTCAGGGTTACAAAATAATCAACTAAATAGACCATACTGGTCGGGATTTCTTGGGACTTACATTCCCTGTAGTCTTCAGTTGCGTCATCACGACCAATGTACCAGATCAAGGTACGTTCTCAAAGCTTCAAGGGACTTATCCGACGCATGGAAAAATCCCTCACCACGTGTCAAGAAGTCAAGCCCTTGGAGCTGAGGTCTTTGATGGCTTCATTCCATCTTCTGACCTTTCCTTTCTTCTCTTCAGTGGACCTCCACTTTAGATTCTCGCTCGCTATATTGTCAGCGAAGTAGAGGCTGTCATCCTTTGTGATCGACATATAAAACTAGCTCTTCTTCCATGATGACCATGAAGACTTTGAGTACATTTGGATGTACTCACTAGCCTTCCCATCGTGGAGGTGCAACGAGCACTCTCCAGGTACGACTGCTGATTTCTCCGACCTCGCCATCTTGTAAAAATACCGAAAGTCCTTTAGATTCAGTCGGATCCACAGGTACGCCTCGTAGAGGTAGATGAAGATGCTGAGGTTGGCGATTGAGTTTGGGGGCCAAGTTCACCAATTCGACTCCATAGTTCTCGAGGACCTTGGAGAGGAATTTATGTGCCGGCATCCTGAGCCCGCATTCGATGTAGGCGAGGACAACAAGGATTTCTCCCTCTTCGCAGCTCGGGAATTGCTCTCCAGCTGCTGATCTCCAAGGAATCAGAATCTTGTTAGGGAGCATCCCGATCTTCTCCAAATCTTTGAGCTTCTTTTTGCTCAGGTCAGAGACCAACCATTTGGTAATCGAGTCTGACATAGTTGGATCTTGGGCGAGAGGAGGTCGGAAAAGGTTTTGACGAGAGGATAAGGAGAGGTCGGAGGAGATTTCTTGTGAAAAGATGAAAAGGGATTGAAGGAAAAGTTGAGAGCGTAAAACCCCTACAGCTGTGCGCGATGGGGATTTTATAGCCGCACCAGTATTAACTGCAATCGGGGGTTACCCAAAGTCCAACGGACAGAAAAACTCTTCGGTTTCCCAGACGGCTCCTCAACTTTAAAGTGAATAAAGACCACCTCGTTTTTTACGTCATTAAATGAGGGCCTGCCTGATACGACTTCATCGGAGAAGGGTTCACATTCATTTAAAGTTCGGGGGCTAGCTGACGAGGATTAAAATCTCTAAATATTACTTTGATATTTAATTAAATACCGTATGTCCTTCGTGGTCGTAACCCCTAAGGCTAACGACCCCCGTGGTCGTGAGGATTCTAGAGGTTACATTGTGGTACCCTGGTCAAATAAGGTCCTATACCTCACCTCCGACCAGATGACTGCTCGTAGAAGTAATGAACTAGTACTTGGATTCTATTCCAAGTATATTCCTCCCGTGTGATGAATGGAGCACATGTCTTATTTACTCCAATCCACACGATGTTTGACAATCCTGAGTCACTAACCATAACACAGTTATGTCTCCCGTTGACATCAACCGACGATCAGTTACTGTTTCACTAACAGTAACTGAACCTCCGATCGGACGCGATGGTTCCAAAAGGTGTCTCTTCCAAGAGTAACTGTCACCGCTTCACTGGTATTTAAAGGCGGATGATGGACTACGAGAGGCACATCAAAACAAATCCTGATCATCAGAGAGGACATACAAGCAGTTGTACACAATCCAAAGTATATCACACCATATTCTCAGTGTGACTAGGATTAGTCTTTTGCCTTGTTGAAGGCATCTCCTGTAAAGGATTAAGTTCATTGCAATAAAGAGCAATCTCATTCTCTTTCAAGAACTATTTTCCATTTTTCCCATATTTATTTCATAAGATCGGTGACTCGATCGGCGACACGTTCCAAATTGCGCTGCCGATCTCTCATTCTCTACTTTACATTTCCTTATCTTCTTCAATTTTGAATTTCGAACTACACGGACACTTAAAGGTATTACCAAAAAAACTTCGTGAAATACACTAAATCTTTAAGCTTAATTCTCTACACATAAATTAATAAAATTACAAAAAATAGGTTCTATCGCCATTTGATATGGCAACAGGCTCCTGTCACCAATTAACTAGCGAAATTGTCCTGTTACCAGTTCAATTGGCGGCAAGAATCTGTCTGCACTGTTCGAATTGGTGATAGGGATACTGTCGTCAATTGGAACGGTGATAGGAAAATTTTGTCCGTCCAAATGGCGACAGACACTTATTTTTTATAATTTTTTTCTGACTATTTTTAATTATCTTTTAAATTAATATTATCTTTTTAAAAAATTCCGTTAATTCTTGTCGATGATGACAAGCGTGGATGAATACTGACGATTTTTTTCTTGTACAACCACTCGATCGAGCGGCATCAAGAATTAATTAATCTGAGATAGTACTACTGGATAGAATCCTCCCGGTTGATCTCTTTCTAGGGTTTGCAGCTGCACTCTTCAGGGAGGAAAGATCCACCCCAAGATCCTCCCTTTCTCATCTTCTCTTGAAGGTATGAACACTTCTTTGATTTGGATTTTGGGCATTGTGTAATTTAGGCAGTGGCCCCAAGATCCACCCTTTCTCATCTTCTCTTGAAGGTATGAACACTTCTTTGATTTCAATTTTGGGCATTGTGTAATTTAGGCAATGGCGTTTGTGAAATGTGGTTGCGCCCATCTTAGCCTAAAAAAGACTTTTTTTCTCATTGTTTGTGTGCGTGTTTGGTTATTGCTAGCTGGGCTCTGCTGCTGTTGTGTTTCTTGGTCTTCTCATGTTTCTCGTGGTCATTTGATTGCCTTCTAAATGTTCTCTTTCCAAAATAACCTCTTGGGTAGTATTTATATGGGGCAATGGCCCTTCTTTTACTGCAGAAAAATGTGGTTTTGGTTTGGGTCACTGCTTGCTTCAGGCAAAAATGCTTCTCTTTGTGCCCTTCTTGGGATGCCAACATTTCTCTTTCTGCCCCTTTAGGAAATGCGACTATTTCTCCCTTTTTCTTGGTAATTTTTGGTCCCCATTTTGCCCACTTTAGGAAATATTATGTGATTTCTTCTTTTCTTTGATGGTTCTTACCATCATACTCTCCTCCTTAATGGCAGCAAATAGCGCTGCTGCTTGGTATGATTCCGGGTTCATTCATCCTGAAGGTTGCCTTTTTTATGCCGCTTGTGTGATGTCTGTTTCTTATGTGTTTTGATCAGTATCCAGTTCAATCATTGCTGTGCTTTCCGTCTTGCTGCAGGTGTGGATTTCTTGCTGCATTTCTCTTTTCTTTTGGTGATTTGGGGCCTGGGTTAGTTGGTGATTTCTCTTTTCACACTCACCCTTAGCTGAGGTAATTTTCCTTTACACGGTGGTAGTTGTTAGAATTAATCTCGTTTTAGAAGTTGAGTCCGTTTCTGATTTTGTTTGCTGTTTCCGTTTCTGTTTCTAAGAGGAATCCGAGTCGGGTTTGTGTTGGTTTCTGTCTCCAAATTGTGTGTGTATGCGTAGGGTATAAAAGGATGGGTCTAGTGCCATGTAAGGATACAGAAAAGAGGTGAAGCAATAAGAAAAGAACAAAGTTTGCGTTCTCTGTGTATGCGTTTTGGGTTAGTGCTCTCTCCAGCCAAGAAAAGGGAGGCGCAGCTTTCCTCAAGAAAAAGCTTCACGTGAAGTCAGGATGGCAGGAGGGCTGTGCTGCCGCTAGTATACGTGAAGACCAATCACGTGAAGACATCAAAGGAACCAAGGTCCAAGGGGTGCAGCAGTGTTGCTGTCCATTGCATGAAGACAGAACTGAAAGACAGGGGCAAGCCGAAGACCAGGGAGTTGAATCGAAGAGAAGGAAAATTTGTAACAAGTGGTATCAGAGTCTGTTGATTTTGGTGCCATCTGAAGATCATGGGTGACAACGCGAAGACTCGGGATGGGCCGATTTCCCTCCTATATCCTGTCCTGACGACCGAAAATTACCCGGTGTGGGCTATGAAGATAAAGGCGAACATGCGCGCCCAGGGAGTCTGGGGTGCAGTCGATCCGAAGGCAAAGGACAAGGAGGTGGACGACAAGGTAGACCAGACGGCTTTGGCCATCATCTACCAGGCGGTGCCAGACTCCATGATGCGGCAGCTCATCGGCAAGGAGACGGCACGTGAGGCGTGGGTGACGCTTCAAAAGATGCACGAAGGAATTGATCGTGTGAAGGAGGTGCGGCTCCAGAATTTGCATACCGAGTTCAAGAATCTCCAGATGGGAGAAACCGAGTCGGTGGACGAGTTCGCCGGTAAGTTGTCTTCATTGTATAATTAGATTGTCTCTCTCGGCGACAAGATGGAGGAATCTGTGGCAATGAAGAAGTACCTGCGCGTGCTACCAGAAAAGTTTGTGCCTGTCGTCACCATGCTCATGTACTCCCCAGATCTGGAGGAAAAGAAGATCGAGGAGATCACCGGTTCCCTCAAGACGCATGAGGAGCTACTGAAGGGGTATCAATCTCGTAACGAGCAAAGGTATCAGTCCCATAACGAGCAGGCGTTGCTGGTAAAGGGAGATAAAAGAAACGATGATAGACGATTTGGCAGAGGTGGCCGTGAAGACAAGGTTGGGCAAGGCGATGGTGACAGACCCCATGATAAGTCACATATCAAATGTTTCAAATGTGATAAGTATGGTCACTACGCATCGGAGTGCCGCATCCACATAAAGTGCTTCAACTGTGACAAGTATGGGCACTATGCTTCGAATTGCCGAAACAAGAGGAAGAACGAGGAGGTAAACCTCATCTGAAGCTGTGAAGATGAAGACGACGATCCTACCCTGCTTCTCTCCTTATGTGTCAACAAGGCGCCGGTCATGGTGATGTTGAACGAGGAGAACGTACTTCCTAAACTACGCACAGAGGGAGGAAATCACGATCATACTGATGAGTGGTACTTGGACAGTGGAGCAAGCAATCATATGACGGGAGATCGCTCCTTGTTCCATGAGCTCGACGAGAAGATTTCGGGAGAAATCAAGTTTGGCAACGGTTCCACGGTACAAATAAAAGGCAAAGGTACAATGTTGTTGCGATGCAAGAACGGTGATCAAAAGATGTTGCCTGATATTTACTTTATACCAAGTTTGTGCAACAACATACTCGATCTCGGCGGCTAGCGGAATCGGCGGTGCGAGGTGGAGTCAGCAGGTGAGTTCTTGCGTGTTCACGACAAGAACAAAGATCTGCTGATGAAGGTAAAGATCCCCAAACCGTTGTACAAAATTTCTCTCAAAACTTGTAAGTCGGTTTGTGTGAAGGACAGTCTGGAGGGGCGAGAGTGGAACTTAGATATCGGCCAAGGACATGGAGGAACCCAGGAGTGGCACGCAGTTGGCGCAGGAGGCGCAGCAGGTGGAGTCTCAGGAGGAGATCCAGACGGTGCGCAGCAAGGCGTACAGGGAACTGCAGGGGGTGGTGAGTCCTACGCGCATAAAGGGCGCGGTGTACACAAAGTTGACACAGGAGGAAGAGGCGGTGTAATCTCAGCTAAGATGTACGCGGGGAAGTGGACAGACTTGGTCCAAGAGAGAGGAGCGAGAGGCTCAGGTAATGGCGAATCCAAAGTGGTCGTGGGAGCAGGTGCTCTAGTCCAGACGGTCGTGGGAGCAGGTGCTCCAGCCCAGGTAACTGTGGGAGCAGGTGCTCCAGCCCAGGCAGGCGTGCGAGGAAGGACGAGTTCAGTCCAGGTACGAGGCGCGGCAAGTGTTGGTTTGTGCATGGCTCGGGATGGAGCAAACACAGGCGGTAGGGCGGTATTGGCCCAGGAAAGAACGGCGCACAGGAGTGCAAGGTAAAAAAGGAAGACATGGAAGTTTAGATGAGAGAGAAGAACAACATGATCAAGGTGAAGAAACGAGATTAAGGGGGTGATTGTTAGAATTAATCTCGTTTTAGAAGTTGAGTCCGTTTCTGATTTTGTTTGCTGTTTCCGTTTCTGTTTCTAAGAGGAATCCGAGTCGGGTTTGTGTTGGTTTCTGTCTCCAAATTGTGTGTGTATGCGTAGGGTATAAAAGGATGGGTCTAGTGCCATGTAAGGATACAGAAGAGGTGAAGCAATAAGAAAAGAACAAAGTTTGCGTTCTCTGTGTATGCGTTTTGGGTTAGTGCTCTCTCCAGCCAAGAAAAGGGAGGCGCAACTTTCCTCAAGAAAAAGCTTCACGTGAAGTCAGGATGGCAGGAGGGCTGTGCTGCCGCTAGTATACGTGAAGACCAATCACGTGAAGACATCAAAGGAACCAAGGTCCAAGGGGTGCAGCAGTGTTGCTGTCCATTGCATGAAGACAGAACCGAAAGACAGGGGCAAGCACCAGGGAGTTGAATCGAAGAGAAGGAAAATTTGTAACAGTAGTGTTTAATAAGATGATAGAAAGTTATTCTGATTGTGCTGGCGTATGAGTCAGCAGGCCACAAAATGCCATTAGCACCATTACTTTCTCCTGTACTTTCCCTGTTTTGTTCTGGCCTCTCTTATCAAAATATTTTCTCCCCATGCATTTGTCAAATAGGAGTTTACAGATAGTGGTTCAGACAACAGAGATGCAACCCTATCAGAATGTGCTCAGAAAGGTATTGCAGGTATAGTTTTCTAACTTGTGTCCTTTTTTACAATCTAATTCCCGTGTTCTTTGTAAGATACCTAACATATTTATCAATTGATTTGCAACTTGTATCCCAGTGAAACCACGGAAAAGGGATGCCCTTCTATTCTTCAACCTTGGTCCAGATGGTACAGCAGATTCATTGAGTCTTCATGCTGGATACCTAGTCATAAAGGGTGAGAAATGGTCTGCTACAAAGTGGATTCGTGTAGCCTCGTTCGACAAGGTTTATCACGCACAAGGAAATTGCACTGATGACAACGAGAGTTATGCAAAATGGACAGCACTGGGAGAGTGCACAAAGAACCAAGAGTACATGGTGGGAACTGCAGCATTGCCCGGTTAGTGTACAAGGACCTGCAAAGTGTTCCCATCAGAATATGAATAGTCTGTGAAAAAACGACAGTACCCGGCTTGTTGGCTTTCAGGTTTATGCAGGAGCAACAATAACGGCTAAACTAAGTTGGTTCATGAGGTTTGGCCCAAATTCTACCAATTTTGGTTACTTCCTGATGACAACTTGGTTCTTGGTTACCAGTTTTCAATGGTAACTGGGCATGGGGGGCAGGAATTAGATTAAAAAAACTGGGCAGGAATTAGAGGATAAATCTCTGTTAGTATTCGTAACTTATGTTAGGCAGATATGTAGTTCATTTTTATTTGTTAAGAGTGCTCGAGTCTGCCAGCTCATGGTTAGTCCATGCCAGAAATTATCAACATTTGGTTTCATTCTTGTCTGTAATCTTTCACACCTTGTGGTATATAGCTCCAGTATTTCCTTGAATTTAACAACCCTTTAATTTACTCTCTCTCTCTCTCTCTCACTCTCTCACAGCTTGTTGTAATGTACTAAACACTAGCAGGTCACTGACCAATGGTCGATGATGGACAACGCTGCACAAGGGCCAGACCTGAACCTGCACCATCTCATAATTTTTGTCGTGAACAATAGTTGTGCGGACGATGGTACATGACTTTCATTTCTGTCGGGGCTTGTGCCCGACGATAGTAATTGACATTCATGTCTGGACAAGTTATCCCCCACAACAGTGAGTTTTGGGTAGATGGTAGATGATGTCCATGACTTAGGGTTAAGCTCATCGGCCGAGCTAGTGTGAGGATAAAGTATTATACAAGCCTTGTGATAATCATTTTGTCGCACACTTTAGAAAGTGTGTCAATCGGACATTATAAGCTGATTATCTCGGATGGGCAAGCTGTTCAGCCTCTACAGAGTGTAAATGATGTTTCCACTGTGTACACTAACTACTGATATGAGAATAGTACAAAAATACACAGAGGTTTCGGATTCAAACATTAGATCCCAACATACAATGACCTAATCATCGATCGATTATTGTGTTACCTCTTTATAGTATACATACTAATGTCAGATGCTTTTCGTTTTGTTACCCTCTTTTTTTTTAACAGATGAGCCCTTCTATTATAGTGCACGATAATATGGTAGACTACTGTTTTCTACTACACATTACACATAGCATCATACATTCGTTCATCTTGAAACGATTCAAAACGATCTTCTGACTTCTTTTCTACTTATTTCAGACAGCCAGAACATGTTGTCTCTGTACTACAAATTATTTCTTAAGTAACACAGAGATCCTAAAAGTGTAGTTATGTCAACATGTTATATCTGTACTACAAATTGTTTCTTAAGTGACACATAGATCCCACGCCACATATTTGCATCAGAATTATGTATCAGTACAACACAAATACTGTATTACTCTTTCATACCTTCATAATACTCCTACATACTATCAATTGGCTCGTCAATTTTTTTTGTTGTACTATTGCCTCGGCGCGCAAATGCGCACAACGGGATACTAGTCCTCCGGTATAAAGGAAGGGAATCTAGACGCGCGAGCAACCTGGCCACGTCGCCCCCAAACTCCTCGTCAGATTCTGCGCTGAGCTACTTGCGCCCGTCCGATTTTTTTTGGTTTTGCATGCCTACGGTAGCTTCGCGTCATCGCTTCGGCCTCTGCTCTACCCTTCCCCTCCCCTAGCCCCCGCTCCCGCCAGGCCGCCACCATCTCCATCTTCCTCCCCGCCCCACGGCCCGCCCCATCCCTCCGATTCCCCACGCCTGCACCGCCTCCGCAAACCCCCTACCTCTTCCTCGTCCCTGCCATTTCGCATCCAGCGGAAGACACGACCCCCAGATCTCACCCCCAAGGCGGCTCACCGGGCCGACGCACCATCTGCTTCACCTCCTCTCCCCATACCTCTACCTCCCCTGCCTTCGCATCGTCGCTCTTCGTCGTCTAGCTCCGCTCCCTTTCGTCTCCTTCCCAATCCCCTCCAAGGCCGATGCAAGCAGCCAAGCAGGGATCACAAACATCCGTCTCCGCTTCCAAGTTTTTGCAGAAGAAGAGGCGTGTTGTAACGTCTCGTTTTCTTTTAAGTCCTTGCCAAGTTTTCAAAATAAAAGTAACCATTTGGCTTTATTGAGAATCCAAAGCTTAACCTGAGATTTTTGAATCTGGAGAGTTCAATTGGAATTAATCAAACCTAAACTAAGTCGTTGTTGGTGTTCCTTCTCGGTTGTGGCTCTCTGTGGTGTCTTTGCCGCCTCGGTTGTGGTTCTCCAAAGCCTTTCTGTGTGCCCCTGGTTCGCCTCTTCTCTCTCTCTTAACTTCCTTATTGGTTTGAATCTCTTTGAGATCCGCACTCTCTCACATCTTCCCTTTGTTCAAACCTCTCCCTTGTTTGGGGTTTTCCGTCAAGGACCCACTGGGTTTGTGTTTCAAAACCTCTTTGGCCCCCCCAAGCCACGCTTGGTTTTGCTTCTTCAGACCTCCCTTGTTGAGATCTAGCCGCTCAGACCTCCCTTGTTGAGATCTAGCCGCCGACCTCCCCTTGTTGAGATCTAGCCGCCAGACCTCCCTTGTTGAGATCTAGCCGCCAGACATCCCCTTGTTGAGATCTAGCCGCTCAGACCTCCCTTGTTGAGATCTAGCCGCTCACCTCCCTTGTTGAGATCTAGCCGCTCGCACCTCCCTTGTTAGATCTCGCCTTTAGGACCTCCTCTCTCGAGATCTTAGCCGTCTGTGTTCTCCTTTAGTGGGATCCAAAGGTTCCGACCTCCTTAGGTCCAAGACCTCCTCCTCGGCCCTTGCTTGTCTTTTTTGTAAAGACCACCCTCCTAACCTTGAATATTCCTGCTGGTCGACCTCCTGCGCCCTTTGATCCCGGACTGCTGAGGTCCTCCCTTGAGATCTTGACCGCTAGATCTCCTTTTGGAGATCTACTGTCAGACCTCCTCGCCCTTTGATCCGGACCGCTGAGGTCCTCCCTTGAGATCTTGACCGTTAGATCTCCCTTTGGAGATCTACTCGTCAGACCTCCTCGCGCCTTTGATCTGGACCGCTGAGGTCCTCCCTTGAAATCTTGACCCTTAGACCTCCCTTGTGCAGTCCGAGTGTCGTGGCCTCTCGTTGAGCTTTGAGGACCTCTTGTCCAGACCTCTTCTTGAGTCCTTGGACCTCCCTGTCCCAGACCTCCCTCTTGAGTGTCTTGGACCTCTTGCCCAGACCTCGCGGTGGTCTTTGGCGAATGACCCTTTTCGGTGGGGCCACCTCTCGACCAATGGTGCACCCTTTTTGATCGGCCCCACTTGCCACCCCTCTTCACCTTGTAATTATTGTTTTGCTCAGAACTCAGGCGCATTTAATAGGTGTCGGTCACATTAAATGCGCCACATCTCGAGGTACTTTATTTCAATTCTTTTGGACAAGCCCCGCCCTAGTTATCCCGATTGCCTACACGCTATTGAACCTTTTTCTTGGTGCACTCCACCAACTCCGGCTATATATAGCCCGGGAGGCGTGCCTTTGTAATCTTTTACTCATTTCTTCATTCCTCGCCTCCTCTTTCGGTTCTTCCTTGCGCAAGACCCTCCCTCAGAGCTCTTTGAGGCGGTGTTAAGCCTCTTGGTTTTCTTTTTGGCCGAGTTGGTTTGAGTTCCTTTTTGGTTCTTTTGTTGTTCTCTCGCTTAGGGTGGTTTTGCTTATTTGATTCTCTTGCTAACGGTAGATCACGAGTTCGAGGAAATCTTGGACCCAAATTTTGTCGCAGAAGGCTCTCCACTGCTGACCAAGGCAAGCCACGACCTCCTTTTGATCATCTTGAACCAAGTTTTGCAAATGTATTTCGGTTTAAATTATCATGCATGGCTATGTTTATAAGAAAATGGTTTGGGCAGAGTTACTTGCCTACTTGTCGTTATGCCTCCTTTATACCTTGTCTCCATCATGTTGTCTTGTTCACCTTGTGAGCCTTAGGGTGGATAATTTTGGTTGGTATTCCTTGTTATTGCCAACTTTGGGACCGTATGTTGTATGCTTAGCCTTGCTTTAGAAACCGTGGGTCTGTGAATCATGCCTCATCAATTAATAATCTTGACTAATTGAAATATGGAACCTGTGGTTGGTGCCATTGTTAAGCAACTATGGCAGGATGCCTAAGTTGTGTTGATTGTGGTGCGAGATCACATTAATAATTGTTGTGCTAGGACTGGGTGGTCTTTTGGCATGGGCTAATCCAAATTGTTTTGCTAAGGCAAGAAGGCAGGGAGTGAGTAGTGGGTGCTGTGCACACTGGATTGTGGAAGTCTTGCCTTAGCACAATTAAGGACTTCACTTTGTGTTCTGTTTAATCGGGCCAATTAGTGCAACCACAAGATCATTTTATGGGAATGGTCTCAATGAATAATTAGCAATGAGATGGCTTGGGGCTATTTTGGTTGAGCGTGTGATTCGTTGGCGCAAGAGGGGCACCCCATAACCCCGTGGATTTTAGACCATCGAGGGGATTATAAAACCTTAGCGGGCGACTCTAGTCGGGCCAAGCTTTGTAAAGGCCTTGTCAAGGCTTCTAGATCGCCACCTTAGGAAGTGAGCAGGGTGACCGAACCCATCCCGCTAGAGAGATCGTGGATTGTGGGTAAAGTTGTACACCTCTGCAGAGTAAAAGATCTATTCAATAGCCACGCCCTGGTCATGGACATGCTCGAAGAAATGGTGCAAGGGGTTGTTGTTTCAAAGCTTGTGCCATCGACACTTCCATGAGATGCTTTGGCTTTGCCTCAAGAGACCTTGGCCTACTCCAGAGGGGTCAAGGTTGGCTCGGTAGTGGTCCAGGTTGGTTTGGACCTCTGAATGGGTGTTCGAGGGTTTTGGGTGAGGACTCGCCATCGTGTGACTCAGACCTCCCCAATTTTTGGTTCTGCCGTGAGTTGGTGCTCACACCACCTTTTATTAAAACATCAAAAGTATTATGTATTATGGTTTTACCTTGTCGCCTTTCAATCTATTATTGCTATTATTGTCAAATTTGGCTTTATGCAAACTAACCATACAACTCTCCATCCAGAAGTCCTTGCATGAATATTATTGCATCTTTGCTCTCTGTGACTTGGTCGAGTACATTCCAAGTACTCATGGCTTAAGCCCTGTCAAAGCAGATTATGAGGATGACCAAGTGCAGGCGGTCTGCAGACTTCTTCGAGGAGGAGTTCTTCGACGACTAAGATGCCTAGGACGCCCTCCACCCGACACTGTGGTGCTTGTTGGATGGCTTCTGTGTTTTGGTGTTTGAGCCCTAGAGCCCTTGTCACCAGCTTGTAAGTCCTCGTTGGTTTTGTAAGCCCTCGAAGTGCACCTCTTGTTAACAAGCTTGACCATAAGGTCCTATTATATAAAGTTTAATTTGTCCGCTTCATCTTTGTTTGACCTCGTGGTTGTGGTATTGGCTTGTGTTCTTGTGCGAGCTAGCTCGATTGTCCCGGGACTAGCTCAGATGCACAAGGTGACCACCAGAGGTCCCACGACTTAGCTCGAGGTCCCGCCGACCTCTCTTGGTGATGTGCCCGAGGTGCTACTGAAAGGTGGTAGCCACGACCTCCAGAGGTCCTCAAGACCTCCCCGGGAGGTCAAGCATGACCAAGACCTCCAGAGGTCCGCAAGACCTCCTCGGTAAAGCTCCATGTGGTGCTACCACATCCTTCCGTGGTGACTTCGCAGGCAAGAAAAAAAATGGTCCTCCCGACCTCTTGCAGACATCACGGGTGGGTCGCCTCGGCTGGTATCGAGCCTAGGTCGGTCAGAGGACGGGCCATAGGCGTAAAGGTCGATTTAGTTTTTATCCAAAAGTTATTTTCTAAAGCAAGTCAATTTAAAATTTGTTTAGTAGTTCTTTCCTTGTGCTGGTTCTATGTCGCCCTTATCTTGCTTAAAATCTTTTCTTGTCCTGTTTCTACTATCATCTTAACTCCTCCTTAGTTCCCTTTATCTTATCTCTCGCTGAACCTTGATTTTGAATCTAACTTGACTTCCTTGCCTTTATAACTTCAATAGGGCCGATCAGAGAAAGGTTAGGATTAGTGGTCCTATTCTCGAGTCTCGCTTAGCTTGGGTCTTGAAGACCTCTGCTTTGAAGCTTTTGTTGCCCCTTTTGGCCTCCTCGCCTTTTTGGTTCTCTCTTGGGTTAACCAAGTCACCCCTAATAGATGCCTTATCTTTATTTCTCTCAGATCCTCTTACCCTTTATGCTTTCCTTCTTACCTATTAAACCTTTAGAGTTTTGTCCAGATGGTGCAGACTCGGCATCCACAAGTCGCAGGAGCCCCTGCATCAGCTTGCCTCCACCCCCACCTCCTCCAAAGGGCAAGAATGCATCTGGTTTTGGGCGCTTTATGGCAAAGACAAGCTCGATGATGAGCTCTATGATGCGTATTATGAACCAGATTATGGCTCAACAAAGCCGCACCACCAAGCTTTACTTGCCATGATGAATCGTAATAGTCGATCAAGAAGAAGCGCCACCACCTCCACCCCCACTTTCACCATCAATCAAGGCCGCAGAGTTCATGAAGACACGCCCACTACATTTTCGAGCTCTCCCGAGCCTTTAGATGCGTATGATTGGCCGAGATCAACAGAGAAGAAGCCGGATATTGCTCACCGTGAAGACAGGAGAAGGTTTTGTTTGCCTCACATCAACCGGAAGGACTGCAATGAGCGGTGGGACACATTTTGTGCCTCACATGTCAATTCCCCAGAGGATCACTTGGGCAGAGTTCTCTCGCAGTTTTTCGCCACTCCCATGTCCCTCGATGGGAAGGTAGAGATGAAAAAGGAAGAGTTTAGGAGCTCAAGCAAGGCAAAGATGTCAAGAAGTGAGTATCTCACTAAGTTCACTCAATTGTCGCTATGCTCGCGAAGATGTGGCTACGGATGATGCGCTGCGTAAGCGCTTTTAAGCGAGGCCTCCATCCCAGCTTTAAAAGTTCAAGTTGTAGGGCAACGATTATCCCGATTTCCAAAGATATGGTGAACAAGGCAATGCTCATTGAGGAATCCCAAGAGAACTCTCTCGAGTCCTACAAGAGAAAGGTGCCATCCTCCTGCTCAAAGAAAGACCTCCCAAATACCACGCTTTTGTGCAAGACCAACCCAAGCGCTAAGGACCTCCCTGACCTTCCAGACCTCTCGCTAAGACCTCCCGCCTAACTGTCTCGCCACAAGATCATCTGGCAAAGACCAAGACAACCCTAACGACTTCCACAAAGAATTGGGATCACTCGCTTCAAGTGTCACCAAGTGGGCATTTTGCTAATCAATGCCCACTAAAGACAGAGCCAACCACCAAGACCTCTACGCCAGACCTCCTCGCCAAGACCCTCAGTCACAGGACCTCCTCAAGCCGTAACCTCCCAAACTTTTGAAGGGGCCGTGTGAACCATGTGGCAAAGGAAGAAGCATGACCTCCTCGGACGTGGTACTAGGTATGTTCCTAGTAAATTCAAGGCTTGCCAGCTTTTATTTGACTCGAGCTTCCTATTCGCTTATTTCTGAGTTTTGCCGCAAAGCACCGCCGAAGTTGTTGCTTTTAAGTCTACCTTGTTGGTTCAATCCCTACTCGTAACTAAGCACTAACCGTGGTTGTCCACAAGTGAAAATGGTCATAGAAGGAGTAGAATTTCTAGCCAACCTTATCCTTTGGACACCGTGTCCCTAGATGTGATTTTGGGCATGGATCTGCTAGCTAACCATCATGCCATGTTGGATTGTAGTGGCAAAAGTATCTCTTTGACCAGCCCTAGTGGTGCCATCAGTGAAGTTTTCGCCACCTCGAGAGAAACTCCAAGGAGCCCTATCTTGTAGTGCTCAAGTTCAAGTTTTGGAGGATGTCCTCGTTGTTAAAGAATTTGTGGATGTGTTCCCCGATGAGCTCCCTGTGAATGCCCCTGCACAGAGACCTTGAGTTTGTCATAAACCTTGTCCTGTGGACCTCCCCATCTCCAAAAGGCCCTACAGATTGCATGTTGATGATCGTGGAGTTGAAAAGGTTGGAAGACTTGCAGAGCAAGGGTTTTATTAGACCTAGCTCCTCACCTTGGGGAGCCCCAAAGGTTTTTGTGCCTAAAAAGGATGGCACTCAGAGGATGTGTGTGGACTACAGAGCTCTCAATGATGTCACCATTAAGAACAAGTATCCTTTGCCAAGAATTGATGATTTATTTGATCAATTGAAGGGGGCTGCTGTATTTTCCAAGATAGATTTGAGAATAGGATATCACCAACTTAAGATTCGCAAGGAAGACATCCCTAAGACAGCTTTTTCAACTAGGTATGGGTTATTTGAGTTCACTGTTATGTCTTTTGGGCTGACCAATGCCCCTGCCTATTTCATGAATTTGATGAACCGAGTGTTCATGGAGTACCTAGACAAGTTTGTCATTGTCTTTATTGACGACATTCTAGTGTACTCCAAGAGTGAAGAGGAGCATACAAGCCATCTCTTTTCGCTTTTGGAAAAGCCGAGAGCTCATCACTTTTGCCAAATTTAGTAAGTGTGAGTTTTGGCTAAAAGAAGTGGTCTTTTGGGGCATATTTTGTCAAAAGAAGGAGTGTCTCACAACCCTAGTAAGGTTCAAGATGTGCTCAATTGGGAACCCCTAGGACCGTGCCTCAAGTTCAAGTTTTCTTGGCATGGCCTTATTATTACGTAGGTTTATTGAAGGCTTCTCCCGGATTGCAAAACCTCTCACTCACCAAAAGAAAGAAAAGAAGTTCCTTTGGACCTCGACAGAACAGAGCTTCCAAGAGCTCAAGAGAAAGTTGACCTCTGCCTCAGCTTTTGGTTCTTCCAGATGTCGAAAGATTTCAAAGTTTATTGTGATGCATCAAAGCAAGGACTTGGTCAGGTTCTAATGCAGTCGAAAAGTGGTAGCCTACGCTTCAAGACAGCTTGAAGCCTCATGAAGCAAACTACCCTACTCATGACCTAGAGTTGGTCACTGTGGTTCATGCCTTAAAATTTGGCGCCATTACCTCCTTGGTAATAGGTGTGAAATTTACACCCACCACAAAAGCCTAAAGTACATCTTTACACAAGCAGATTTGAATTTGAGGTAGAGAAGGTGGCTTGAGCTTATTAAGGACTACAATGTGGAATTCACTACCACCTGTGCAAGGCCAATGTGGTGGCGTATGCTTTGAGCGTAAAAGTTTATGTCAATACTTTGATGGTTAAGGAGAGCCAACCCGCTTTGTATGAAGAATTCTTGAAGCTTAGACTTGAGTTAGTGGAAGAAGGGTTTTGGCAACTCTTGAAGTGCAACCTACCTTGCAAAAGCAGATCAAGGCAGCCCAAGATGGAGATATCGCATCCAAGAAATCAAGACCAACATAAGAGAAGGAAGGTCGCAAGGTTTTCTATGGATGACCTAGGTGCGGTCTGGTTTGATAAGAGGCTCTGTGTGCCCAATAACACGGAGCTTAAGGGTATAATACTTAAAGAAGCCCATGAAGCTTTGTATTCTATACATCCAGAGTTACAAAATGTACCAAGATGTCAAGGAATTGTACCGGTGGCCTAAAATGAAGAAGGAAATAGCAGATTTTGTAGCCAAATGTGACACTTGCCAAAGGTTAAAGCAAAGGCACCAAAGACCGAGGACTTTAGTGCCCTTACCCATACCCGAGTGGAAGGGAAGAGATCGGCATGGATTTTATTATCGGGTTTACCTCGCACTCCAAGCCGGTTTTGATTCTATTTGGGTCATAGTGGATAGATTAACAAAATGGCTCACTTTATTCCTGTGAAGACTACTTATTCTCGAGACAAGCTAGCCAAATCTACATGGCAAAAGTGGTGTGCCTTCATGGTGTTCCAAAGAAGATAGTCTCGCATGAGGATCTCAATTCACCTCCAAGTTTTGGCAAAAGCTACATGATGCCTTGGGCACCGACCTCAACTTTAGTACAAAGATACCACCTCAAACAGATGGCCAACCGAGAGAGTTAACCAAGTCCTTGAGGATATGCCGAGAGCTTGCGCCTAGAAAGACAATCTAGTTGGGACAAGATGTTACCATATGAATTTTCCTATAATAACAACTACCAAGCGAGTCTCCAAATGTCCCTTTGAAGCTATTTATGGGAGAAAGTGTAGGACTCCCTTGTATCGACAGACCCGGGTGAAGGCCAAGTTCTTGGTCTTGACCACTGAAGAAGCCGAGGATCAAGTGAGATCAATTAGGAGAAGTTAAAGGCGGCCCAAACTAGGCAAAAGAGCTACGCAGATGTTAGGCGCCAAGACCTAGCTTTTGTCCCAGAGACCGTGTCTACCTCAAAGTTTCACCTCTCAAAGGTATGCAATGTTCAGAGGTAGTGGGAAGCTTGCTCCAAGATTTATTGGACCCTTTCCAGCCCTGTCCGGGGGTGAAGTAGCCTACCGCTTGGACCTCCTCCTCGCCTTGTTTGGAGTTCACAATGTGTTCCATGTGTCGCAGCTTGAAGAAATGCTTATAATGCCAGAGGACCAAATGCCTTTAGAAGTCAGGACCTCCAAGAAGACCTCACTTACAGAGAGCACCCCATCAAGATTTTGGACGGTCGAGAGAGTTACCAGAGCAAGACCACCAAGTGCAGTGCAAGGTGCAATGGAGCAACCACTCCAAGCCGAGGCAACATGGGAACGAGAAGAGGACCTCGAAAGGAGTTCCCCACCTATTCCCTAGTTTCACCAATCTCGGTCGAGATTCCCTTAAGGGTGAAGGTTTGTAACGCCCTGCTTTCTTTTAAGTCCATGCCAAGTTTTCAAAATAAAAGTAACCATTTGGCTTTATTGAGAATCCAAAGCTTAACCCGAGATTTTGAACTGAGAGTTCAATTGGAATTAATCAAACCTAAACTAAGTCGTTGTTGGTGTTCCTTGTCGGTTGTGGCTCTCTGGGTGTCTTTGCCGCCTCGGGTTGTGGTTCTCCAAGCCTTCTGGTGCCCCGGTTCGCCTCTTCTCTCTCTCTTAACTTCCCTTATTGGTTTGAATCTCTTTGAGATCCGCACCTCTCACACATCTTCCCTTTGTTCAAACCTCTCCTTGTTTGGGGTTTTCTGTCAAGGACCCAAATGGGTTTGTGTTTCAAAACCTCTTTAGCCCCCCAAGCCACGCTTGGTTTTGCTTCTTCAGACCTCCCTTGTTGAGATCTAGCCGCTGCAGACTCCCCTTGTTGAGATCTAGCCGCTCAGACCTCCCTTGTTGAGATCTAGCCGCCTGACCTCCCTTGTTGAGATCTAGCCGCCAGCACCTCCCCTTGTTGAGATCTAACCGCCAGACCTCCCTTGTTGAGATCTAGCCGCTCGCACCTCCCCTTGTTGAGATCTAGCCGCTCGCACCTCCCTTGTTAGATCTCGCCTTTAGGACCTCCTCTCTGAGATCTTAGCCGCCTGTGTTCTCCTTTAGTGGGATCCAAAGGTTCCGACCTCCTTAGGTCCAAGACCTCCTCCTCGGTCCTTGCCGGTCTTTTGTAAAGACCACCTCCTAACCTTGAATATTCCTGCTGGTCAGACCTCCTCGCGCCTTTGATCCTGGACTGCTGAGGTCCTCCCTTGAGATCTTGGACCGCTAGATCTCCCTTTGGAGATCTACTCGTCAGACCTCCTCGCGCCCTTTGATCCGGACTGCTGAGGTCCTCCCTTGAGATCTTGGACCGCTAGATCTCCTTTTGGAGATCTACTCGTCAGACCTCCTCGCGCCTTTTGATCTCGGACCGCTGAGTTCCTCCCTTGAAATCTTGACCCTTAGACCTCCCTTGTGCAGTCCGAGTGTCGTGGCCTCCTCGTTAGAGCTTTGAGGACCTCTTGTCCAGACCTCTTCTTGAGTCCTTGACCTCCTGTCCCAGACCTCCTCTTGAGTGTCTTGGACCTCTTGCCCAGACCTCGCGGTGGTCTTTATGAATGACCTTTTTCTGGGGCCACCTTTGACCAAGCAGTGCACCTTTTGATCGGCCCCACTTGCCACCCCCTCTTCACCTTGTAATTATTGTTTTACTCGAACTCAGGCGCATTTAATAGGTGTCGGTCACATTAAATGCAACACATCCGAGGTACTTTATTTCAATTCTTTTGGGCAAGCCCCGCCTAGTTATCCCGATTGCCTACACGCCATTGAACCTTTTTCTTGGTGCACTCCACCAACTCCGGCTATATATAGCCCGGGAGGCGCACCTTTGTAATCTTTTACTCATTTCTTCATTCCTCGCCTCCTCTGCTTCGGTTCTTCCTTGCGCAAGACCCTCCTCAGAGCTCTTTGAGGCGGTGTTAAGCCTCTTGGTTTCCTTTTGGCCGAGTTGGTTTGAGTTCCTTTTGGTTCTTTTGTTGTTCTCTCGCTTAGTGTGGTTTTGCTTATTTGATTCTCTTGCTAACGTGTAGATCACGAGTTCGAGGAAATCTTGGACCCAAATTTCTGTCGCAGAAGGCTCTCCACCGCTTGACCAAGGCAAGCCACGCACCTCCTTTTGATCATCTTGAACCAAGTTTTGCAAATGTATTTCGGTTTAAATTATCATGCATGGCTATGTTTATAAGAAAATTGTTTGGGCTGTAGTTACTTGCCTACTTGCTGTTATGCCTCCTTTATACCTTGTCTCCATCATGTTGTCTTGTTCACCTTGTGAGCCTTAGGGTGGATAATTTTGGTTCGTATTCCTTGTTATTGCCAACTTTGGGACCGTATGTTGTATGCTTAGCCTTGCTTTAGAAACCGTGGGTCTGTGAATCATGCCTCATCAATTAATAATCTTGACTAATTGAAATATGGAACCTGTGGTTGGTGCCATTGTTAAGCAACTATGGCAGGATGCCTAAGTTGTGTTGATTGTGGTGCGAGATCACATTAATAATTGTTGTGTCAGGACTGGGTGGTCTTTTGGCATGGGCTAATCCAAATTGTTTTGCTAAGGCAAGAAGGTAGGGAGTGAGTAGTGGTGTCAGGCACACCGGATTGTGGAAGTCTTGCCTTAGCACAATTAAGGACTTCACTTTGTGTCTCTGTTTAATCGGGCCAATTAGTGCAACCACAAGATCATTTTATGGGAATGGTCTCATACTAATAATTAGCAATGAGATGGCTTGGGGCTATTTTGGTTGAGCGTGTGATTCGTTGGCGCAAGAGGGGCACCCCATAACCCTGTGGGATTTCTAGACCACCGGAGGATTATAAACCTTAGCGGGCACTCTAGTCGGCTCAAGCTTTGTAAAGGCCTTGCCGCTTTCTAGATCGCCACCTTAGGAAGTGAGCAGGGTGACCTAACCCATCCCGCTAGAGAGATCGTGGATTGTGGGTAAAGTTGTACACCTCTGCAGAGTAAAAGATCTATTCAATAGCCACGCCCTGGTCATGGACATGCTCAAGTGAAATGGTGCAAGGGGTTGTTGTTTCAAAAGCTTGTGCCATCGACACTTCCGCGAGATGCTTTGGCTTTGCCTCAAGAGACCTTGGCCGGCTCCAGAGGGGTCAAGGTTGGCTCGTAGTAGTCCAGGGTTGGTTTGGACCTCCGAATGGGTGTTCGAGTGGGTTTTGGGTGAGGACTCGCCACCGTGTGATCGCACCTCCCCAATTTTTGGTTCTGGCCGTGAGTTGGTGCTCACACCACCTTTTATTAAAACATCAAAAGTATTATGTATTATGGTTTTACCTTGTCGCCTTTCAATCTATTATTGCTATTATTGTCAAACTTGGCTTTATGAACTAACCATACAGACTCTCCATTGGTAAGTCCTTGCATGAATATTATTGCATCTTTGCTCTCTCGTGACTTGTCGAGTACATTCCAAGTACTCATGGCTTAAGCCCCGTGTCAAAGCAGATTATGAGGATGACCAAGTGCGAGGCAAGGCAGACTCTTCGAGGAGGAGTTCTTCGACGACTAAGATGCCTAGGACGCCCTCCACCCGACACTGTGGTGCTTGTTGGATGGCTTCAAGTGTTTTGGTGTTTGAGCCCTAGAGCTCCTTGTCGCCAGCTTGTAAGTCCTCGTTGGTTTTGTAAGCCCTCGCAAGTGCACCTCTTGTTAACAAGCTTGACCATAAGGTCCTATTATATAAAGTTTAATTTGTCTCGCTTCATCTTTGTTTGACCTCGTGGTTGTGGTATTGGCTTGTGTTCTTGTGCGAGCTAGCTCGATTGTCCCGGGACTAGCTCAGATGCACAAAGGCAGACCACCAGGAGGTCCCACGATTTAGCTCGAGGTCCCGCCGACCTCTCTTGGTGATGTGCCCGGAGGTGCTACTGAGCAGGGTGGCGCCCACGACCTCCAGAGGTCCTCAAGACCTCCCGGGAGGTCAAGCATGACCAAGACCTCCAGAGGTCCGCAAGACCTCCCGGGAGGTCCCGTAGACCTCCCCAGAAAGCTCCATGCGGTGCTACCACATCCTTCCGTGGTGACTTCGCAGCGCAAAAAAAAAATGGTCCTCCCGGACCTCTTGCGGTACATCACAGGGTGGGTCGTCTCACGTGCAACCTGCAAATGGAGGTCCAATGGCCAGCGAAAGCATTCTAGCTCTGGCAAATTCGGTGGGTGGTGGCCTCTTGGTCTTGTGTGCCGCTGTAACTGCCCCTATTGCCTCGTCCGACTCATCATCTGGGATGACTACAACAGCAGGTCAGATCCCTTGTTAATGCCTGCAACTTGTTCATCTTCTCAAGTGGCCTCCCTCAAACTTTCCCCCTCTATCTCTCTAATTTTTCCTCCTTAAGGCCTTTTTGGATGTGGAGGATTTGGTCTTCCTCCCGAATTAGCAAGTGTATTGTCCAATGCATCCTTAATCACTAAGTCATGCTCTTCTAGAGACATGACATGAGCATACCCCCCCCCCCCCAAAAAAAAAACTTGAAGCTCATTGCTCTTCCGGAGCAAATCTTCACCGATGGGCTCGGGGAGGGTGTATGATGAGTCAGATGAACAGTAAAGCCGTATCAAGGAAGCATGTGCTTGTCTCGCCAAGAGAAAAGGGCCATTGTCTTGGAGAGCAAGTAGAATAAGATGCAAAAGGAAGAGGCAGAAAAGCATTTACGCCACCAGCATGACCTAGTACATGCCAAGCCTCACTCACACACATTTCTTATAACAGATTGTAGGTTTGTGTTGCTTACTTTGTCTGATACTCACATTATTCTCTGTGTTTCTTGCTTGATTCCATAAACTATTGAAAACACATCATATTCCTATGACAACTTTTTACCATTAAAAAAGATAGAGAAAATCGAAAGTGAACTTGAGGAGCAAAGGCGATTTCTTCAGTAAATGCAGGTAGATAATCAATCCTCTAACTATGAACTAACTGCAAAAATGAAGGAGCAGAGACCAAGCGGGCAGCAACACTAATCTCATTTTCAATGAGCTGCACTGGAAGACAATTCCCTTATCCCGTTGTAAGCGTTGTATTTCATTCCCTATCTTACATGAACTGTTGACAAAATGTCCTCCTTAATGTGATATGTTTGTGAAGTACAAAAAAGGTAGAGTTATCTAAGCAATTTTTCCATTAATTTATATAGCATTGACAGGTTGCTAGGTGACTCGCCAGAGCGCCGCCAATTTTGCTCTCCATTCCTTTTATTTCCCCTTTTTAAAGAGAAAAAACTTCTTTTTTAAGCCTAACGGTTGTGATGGATTCGTGTTGATTAACCTAGCAAACTTTGATTCCTGGTTGTTTTTATGGGCTGTCTAGCACATTGTTGTTTATTGTCTGTCGCTTTACTGTTAGGTACTACATAACTTTTGTGGCTACTTATGTTTGATGATCTCAGATATAGGGATGGGGAACCCACTGATAATGCGTTAAGATTCTACAAATGGTTCAATGAGGTTTATAAAAAAAGGTCACTCACATGTGCTCACTATTTACTACCACATTTTATGGCTTCTTCTGTAGTTTTTGCGCTTAAACAAGGGAAGGAGAGGGAAGTTTGGCTTAAGAATCTTAAGGCCCTGTTTGGTATAGCTTCGGATCCTAGCTTCCCAGAAGAATCCGGGGGAGGCGAACCAAACACCCAGCTCCTCCTAATTAGCAGATCCTGCTTCTAGCGAGGAGCGGCAGAAAAAGTACACACAGAGCGAGGAGCGGGGTACAGGTCGATTCTCGTGGGGAGCAGCCCACATGAAACGATTTTGCCCTTCGAAGTTACAGGTTATTACCCACAAATGGCACTGAACTACCCTCCTTTCCCACACCGTCCTGGGCGAAGAATCGTTCGCACTTCGCATCTGCGCATCTGGGTTTCTTCTATGGCAACGCCTTGGGCAGGGGCGATGACGCAACTATGGGTGACGGTGGCAGCTGGGGTCGACGGCAGCGACCGACAAGAAGAAGAGAAGAGCACCTTCGTCCCGCATGCCTTTCCTCTAGTCCTCCTCTGAAGGCACAGCTCGCCACCCTATGCCCTAATTCTGCCGTTGATGCTTCCGCCCTCGCCTCCCTCCTCACCATCCTCCTTCCTCCCGACATCCTCCTCCCTCTCAGCATCCTCCTTCCCGACATCCCCGCTGCCAAAGCATCACTCTGCCGCTTCCGACATCGCCTCCATCCTCGCCATCCTCCTCCCCCACATTCCCTCATCTCCCTCCTCCCTCCCGGCATCCTCCTCCCCCTCATCCCCGGGGCCTCTACATCTGTGGCCAAAGCACAACACCGCCGCTTCCGACCTCGCCTCCATCCTCGCCATCCTCCTCACCCACATCCACTCATGTCCCTCCTCCCCCACATACCCGTGACCAAAGCACCACACCGCCACTTCCGACCTCACCTCCCTCGTCGCCATCCTCCCTCACATCCCCACATCTCCCCCTCATCCCCAATTATAGTTGGAGGAAGAAATTTCTGTAACTGTTGATTTCATTAGTTCTTTGAGGAATTGTTTGTCATGGAATAGGGTTACCATGATGGCATATTGCATTTTCAATATATTTTGTGCATGATTATTATGACATCGACTTGATTTGAGCATTGTGATGTTTACTGAAATTGTAACATTGAAAGAATAGTGCGGTAACTTGATTGGAGCATTGTGATGTTTACTAAAATTGTAACCTTGTATGGATAGTGCAGTGACTGAAATTGTTTCTTATGACATAAACTAGATTTGCACATTCTCTTGTGTACTGAAATTGTAACCTTATAGGGATAGTGCAGTGACTGAATTAATTGACCAGTAATGTATAAAATTCTCTTGTTAAATCAATGACTTGATTTGAGCATTGTAATGTTTTCTGAAATTGTAACCTTGTATGGATAGTGCAGTGTCTTGATTTGAGCATTGTGATGTTTTCTAAAATTGTAACCTTGTAAGGATAGCTCAGTGAGTGAAATTGTTTCTTATGACATCAACTTGATTTGAGCATTATCTTGTGTACTGAAAATGTAACCTTATATGGATAGTGCAGTGACTAAATTGAGCATTAATGTGGAAAATTGAGCATTAATCTATTTGTATAGTGTTCTCCATATGGACAAGGGCCCAGTGAAGGTTTACACTGATAGAAGTATCTCAATTGCAATGTCCTCGAATGAAAACTTGGTACTACTCTTTCTATGGGGCAACTACTCACGTTAAACGTTTTCTTTTGGGTTTCGTGACTGTTTATGACACAATGCCAGTACTGGCTTAAAAAAATAGAGTTGTTGATTTGTGCTAATTGCTGAAGTCTTATAACGGTAGCATAGCAAATCCCCCTCCTTTTATATTGTTGTGTGGCACTCATGAAATGGACTGCTTATCACTACAAATTGGTACGATTTTAAAATACACAGCATTGATACTGTTGTTTTGGTGAATGGCTAGTACTTTGTATTTGTTCATTTGATTTGAGATGGTGTAAACTTTACACATCATTCCCAAAATATGTTCTCTGCTTAATAATCGACTACCGTTGTTTGTCAGATATCTTATGTTGTGCGACTAAGAAAGATCCAAGACAAGATCAAACACTTTGAGGAGCTAGAGTTAATCATGGATCGAGTACACCACAATATAGCAAATAAAGGAATCCATCATCGATGAATGGCTAAAGGCACTCGACCGAGCATTTCAGGCTGGAGTATCAATGCCGAGGGATGAAGTGCTTACAAAGCTATTCCTAAACAAGTCTACTCCATAGAGAAGTTGACTAGAGTTGATTAGCCCTCCCCTGGCCAATCCCTCTGACTGTAGCTAGTAGGTAGCAACATTCTGCATGTATGAGAACACGTCTGTAAAGGTGCTAATTGAGCTTTTTTGATTGATCTCAAAATTTTGTGTTTGAGATCGCAACAACCCTCTGTACCATCCTGTCTAATTGCACACAACAACTCCGTTGTATCTAACTAGGTTAGATGACAAGCTTTGCTAGCGCTTCAGAATTCATGCTGACGTTGCTGTGATTTCATTTGTTGGGATATGCAAATCTTGCTTCACTTTGGGGGTATCACCGTATCAATATGTTGTTTGATTAGTGATCACATTATCTTGGTCTGTTGGTTTGATCAGTGATCACAGCATCAACCACCAGGTGGACCTGAATAGGAGTAGCATGTACGGGTCCATTTTGCACTATATTTCCTCATTTTGTAATGCATGTTGCACCATTTTGCATGTGGAGTTTGCTCCATTTTGTACGTACAGGTCCATTTTGCAATGCACATTTACTCAATGAACAAGAGATTTTCCTGCCTAGTAATCTGCGTAGCAAGCATTACAAGACACAATTGAAGTATTTGTACAAGGGGTAGTTTGGTCTATTTGTCTCTAATCCTCCCTCATGGTTTTTGGAGCCAACCTACCAGCGAAACATTTTCAATAGACAGCTCCAAATTCTCAGAGAATTGGATTCTCAGAGAATCAGGAGCAGAATCTGGAAAATAAGAATCCAGAGCTCTACCAAACAGGGCCTAAGTATGCTACCTTTGGCCTTGGGAGCAGGCAATACGAGCATTTTAGTAAGCCTTGTTTAATTCAATGTGAAATGCTAATGATCTTGCCAAGCCTGATTAGTGTTCTGGTAATTGATACTTGGCTTTTCTGCATGAAAAAAATAGGTTGCAAAGGTGGTAGATGATATACTACAGGAGCAGCGTAAGTATTTCGATATATACTACTTTCCGACAAAAGTAGGGGAAATAGAACAAGTGCATTCCCAATGTAGCAGTTTCGGTAGGTGGATACTATCAAATTTATTCTAACTATTGCCTAAAAAACACTACTTAGGGTTTGTGATACCTAAAATAACACCATGCTTGCTTTGTTCAAAAGTTTGTTAAGAAACATATGTTCGTTCTCTTTGCAACGATATAGATCTATCGGGGAGAGGGAAAAGTGAGACAGATAATATCTTTTGACTTTTTTGTTTTTTTTTTCTGTATCCGCAAGATGCAGGCTTGGGTGCCAAATGATCTCTATGATTAGTCTAAATCTGGATACAGAACAAACCTTTTGTTGGTCGCACTCGTACCTTAGACCGGGACTTTGATTTTTTTGTCTAATTTGGTTCCGGAGAATGGCCACCCTAACAAAAAAATATGACACAGAAATAGATACCAAAGGAACTTGCATATGGTATATTTGTACAACTATATAGATTTATTTATTTTTTATAAGAGTAAAGAGAACTGTTATAACCATTTTCGCTGTCATACAAAATTTATAGATCAAAGACTTAACGTATAACCATCGCCATCGTCAAACAGTATGCTTTTGTGCACGTGCGTCTAAGGACGCGCCCGGCCTAATAGTAATTAAGAGGAGATGCATGCACCCAACGAGAAAGAGACGCGCCGACAGATTCGTACCGTGCACGTTGCAGTTGCAGTTGGAGCGTGATAATGCGCATGGCCCACCGACAAGCACCACAACCTCACGCCGCGCCCACCGCGTCCATGAACTCCTCGTCGCCGACGAGCCTGGCAAGCGCGTCCGGCGCGATGCACACCTCCAGCGCCATGCTCCCTCCGCCGTCGCCCTCGTACACCGTCACCTTCCCGTCCAGCTTGTTCCCGGCGCCGCTCCGCACGGCCACCGGCCTCCCCCATCCGAAGTCGTTGCCGTACACGTCGAACCACGGCGAGCTCCCGGTCCCTATCGCCGCGGGATGACGGTGCGCCGCCATGTACATGAAGTTGGGCTCTTGAGACCAAGACGCGAGGATGTCCCTCACGCTCGCCTCGTCGAACGACGCCACCGCTCGGTTCAGGAGCCACGCCGTCCACCCAAGCCCCCTGTCCAGGATCTCGCCGACAGGGGACTTCGCGGCGGCTTGCGCAACCGCGTTGCCCATGTAACATTGAGGTATACCCTTCACCCGTGCTCGGCATCCAACAAGAAGGGCGTATGTTGTCTCCTCGTCTGGAGCGAGGCCCCGGGCTCGACACACCGCTCGCCAGAGGTGCGCGAGCAGGGACTGCAATGACGAGATGGTGGCCGTGGCTTGGCCAGCCATCTCGGCGTTCGCCTTCGCCTTCAGCTTCCTTATGCTCTCCCCGGAGAAATGGAAGAAGCACTCCTGTACCGGCGGGTACACGCCACGCCGGACAATGTCCTCCAGCTTGCCGAAGGGTAGAGGGATCGGCACGGGGCACGTGTCGAGGAACCACCTCTCGAGCACCGGCAACGGCGTGGAGATCTGGCAGCCTTCGCCGCCGCCGCCGCCGCTTCGGTTGATCTCCGACCAGGTGTTGAACAAGTACCAGAAGGTTGCCCCATCGGCGACGCCGTGGTTGAGAGACATGGCGATGAAGATGCCGTCGGCGAGCTCCGTGACCTGAGCGGCCAGAACCGGGCGGCAGTCCACGATGGCGTCCGTGCCAAGCAGGCCATTGAGTGGGAAGAACGACCACACCACCCGTGGGATGTAAATTGAGGTGGTGATGTCGGCGACGGTGACGCCAGGCGCCACGGCGTGGACGAACTCAGCGCCTTCGTCGTTGCAGCAGAGCGAAATGGCGAGGCTCGGAGGCGTCGCCCCGTCGTTGATCTCCGTGACGGTGAGGCGACCGGCCAAGGGGTGGAAGCGGCCCAAGGCGCACGCGAAGGACGACACGAGGTGTTCGACGGCGTGCTGGCCACCGGTCGGAGGCTTGGGCAGGAGAACGCCCTTCTGGATGTAGTCCACGGTGATCATTCGGAGATCCCACGGCGTCAGGTGGATGGTCTCAGGCTCCAGCGGCACGACGTTCCGCGAGCTCGTTGACTCCGGCCTGACCATGCGCCGGGACATGACCCGGAAGCCGGCGGTGGAGCCTTCCATTTTGATTGCCGCCAGAGTTAGTTCGGAGTGCGGCTAAGCAGAGGCCGGAGGTTGTTTGCCTCCCTTGTCAAAAATAGCGCCTCTGCGAAAACGAATTATCTGGGGGAGGGCCCGGGCAGGGGATGATGTGTGGAGAAGGAGAGGCCTCCATATAATTTATTTGGGAAACGTTACTCTCGTACGCTCATTTAATTTCTTACCTACTCCACTTCAATCCACTCTAAAAAAACATCAGCGATTCACACACGCATTCAATTCCATCTACCCTCCCCAGTCCCCACCTACTCTGCCTCAAACACTCCACAGTGCAGCTACTTTTTAATGCATTTCCCTTCTCCATCTCTCTCCCTCTCATCTCTATCTCAAACACTCGTACCACAGAGCGCAGCACAACCAGGCAGGCGATGAGGAGAGGAGGTAGGCCGGCCAGCAGGCGACGAGGAGAGGGGGTGTCACGGTACAGACGCGCTATGGGCGTGTCGCGTCGTCGGGAGGGGGTGGGGGTTGCACCGCACCACTGACCGGTGGCACCTCTGCCACGACGACGGGGCTCCGCCGCCTACGCCTCTGCTTCGCTTGGGCCACGCGCCGCCGCTGCAGAGGCCACTTCCGCTACGGCCACCTCTCTGGTGCCGGCCAAGTCCGCTGCTTCCTTTTTTTTATTGACAATTTTGTAGATCCTAAATATTGCGTCTGAGAATGTTGCGACCATTGAAAATTTTTGTTGCAACCGTTGAAAATTTTTGTTGCAGGCGTTGAAAGTTTTTGTTGTAGGCGTTGAAATTTTTTGCTGTAGCTCGTGATGTTGTTGCGTCTGAGAATGTTGCGATCGTTGAAATTTTTTGTTGCAACCGTTGAAATTTTTGTTGTGGGTGTTGTAACTTTTTGTTGCAGGCGTTGAAATTTTTTGTTGCAGTGCGTGTGTAACACCCTGGCTATTCGGAAGCCAAGATATCACCTAAATACTCTAACAACCAACCATAATGGGAAAGAATTTGAATAATTTATCATCTAATGGCATAAACAGATCAATAATTAACAGGACCATGGCATGAAAAGAATCTGAATCCAAATACTTATATCAAAAGAGGTGATCGAAGTTCACACACGTAAATAAATCAACCATCACCGGAGAAGGTATCCTTCCTTCACCATCTAAATTTATTTATTACAGTTCATCGTTAATCAAAGTACGCAAGCAGAAATAATTCAACCATAATATGGAGAATGTATCCTTCCTTCACCATTTAAATTTATTTATTACAGTTCATCAATTTAATGACTGAAAGATAGAAACTAAATCATATTGTTGAACTTGAATATGATGAATTGCATGATTAGTGCGTGTCTACTCCTCCCGATAGAGCCATCAACAAAGGATCACCTAAATTAAACAAATAAAGCAAGAATGAGTCCGAGACTCAGCAAGTACAGTGAGTAAATAGAACATACAACAAACATTAACAAGCCAACATCATTGAACAATATGAAGAAATCACAGAATAAGTATTTGAATGAACAGAATGAATGGAGTGAATGAAATGAAGGGACTACACACATGCATATACCGGTATTGCTAGTGACACACCCGTCGGTGTTCACTTAAGCCCACATTTAACAAAATGCGGGGATCCAAGTCCCGTATGAAGAACGTTTCATACGGGTGTCCCAAACTGCCCATATTGGAATGGTGGGGCCCACATTGGAATGGTGGGTCTTACGTGCCCATTCTGGAATTAATGGGTCTCTTTAATCCACTCCCGTGGATGAAACATGAATAACGAATGCATGGCATGAAATATGTATATTGAAAAGATATACTCTCGAATCATGGAGATAACACACATATGAAAGGAACATGAACTTAAACAATATCATGGATCTTAGAAAAACACAGGTCAACATCAAGCATTCAACATTTACTAATTATCGTAACATCAAGGTATTTGCCTTCATGATGCGATGCGTTAGGAGGCAATGGCGGTGCTTCTAAACCTGAAGCCTCTCCGCCTACACAATATATATTCGAAATAAGAACGACATATAACAGGGCGCTTCCATTAACGTTCTATAACGCCTTCCCAACAACCCACAAATAACTAACTAGATCTAATATGAAAACAGACGACACGATCAAGGAACTGATTCTGGACAGCAGCACGGAATCACTCATATCTAACGATCTGGGACTCGGAACGAGGTAAGCCCAGATCCTGTGGAAACGTAACGAACATAGCTACAAAAACCTAGTTGGTGAGATCACCCAATTCGGCCAAAATAAATATACTACAGGTAGATGAACTTGAAAGACACAATCTGTCCTGACGAAACGGGCAGCAGTAAAGAAAATAACACAACTATTGATCTACAACTCCGATTAATGCGTTCTTTAACATTCTGGAAAGCTTATAAAAATGTCTACAATAACCGAGTTGGGTGAAAACCCTGATTCTTCCATTAACATGAATATAATTTACAAGGAAAGTTGACAGTTCAATCACGTCAGAATTCTGGACAGCAGGAATAAAACTATCATAACTTTTGACTCGTATGTCGGAATTAGGTGTTCTTGGCATCCACGGAAATATAAGAACAGAATCTAAATGTCTCTAGAAGGTGGATATCTCCAATTCGGCTTCTAAGAACCCTAAATCGGCTAAGCAACCTACTGGACAGAATTGAAAGTCTACCGGCAGCAAAACGATCCATCCCGATTAATCGAATTTGCAACTAATCCTCATCAAACAGCGGGGAAAACACTTTGTTACCCTTGAAGAACCTAGGAAGACGATGAACGACAACCCACGAAGAGGATCTTCTTCTTCTCCTCCTTTCTCTACCCTCCTTCTTCCTCCACGGTCGGCCACCAAAGCAGGAAACGACGACGCTGAAAGATGGCAATGCGGGGAGGCGGAGCACTATAGAAATGTGCACTGTAGCAGGCGGTGAAGGTACTGTAGCACGCCGTGCTACAGTAACTAGGGTTTGGAGGAAAAGGGCACCTCCCCCCTTGGGCCTCCTAGGTCAAGGCCTGAGGCCCAGGTTCCCGAAAAAGGCAAAAAAAACTCCCTTTTTAATCTATTAATTTCTGTTGGATACTTCCTTTGCTAGAATAAATTCGAGGTATTACAGCGTGATGTTGCAAGTTGCGTACTTTTCCTGATGTTGCACCATCTTTTTTTATATGTTGCATCAAGTGAAAAAAAATGTTGCATACTTTTTTTTCGATATGTTCTTAATTTTGTTACGTGTGATTATTGCAAGATGAATTTTTAACGCATCCTTTCTAGATGTTTGTTCCTCTTCTTTGAAATGTACATACAAATTTTGATATATTGCGCATGGTCTACATTTTTTATTGCGTATAGCATATGGCAGTATTGGCGCTTGGGCGTACGACGCCGACGCTCGGACCGTACGTCCGAGTGCTAGTTGCGCCCAATTTATTTTCATCCTCTGCTCCCACACTCCTCCGGTATAAAGAGAGATAGAGCGTATTTTGGTAAATATATATTACTATAATCTGTACTGATAAATAAGTTGATTTACTTATAAATGTAATCGGCGATAGAACCATGATTGTTTTGGACAATCAAGTACATGCACAGGAAGCCCAATTCAGACTTGGAATGTATGTTTTTTTTTTTTGAGGAATTTCAAAGGAATCTAATTATATGGGAAAATTCTTTTATGCTATTTTTCGGAAAACCCCTTGCGATCTCACAAAAACACCTGCGCCTCCAACACACCCTCCCGTACCCCTTCATCTTCGTGCCTCCAGCAGCCTCACGCGCTTCCTTCCCTTGCGACGCCGCCCTCACTCGCCCGCGCCTCCTTCCCTTGCGCCACGACTCGGCTCTCCACAAGGCCGATTGTTCCCTTGCGCCACCGCCGACGCCGCCCGGCCACGGTCTCTTCTCCTCTCCGGCAGGCATTAGGGTTAGAGTTCCCATCTCCGCCCTCCTGGTTGCGCACCGCCTCTCGGTTCCCGGCCGATGGCCGCCACTCGCCTCTCCCCCCGACGCCCCACCTTCCACCTCGCCGGCCTCGGCGCCGCTTTCATTCGCCCTCCCGGCATTGACGGCGCCGATCGCCACTCGCTTGCGCTGCCGCTGCTTCGCCCGTGCCTCCTTCCTTTGCGCCGCCGACTCGCTCTGCGCGGCGCCGACATTTGCTTTGCGCCGCCGACGCCGCCTCGGCCACGGTCTCTTCTCTTCTCCGGCAGCATTAGGGTTAGAGTTCCCATCTCCGCCCTCTCTCAGGCTGCCGCGCGCCTCTCTGCCCTCGATAAATTGTTCACTTGCAGGATGTGGGGTTATGGTTGGAAGAGATAAATCTTGGTGGCTATCGCCAAGCATTTGAAGAAAATGGTGTCAATGGAGAGTATCTAGAAAGCCTGTCCATGTTTACTACAGAGCAGATTCTGCGATTTATCAGGCGGTGCCATATGAAATGGGGAGATTTTATCACACTTTGTAAAGAGTTGAGGCGCATTAAAGGTTCGAATTTCTGCTGCCTACTCTAGTCTTTAGCTTTCAAGAAAGAGTTTACCTATGCATAATCTTGTCACAGTTCGAACTTTTTCAGTTAATTTTTGGGTTAGCAAAGCATGTGGCAAGCAGCTAGTGAAAAATAAATTTTCTTTTCCTAACATTACTTATCTATTTTCAGTGAATGAAATACTGAAATAATCAAAATAGCAAAGTAAAGCTCTAAGCAGCTCATTTATCAAGGTTATAGATGTTGATGCAAAGTCATTATTCTCCATGTTGGCAACTTGGCATCAATAAATTCTTGTTGTGTCCCCATCAAAAAAGAAATTTCTTGCTATTGTTTCGGTGACTTGTCATAAATGATTAGTATATAAATATGGCTGGCATAGAAATGCCAGGCAGACAGTTTTCTGTAGTGTGTGACAAGCTTTATGGTGGTATTGTCTCACATTTAGCATTGTCATTAATCCTTATTATGTTAACAACAACGTGATTCCTTCTCCAGAAAATTAGACAATTTGATTTGATTAAGCATGATCAATTTCAAAGTTTAGCTACAGATTAAGCACCGTAACTACATTATCACATGCCTGTTTTAGTTTTTTGGATCCCTAATCTTCAAAATGTGGTTTGAGCTCGGTACATTTAGCACAGTAACAGAACACAGAATATTATGCCAAGTACCATTTGTTTTCCGAACCTTTGAGAAATTCAATTACATGTGGTGCAATGCAAAAGCCAAAAATGAAGTACAATGAAAGTTACTAATATGTTTCAATCCTTACAAGTATGATAAGTGCTACCATTCTGCTTCTATCCTTACTTCCCTTTTGTAAAATATTTTATCATGATGGAATCTGGAAGATAACTTGACAATTCCTATATGCCATGCATGTTTACATCTCAAAATGCTTAACTGATTGTTTGCCCTTACTCATGCCTATCAGTAGTGTTCGTGAGGGTGGCCAAGCGGAACCGGCAGTCCCGAGTCGTCTCCCTGAAGCTCGAACCTTAACAGCTTTGCATCAGCTGCTGCTCAGCCATCGCGTTGCGCTATTACCTTACACGCCGACTTTGTCAGAAGACGCAGCACACTGTACCTTAGTAGTCCTCAGTGGTCTGGGGAGCTGTTTTAGCTGTAGAAGCAACAGTGTGCTACGTGTACTGTGTAAGTGTAACCTGTGTGTATTTGTTGATTTGTTTTTCATATATAGGGTTGAGAATTCGAGATTCTAACCTGGTGTGGACAACAAGAAGTCAAGAACATACATATATTGTGCAGATGGTTGTTCTCAGTTTACCATCGCTGCTTGCCCTCAAGCCTGAACCCCAGAAGAATTTATCCTTTTTGTGTTATTGTTCTGTCGGTTGAAGTTGTCGTTCTATATCTTTAGCTGCAGTGTTTCTCCTGGTTGGTTCTACTTCTATTTGTATCTGCCTTGGAAATTACTGACAATACAAGCACTTGGTTGGTGTTTGTGATCATATCAGAGCAACAAAATTGTGAGGATCCCGGTTTATTAGGCTTGTAATACTTAGTCATCCATTGACCCTAGCATCACAAACATAATAACCCGTGTCTTCGAGATATGTATGCTTCCCAGAAATGCAGTATACATACCTCTTTACAAAATCATGCATCAAGTTCTTACAAGACATAGAACCAAGCACGAACTAGAATAAAAGACGTACATAATATAGAGAGAGTTATTACAAGAGGAGAGGCCAACAGGCCAAACAACAAATACAAAACTAAAATAAACAGCGGAAGCAAAAGTGCCATAAGATGGCTATAAACAAAAGCCAATTAGTGTGCCTTTACCCACAAGGCAACCAACCGGACCGCCAAGCTAGTCGTCAAACCCGAAGCACATCTCACAAGAGTGAAGCCCTTAGGACTCACCTTCTTTCTCTGCAACAAAGTTATTAAGCAAAGCAAATGAGTACAAAAATGTACTCGCAAGACTGACGTGTAATATAACAGAACTATAGTTTAACTACATGCAAGCTTTATTTAGTGGATGAGGCTTTGGACTCATTTTAGCATAAAGCAAGTTTTCCCTTTGCAATAATGTAATAGATTTAAAGCAATTTGACAAAGCATTTTTTTTAAATGTTGAAGTATCAACGATACAATAATAATAACAACAACAAGAACAACCTGGAAGTGACTAACCCAATAGTCACCACAAAAATAGTATGAACATCCATTCATACCAACCATGTCAATTTTTAATTAAAAGTTGTAGTCTAGTTCTCACGGGGCGTTTCCGAGCGTGTCCATAACCTAGGACGAGGCTATTCGAATAGTTTTAACCCTGCAGGGGTGTACCAATGTACCCACACGTCAGACCGCCTTTTCGCCACATGATTTAGCACACTTCCTTTGGTATGTCGGCACGGCTAAGTCCTACGAGACATTTCCAATGGACGATGCTAATTAAGAGCCGCAACCCACGGGGATAAGGACACATTAGACAGCCTAGCCGGTCTGCTAATGCTCCCCTCCCACACCACACACACACATTTTCTTGTAAAACATACCAACCGACCGGCTCATAATTAACACCTCCCAAAGTAATTAGTCAAGAGAGGTCCCATATCCCCCTCGTGTGGTTAGCACGCAAAATTGCTCAGAACGGTGGCGCAAGTAACTCGGTCCTTATTGACTCAGGTATATGTAAGACCCGGGATTAACGTCCCAAATCCTCTGTGCATTTCTGAACTAGTCCCATGATCAGGAGCTAGTTCACACGCTTAAACAAATATGGTAACATCCATAAATCGCATAACTTTATTAATAATCAACGAGTTTATTACAACAGGGCTTACAAACCAACAATAAAAACACAATGGAAGACGAAGAAGATGTAGTAGAGTCCATTAACCGCCACGAACAATCGATCGAAGCGGCCTAGTCGTCGAGATCCACACCGATGATGAAGTTCTTCTCCTCTAAAATTTGTTTGCAATAAGCAAGGATGAGCACTACTACCGTGCTCGCAAGTTACACCCACAAATAATGTAATGACATGCATACATGGATGTAACAAAGGATGGCTTAATATGGTTCTTTTGCATAAAGCAAAGATTTCCTTTAAATACTTGTACTAAGTTCCAAAGCAGTTATCCAATAATTAAAATTCATTTTCTAAATCAATTTTATAGTCGATGACATTCACACATGAATGGTGAAGGATACCTCCTATCACAATGGCTAACCGCCCAATTCCCATTTGGATAAACCAGTTGATAAAGTCTTTTTAAAACAAATTCCAAGTCTAACTTTGAGTGGCTTTGCTAGCATGTCCATGACCATGCGACACGGCTATTCAATAGTTTTACACTCGCAGAGGTTGTACACTTTACCCACAAGACATGACTTCTCTAGTTTGTTCGGCATATATCTATGCCACCGCCACTACCTTAGGTAAGCGATCTAGAGCACATGACAAAGCCTTTACAATGCGCCATCCCACCGCATCCACCCTCAAGGGTTTCGCATCCTCCTTGGATAGAAATCCGCAGAGTTTGTAGGGGCCCCTCTTACGCCAATGGGACTAACGAGGTCATAATACGACCACCATCCGAGATGGACCCACACAATCCATGGATTGACCGCGATGGCACTTTGCAAATTAGTCACCAGTCCCCTACCCATACTCGGGACATGTGGTTGCACGATATGGCATAGCCCATTATAGGCATAGCAAAGGAACGCCAGAGGCGGTCCTCAATTGACTTGGGTGACTTTCCACAAAACCCATGGGCCTCGATCATGGAAATGACTTCGATCCGTGCATTAACATGCACCATCCAAACAACCATTTCGCCCAAGTACAAACCATAATTTTATTTTATTTTTCTCAAATTCATTTACAACAAAACTTCCATGACAAACCAATGCCATGGATTTTTAAACAATATTTGATTTTTGGTGAAAGTTTCCCAAATCAAACATTTTGGGTCTAAGCATTGCTAAGCATAATCTTTCTCAAAATGTTCTAGTTCATACTATTGTATCAACTAGATTTTATCTAGGTGAGGGTTAAATGTCCAAGACTTGTCAAGAACGAGATCAAGATGTAAACCATCAATATTGTGATAATTTAATCTTTAGTAATCCAATATCCTTTAGACCAATCTACACCATATAGGTCTATTTCTATGATTCAACTTCAAATGATCCAATATTTAACTATACTCTAATTTTATAATCTGATATCCATCAATCCAATGATTATGTAATCCTATAATCAAATTTGTAGATAATCGATATCCAATAACAATCTATTTCTAGAATCGATATCAATAATTCAAGATTCCGACTATAGTGTCTATCTATCATCCAATCTTTATTAATCCAACATCAACAATTATCTACTTCTAAAATCCTATATTCAATAATTGTTTATTTCTATAATCCAACCATAATAATCATGTTTTTCTAATAATCCAACATCATTCAATCCGATAATCCAATAATAATCTATGTCTATGATTGACATCTAATATCCAACAATCATACAACTCTAATAATCCCACATCCAACCATATTATATTTCTACAATTCATTCTTAATAAGCCAATATCAATAATTATCTATTTCTGTAATTCAACATCCATTATCTATTAATAATCATCCTCTAACTTCACCCTTCCATGCACAATCTTCTTTTATTATCTAAACTCCGACAAATTGTAACTCCAAAATATATTGCATTCGATAAATTCTCCATACCACCTCTCTTGACAATAATTGGACATACAAAGGCATTGGGAATAACTATAAAGCTTAAAATAGAAATTTAAATTATTTGAATATAAATACGCATGCAATAATAATTTAAAACAGAATTTAAATAATTTTAAATACTGGGATTAATATGTTCAAGAATGTAACTTGCATTTCTTAATGGATTATTCTCAAACGGCGTTGAAATCCGGTCGTCCGAAGTCGTCGAAATCTATATGCGTAAACGATTCGAATTCAAATAATATTCAAATAAAATCCAAATAAAATCCAAAAATTATAACATAAATACTGCTAGGAAGGTATCAACTTTTTATGAATTTAGGAAGTTGAATCGAAGGAATCGGAGTTCGTATGAGAGAGAACGAAATTCCGGAAGGTTGAATGTCGCATGAAATAATAAAATTCCGAAAATTGTACTATTCATCGGAAATTATGGTTTCAGATAACTGGGAACAAAGAAGGAGATTTAGGGCTATGGCGAGGAGTACGATGTTGAATGCGTTGAGGCGAACTCAACGGTGTTGACGGCTCGGCGAGAGGATCTTTGATGGCGACGCAGTCCAATAGAGAAATCCTTCGACGGACGGCGGCGAACGTCGGCATTATGCCAAACGGAGAGGAGTTAGCGGATGAGGTTTGTGGCGATTTGAAGAGGAATCGCGGGAACTAACGCCACCTTGGTTGTGGTGAAAAGCGCCTTGACCGGGCGGCGTGGCGACAGCAGCGCAAAATGGACCAAATAATTAATAGAAATTAAATAAAATCTAGAAATTACAAAATAAATACTAAAAATAATAGATGAATTTAGGTGAAGGAATCAACGGATTTGGAGCTTGCATGAGAGAGAACGGATTTTTGAAAGATTAAAAGGGTCCTGTACAAAGAGGTAACGCATGACTAATAAATTGATAATGTTCATCTTCCTTTTTAGTCGAACAGAAGCAAAATATGGCCGGCGGCTTGGTCCTAATGCCGATGGTGCTAGGACAGCGGCAAGGACGAGGGAGGAAGCATCACGGAGAGCACGACGATCGCGGCCGCGAGGAGATCTGTGGGCGGCGCTAGCTAGCTCGACGGCGACGTAATCCACAAAAGAAGAAGCTTCGTCTATGGTTTAGATGATGGCGTTGTCGGCGAATCCATGCATTCCGACGGCCGGCGAGGGGTGGAATGGAGAGAGGGGACGACGGGGATGCCGGTGCTCACCTCGGTTGTGGAGGAACATGCACGGATGGTCGGAGGCGAGGACGACGACGACGACGCCGGCGCTGCTTGGGCTCACAAAGGCGACAGTGCTCTGGCGATGTTCCGGCGAAGGCGAGGGAAGCATCACAGAGAACGTCGAGGCGGCTAACGGTGTGGTCGATGGTGCCGGGCTCCACCGTGAGAGCGCTAGAGGCAGACAAGGGAGCTCGGTCGGCGACGGAAAATCTTCGATTGCGGAGAGGAGAAAGGAGAGAGGAGCTAAGATTTTCGGGATGAATGAGTGAAGCATTGCGCACCCTGCTCCCTTTTATAGGGGCGGAGGAGGCCGGAGAGGAGATCGAGGGCGGCCGCTTTGGTTGCAATTGAAGACTAAACGAAACGATTTAAATTGATTGCACGAGTGGAGATAACATCCAATTGAAGGTGTTGTGATGTGCGTGGCGTTAATACGCATGTTTCGCTTCGCACGGAATCAAATTTAACGCATTGAGTGTGGAGAATGGGAAGAAAGATGGTGGTCCGCCATTAATGGAGGTTTTGGAGCTCCATTGCATGGTTGTGAGGAAGGGGAGAGGAGGAGGGACTACATGGTGGGGATGGGCGGCGCGGCGAAGCGGCGCCATGCAGTGGTGGCCGGAGGTGGGCTACCAAGGGGCGGCGTTGCCATTTTTAGGAGGCTTCGGCCATTTCTTGTTGCTCTCGGGAAGACAACAGAGCAAAGAAAAATGATTCGGTGGAGAAGAAAGCCACGTGAAGAAAATGATGGAGGAGAGAGATAAGCAGTAAAGAAATAAATAAAATACTAATTTTATTTGTACTTTTCTTGGCCGACACACACGGTCCGAACATGCTGCATGCATGGTCCGAACAACATGTTCAAGCACGTACAAGGCATGCACATGCACGCACAAGGCAAGAAGAAGGAGAGAGAAAAAGAAATAGAAGGAAAGAATAAAAGAAAAACCGGGAAATTTAAAAAAATAAAATAAATTCTAGAAAATTCTATAAATTAATTTAATTTTTATTTTTCAATTTGAACTCAAATAAAACTTCAAAAACTTTGATAAATTTTATTTTTGACTTTTAAAACTTCGTAAATTCAAATAAAGCAAGAAAACTCTTTCAAATTTCAGAAAATCCAATAAAATAATAACTTTATTCATTTTTATTTTGGTAACAGCACTTTGGGATGTTAGAAACTACCCCCCTTAAAAGGAATCTCGTCCCCGAGATTCGGAGTGGCTAGAAAGAAAGCTAGGTATACAAGGTTTTCAACTAGAGTTGTCATTTGTCTGCATCCTGCTCTTCGTTGGACAGGGCCTGAGCTGTGATATTGTACAGATGTCCTTTTCCGGCATTTTGCGGCTTCCTGTTTGCTTGTGTGGTGTTGACTTTTGAGGCTTGAGAGTTGACTGGGTTCGCTGCTCGCTGCTTCTTTGGATATTTATTGGCATAATGTCCCATATCCTGACAATTGAAGCATTGTATTCCTGTTCTTGATCTTTTGTTCTGCTGAGATTGGCCACCATTGTTGTCGAGGGTTATCTGCGTTGGTGGAAGTGGTGTTGATCCTAAAGTTATGAGTGCGGTCGGCATTGGTACATGGTTGGGTTGAGATTGAATCACACGAGCCTTAAAGTTTCTTGCAACATTCTGCTCTTGATTCTCTAACTTCCTTTTGTGAAGATTGTCCATCTTGTTTTTGAATTGGTCGGAATCCCGTTTGTTAGACTCTTGAGTTTCTTCTGTACTGACTTGGTTCACTTGGCTTCTTATGATGGGCTGAGATATCTTTGCTGCTTGATGTGTCATCCGGGATTCTTCTGTTCCATCCTCCGATGCTGAGGTTGCTTGTGCCAAGAATGCTTGAAAGGGGCATTGCTTGACAAAGTGTCCTTTCTTGCCACAATGGTTACAGACTTGATACTGGATCACCTTCCTCTTGGGACACTTGGTGAAATAATGTCCAATGCTATGGCAGTTAACACAATGGACTTCTTGTCTTGGCTTTCCCTTTTGAGGGCATCTGTAGGCGAAGTGTCCTGTTTCCCCACATCTATAACAGATAACATACTTCCATGGATGGTGACTTTCAGAAAGAAAGTGGCTCACGTCGTCATTATGTGATACTTCTGGTGACTTGATCTTTTGTAATCCATCGTAGGAGCACTGTTCATGTGCTGAAGGAGCAGTGGGTGTGGGAATATTGTTGTTGTTGTTCATTATCTCCTGCATTAGCTGAGCCTGGGTGACGAAAAACTGGTTCAAATTCCGAAGGGTTTCTGTCGTCAGCGGTTGGTTGGCTTCATTACTGGCATTTCCAGGGACATTGTTGTCTTGCTTGTTTTCACTTTTCGAGCGACGAGTGTTCACCATCTGTCGGTTATTCCCGAGTTTTTAGGAAAGAAGACAAAGGATAGGGAAGAGACAAATAAGAAGGACTAAGGGGATAGAGCAAAACAATACTCCCAAACAAAAGAACCAACTCAAAAGCTTCATACAACGTTCTATCGATTGAAATTCTTAAGCTGATGAAACGACTCAATACACAGAATGAGTCCTGGCAAACTTAAGCTATATGGCTTGACTAACAAAACGATCTTCGGTATATCTTGTCCGTCGTCCTTGGATGATGGAAACGATGATACTTTCCTTAATAGCTCCATGTCTTGTAGTCTTGTACGTAAGGGTTAATAATCGTATCGACCATCTACAAAAATTTTCTAGGGAAAGAGGTTCCATTTAACATTACAAAATGGTGAAAAGAGAATTTGGTAAGAAAGAATATAGATGACCAAGATGAGGAGAGAACAAATTATTTTTCTCGTTATATAAAATAACTTTTGAAGTTTTTTCAACTAACGACCATTCTAACTAGGTCACGACCTACAGTCGATATGGCTCTGATACCATCTTGTAAGACCCGGGATTAACGTCCCAAATCCTCTGTGCATTTCTGAACAAGTCCCATGATCAGTAGCTAGTTCACACAGTTAAACAAATATGGTAACATCCATAAATCGCATAACTTTATTAATAATCAACAGAGTTTATTACAACAGGGGCTTACAAACCAACAATAAAAACACAGCGGAAGACGAAGAAGATGTAGTAGAGTCCAGTTAATCTGCCACAGGCAATCGACTGGGGAAGCGGCCTAGTCGTCGAGATCCACACCGATGATGAAGTTCTTCTCCTCTAAAATTTGTTTGCAATAAGCAAGGATGAGCACTACTACCGTGCTCGCAAGTTACACCCGTCAAATAACAGAATGACATGCATACATGGATGTAACAAAGGATGGCTTAATATGGTTCTTTTTGCATAAAGCAGCATTTCCTTTAAATACTTGTACTAAGTTCCAAAGCAGTTATCCAATAATTAAAATTCATTTTCTAAATCAATTTTATAGTCAGATGACATTCACACATGAATGGTGAAGGATACCCTCCTATCACAATGGCTAACCGCCCAATTCCCATTTGGATAAACCAGTTGATAAAGTCTTTTTAAAACAAATTCCAAGTCTAACTTTGAGTGGCTTTGCTAGCATGTCCATGACCGCGGACACGGCTATTCGAATAGTTTTACACTCTGCAGAGGTTGTACACTTTACCCACAAGACATGACTTCTCTAGTTTGTTCGGCATATATCTATGCCACCGCTCACTACCTTAGGTAAGCGATCTAGAGCACATGACAAAGCCTTTACAATGCGCCATCCCACCGCATCCACCCTCGATTAAGGTTTCAGATCCCTCCTTGGATAGAAATCCAGAGTTTGTAGGGCCCCTCTTACGCCAATGGGACTAACGAGGTCATATCGACCACCATCCGAGATGGACCCACACAATCCATGGGATTGACCGCGATGGCACTTTGCAAATTAGTCACCAGTCCCCTACCCATACTCGGGACATGTGGTTGCACGATATGGCATAGCCCATTATAGGCATAGCAAAGGAACGCCAGAGGCGGTCCTCAATTGACTTGGGTGACTTTCCACAAAACCCATGGGCCTCGATCATGGAAATGACTTCGATCCGTGCATTAACATGCACCATCCAAACAACCATTTCGCCCAAGTACAAACCATAATTTTATTTTATTTTTCTCAAATTCATTTACAACAAAACTTCCATGACAAACCAATGCCATGGATTTTTAAACAATATTTGATTTTTGGTGAAAGTTTCCCAAATCAAACATTTTGGGTCTAAGCATTGCTAAGCATAATCTTTCTCAAAATGTTCTAGTTCATACTATTGTATCAACTAGATTTTATCTAGGGTGAGGGTTAAATGTCCAAGACTTGTCAAGAACGAGATCAAGATGTAAACCATCAATATTGTGATAATTTAATCTTTAGTAATCCAATATCCTTTAGACCAATCTACACCATATAGGTCTATTTCTATGATTCAACTTCAAATGATCCAATATTTAACTATACTCTAATTTTATAATCTGATATCCATCAATCCAATGATTATGTAATCCTATAATCAAATTTGTAGATAATCGATATCCAATAACAATCTATTTCTAGAATCGATATCAATAATTCAAGATGTCGACTATAGTGTCTATCTATCATCCAATCTTTATTAATCCAACATCAACAATTATCTACTTCTAAAATCCTATATTCAATAATTGTTTATTTCTATAATCCAACCATAATAATCATGTTTTTCTAATAATCCAACATCATTCAATCCGATAATCCAATAATAATCTATGTCTATGATTGACATCTAATATCCAACAATCATACAACTCTAATAATCCCACATCCAACCATATTATATTTCTACAATTCATTCTTAATAAGCCAATATCAATAATTATCTATTTACGTAATTCAACATCCATTATCTATTAATAATCATCCTCTAACTTCACCCTTCCATGCACAATCTTCTTTTATTATCTAAACTCCGACAAATTGTAACTCCAAAATATATTGCATTCGATAAATTCTCCATACCACCTCTCTTGACAATAATTGGACATACAAAGGCATTGGGAATAACTATAAAGCTTAAAACAGAAATTTAAATTATTTGAATATAAATACGCATGCAATAATAATTTAAAACAGAATTTAAATAATTTTAAATACTGGGATTAATATGTTCAAGAATGTAACTTGCATTTCTTAATGGATTATTCTCAAACGGCGTTGAAATCCGGTCGTCCGAAGTCGTCGAAATCTATATGCGTAAACGATTCGAATTCAAATAATATTCAAATAAAATCCAAATAAAATCCAAAAATTATAACATAAATACTGCTAGGAAGGTATCAACTTTTTATGAATTTAGGAAGTTGAATCGAAGGAATCGGAGTTCGTATGAGAGAGAACGAAATTCCGGAAGGTTGAATGTCGCATGAAATAATAAAATTCCGAAAATTGTACTATTCATCGGAAATTATGGTTTCAGATAACTGGGAACAAAGAAGGAGATTTAGGGCTATGGCGAGGGAGTACGATGTTGAATGCGTTGAGGCGAACTCAACGGTGTTGACGGCTCGGCGAGAGGATCTTTGATGGCGACGCAGTCCAATAGAGAAATCCTTCGACGGACGGCGGCGAACGTCGGCATTGCGGCCAAACGGAGAGGAGTTAGCGGATGAGGTTTGTGGCGATTTGAAGAGGGAATCGCGGGGAACGGAACGCTCACCTTGGTTGTGGTGAAAAGCGCACAGTTGACCGGGGCAAGCAGACGCACGCAAAATGGACCAAATAATTAATAGAAATTAAATAAAATCTAGAAATTACAAAATAAATACTAAAAATAATAGATGAATTTAGGTGAAGGAATCAACGGATTTGGAGCTTGCATGAGAGAGAACGGATTTTTGGAAGATTAAAAGGGTCCTGTACAAAGAGGTAACGCATGACTAATAAATTGATAATGTTCATCTTCCTTTTTAGTCGAATGTATAAAATATGGCGGCGGCTTGGTCCTAATGCCGATGGTGCTAGGACAAATGCAAGGACGAGGAGGGAAGCATCACGGAGAGCACGACGACGCGGCTGTGGGCGGAGATCGTGTGGCGGCGCTAGCTCGACGCGACGTAATCCACAAAAGAAGAAGCTTCGGTCTATGGTTTAGATGACGGCGTTCTTTGTAATCGGCGGCATTCCGACGGCCGGCGAGGGGTGGAATGGAGAGAGGGGCGACGGGATGCGGTGCTCACCTCGGTTGTGGAGGAACATGCACGGATGGTCGGAGGCGAGGACGACGCAGCGACGCGTCGGCGGGCTTGGGCTCACAATGGCGGCGGTGCTCTGGCGATGTTCCGGCGAAGCGAGGAAGCATCACAGAAACGTCGCGAGCGAAGCTAACGGTGTGGTCGATGGTGCGGGGCTCCACCGTGAGAGAGCGCTAGAGGCAGCACAAGGGAGCTCGGTCGGCGACGGAAAATCTTCGATTGCGGAGAGGAGAAAGGAGAGAGGAGCTAAGATTTTCGGGATGAATGAGTGAAGCATTGCGCACCGGTGCTCCCTTTATAGGGGCGGAGGAGGCCGGAGAGGGAGATCGAGGCGGCCGTTTTGGTTGCAATTGAAGACTAAACGAAACGATTTAAATTGATTGCACGTAGTGGAGATAACATCAATTGAAGGTGTTGTGATGTGCGTGGCGTTAATACGCATGTTTCGCTTCGAGCGGAATCAAATTTAACGCATTGAGTGTGGAGAATGGGAAGAAAGATGGTGATGCGCCATTAATGGAGGTTTTGGAGCTCCATTGCATGGTTGTGAGGAAGGGGAGAGGAGGAGGGACGGTGGCGGTGGGATGGGGATGGGCGGGCGGCGCATGCAGTGGTGGCCGGAGGTGGGCTACCAAGGCGGCGTTGCCATTTTAGGAGGCTTGGCCATTTCTTGTTGCTCTCGGAAGACAACAGAGCAAAGAAAAATGATTCGGTGGAGAAGAAAGCCACGTGAAGAAAATGATGGAGGAGAGAGATAAGCGAGAAAGAAATAAATAAAATACTAATTTTATTTGTACTTTTCTTAGCCGACACACACGCAGTCCGAACATCTTTGCATGCATGGTCCGAACAACATGTTCAAGCACGCATAAGGCATGCACATGCACGCACAAGGCAAGAAGAAGGAGAGAGAAAAAGAAATAGAAGGAAAGAATAAAAGAAAAACCGGGAAATTTAAAAAAATAAAATAAATTCTAGAAAATTCTATAAATTAATTTAATTTTTATTTTTCAATTTGAACTCAAATAAAACTTCAAAAACTTTGATAAATTTTATTTTTGACTTTTAAAACTTCAGAAATTCAAATAAAGCAGTAAAACTCTTTCAAATTTCAGAAAATCCAATAAAATAATAACTTTATTCATTTTTATTTTGGTAACAGCACTTTGGGATGTTACAGTATACTACCACATTCCAAAAACCACACCATCCATCCAATATGCCCAAGTCCAAATAGTTTTCATTTTTATTTGTTTACAAATTAACAAATCATACAAGGGGACATAATGGAATAATAGTTTTTGTGTGATCAAGGTCATCGACATAATGTCGACAACCGCCCATTTCTACCGTTATCTAAGCATTGCTAAGCATGACATCGTAAAAACAATAAAAGAGCATAATTAAATCACGGACTCTAATTCACCAAATGATATTAGTAACTTATGGTTTGTGGCGGGGGTAACAATTTAGAGGCAACAATGCAATAGGAATAGCTACCTCTAATCGATAAAATTACTTTGACACAAAAGCATGCATACATACAAGTTAAACAAAATATTAGACTTTGAAAGTAATGGGATTAAGCGGGATATGATCGAACTGCTTGCCTTGCTGGAGTTAACCAATTTGCTGCAGAGTAACACTCACGGATCAACCCACTCGTCGAAACCTAATAAAAAAGCGACAAGAACCGATAAGAACGAGGAAAACCAAAAGACAAAGACAAAGACAAACTAACTCCAAATGCTCTGAAATTTCTACAGCAGCAAGAGGATGATTTTTTAGGAATTTAGCAACAATAACCAATGGATTTGGATTCTCAATGCAAAAGATATGAGCAAAACAATTACGCTTTCGACTCTAAAAATACCAAATTGCCACTATTCACTAATTTAATGATTAGGCAACATTTTCTAGAAGGGTGGTGATACTGAGATTTTTACTGTAAAACCAGCACCTCATGAGATGAATAACACAATTGAGTTCATCACATTTGGAGCTATTATGCATTTTCTATACTTTTTCAAAAACAAGAACTTGAACAAAATAAAATTGCACAAGGAAGCTTTTTGAAAACAGTGACAAGTCTAAATCTTATTCTAACATTTAGTTTACTAATAGAGGAAGCCAACAAAGTTGGATTCACTCAAAAAGGAGCTCTAGAGAATTACTTATGCATTTTACAAGTTAATTTGAATTTTTATTGCAACATTTAAAGCTAGTTTTGAAAACTATTTGCACATGCATGTTCTGGAGCTGAACTGAGCCCATAACCATTTTTAGATTAGAGCCCAGTCCAAACCAGAGCTACAGAAATTTGAATCACCCTATTTGGATTTAAATTGAATTAGTTATGCATTTTTAAAGTTCATACCTTTTTCAATTTATAAATAAGTGCTCACTGGAATTTCTAAACTTTCAAAACAGAGGGGGAGGACGTGAACCGTTGATCTAAATCAAACGGCCCAAGACCTCCAGAGGAAAACGCGCACGCGCCTGTGCAGGTCCAGAGAACATGGACCGTTGATCTTGGATCCAACGGTCCATGTCCTCCCTGCCACGCTGCGCGCAACGGAGGGGAGGTCGTGGCCGTTGATACCGCATCCAACGAACCACAACACATGAGGAGGACCGGGGCGGTCCAGATCAAATGAGGGAGGTCTGAAGCGGTGAGATCTTCCAAAGGAAGATCTAAACTATCAAGATCTCCCCAAGGAAGATCTACATCGTCAAGACCTCTCGAGGAGGTCCTAGGCAGTCCAGATTTTCCAAGGAGGACCTTAATGGTCTAGATTGTCCCGGGGAGGACCTTAACGGTCAAGGCAACAACAAAGAGGTCTGGGCGGTTCAGATCCACTTGGGGTGGTCTGAACGGCCAAGATCTAACAAAGGGAGGTCCTAAGCGGCTCGATTTCCACCGGGAGGTCAGGCGGCTAAGATTTACCCGAGGAGGTCCACAAGGTTAAGAGGACCTCGGGAGGTCCTACACGTGGAGATCAACACAGGAGGACCTCAACGGCTAAGATCTCCACAAGGAGGTCCTAGCGGTCAAGATCGCAAGGAGGAGGTCTGGGGTTGTCCTTACAAAAGACCAGGGGTGGTCTTTTGCAAAGAGGACCCCGAGGGGAGGTCCAAGATGGCTAAGATGGCCCCGAGGAGGTCCTGGCCGTAGATCTAAGATGGACGGCACAAGACCTCGCACGCAGCGCTAAGGACACATTAAAAGCTACAATGATTGGAGATGATTAGCCATAAATGGGGGAGGTCTTTGTCTTAACGACAACGGCACAGTGCCATTGTCGTCCGACAAAATCCCGAGAGGCTACCAAGGCTCGACGTCGGCGATGAGGACCTCATGGCGCCAACCAAGGGCATCAATGTGTGCGCAATAGTGTTGCGCACACACTGGACCACTCTCGGCGGCGGCGGCTAAGTCGCCATGAGCCGAGAGAGGAACGAGATGATCAACACGGCCAAAACACAAACAGCGATAAAGAGCTCTGCAGCGTTCATTCAAGCGGGTGCCCAAGAAAAGCTCCGCAACAACATTCATGCAGGTGCCCAGCTCTAGAGGACTATCAGGAAGTACCTGGAGGTCCTGAAGGAGCTGAGGAGGTTGGAGGAGCTTCGGTGACGCTAGCCTTGCCGGCGCCGAGGAAGACAGTGGAGGAGAGGACCTGGGCAAAAACCACAGCACCAAGTCATCACCATGTGCTCCACAAGGTTATGAGGGGCTCTGAGAACAAAAGATTAAGAGGAGGAGGTCCATACCAAATTTGACACAAAGGGGAAAGCTCACGGCCAACAGCTCCAAACTTCAATTAGCCCCCTCCTGCAAAGGCCAACCCCAATGGAGTTAGGGTTAAGACTTCCAGGAATGAAGAGGAGCAAAATGAAGCAGAGGCCGAGAGAGAGAGAGCCACTGGAGTACTGCCACCGAGGAGCTCCAATGTGCTTCAATGGCGGCTAAGGAGGTCAAAGTGGTTTGAGCTCCTCAGAACCGAGAGTAAAACGGTGAGGTGTGGAAAAGAAGCCAATGAAGGCAAAGGGGAGCTTTTATAACCCAGGACATGGAGGTCGTGAGCCAAGGGTTAAGCTCATGGTGAGCTTAGCCCATGGCGCGGTCCATGGCCTGGACAAGACAATGGATGTGATGCGGGCAGGTCAGAGCAGACCTAGGGCATGGTCTAGGCGGAAAGGCACTGACACGCAATAAATGCGCACAGGCACAGAGCCGTTGGACAAGACATGCCACTGACCTCCTCACTGCCATGGCGCGTGCGCGCTAGAGCTAGGAGAAGAACAGAGCATGCCTCCCAACCGTTGGATGAGAAGCGCTAGGAAGGTCGCAACCCTCCGATATGATTTTGAAACGATAAGTTTTAAAAGACTGGGAGGAGGTCCTAGCCATGCGATCTCCATCGCATGCAGCCGCGAAATGCAGATCGAGGAGGTCATCTTGCGGTAAGGGTTAGGAGGTCCTAGCCTTTGGATCTACACCCAAGGGCTCGGACTGATGGGGAGGACTTATTCACGGTAGCGCTACAATACACAACATGTGGGAGGTCTGGCCATTGGATCTTAATCCAGCCTTGAGATCAAGTGAGGAGGTCATGGCCAAAGCGCACAACAGAAGGAGGTCATGGCGGTTAGATTAAAATCTAACGGCGCAAGATGATAAAGGAGGTCGTGGCGGTTAGATTAAAATCTAACGACTACGAGATGATAAAGGAGGTCGTGGCGGTTGGATTTTAATCCAACGGGCACGACTTGAATCTTGGGAGGTCTTGGCCTGGGCAAGACATCGGAGCAGGATGGGGAGGTCCAGTGCGAGATTTTCATCGATGGCGATGAGGAGATGGGGAGGTTGTGGCGTTGGATCGATCCAGCAGTTCGACCTCGACTAGGTGAGAGGTTTGATGCGCTAAGAAAGCGAGGTCGTGGGCCTTGGATTTTAATCAACGGTGCACAACAATTGAAGCGGGGAGGTCTTGTGCGCTAGATATCAAGGGGAGGTCCTGGCTGCGATGAATTGCAGCGGAGGTCGTGGCCTTTGGATCTGAATCCAACGGCTACGACCTCAACAAGGTGGAGAGGATGTCTGAGTGGTTTGATAGCGAGTGGAGGTCATGGCCATGGATATTTGATCCAATGGCTGTGACCTCGATGAGGTGGGGAGGTCTGAGTGGTTTGATAGCGAGTGGAGGTCATGGCCATGGATCTTTGATCCAACGGTGTGACCTCGATGAGGTGGGGAGGTCTTATGCACAAGACAAACAGAGGAGGTCGGGGCTGTTAGATATGAATCCAACGGCTACAACCTCAAGTGGTTTAAGGAGGTCCGGTGAGCTGAGGAGTGGGTTGGGTTCAACCCAGATAGGAAAATGGCTCAGCCCAAGGAACAGTGTAGAGTTTTGAATTCAATTTTAACAGCTGAGACTTTAGGGATTCATTTGAGATAGCAATTCAACTCCAAAATTTATGAAATTTTAACAAGAGCTTGCTGACATCATGATTAACCTTACATAAAATTTGCAGAGGTTTTTATGCACTGCATTTTTCTCAGGAAATTCATTAAGGCTGTTCAAGGAATTGTTTTACCTCCAAAAATTATCAAACAAATTTTATAACTCATGATATTTTCAGCGAGGCTCCACAACATTTCTAGGACCAAGGAAAAATATTTCCAAGGGTTTGGCACAACATTTGTGATAATAGGAAAATGAGTTTGACTTTTGTCAACAAGAGGTTTAGGTTTTTGAACCCCACCACTTTTGACAGGAATTACATGTGAGATCAGGGGTTTCAAGATGTGAGAAAAAGTTTTAATTCCTACACATTTAATTACATTTGAAACAAACACCTGTTTAGGTATTTGGGATGTTACAAAATCTCCCCCCCTTACAGAAATCTCGTCCCGAGATTTTGGCTCAGGCGGGGAAGGAAGATGGGTAGTCTTTCCGTTTCCAAGTAACTCCATCCACGGAATGATTTGGCCATTGAACTTTTAGGATCTTGAGGACACGATTCCTTGATCTTTGTTTAGCTTCTTCAAAGATACGAACCTTCCTTTAAGATTCTATCCATTTATAATATTTTTGTTGTACTTGGATCTAATTCTCGAACTCTGTTCAGTCCAACCAACACTTTATTTAGTTACATAGTGTTCCCAGCTCGTTCCTTGTCGAGCCGGATTTTATTTGATCTATTTTATTGCATTGTTTCTCATCAGGTCACAATTCTGACCAATCCTCTTGCACAACAAGAATTTCCAACGGAGCTTCCTTGGTTGGAACACGGAGGCACTCCTTTAACTAGGACACATGGAACACATCATGTACCCCTCAAGTGTAGTAGGCAATTCCATCTTATAAGCAACAGCTCCTTTCTTTTCGATGATGCGGTAAGGACCCACATATCGAGGAGCTAACTTGCTCTTGATGCGGAAACATTGATGGCCTTTTCGGTCTAACCATCAGTTTGAGGAGGGTAAGCTGATCTGAAAGAAACACGAGTTTCCATAGCCTCTTATAGGCTATGCCAAAATTGAGAAGTGAGCAGAGAAGCACGATCAGAACGATCGTCTTGATTACCCGTGCAAATTTATGATCACGGAATATGCAGAGATCCTTTGGAAGACCTACGAAGGTCATTTTGATGATGAGAGCTTGATCTTGACTCTAAGGTTGGTGGTGCATGGCCGTTGTTAGTTGGTGGAATGATTTGTGCAGTTAATTTGAACAACTTGTCCGGTTAATTCGGAGGCGATTTATTTGGTTAATTCCACTAACAACGGGATCTCGACTGCTAACTAGCTTTACGAAGTCATCCTCATGACTAGCTATTTTAGAGGGACTAAGGTCGTTCTTAGTTGGTGGAGCAATTTGTGCAGTTACTCCACTAACAAACGAGACCTTGGTGGGTTAACTAACTATCTGAGTCATCCCTCATGACTAGTCTCTAAAGGGAATATGGCCGTTTAGGCCACAAAGGTTCGAGGCAACAACGGTATGTGATGCCCTTAAAATGTAAAGGGCGAAATGTGCCACTTTAGTCAAATGATCGATGACAACCCAGATGGCATTATGGGGTTTGGGGCAAGCTAGTAAGATCTTTTTGAAACCGGGTTGGCGCCGGGCACCAGATAAAAGAGCGTAATAAAGATCGCCAACAATGGCAAAAGATTGAGATACAAAGGAATGAGGCGCTCCTGAATTGAATAAAATAATATCAGGGCAAGAGTTAACAAGAAGCGTACCTAACACGATGTCAGGTACCTCCAGAGCTTTCTCAGCCGAGATGGAGTTGACTGGATCAAAAACGACCCTCCAGTCATGATGAGTTGCAGGTGCATGTGATCGAATCACGGGCCGCGAAAAGAAACGAGAGGTTGCTCCTGAATTAAACAAAACAGTAGCTGAATGGGAGTTAGCACAAGGTGTACCCGATACTACATCAGGTGCCTCCTGCATTCTCCCAGCTGAAATGGATTTGGCTTGACTACGAGTGATCTTCTGCTGCTTCAGAGGGCAATTGTTGGCGTAGTGCCCTTTCTTGCTACATAAGAAACAAGTAATTCCGGCAAATGAATTGCGGGGACCACCTTGCTGACTCGCAGGTGCACGCGATTGAGGCACGGTCTGCGAAAGATGAGAGGTTGCTGCAAGCTCCTTAGGGCAATCAATAGCATAATGGCCCTTGAGGTTGCAGAAGAAACAAGTGATATTGGCAACCTTGCTGAAGTCACCCGAAGTGTTCTCCTGACACTTGCGACGATCCTTTGGCTTTTTCTTCTTGCCCACAGCAGCAACGGGATTTTCAACCACGAGCTGAAAGTCGGGGAAGGTATAGACTGGTAATCTATCCCGCAGCTCCTCAGACGAATCATCCAAGAACTCTTCTGGTTTGGAGGCATTGGCGATTTCGATGCTTGCAGATGACCGAAGAAGCAGTCACTGTAGTTCCAAAGACTTGGCAATTACCAGGTTCATACTACACTCCTTGGGATAGTGATCGCTTCCCTCGCAAAGGAAACAAGTAACTTTGGCAGCCGGACAATCTCCGGTAAGTGATCTTTGTCACGCTTTGGACAGTCAGTGGTACCTTTGGTTCTTTGTAGTGTCCTTCCTCACCACAACGCCGACACACCTTGACTCTTCCTAGTTCGCAATCTTCGGCGAAATGCCCCTTTTCACCACGGCCAAGGCAAAAAGGAGGCGATTGCCGCTTTTCAGGGCAATAGGGCCACAATCCGAACATCGGCGAGCGGAGCGCTTGCAAGCCTCGTCTCGGGCAGCTTGAGCTAGAGAGATTTCATCGGCCGACTTGTCGACCTAGTCCGCCTTCGACTGCCCGGACATCTGCTACGAAGAGATGGGTTAACACGAAACCCGAGGATTAGAAGTTGAAGAAAGCGAAAAGGATGCCAGCGACTAGTGGAATGGAACATCACCCTAACCGAAAGCCAACAAAATAGATAGTACAGATCCCTATCGAGTTAATAATAGATTAGATGATAATAAATGTAAACTAATGAAACAAGCAGAATAAAAGAAGTTATAGAGAGCCTAATAAGGAAGAAGCAAAAACAGCAAGGAAAAGTACTTTAAAAGCTTCCAAAAATGACTCCAAAATAGCAAGGAAAACATAAGATTAAAGGCCAACTTCCCAACACAACTAACTTGTATTGAATGAACGAGTAATTGGTTGAGAAGATAAAATTTCAGCACACTACTCCAATTTCTAACACTACTCAAAAGCAAGGTAAAACCAAGAGAATAGGTGTTAGATACTTAGCTAACTAGTATCACATCTTACCCTTTCATTCCCACAAGTTTTAGTTGATTAACCTCTCATTTTGTACCCTATTTAGAACCTTTGAGCTTGCTGTCCGGAAATTGACGCTTGCTGTCCAGATTTTGCATCCAAGCTTCCAGTCAAAATTGGCCATTCCAGAAGCTTCAAAACCTTATAAATGGGCAGCTAATACTTCAATTTGCCAAACTCATTGATTCCCCAAAACCCATTTAATCGATAACCACTATCTTTGGAGGGAAAGAGAGGAAAACAATTTTTAAAACTCAAACTAGAGCAAGATGAGATAGAAAGCTAAGATAGGTAAGGAGTAAAAGTAGAGACTTTACTTAAGCTTTCATAAACCCTTTGATATTTTGAAATTAAGTTTTCCAAAACATCCTAAAACGACCAAGCTTGGGTTACTACGGTCGAGATAGCTCGATACCAACTTTGTGAGGACCCCGGTTTATTAGGCTTGTAATACTTAGTCATCCATTGACCCTAGCATCACAAACATAATAACCCGTGTCTTCGAGATATGTATACTTCCCAGAAATGCAGTATACACACCTCTTTACAAAATCATGCATCAAGTTCATACAAGACATAGAACCAAGCACGAACTAGAATAAAAGACATACATAATATAGAGAGAGTTATTACAAGAGGAGAGGCCAACAGGCCAAACAACAAATACAAAACTAAAATAAATAGCGGAAGCAAAAGTGCCATAAGATGGCTATAAACAAAAGCCAATTAGTATGCCTTTACCCACAAGGCAACCAACCGGACCGCCAAGCTAGTCGTCAAACCCGAAGCACATCTCACAAGAGTGAAGCCCTTGGGGCTCACCTTCTTTCTCTGCAACAAAGTTATTAAGCAAAGCAAATGAGTACAAAAATGTACTCGCAAGACTGACGTGTAATATAACAGAACTATAGTTTAACTACATGCAAGCTTTATTTAGTGGATGAGGCTTTGGACTCATTTTAGCATAAAGCAAGTTTTCCCTTTGCAATAATGTAATAGATTTAAAGCAATTTGACAAAGCATTTTTTTAAATGTTGAAGTATCAACGATACAATAATAATAACAACAATCAGAACAACCTGGAAGTGACTAACCCAATAGTCACCACAACAATAGTATGAACATCCATTCATACCAACCATGTCAATTTTTAATTAAAGGTTGTAGTCTAGTTCTCACAGGCGTTTCGGCGTGTCCATAACCTAGGGCGAGGCTATTGAATAGTTTTAACCTGCGGGGTGTACCAATGTACCCACACATCAGACCGCCTTTTAGCCACATGATTTAGCACACTTCCTTTGGTATGCCGCACGGCTAAGTCCTCTGAGACATTTCCAATGGACGATGCTAATTAAGAGTCAAGAACCCACAGGATAAGGACACATTAGGCAACCCTAGCCGATGCTGCTAATGCTCCCTCCCACACCACACACACATTTTCTTGTAAAACATACCAACCGACCGGCTCATAATTAACACCTCCCAAAGTACTTAGTCAAGAGAGGTCCCATATCCCCTCGTGTGGTTAGCACGCAAAATTGCTCGAAACGATGGCGCAAGTAACTCGGTCCTTATTGACTCGGGCATACTACCACATTCCAAAAACCACACCATCCATCCAATATGCCCAAGTCCAAATAGTTTTCATTTTTATTTGTTTACAAATTAACAAATCATACAAGGGGACATAATGGAATAATAGTTTTTGTGTGATCAAGGTCATCGACATAATGTCGACAACCGCCCATTTCTACCGTTATCTAAGCATTGCTAAGCATGACATCGTAAAAACAATAAAAGAGCATAATTAAATCACCGGGCTCTAATTCACCAGCGATATTAGTAACTTATGGTTTGTGGCAGGGGGTAACAATTTAGAGGCAACAATACAATAGGAATAGCTACCTCTAATCGATAAAATTACTTTGACACAAAAGCATGCATACATACAAGTTAAACAAAATATTAGACTTTGAAAGTAATGGGATTAAGCGGGATATGATCAAACTGCTTGCCTTGCTGGAGTTAACCAATTTGCTGTAGAGTAACACTCATGGGATCAACCCACTCGTCGAAACCTAATCAAAAAGGCGATAAGAACCGATAAGAACGAGGAAAACCAAAAGACAGCACAGCAAACTAACTCCAAATGCTCTGAAATTTCTACAGAAGCAAGAGGATGATTTTTAGGGAATTTAGCAACAATAACCAATGGATTTGGATTCTCAATGCAAAAGATATGAGCAAAACAATTCTGCTCAGCCCTAAAAATACCAAACTGCCACTATTCACTAATTTAATGATTAGGCAACATTTTCTAGAAGGGTGGTGATACTGAGATTTTTACTGTAAAACCAGCACCTCATGAGATGAATAACACAATTGAGTTCATCTCATTTGGAGCTATTATGCATTTTCTATACTTTTTCAAAAACAAGAACTTGAACAAAATGAAATTGCACAAGGAAGCTTTTTGAAAACAGTGACAAGTCTAAATCTTATTCTAACATTTAGTTTACTAATAGAGGAAGCCAACAAAGTTGGATTCACTCAAAAAGGAGCTCTAGAGAATTACTTATGCATTTTACAAGTTAATTTGAATTTTTATTGCAACATTTAAAGCTAGTTTTGAAAACTATTTGCACATGCATGTTCTGGATCTGAACTGAGCCCATAACCATTTTTAGATTAGAGCCCAGTCCAAACCAGAGCTACAGAAATTTGAATCACCCTATTTGGATTTAAATTGAATTAGTTATGCATTTTTAAAGTTCATACCTTTTTCAGTTTATAAATAAGTGCTCACTGGAATTTCTAAACTTTCAAAACAGAGGGGGAGGACGTGAACCGTTGATCTAAATCAAACGGCCCAAGACCTCCAGAGGAAAACGCGCACGCGCCTGTGCAGGTCCAGAGAACAAGGGCCGTTGATCTTGGATCCAACGGTCCATGTCCTCCCTGCCACGCTGCGCGCAACGGAGGGGAGGTCGTGGCCGTTGATACCGCATCCAACGAACCACAACACATGAGGGAGGACCGGGACGGTCCAGATCAAACGAGGGAGGTCCTGAGCGGCTGAGATCTTCCAAAGAAAGATCTAAACTATCAAGATCTCCCCAAGGAAGATCTACATCGTCAAACTCATTGATTCCCGAGAGGCTACCAAGGCTCGACGTCGGCGATGAGGACCTCGCCGGCGCCAACCAAGGGCATCAATGTGTGCGCAATAGTGTTGCGCACACACTGGGACCACTCTCGACGGCGGCGGCGGCCTAAGTCACCGGCGAGCCGGAGAGGAACGAGATGATCAACACGGCCAAAACACAAACAGCGATAAAGAGCTCTGCAGCGTTCATTCAAGCGGGTGCCCAAGAAAAGCTCATAACAACATTCATGCAGTGCCCGGCTCTAGAGGACTATCGGGAAGTACACGGAGGTCTGAAGGAGCCGAGGAGGTTGGAGGAGCCGGTGGCCTTCTTTCGACGACCATGGCGTCGACTCCTTCAACGCATTTATTTATCTTTTCAAATGATCCCGATGAGGTACGTCCTACACTTGCTAATATGAAACGTGCTTTAGCCTTTGCTGAAAGAAGAATAGATAAGCAAGAAAGAACGATTAAGAAACAAGATGCCATAATTGATGACTTGAACCTAGAAGTTGATAGGCTCAAATCCATTAATCCTGCTGATGATTGTGATTCTTGCTCTAGCTTGCTTAATGAACTAGCAAATCTGAAATCTGCTCATTCCTCTGTTACTAATCAACTGAAAGATGCTTTTGATGAACTACAAACTCTCAAGTCTAGTCCTGCTTGCATGAATGCCATTGCTCTTGATGTGACTGCTGTGGATGCTATTCCTTTACCCTGTTCAAATTGTGCTTTACTTGAATTAAAATTGAATAGCGCTATAGAAGAATTGCAGAAATTTGATGCTAGTCACATGTGTTCTCATTGTGAGGATAGTAGGATTAAAATGAAGGAGATGAATGAAATGGTTCTTTACTCTAAAACTGCTTCATGTGAAAACTGTGTTAAACTCACAATTGAGAATGATGCCTTAATCAAGACTCTAGAAGAGAAAGCTAAAATTGAACAATCCATGTCCATGACTGCTTCCAAGAAAGTTGTTGATTCTAATTCTTGTGATCTTTGCATTGAAATTGGGCATAATGTAGATAAGATACAAGAAGCTTTTAGAGTTAAGTTCAAAGAGCAGTTGGATAGGATTAGAGATGACTATTGTGTGTCTTGTGAGGCTTTGAAAGCCGAGGTAGCTCACTATAAGGAAAAGTCTGATAGGGCTAGCAAGTCAAATAAATGTGCCTCATGTAAGGAGCTAGCCAAACAAAATGACTACCTTAACAGCACTCTTGAGAGATTTACTGGTGGGAGGAAGAACCTCAACATGATTCTAGACAAATCTAAGGTGAGTGTGAATAAGAGTGGCGTAGGATTTAATTCCCTAGAGCATTCCAAGAACCATCCACCTAAGGTTATTAGAGCTATTGAGAGTGGCCTGCTTGAGGTAGAACCCTCTAAGCCATCCAAGATAGTCTTTAAATCTGCTGGTTTTGCCCAAACCCCTTCTAGTAAGATATGTACTTCTACTTCATCAAGTCAGACCCCTCAAAAAGTCAAGTACTATTGCACCTTCTGCAAGAAGGATGGCCACATTGTTGAGTTCTACTTCCGTAGAGCCAAGATTGAGAGGAAGGAGAGGATGAGTGCTTTGAGAACCATTAGAGGAGTCCCTTCACCTGCTGTAGTCTCTAGAGCCAGGCAGCTTGTTTTTCCTACTAGACATAGGCCTGGGTTCGTAGATGACTTCTTTGACTCTTTTGGTGGCTCTAGACAGCGTTTTGGTTTAGGATATCGTGAGGAGAGACCATGTAACATCCCAATTTTCAGAGCTTTAAAAACCTTTTAAATAGTGTAATGAGAAAATTCATCATTTGGATTTATTTGAATTTAAATTAAAAAGCTTAATATTTGACTTTGTGTAACAAAACAATTTAATATGACTAAAGTCAACATGAACAATAGTCAAAACTATTTTATTTGGATTCTATGAGCTTGGACATATTTTCTAGAATTTTCTGGAATTTTTCCAAGTTCATTTGCTATTTTCCATTGCTTATTTGAATTTCTGGTAATTTCTTAAAAAGAAAAAGCTATATAAATCTCCAAACAGTCGCTGGGCCGAATCTCTCCGGCCCAACTCCTTTCCCCCGCGCCAACCCACTTGGCCCATCGTTTCCTCGCCGCTGGATCAAGAACGACGCTGGATCTCACTTGCAGCTGCTCTCGCTTCTCTCTCGGCGCGTGGGCCCTTCTGACGTCGTCGTCCCCGACCTGGTCTTCGTCTCCGCGTCGCTGCCGCGTCCGCCATTGTCGTTGCTCCGAGTCCGTCCGACAATATCGCAACCGGCGTCGATTTTGTCTTGCGGATGATCGCTTCTAAAGCCCTATCCTCCCGGACTCATTCAAATGTTTTGAATTTCAAACTTCGCCTTATCCCTCCTTTCTCGCGTTTTCGTTTTGGGTTGTTTGATCGCCGCCATCATCGCTATACTGACATCCCCGACGCCTATAAAGGGACCTCTAGCCTCGCCTTGCTTCCTTTCCCAAATCCCCACCCATTTCCCCAGAGCTCTGCGCCGCCACATTCCCCATCTAGGGTTTCGCCGCCGCACCTCTTCGCCATCAAATTGCCGTCGCCGTCGCCGCCGCCGCGTCGTCATCGAAAGTCTTGCCATCGACCGCCATCACCTCCTCTACCTCCGGACGATCGCCGTCGCCTAAACCTCACGGGGCGCCCGTCCGACAAAACCGAAGGTCTCCTCCGCTCCGACCTCGCCGCCACCACAGCCACCCCAACCACGGGCTGCACGGAAGGTGCGCAATAGCCTCAACAACACGCCCATAGCACCCACCCCTCGGCGACCACCGTAGCGCCGGTGACCATTGGGTCCCGTCCGCCCGCCGCCGCCGTGCGTCCTCGCCGGCGTGGGCGCCAGTCACGTGCCACCTCGGCCTCGTACTGCGTGTCATCCGGGTGGCGCCAGCGTCGGCGCCGCCTTGCTGGTTCGCCACCTCGGCCCCTCTCGGTCGGTGGCTCGGTGGGCTTGGTCCACGTGGTAGTGCCTCTAACATGTGGGTCCCACATGTCGATTTTCTTTATTTATTTCTTTTCCGAAAATCCTGGTGACGCCATCTTGATGTCATCTTTGGCGCAATATTCGATTTTTCATTGAAAAATAATTCGGAATTCGATAAATCCTATTTTTAGGGTTTTCTTTAGATTTAAACTTTGAAACTCCATATCTTTTGCATCCTAACTCCAAATCCATCCATTCAAATTTCTAAATTCATCTAAAATCCAGATCTATCTATTGGAGATTTTTAATTATTTTATTGGAGTTATTTGCCTCTGTTATTTATTTAGTTTGTTTGTTTGCCTTGTTTGCGAGTAGACTTGACGTTCTTTGAAAGAGTTGACGAAGAAGGACCTTTCCAAGATCAAGATCAATTCCTAGATCCTTTTCAAGGCAAGCTATACCTTTGACCATCTTGATTCCCAGTTTGCTAAATTATTTTATTTTAAATTCTTGCATTATTAATTCAAGTAATTATTTAAATGATTTTGGGAGTAGATGTAAATGCCTAATTGTTATGCCATCCTTGTTAATTGCTATGTCTAAATTCTTTGTCGCCTTAGTTGATAATTAGTTGGTTAATATTGTAGCACCAACGTGGGTTGGTTAGAACGATTAGATTGCTTAGTCATGCCACGACTCATCTATTCATGTTTAGTTGCAATTATTAACGACTAAGTGAATATGCAATATTGTAATAATCTGTGTGTACTATGTGTCTTTGTGGCATATGTTATCGTAAAATCAACAAGGTGGAAAAAGGATTTGGATTGGCGCAAGGGGTGGATCTTGTGTGAATTGGTGGTCTATGTGGATTTGTGTGGATAATATTAATCTGTGTGTCTATGTGGTTGGGTTAGTGGAAGTCTTGCCTTGGTCGATTAAGGACCTCACCATGTGCGCTAAAATGAGCTTCTGTGCGACCACATGCTGTTTTGAGACAGGCCTAGCATAGTAAGATAAGGTATCTGAAATGCTCTGTTATAGTTAGTGCTAGCTACACTAATTATATCTTGTGGGTAAAGTGTACAAACTCTGCAGAGTGTAACTTAATCTATTGAATAGCGCGTCATGATCATGGACAATGCTCGGGATTTAACACTAGGGGTAGAATTTCATAAAAGCGTGTGGGAAGGGAGCTATGTGATTAAATCATCTAGCTATGTGAATAACTGTTGTTAGGGTCAGTGTGTCTTGTGAAATAACTTGTTAAAATTATTATTGTCTATTTGTTTTACCTACTTTCAATCTATTTAATTGTATTAAATTGCAAAAGTTGCATTCACGCAAAAGAACCACAGAATGCCTTTCTCTTGTAATAAGCTTTGCATGTATACATTGCATTCTGTGGTGTGGCTTGCGATGCACGGTGTACTCACGCTTGTTTTGACGAATCAAGCGGAGGAGGAGTCTTCACCGACTTACGAGGGCGAGTTCATCGAAGGTGCCTAATCGTGAGGTCTTGATCGATCGGTTGCTGTGGTGAATCGATGGGATGCCACTACCGCTTCTGCTTCATTGCCGTTTATTTTCTCTGTTAGCCTGCGTGGCTCAATAAATGTAAACTTCGACCTTAAGGTCAAAACCATTATTTAATAATCAAAGTTATTCGTTTATGTTATATTTAAGCTTGTATGGATCGATTTCGGTTTTGTTAACCTGTGTGCACTAGCATGATCTGAGGCTAGTCACGATAAACCTGAAGGTCTGAATTGTAATTTGGGTCCCGACAAAAGTGGTATCGAGTATCTTGTTGTAGGTCTAGACCTTAGTAGATTGGCCGTTCAGTGTCCAAATTATTTTCTAAAGAAAATTTAACTTGCAAGATTAAATGAATTGCTTAACTCCTCTCATATCTCTCTCGACTCATCTATTGCTAAAATCTTTCCTCTCCCCAATTGTTTTAACGTGGTTCTTACACCTTGTGCTGTCGTGACAGATGCCCTACCTTCAGACCTTGGAGATTGCAGCGGAGGACTTGCCGCGAGGCTGTGGAAGTTCTTCTGCAGACACTTGGAGGCTTCGGCGCCCGATGTCTGAGGCAATGAGTACATAGTCAACTGGACGGGATCGTGGTATAGTCTGCCACCGACGGTCTCGCCAGAGGAACACTAGAGGTAGCTTGACCTTTGGATATCTCGGTCGGAGGATCACCTTCATACAAGGAATCCGAGTCATCGCGTTTGGCCATACTCGAGTTCGCCACATCTCTGTTGAGTCGCAACACACCGTCTTCGCTACCATCCCGTAGCGCCGGGGAGATATCTGCGCTTTCGTCTACAAGCGGGAAGGCAATGCCACGATAGTGCATCTTGCACGGTTCCTGTTGCCAGAGGAGTCGCTGGAGATGGCCGCCACCGAGCCGTGCGCCTATCGAACTGGGAAGAAGCCGAGAAAGGATCGCCGTACTAGAACACGCCCTCTATGGTCGACATGAGCTCGAAGATGATCAAGAGGAAGATCGAGAAGAAGTCGAAGAAGATCGGAGGAGATTCGGAGGATCAACCGAGCTGCCTGACAGCCAGAGGAGCACCACTGCACCAAAGACGCTCGCCTCTGCTTGCACCAGTTCGGCATCGAGAACCGATTCGCGAGATGCCACTCACTTGAAGTCTACACCAGCGGGAGCGTCGCCGTGGCTTTGGAGGCTTTCTCGAGTAGTTCGTTTAAGTTCCAGTTTAGTCGAGCTTAGCGATTTCCCTTTCGAGTCGCCCTTTAGGCGGTAGCTTGTGTGCTTAGGTCCGATTTATTTTTGATTGTGTAAGCATGAGTACAAAGGCCCTTAGGCATTTGTTGCAGCCATGCTATTAAAATATTAATAAAGATTATTTCATTGAAGTTTCTTGAGTGTGTTTGTTGGGTTTAATCTATCCCTGTCTAGATCTTAACTCACCTTGTGCTCTCTACCTTATCTAACCTATGGAGCTTCACGGATGGTTCGGACTCGCCATGCCGCCCGGTGGATCCGGAGCCCAAGGATCGAAGGCAATGAGCAAACCCCACAGAGTAGTGCCACCCCAAGCACCTCCTATTGATTTGCGTAACTTGAGCTTTCATGGCGGCACAAACTCGGATGATGTATCACGATGATGAACCAGATCTGAGCCATGAACAACAACAACAACAACATCAACAACAATCGTCGGGAGGAGCCCCGATCGCTCATGGTCATCGGGGACCATCAAGTTGGTCAATTCATGAGGACCCGTCCGCCAACTTTCTCTGGACATATCACGCCAAGAGAGGCGATGATTGGCCAGCGTGATTGAGAGGAAGCTGCGATCACCCAATGCAGCGATCATGAGAAGGTTTTGTATGCCACTCATCGGATGGAGGGCATAGCTGCGAGAATGGTGGGAAAATTTCTGCGCGGCGCATGAGGCACCGAGAACATCACATGGGAAGAATTCTCTGCGACCTTTCGCCAATATCATGTACTGAAGGTATTATGGATCTGAAGAAGGATGAGTTCAGCTCTCAAGCAAGGGGTATGTCGATGTTGACTACGAATAAGTTTTCTCGGCTAGCTCGCTATGCTCCTAAAGATGTCGCTAATGGCGAGTCTCGCCAGAGCGCTTCTTGAAGGGTGCGAACTTCGGATCGCAAGTCGACCTACTTGCCCATACCTTCCGGATTTTCGAGAGTTGGTTAACAAGGCGTTGGTCATGGAGGACAAGCGCAAAGAAGCGGAGGACCACATAGCGTAGGATGATTGACAAGGAAGCCATCGGCCACAACAACGAGAGGGCAAGAGTAGTGCCACAGCAGTTTAATCGTTTCCGACCACGAGTTCTTCGGGACACTCGCACCGCCTTGACACCTCGTCCTCTTATTGAACTCTCGCAACCCTACACCATCAACCCCACCCTCAGGAACAACAACCGCAGATTGAACCAAGAGTGTGTTACAATTGTCGTCGGCCAGGACATTTAAGCTAATCGGTGTCCTCGAAGGAACTATCACTCGGTCCGCTTCAACCTTGGAGCAACACACCCAAGACCCGGTCTGCAGAACAATCAAGGAGTTTCTCGGAACGATCAACGGGAGGCGCCTCGGTCGGTTGTCGAGGTCGTGTTAATCACGTCACTCTAGAAGGAGCCCAGAAGCACCGGATGTCGTCTTGGGTAAGTTCCTAATAAATTCGATTACTGCTTAGATTACATTTGATTACGGAGCTTCGCATTCGTTTGTTTACGGAGTTTTGCAACTAAGAATAAATTGGAAGTTATGCAACTTAAGCGTACTCTGTTAGTCGATGCTTTGGAAGCGAGCTAAGTTCTAATGTGGGTTGTTTAGGGGCTAAGTTACTCATAGTGGAGTTGAGTTTCTAGCTAACCTAATTATTCTAGACACCCAAACCATAGATGTCATCCTTGGCATGGATTGGTTAACAAAGCACAAAGCCGTGCTAGATTGTGGCGAAGAGCCGTTATAATCGAGGATACTAAAGGAAACAAAGTGGAGTTCCTAGCTACCTCGGTCGTAATGGGCATTTGATAGTCAACGACTGAAGACCGTTGAGTTGGAAGATGTGCGGTCGTCAAAGAGTATCGGATGTGTTCCCGGAAGAATTACGGGGATGCCACCGGATCGTGACATCGAGTTTGTCATCGATCTAGTGCGAGAACAGCCCCATCTCGAAGAGACCTTATCGGATGCCGGTAGATGAGTTAGTAGAGATGAAGAATCGGATAGAAGAACTTTTGGAGAAAGGTTTTGTGAGGCCTAGTTAAATGCGCCATGGGGAGCACCGGTTTTGTTTGTCAAGAAGAAGGATGGAAGCATGAGGATGTGCATCGACTCTAGGGCTCTCAATGAAGTCACTATCAAGAACAAGTACCCATTGCCCGGATAGATGATCTGTTTGACCCGATGAAAGGAGCCGAGTGTTCTCGAAGATCGATCTGCGATCGAGGTTACCACCGACTAAAGATTTGTTCTAAGGATGTACCTAAAACCGCTTTCTCAACAGCGATGCGGGCATTATGAGTTCTTAGTCATGTCCTTTGGTGCGACTAATGCCCTGCCTATTTCATGAACATGATGAATAAGGTATTCATGGAGTATTTGGACAAATTTGTAGTTGTATTCATCGATGATATTTTGGTTTACTCCAAGTCGGAAGAAGAACATCTTGAACACGAGATTAATCCTAGAAAAGCTCGGGAGCATCGGTTGTATGCTAAGTTTAGCAAGTGTGATTTCGGCGAAGGAAGTGGATTTTCTTGGTCATGTGATGGCAATTGCGGAGTAGTGATTGACCCCATAAAGGTAAAAGGCGTATTACATTGGGAACAACCCAAGACCGCCACTTTCAGTTCGTAGCTTCTTGGGATTGGCGGGATACTACCGTCGTTTCATCGAAGGATTCTCATCAATTGCTAAACCTCTTACGCAATTGTTGAAGAAGGAAAAAAGTTTACTTGGACTCCACTTGTGAGAAAGTTTTCAAGAATTGAAGAAGCGTTTGACTTGACCCATCTTGATTTTGCGGATATTCGTAAGGATTTTGATATCTATTGTGATGCTTCGTCAAGGATTAGGGTGTGTCTGATGCAAGAAGGAAGAGTCGTAAACTTATGCATCAAAGGCGATTAAGGCCCCATGAAGAGAATTACCCTACCCATGACTTGGAATTAGCCGATAGTGCATGCCTTGAAGATTTGGCGTCATTACCTCATCGATGTCATTGCGAGATATATACCGATCATAAAAGCTTGAAATATATTTTCACTCGATCGGATCTGAATATGAGGCAGAGAAGATGGCTAGAATTGATAAAAGATTATAATCTTGGGATCCATTACCATCTGGTAAAGCCAATGTCGTTCTGCGAGATGCTTTGGTAGTAGAACCCTTTGCAATGCCGTGGAAGTAAAAGAGTTGTTCGAACTTCAAGAGGAATTCGAAGTTGAAGCTAGAGGTAGTATCTGAAGGATTAAGTGGCAAATTTGGAAATCTGATCTACTTTGGAGAAGCGGATTCATGGCTTCGGTAGAAAGACTTCGAGTTCTCAGACATTAAGAAGAAGATGACAAGGAAAGTTCAAGGACTTCACGGTGGATGATCGGGATATCTTGTGGATCAATGGGCGTATCTGCGTTCGGATGTTGATGGATTGAGGCGGCTAATTTTGAAGGAGGCCCATGACTCAAAGTATTCGATTCACCCCGGTAGTACTAAGATGTATCGGGATGTTAAGAATAAGTTTTGGTGGCGAATTTGAAGCGAGACGTCGCGAGTTCGTTGCCTTGTGCGGCGTGTGTCGAAAGTCAAAGCGAACACGAGAGGCCCGCAGGTCTATTGCAACCCTTGAAGATTCCAGAGTGGAAGTGGGAAGAAGTCGGAATGGATTTCATCACGGTTTACCCAAGACTCAATCGGGTTCTGATTCGATTTGGGTAATAGTGGATCGTTTGACTAAAGTTGCTCATTTCTTGCCGTCAAAACTACGACTACTCGGATCGTCTAGCGAGCTATATATGGCAAAGATTGTCAGTTTGCATGGTGTGCCCAAGAAGATAGTGTCAGATCGAGGATCTCAGTTCACCTCCCGATTTTGGCAGAGCTTACATGAAGCCTTAGGGACTCACCTGAATTTCAGTACTGCGTATCATCCCCAGACAGATGGACAGACTGAAAGGTTTAATCAGATATTGGAAGATATGTTGAGAGCCTGTGCCCTAGCAAATGCTACTCGTTGGGATAAGAGTTTGCCATATGCAGAGTTCTCGTACAACAACGACTATCAAGCGATCTGCAAATGTCACCTTTTGAAGCTTTGTATGGTCGTGCTTGCGAACCCGTTGAATTGGACGAAGCAATGAGCGTCATACCTTGGTCGAGATATTATTCAAGCGAAAGAACAAGTGGCTATGATCGGGAGGCGAGGATAGCTCGATCGAAGCGAAAGAGTTATCTGGATAATCGTCGACATGATCTCGATTTGAGCGAGAAGATTTTGTGTATCTCCGAGTTCGCCCACGAGAGGTGTGAAAAGGTTCCATGCCAAAGGAAGCTTGCCCCTCGGTATGTTAGTCCGTTCAAGATCTTAGAACACCGTGGAGAAGTAGCCTATCACCGGAGCTACATGATCGTTAGTAGGGTACACGATGTCTTTCATGTCTCTCGAGTTGAAGAAGTGTCTTCGTGTCTTGGGAAGAACAAACCCATTGGAGTCAATTGAACTAAAAGAAGACCTCACCTACAAAAGAGCAACGGTCAAGATTACGGATGTCGCAGAGCGTCGGACCCGAAGCAAGGCGGTTCGTTTTTGCAAAGTCTTGATGGAGCCACCACTCGAAAGTGAAGCCACGTGGGAGCGTGAAGAAGAGCCGAAAGCCGAGTTTCCTAGCCTTTTCTCCATTAGCTTTGAATCTCGGGGATGAGATTCCTTTAAGGGGGAGGTTTGTAACATCCCAATTTTGAGCTTTAAAAACCTTTTAAATAGTGTAATGAGAAAATTCATCATTTGGATTTATTTGAATTTAAATTAAAAAGCTTAATATTGGACTTTGTGTAACAAAACAATTTAATATGACTAAAGTCAACATGAACAATAGTCAAAACTATTTTATTTGGATTCTATGAGCTTGGACATATTTTCTAGAATTTTCTCGAATTTTTCCAAGTTCATTTGCTATTTTCCATTGCTTATTTGAATTTACGGTAATTTCTTAAAAAGAAAAAGCTATATAAATCTCCAAGCAGATCCTTGGGCGAATCTCTCGGCCCAACTCCTTCCCCGCCACCCACTTGGCCCATCGTTTCCTCGCCCATTGGATCAAGAACGGGCGCTTGGATCTCACTTGCCTGCGCTCTCGCTCTCTCTCTCGGCGTGGGCCCATTGTGGCGTCGTCGTCCCGACCAGTCTTAAATCTCGCGTCGCTGCTGCGTCCGCCATTGTCGTTGCTCAAGTCCGTCCGACAATATCGCAACCGGCGTCGATTTTGTCTTGTGAATGATCGCTTCTAAAGCCCTATCCTCCGGACTCATTCAAATGTTTTTGAATTTCAAACTTCATATTATCCCTCCTTTCTCGCGTTTTCGTTTTGGGTTGTTTGATCGCCGCCGCCATCGCGCCCTACTGACATCCCCGCGCCTATAAAGGACCTCTAGCCTCGCCTTGCTTCCTTTCCCAAATCCCCAATTTCCCCCAGAGCTCTGCGCGCCACATTCCCCATCTAGGGTTTCGCCGCGCACCTCTTCGCCGTCAAATTGCACGTCGCCGTCGCCGCCGCGTCGTCATCGAAAGTCGCCATCGACCGCCATCACCTCCTCTACCTCCGGACGATCGCGTCGCCTAAACCTCACGGGGCCTTGTCCGAACAAAACCCGAGGTCTCCTCCGCTCGACCTCGCCGCCACCACCACAGCCACCCCAACCACGGGCGCACGGAAGGTCGCAATAGCCTCGACAACACGCCCATAGCACCCACCCTCGCCGGCGACCACCGTAGCGCCGGTGACCATTGGGTCCCGTCCCGCCATGCCGTGGCGTCCTCGCCGGCGTGGGCCTTGAGTCACGTGCCACCTCGGCCTCGTACTGCGTGTCATCCGGGTGGCGCGCGTCGGCGCCCGCAGTGCTGGTTCGCCACCTCGGCCCCTCTCGGTCCGGTGGCTCGGTGGGCTTGGTCGCGTGGTAGTGCCTCTAACATGTGGGTCCCACATGTCGATTTTCTTTATTTATTTCTTTTACGAAAATCGGTGACGCCATGTTGATGTCATCTTTGGCGCAATATTCGATTTTTACATTGAAAAATAATTCGGAATTCGATAAATCCTATTTTTAGGGTTTTCTTTAGATTTAAACTTTGAAACTCCATATCTTTTGCATCCTAACTCCAAATCCATCCATTCAAATTTCTAAATTCATCTAAAATCCAGATCTATCTATTGGAGATTTTTAATTATTTTATTGGAGTTATTTGCCTCTGTTATTTATTTAGTTTGTTTGTTTGCCTTGTTTGCGAGTAGACTTGACGTTCTTTGAAAGAGTTGACGAAGAAGGACCTTTCCAAGATCAAGATCAATTCCTAGATCCTTTTCAAGGCAAGCTATACCTTTGACCATCTTGATTCCCAGTTTGCTAAATTATTTTATTTTAAATTCTTGCATTATTAATTCAAGTAATTATTTAAATGATTTTGGGAGTAGATGTAAATGCCTAATTGTTATGCCATCCTTGTTAATTGCTATGTCTAAATTCTTTATCGCCTTAGTTGATAATTAGTTGGTTAATATTGTAGCACCAACGTGGGTTGGTTAGAACGATTAGATTGCTTAGTCATGCCACGACTCATCTATTCATGTTTAGTTGCAATTATTAACTTTGACTAAGTGAATATGCAATATTGTAATAATCTGTGTGTACTATGTGTCTTTGTGGCATATGTTATCGTAAAATCAACCGGTGGAAAAAGGATTTGGATTGAGGCAAGGGGTGAATCTTGTGTGAATTGGTGGTCTATGTGAATTTGTGTGGATAATATTAATCTGTGTGTCTATGTGGTTGGGTTAGTGGAAGTCTTGCCTTGGTCGATTAAGGACCTCACCATGTGCGCTAAAAGCTGAGCTTCTGTCGACCACATGCTGTTTTGAGGCAGGCCTAGCATAGTAAGATAAGGTATCTGAAATGCTCTGTTATAGTTAGTGCTAGCTACACTAATTATATCTTGTGGGTAAAGTGTACAAACTCTGCAGAGTGTAACTTAATCTATTGAATAGCGCGTCATGATCATGGACAATGCTCGGGGATTTAACACTAGGGGTAGAATTTCATAAAAGCGTGTGGGAAGCGAGCTATGTGATTAAATCATCTAGCTATGTGAATAACTTTAGGGTCAGGTGTGTCTTGTGAAATAACTTGTTAAAATTATTATTGTCTATTTGTTTTACCTACTTTCAATCTATTTAATTGTATTAAATTGCAAAAGTTGCATTCACAAAAAGAACCACAGAATGCCTTTCTCTTGTAATAAGCTTTGCATGTATACATTGCATTCTGTGGTGTGGCTTATAGTGCGGTGTGTACTCACGCTTGTTTTGACGAATCAAGCGAGAGGAGGAGTCTTCACCGACTTACGAGGGCGAGTTCATCGAAGGTGCCTAATCGTGAGTCTTGATCGATCGGTTGCTGTGGTGAATCGATGGGATGCCACTACCGCTTCTGTTTCATTGCCGTTTATTTTCTCTGTTAGCCTGCGTGGCTCAATAAATGTAAACTTCGACCTTAAGGTCAAAACCATTATTTAATAATCAAAGTTATTCGTTTATGTTATATTTAAGCTTGTATGGATCGATTTCGGTTTTGTTAACCTGTGTGCACTAGCATGATCACAGGCTAGTCACGATAAACCTGAAGGTCTGAATTGTAATTTGGTCCCGACAGGACCACAGGTAGCATCTAGGCAGAAGAGTACCGTCCTTTTGGTAGGTCGATTCGGAGAGGTCTAGGTGGTTCTCGTGTGCATTCTTATGATTTTGCTCCTAACCATTTTACTGCTGCTTCTACTGCTTTGCCCAAGCATCGTGTGACTCAATTACTAGATACCTAAGTCTTTTATCACTAACCCCATATTGAGGCACAGATGTTTCTGTTCCGTGCTTTGTAGGTCCGTCGTGCGAGGGCGGAGGACATATAACTTATTGATTAGGGTGTTCTCGACACATATTTGGAGATTCTAGATGGTTCTCCTCCTCACATGTGCATCCGGCAATGAATTGATCACATTATGGGGATGCTTCTACCGGGACCGTGACAGCCAAGGGCACAGTGCGCGTCAATAACAAGTTCATGCTCAAGGACGTCGCTTTGGTAAGTAAGCTGAGGTATAATCTGCTATCTGTTTCTCAGCTGCTTGATGAGGGTCTAGAGGTGAGATTTAAGAGTGGTGAGTGTAGAGTTCTAGATTCCTTCGGTGAGCTTGTCTTTAAGATCTCTAGGTTTGAGAGGATCTTTTGTCTTGATTCGATCTCTCTTACGCTTCTAGCCCTAGGTGTCTTGTAACCGACTCCCATGATCTAGTTTTGTGGCATCGTGGCTTGGACACATAGGCTTGATCCTTGACTAGAGTCGAGAGCAAGGATTTGATTAGAGGTTTACCTAGGTCAAGGTACATTAGAGACCTTGTGTGCACACCACGTAAACATGGTAAGATGGTTTACGCTTCTCATCCACCTCTTACCTTAGTGATGGTGATGGACTGGTCGACTCTTGCACTTAGATCTTGTTGGTCCTTCTAGAGTTGATCGGTGGGTGGGAAATGGCATGTGCTTGTGATTGTGGATGATTACTCCGGTATTCGTGGGTTTATTTTCGGTTTCTAAGGGCGAGGCATTTGGCTTCTTTAGAGAGTTGGTCCTTAGACTTCTTTGTTGAGCTTCCTAGAGCTTTGAGAGCCATTAGGAGTGACAATGGGACAGAATTCAAGAATTCTTCCTTTGCCACTTTCTGCACTGATAGGGGAATTGAGCACCAGTTCTCTTCTCCTAGAGTTCCCCAGCAGAATAGTGTTGTAGAGAGGAAGAATAGGACCCTTGTAGAGATGGCCAGGACCATGCTAGATGAGCATTCCACACCTAGGAGGTTTTGGGTTGAGGCGATCTCTACTGCTTGCTATATCTCTAATAGGGTTTTCTTGAGATCTGTTATTGGCAAGACTTCTTATGAGCTCAGATTTGGTCATAAGCCTAAAGTGTCTCATTTCAAGATTTTTGGTTGCAAGTGCTTCATTCTTAAACATGGCAACCTTGATAAATTTGAATCTAGATGTTCTGATGGAATATTTCTTGGATATCCTGCTCATTCTCGTGGCTATCGTGTATTTAATTTTGACACTAACAAAGTTGTTGAGACTTGCAAAGTCACTTTTGATGAGGCTAGTCCTGGTACTAGACCCGATGATCTTGAGTACCACGAGTTTTTGAGAGCATCTTAAATGGATTATGACTCTGAGGATGAGGACCCAATCCATCCTCAAATCCCTTCTGACATGGTTGGAGAGCCTGCTTCTACTACACTAGCTTCAAATGAGCAGCCTCTTCCTACCTTCACTGACGATCAGAGTGGCTCTGTTCCTACCTCCACAGCCAGTGAGGTAGAGGACACTTCTGCACCAGGAGCCCCTCTTCACATTCAGCGATGGCATCCACCTGAGCAGATCATTGGGGATCCCCATGAGCGAGTCACTCGCTCCATGTTTATTTCTCCTGATTCTCATGCACATTCTGCTTTTGTCGCATCTTTTGAACCCCGAGATGTCACCCATGCTCTTTCTGATGCCTCTTGGGTCAATGCCATGCATGAAGAACTTGAAATTTTTGAAAGAAACAAAGTCTAGACCTTAGTTGAACCTCCATCTAATCATAATGTAATTGGAACAAAATGGGTTTTCAAAAATAAGCAAAGTGAAGATGGGTTGGTAGTTACAATAAGGCTAGACTTGTAGCACAAGGGTATTCCTGTAGAGGGCTTAGACTTTGAGGAGACCTTTGCTCTGTAGCTAGATTGGAAGCCATTAAGTATTTTGCTAGCATTTGCGGCATCCAAGGGCTTCAAGCTATTTCAAATGGATGTCAAAAGTGCTTTCCTGAATGGTTTTATAGAAGAAGAGGTCTTTGTCAAGCAACCTCCTGGTTTTGAAAATCCCAAGTTCCCAAACCATGTTTTTAAACTCTCCAAAGCCTTGTATGGATTGAAGCAAGCCCCTAGAGCTTGGTATGATAGGCTTAAGAGTTTTCTGCTTAAAAATGATTTCAAAATGGGATTGGTTAATAAAACCTTGTTCACTCTTAGGCATGGTAGTGACTTTTTGTTGGTTCAGATTTATGTGGATGACATTATATTCGGTGGTTCCTCTCATGCTTTGGTGTCCAGATTTTTAGATTCGATGAGCAGGGAGTTCGAGATGAGCATGATGGGTGAATTGACCTTCTTCCTTGGTCTTCAAGTCAAGAAACTGAAAGAAGGCACCTTCATTCATCAAAGTAAGTATACAAAGGACCTTCTTCAGCGCTTCGACATGGGAAGCAGTAGGCCAATGTTCACTCCCATTGCCACGACCATCGTGCTGGACCCTGATGAGGATGGAGAGCCCGTGGACGGAAGAATACCGCATGACATGATCGGCTCCTCCTCTACCTCCACAAATCGAGGCCGACATACAATTATTTGTGTGTGCATGCGCTCGATTTTAGGCTTCCCCTCGAGCTTCTCATCGTCAAGCAGTGCGTCGCATATTCAGGTACCTCTGGGACACTCTTGACTTTGGACTTTGGTATTCTTCTTCTTCTGCTCTCTCTATTCGGGCTTTTTCTGATGCTGATTTTGTGGGGTGTAGAGTGGATAGGAAGAGTACTTCTAGCACTTGTCATTTCTTAGGCACATCTTGATGAGGATTAAAACCTCTATGTATTAATTTAAATACATAAAAGACCATACGTATTCATGGTCATAACCCCTAAGGCTAACGACCTCACTGATCGTAAGGATTCCAGAGGTTACACGATGGGTACCCTGGTCGGACTAGGCTTCGACCAGGTAGCTGCTCGGAAAAACTATGAATAGGCACCCTTAACCGTATGATGAATGGAACACGTGCAAAACGTTCCATACCATGCGATGATATACAAGACACTGACAATAAACCACCTTACGGTTAAGGTTCTCACAAGTACTTAACCGCAAGGTAGTTAGCACATTGTTAACTACCTTAAACCTCCGACCAGTCGTAACGTTTCATCAGGGACGTCTTCTCCAGGAGTAACTACCGCCTCTTCGGGAGTTATTTAATGGTGGAACGCAGAAGACGAGGAGACAACAGCGAACAACAGAAGGCAACTCAGAAGCCAAAGCAGTAGCATTCAATACATTCAGTGTAATTAGAGATAGTCCCTAGTTAGGTCTTGTAATCCCAGTTCATATTAATAAAGAGCAGGCCTCATTCTCTTCCAGAATACTCCATGTCATTTTCCTCTTTTTATTTTCGTAAGATCGGCGACTCGATCGTCGACAGCTGGCGCCGTCCGTGGGGAAGAATACGTAAGTTTCCTGCAGAAACTCTTCGCTCATACAAATCCTCACCCAAGTTCCTGCAATCGCTAATGCGAATATGCAGGTTTGGAATGAGGAGAATTGGTTCGACTTGGCGGACTCTGGCAGACCTCGATATGGAAGGATGCATCCGTGCCATGGAGAAAATGGCGGATCAACCTCCTCTTCCTCCTCCGTAGGCTCGCGCGTCGTGGCGATAGCGAGTCGACTAGATGGGCGAGGATCGCCACCATTCGGTGGTGCAATCGGAAGAACCGACCATTCCGATCAGCTCGGAATGTCGGGGACCTCTTCAAGCCGGTCTTTCCGCCCAAGCAAAGCAGTGAAGAAATTTCAGCACCACCACTCGAAAATCTCTATACCCTCGATGAAATCATGGCTAAAAGATATTCTCCTCGGCTTACGGCAATTCGAGTTAGCCGACATCTGTAGCGGTGTCGATGAAGCCTCCAGTGCGTAGGCCATGTGGGGATGATCACGCTTCGACACTCTGATCGGCGATCGCGAATCGGTGAGAGACCTCGAGAGGTGCTCATTTCGACCGCTCTCCGTCGTGAAACTTCTGGCAGAAGCATTGAGAAGCTCTCCATTAGTTACGATGGAAGCTCATCGAAAGATCGGTGCCGGAGGCACGAAGTCAACGCGATCGGAGATGAAAATCAAGATACCCTACACGGTCCTACATTCTCTACCACGCCATCACGTGTTGTTAGAGATGATTCGGGCCATCAGGCACCAACTTTCGGAGTCCACGGAGCTGATCGACGTCCATCAGTTAACTCACCTGGCGTTGTCCCACCTAGGGTAACTGATAGGACAGATCAAATCCGAAGGTCGGGGGAGGGTTCAGGTCTGCGTACACCTACGACCAGTATGAACCCCCTGAGACCTTCGGTAACTGTACAAAACTTGCGACGTGTTCAAGATGTGTTAAATAATTATGATCCTACTTTAGCGGGAACTCTAGGTTTTGTACAGCTCGTGGGTCAAGTATCCGAAATTCTCCAACAGACCATGCAGCGCACGGAAGCATACCGAGAACAAAGGGTTTCAGGGAGTCAAACTATGACTTCATCCCAACGTTCCTCCCTCAGCAGGGGACAACATGGTCATGCTCGGGAACAGTCGATACCAAGGCCTCCTCGACGATTCCGACCAAGGAGTCACGAGGGGAGAAGGTTTGACGAGGATCTAATAATCCTTATTTTATCTTTTATCTATAATTCTTATTATAAGTAAATATGACGTCATATGATCCCTGAGTATACCCCTTAATTTTATAAGGGAAGAGCCTACTAGGTGGTCGTAAGTTATTCTCGACCACCCGTAATCGTAATTCATGCTCGACTACCACATAGTCATAAGTCTTGCTCGACTACCTTATGGTCGTAAGTTCTTCTCTGACCAGGTCAGCCACGACCACCTTATGATCAATTAAACCTCTGAGGCGAGTGGGTCCAATTGATTAAGGAATTCAAGCAGATCATCATCTGTTTGTTATTACGTGAAGTAATATGCGTAATGCTCCATTATCTCTGATATATAGCTGCCAGGCGGTGTGGAGGAGTTAATACGCCGGTGATTACTGCCAACATGCGCCCGTTACAGGATGTGATGAGGTGCCACTTCACTCGGAGAAATGGCCACTCCTTCACGGACTATATAAAGGCGACAATCAGAGAAGGAAGGGAGAGACCGAATCGGGCTATCAAGAAGACAAGCACTATCATCTGTAATAGTCTTAGTTTTTCTCCTGATTGTTTAGAATACACTCAATTCCATACGCACACAGGAGTAGGGTTGTTATTCTCTCTGGAGAAGGCCTGAACCTGTATAAAAATTCCCGTGTCAATCTCTGCGTGATTTCATTCTAGGAGACCCTCGAATCAAACAATCTTTCGTAAGATCGCTTCTAAAACAACGGCGGTTAGGCGCCGACCGTGGGGATCTTCGGTAATCTCTTGTCAACATACTCTCTTTTCCCCAAATCTCATGCACTCATGGCGGAGAATGGAGCGAGGAAGCTGGTTCGACTTGGCGGTCTGTGACGTCGACATGGATGCGGTTTCGATTCTGAGTCGAGTATTGACTCATCCGATGGTCTTGCTTCCTCCGGTGATCTTCCGCGAGATCCGAGGAGACAATGCTGTGATGGAGTTGAGGAGGATCCATATCCCCCAGCAATGCGTCCAAGAGAGGATCTACCCTCTCAAAGGATAAGGGTCAATCGACCAGGGACTACACCAGTGGACTCACGACCTGACGAGAGTTTTTCCTCGAAGTGTCAAAGTCCCCTAAAGCGGTCCGACTTGGTGAGGCAAGTTACGGAAGCCACAATTCGAGGACTCCACCGACATCCGGTGATCCTTTCTCTCCGAATGGCTTCGGAGAGGCGGGATCAAGCATGCTTTTCCTGCAAATTCGACCATCTCTCCGAGTCACACTGCCCGACGAGACGGTTATAACCCAGAGTTCCCCTACCTTGAGGGGATTGCTCCAAGTAGCTAGATGGTGTCTCTCGACTACTCCTCAAGCGGGGAGGCCTCGAGTGCAAGTGAGAATCATTAACGGGAGGTCTTCGTCCTACCCTCGGATCAAGGTCATTCTCCTAGAGACCGAGCTGGGGACGCTCCCCGAAGATCACGCACTGTGCCCTCTCATGGCAGTGGCAAGGGCACCACTGATGGCGGACACGACCAACACCTTCATGAACGCGAGGGAAATCCTCGTCATTCTCGCACTCCATTGAGGCAGTCTCAAGAGTCCGACATGGAAGATCTTGAGGCTATTCGACGAAAGAAGATTGAAGCCCAGAAGAATTTGCCTGGGCGCATCCAATATCAATCAGAGGAAGCTCAAGAACTACAGTACATCAATGACTTGCTCGAGAATCCAACTCGAGAGCTCGCGGCGCCGAGATCGATCTCTTCATCGAGGAGATCGCACAAAACCGGTCCACGATGGCAAGGCTGGAAGCACCTCGCCAGCGTCATTGAAGTCGTAGTAATCGACTTCTTCACTACTGATCGATCGAACATATCACCACGAAGGAATCGATGCAGCATGAAGTCGCATCGATCTCCTACTCGAATGTATTTGAGCGGCGATGATCAACAAACCCTAGGAGGTGATGGCTCACCATTCGATATGGGAATCTGCGGCGGCGAGATGAACTACGACGAGTAGTCCCCTCGTAGGACCGAGACCTATCATAGGTTGGGTCAACCTGTTACTGGGTATCGTCGAGTACGACCACCTGATGATATCAACCCTTCTTTCTTGCAAAGGAGGCGTCAAGAAGTTATTACTGGATGTTGGGCATTCTCGCTTTGATCTCAGGTTGTTCCTTTGCCACCTCGTTTTCGACCAGTGAACATGGAAAAGTTCGATGGCTCCCAAAATCCCATCGAATTCCTTCAAATCTACACAATTGTTAGAGTGGCGGGAGGAGAGAACATGTGATGGCAAATTACCTTCAAGCGTGGCAGAAGGTGCGCTCGATCGTGGTTATTGAACCAACCACTCGAGTCGATCTATTCTTAGCAACACCTTTGCGACCTTCTCTTGGCGAATTTCCAAGGCACTTACAATGCATACAGGAAGGAGGGCGACTTGCACCGGATGAGACGAGCGACAACGAGACCTTGCGTCAATTCATCAAACGCTTTAGTCGGGTTAAGTAATTCAATTTCAAGTTTCGATTCATCTGTCATCGGGGCTTTCAAGCAAGGAGTCCGTAGTAGAAGGATAACGAAGATATTGCTTTAAATCCACCTACCCTTTGTTGTCGAACTCTTTGAGATGGTGATCGATATACTCTTGCCTCTGAGGCGGTCGAGTGGAACAACACAATAGATCGAGAAGACAATACCTCTCGAGAGCTAGGCGATATTGGTAAGAAGAAAGATAAGAAAGCAAAAAAGTCCAAGAACAAGGCGAAGGGTCAAAAACTCCAAGCCAGCGGTTCCAAGGAGGTTTTGACTGTGAATGATAAAGAGCCACACACCTCCAAGCCGCACTCCGACCGAGGCAAAGGTAAGCGCCCGATCGGAAAAATGATAAGCCTAGGTGGTGTCCTTTCCATAAAAAGGAAGGACATGACCTTCATAATCTAGGGTCTTTCAGCAGCTTGAAGACTACTACAGCGACAAGGACCACTTCCCTCTCGGCGGGTAGGACAAGCGAGTGGTCATAAGTCCTCGGATGACGAGGAGGAGATGCCATTCGGGATCCGCAACACACCGTCGAGCACATCTTACGGGGATCATCGGCATATGAATCAAAGCGACAGCTTAAAGCTGCTGAACGTGAGGTAAACTCCATAGATCCTCCTCTCGTCAATAAATTACCGAAGTGGTCGAAAGTCACCATCTCCTTTGAGAAGGGTGACTGCCCGATTCCTTCGACTCGACCAGGTCGGTATCCGATCGTGGTCGAACCCACCATCAACAATTGTCGGGTCAATCGAGTTTTGGTTGATGGTGGCAGCTCGTTAAACATTTTGTTTACGAGTGCCCTGGACGAGATGCAAGTACCCAGGACCAAGGTAAGACCGGTGCGATACTCTTTCCATGGGATCGTACCGGGATCTTCAGCCAAACCAATTGGCCAAGTTTCTCTTCCTTTAACATTTGGTTCACCAAGTAATTTCAGGATGGAGAAAATCTCCTTTGATGTGGTCGATTTCGATCTGACATATAACGCCATACTCGGACGACCAACTTTGGCAAAATTCTAATGGCTACTCATTATGGATATCAATGTATTAAGATGCGGTCCCAAAGGAGTAATCACAATTCATTGTGACAAGAAGATGGCGCATACTGCGGCGAAATCGATCCCTCGAGATGGTTGGACAAATACCAACTCGAGAAGAAAGTCGACCTTCCGACCCGATAAGTCAAAGCCTAAAGCTACACCAAAGCCGAGCGACAAGGTCAAAGAGGTTCCTCTCGGGCCTTGAGGGAGCCCTCGAAGGCTGTTACGCATCGAGGATACTTCCGTCCCCAAGTAGGAAGGCGCCCTCATCACCTTCCTCCGAGCTAACGAGATGTCTTGGCGTGGAAAGAATCCGACATGCGGAGTCCCGGGGAGGTGATCGAGCACGAGCTAGCTACGGCGACAAAGTACCGTAAAACAAAAATTACGGAGATTTGCCCTGATCGGCGAGATCTATCAAATCGAATTGGATAAGCTACTTAAAGCAGGCTTTATAAGAGAGGTCAATCATCCAGAATGGTTGGCTAATCCTGTAATGGTTAGAAAGTCAAATGGAAAATGGCGTATGTGCGTAGACTTTACTGATCTTAATAAAGCTTGTCCAAAAGATGATTTTCCTTTACCTCGCATCGATCAGTTGGTTGATTCTACTGCAGGTTGTGAAATGTTAAGTTTTTTAGATGCATACTCTGGATGCCACCAGATCAATATGTGTTTAGACGATGAAGAAAAGACCGCATTTATAACACCATTTGGTATATTTTGCTATGTCAAAATGCCATTTGGTCTAAAAAATGCCGGCGCTTGTTTTCAACGCTTGATGCAAGCAACTTTTTCATCTCAATTAGGCCGAAATCTAGAGGCCTATGTTGATGATCTAGTCATTAAAAGCATCAAGAGACTTAACCATATCACTGACCTACAAGAAACATTCGACAACCTCAGAAAACATCGCTTAAAACTCAATCCTAAGAAGTGTGTGTTTGGAATCTCTTCAGAAAAATTACTTGGATTCCTAGTATCTATACGAGGAATCGAAGCAAATCCCGAAAAGATAAAGGCCATTCTCCAAATCGCCCTCAACCTAAGGAAAGAAGTCCGAAACTCCTTTGGGTGCATGGCGGCTTTAAGTCATTTTATCGCACGACTAGGAGAAAAAGGACTACCTTTCTTTAAACTTCTAAGAAAACACGAAGGTTTTGAGTGGTCGAAAGAGGCAAACGCTGCCTTTGAGGATGTCAAGAGGTACCTTACGAGTGCTCCTATTCTGGTCTCTCCGAGGCCAGAAGAAACGCTCTTAATTTACCTAGCTGCCACGCCACAGACAGTGTGAGCACCCGGATTTATTAGGCTCATAATACTTAGTCATCCAATTGACCCTAGTATTATCAACCAAATAAACCCGGTCTCGAGAGATGTATACTTCCCAGAATGCAGTATACATACCTCACAACAAAAGAATGTATCAATTCCATACAACACATAGTACATAAGCAACAAACCAGAAGTTAATATTAAGAAGAATAGGCTATTACAAAAGAGGGGCCTTCTGGCCAAATAACAACAAGTACTACTAAGAATAACAGCGGAAGCAAAAGCGCCATAAAGATGGCTATAACACAAAGCCAATCGATGTGCCTTAACACCAAGGCATCTGGGACCGCCAAGCTAGTCGTCGAAGAAGGCGCAACACGTAGCACAAAAGAGAGGCTCAAGGAGCTCCCTTCTTCCTCTGCAACAAAAGCCACAAAATGCCACAACCACGGGCGATGAGTACATAAAGTACTCCATAAGACTTCGTGTGAAATAACGAAACTATAAATAGCTACATGCAAGCTTTATTTAAGTGGATGAGGCTTTGGACTCATTTTAGCATAAAGCAAGATTCATTTGCAATAACATAATAGATTGAAGGCAATTTGGCAAAGCATTTTAATTGTTGAAATAACAACAAGATAATAACATAGTAACAACAACAAGATCAACTTTGGAAGTGACTAACCCAAGTCACCACAACAATAGCATGAACTCCCGTTCATACCAACCATGTCAAGTTTTAATTAAAGGTTGTAGTCTAATTCTCACGGGAAATAACCAAGCGTGTCCATAACCTAGGGCGAGGCTATTGAATAGTTTTATCCTGCGGGGGTGTAACAATGTACCCACACGTCGGACCGCCTTTCCTTTAAGCACACTACCTTAGGTATCTTGCACGCTAAGTCCTCTGAGACATTTCCAATGGGCGATGCTAATTACGACCCGCACAACCCACGGGGATAAGGACCCAATGGACAGCCTAACCGGCCTGCCACTGCTCCAATCCCACACCACACACACACATTTTATCTTTAAAACACACCAACGGCGACCCCAATTAGCACCGCCCAAAGTACTTAGTCAAGAGGTCCCATATCCCCTCGTGTGGTTAGCACGCATAAATGCTTGGATCAATGGCGCAAGAATTAGGTCCTTGTTGACTCGGGCATACCACCACATCCAAAAACCACACCATCCATCCAATATGCCCAAGTCTAAATCAATCTTTTATTTTCAGTTTTGATTTTACAAATTAATCAAAGCACAAGTGCTGGACATATAGGAGTAATAATCAGTTTTGAGTGATCAAGACCATCGACTAAGTCGATGATCGCCCATTCTACCGATAACTAAGCATGTCTAAGCAATTTAATCGAAACTACTAAGTGATAAGAGCTCATCCAACGAGCTCCCACCACAGCAAATAACCTAGGCTCATGGTAGTAGAGGATAAACAATTCCTACAGATTATGCAACTATAGGCTTGCTAGCGACATTTAACACAAAGTAGCATGCATACATAGAAGTAAAACAATATATTAAACTTTAAAGTAATGGGACAATGATGGAAATGATCAAACTGCTTGCCTTGTTGTTGCTAGCCAAGCTGTGGCAGAGGGTCACTCTCGGGATCACCACAAATGTCGAAACCTAACGGAAAAGCGAGAAAGAACCGATAAGAACGACGAAAAACCAAAAGACGCAACAGAGAAACTTCTCCGAAAGCTATGAAAATTTTACAGCAGCAAGACAATGATTTATCACGAATTTAGCAATAAGAACCAATTGATTTGGATTCTTAATGCAAAAGATATGATGAAATCACTTTTGCTCAGCCTATTAATACCAAACTGCACTATTCACTAATTTAATTATGAGGCAACATTTTCTAGAAAAGAGGTGATGCTGAGATTTTTATTGTAAAACCAGCACCTCATGAGATGAATAACACAATTGAGTTCACCTCATTTGGAGCTATTATGCACTTCCTACCATTTTTCAAAAACAAGAACTTGAACAAAATTATAATGCACAAGTCCTCATTTTCCTAACAGCAACATGCTCAAAACTAATTTTCACAGTGAGTTCATTAATAGAGGAAACCAACAAAGTTGGTCTCAGCCAAAAATAATCTACAGAGCATTAGTTATGTATTTTACAAGTTAAGCATTAATTTGAGTGTATATTTAAAGTGAGTTTTAAAATCTAATGGCAAAACTGTGCTCTGGAGCTGAACTCAACTTACAATCATTTTTGGATTAAAGTCAAGTTCAAGACAGAGCTAACACAATTTGAATGACCTCATTTGGATTTAAAACGAAAAAGATATGGAATTCTAAAGTTTATACCTTATTTGGTTTACACTTAAGAGTTCACTTGGAATTTCTAAAACCGAAATACAAGGGAGGGCGTGGCGGCTCGAGATCACACGGGGAGGTCCTCAGCGGTTGAGATCTTCCAAGGAAGATCTAAACTACCAAGATCTCCTGAGGAAGATCTACATCGTCGAGACCTCACGGGGAGGTCTGGGCGGTCTAGATGTTCAAGGAGGACTTTGATGGTCCAGATCGTCAGGGAGGACCTTGGCGGTCAAGATCTACCCGGGAGGTCATGAGCAGGTGAGATGACCTCGGGAGGTCCTAAGGGAGGTCCTAACGTCCACAGACCTCCGGGGAGGTGCAGGCGGCCACGATCGCAAGGGAGGTCTTGGGCGTTCGGATCTCCTCGGAGGAGGTCATGGGCGTCCCAGAGCTCACGACCCGTGCTTGCGCGCGCGCGCGTGTTTGGACAAGAGATAAATCTTGGCGGGACAACGAGGAGGTCAGCGGGAGGTCTTAAATGCGCAAGGGAGGATTAAATGCGGTTAAGACATGCCAATGATTTCAATGATTTGAGCACATGATGGCGCGTGCGGTGGATCTTTGTCCTAAAAGCGACAACAATATTGCCGATTTGTCCGACAAAGACCGAGCTCAAAGATGTGGTCATCGCCCGTGATCTGAGACCTCATGGCGACATCAATGGTACCGTTGGGTCCGCAATAACCATGCGCGCAATGGACCTCCTCTCAACGGCGGCGGCGGCTTAAGCGCCGGCGAGCGGAGAGGACAACGAAGGCACCACGGCAAAATCCAAAATGCAAAAGGAAGCTCATGCGACCTCCATTCAAGCGTGTGCCCAAATAAAAGCTCATGACCTCATTCATCTGGGTGCCAGCTAAGGACTATCGAGGAGTACAGGAGGTCCTAAGGTCTTTGAGGAGGTCGAGAAGGAGGACCGGTCTTGGGGAGGAAGGGTGCTCCATGGCCAACGCCACTCAAGCTCCACTTTGTCCCCCTCTGCAAATGCCCAACAAATCAAGTTAGGACTTGGTCCCGAGGGTAGGGCACAAATGGAAGCAAGGAGAAAAGGAGGAAAACTCGAGGGACCCTTGTCCACCGAGGAGCTTCAAGCTTCTCAACAATGGCGACCAAGAGAGCTGAGGAGAGAAAGCTCAAATGACACGGTGCAAGCTTAGAGCTTAGAAGTGTGCCAAAGAAGCTAAGGGAGGAACCCAATGGGGTTTTATACTTGGGAGAAGCAGGCACACAGTGGGGTTAAGCTCATGGTGAGCTTAGCCCGGGCTCGGTTCATGGGGTTGGACAAGACACGAGGTTGACATGGTGACAGGCTAGGCGGTGGAGGCGGAAAGGACGACTGCATTTAATCTTGGTCGACAAAGAGTTGTTAAAGGTACAGATGGACGGAACCGCATTAATTCACTTGCTCGGGAACACGCATGCGTGACCAAGGAAGGAGAAGAACGGGGAGGTCATTTTGACCGTTGGATAAGCCCAGGGAGGTCTGGCCCTCCGATGTGGTTTTTGAACCGTTACGCCTAAATGGTGGGAGGAGGTCCCACCACACGATCAAGGATGGGAAGGTCATGGCCTCACGATTTCCTTAATGTGTAGGCATGCGTGGGAAAATGAGGCAGGAGGTCCAAGGCGTTGGATCTCAATCAGCAGTGCGGACCTCTGTGAGGTCTTAACCGCACATGAGTGAAGAGCATGAGGGAGGTCATGGCCTTTGGATTTAAATCAGGGCGCACAACCAAAGGGAGGTCTCGAGGCTTTGCGTGAAGCGCGAGGAGGTCAAGACCTTTGGATTTTGATCAACGGTGGTGATCAAGGCGGGGAGGTCTGAGCCTGCGCGTGGCGCAAAGGAGGTCTTGAGCTTGCGCAACACACAAGGAGGTCATGGCCATTAGATTTAGATCTAAGAACAACGACCTCACGTCTTGTGAGAGGTCGATGCGCATAAGACAAGGAGGAGGTCGTGGCCGTGGATTTTTAATCAGCGGTGCACAACATGAGATAGGGGAGGTCTTGTCTTTTGGATATTTTGAGGAGGTCGTGGGCGTTGGATCGATCCAGCGGCTCGACCTCGCTTAAATCAGGAGGTTTGCTTAGTTTAGCGGTGAGGGAGGTCATGGCCATGGATCTTGGATCCAAGGGCTACGACCTCAACAAGGTGGGATGTCTAGTGGTTTGACGGCCGTGGAGGTTTTGAGATTTAACACACGGGAGGTCATGGCCGTGGATCTTTGATCCAACGGCTATGATCGATGAGGTGAGGAGGTCTGGCGGTATTGACCGCGGAGGAGGTCCTAGCGGTTGGATGTAAATCCAACGGCTGCGACCTGATCAAGGTGGAGAGGAGGTCTGCTGAAGTGCAGACATGGTTGGGCTGGACCAGCTTTGCAAAGTGGCTAGCCCAAGGAACAGTGTAGGCTTTTAAATTTAGTTTTTACAGCTGAAACTTAGTAGAATTATTTGAGATAGCAAATGAACTCCAAATTTGATGAAATTTTAACTGGAGCTTGCTGACAATGAGATTAACCTTGCATAAAATTTCCAGAGGTTATTATGCAATGCATTTTTCTCAGGAAATTCATGAAGGTTGTTCAAGGATTTGTTTTACCTCCACAATTTATCAAACAAGTGTTATAACCGGGATATCTTTCAGAGGGTCCCACATCAGTTTTGGGACCAAGGAGAATATTTTCCAAATGTTTGGCACAAGATTTAAGATAATTGGAAAAGGAGTTTGACTTTTGGTCAACAAGAGCTTTGTGTTTTTGGATTACACAACTCTTGGACAAGAATTACATGAATGTTTAGGGGTTTTCAAGGTGTGAGAAAAAGTTTTAATTTCTACACCTTAATTATATTTGAACAAACCCTAATTATACAGTTGGGATGTTACAGACAGTAAGCACAGTTGTCACATCCTCAACTTAATAAAGAGAATTATTATGCATCTCATGAGCATGCATCATGGTTTTCAAACTTTTGCATAATTTGTTGCACTTGAAAAATCTTAAACAAGGGTTAAACCTACACTTTGTAATTCAACTCCAACTAAAAACAGGAACAAAACCCTATGAACATCCTCTGGAAATAAATTATTCAAATACTATAGTAGTTATAATGAATTAATATAATTTTTCCCAAATTTTGGGACTGGGTTAAACCTTGAGAAAATTCAAACATCATTTAATGACATACACTAAGTTTGAATTTATTATATGCACATTATATCATGAACAGTAGTGTTGAATAATTTTTCTGGGCACTACACCTTCCCAGGAACTCCCATGATTAATTTCCTGATTTTATGAAATTTATTACTATATTTAACACCTTGGTCAAAGGGGAGAAGACAATTTTAATCTCAGTCAAACCCTAACCCAACCACCCTGCACTGTTCCTCGGGCTCGAGTCCGACGCGGCGTAACGACTCAACCCAACCAATGGCGCTTGGCGTGTGAGCCGTCGATGGGAGATCCACGGCCCATATCGCGTACCCTTCATAACGAATCGGCGCCCTTTTCTAATCTGGGCTGTCCATCCCGAAATCAACGGCCAAAGACCGAGTCATTAAACCTGCCCGCGTGCTCGCGATGAGTCATTGCCACGCCGGGCCCGCCTGCCAACTTTGTCTTCAACCTCCGTCACTTGCGCGGAGAGCTTAGCCCGCACGCCGGGCTTCTTCGACCGCCGGAGCGGCTCTTCAACGCCGTCAATCCACCGCCCTTCCCAGCCTATCGTATTGCTTCATCACTTGACGCCGCCTCCACTCCGTCCATCGCCCGGGGATAATACCCCTCTGCCCATTCAATTTGACTCACTTCTCCTCTGTTGACCGAGGAGAGGGAAGCTGGTTGGAGCTCCCTACTCAGGTAGGTTCCCTCCGCGTGGTAGCCCTCGATTGCATGCTCTATGCCTTGTCCATTTTTGCTCATGCGACCTCCTATTGTTGCTTGTAGCTCCTGGTGCATCTTCGAGCTCTCGGCTCGTTCCAGAGCACGCTCTGCCGGACACCTCCGTGGTTTCCCTGTGTCCGGGAGGTATTGTCCTAAACCTAGCGCGTCACCTTGCGCCTTTCCGCTTGTTAATAAAAACCCCTTGACTAATTTGGGTGTTGCATGACAGGGTTTCGTTAATTCGAAGGTTTTTGTGCTTTCGGACCTAGGACCAACCCTTCAACTCCCACTTGGTTCTGTTAAGCCGTAGCTCAATTCCTTGCTCTTTTAGCACCTTTGCTAGTTCCTTAGCATGTCTTGACCACTCATTTGTCCTCTGGTTCACCAGGTTGAGCTCCCCGCTTGTGCCATGCCGTCATCTTTGTCTTCTCCGGTGCCGACGTAACTCCGGTCTACCCCGAGCTTCCCCGAGCACCTCCTTAGCTCAGGTAGCTTTCTTTTAGTCTCTAGGACCCTGGCACCCACTTGTATGTTGCTGCGGAGCTTCACTTAGCTATTTGCGCAATTGCCATATGAGTCGCCGCCGCTAAATGCCGGCTAGCTGCCGTTCGGGGCCGGCTCAGATGCCGTGAATGCTCTCAACGGATCATAATACTATTGCGCTTTTGCATGTCCTCGAATCGCGTCGTAGTGGCGTAAGCGCCGGTGAGTCGCCGGGAAACCACCGCGGGACTAAATCCCGTTGTCGTTCTCAGACCAACACTGTAGCTAGGTCGTTAACAGTTAATGGTGATCATTAGCATCAAGTCTTTGTCGTCAGTAAGAAACAAATGAATCACTTACATGCGGGACCCACGTACAGAAAACCAACACGTTAAGTAAAACCCTTGAGCAACTGATGTATGGGCCCAAGTTTTAAACACGTGCGGTGCATTTAAACCATCCCTTACACTTGAATCATTATGGACCATTCGATGTAAAAGCAACGGACCAGATCTGTTGGGCAGTTCGGACCGCTCCGAATGTGCCACAAATCTGGGCCGTGCGTTGTACAATGAACGGTTGTGATTGATGGGCTGATCGGACCACCCCATCGAGCTGCGATTGGTGACTGTTGGATTTAAATCCAACGGCTCACGAGCCTATCCTGTGTTTCTCACGCGCGCTGCTTGCTTCTGTGTGATGGGCAAAGCAGCCCCTTGGCGAGGTCAGGGTTAGCAGCTTCGATAAGAAAAGTGGTGAATGAATTAGAAAATCTGAAAACGAATTATTTGTACACTTTAAAATATTTGTAACTTCAAAAATGTATAACTAATTCGTCTTAACTCCAAAATGGATAAAACCACTTCTGGTAGTTTTCATTTTTGATAAACTTTATATTAAAATTGATTCCAAACATGTATCTGTAGCAGAGAGTATTATTATGGAAAGTGATCCATAAACTTATTATTTTTACAATAGAAAAAGGCTGATAACTTATTTTGGGCCATCTTTATGGCACTTTTGCTTCCGCTGTGTATCTTTGTAGTTTTGTTGTTATTTGGCCAGAAGGCCCCTCTTTTGTAATAACCTATTCCTTATTAATATTAACTTCTGGTTTGTTGCTTATGTACTATGTGTTGTATGGAATTGATACATTCTTTTGTTGTGAGGTATGTATACTGCATTCTGGGAAGTATACATCTCTCGAGACCGGGTTTATTTGGTTGATAATACTAGGGTCAATTGGATGACTAAGTATTATGAGCCGAATAAACGTCGGGGTCTCACACGTCAGCTTGTGCCTCTCATCTCGGTGGTCAAAACCCCTAACTTAATTTTTGGTTGCTTCTACAGGAGCGGCTTGAATTTGAAGTTTGGAGCTTGCGGCCGAAATCGCCCCCTTTCGTCTTCATCACCGGTGAGTCCTCCATTTTCCAATTGCTCGCTCTGGGACCACCCTTGAGCCATGTTGGGGCTATCCCGATGACGCGGTCCCTCTCTCTTTGCTCAGGTTGGCTTCCCCGCGTTGTCGTCTTCGTCGCCGTCACGGTGCTTCATCGCCGGCGCAAGTCAGACCTCCTCGGTGCCTCCCAATGCTAAGGTAACCCTCCTGGTAGTTCTTAGATGCTGTGGCACTGCTTCTCAGAACCGCTGCGGAGCTCCTTTGCGTTTTCACTTTCGGCGTGCGTTCTTGCCCGCCGCCCGTTCCGCTCGCCCGGCATTCTAAACCCTTCTTCTTGGTGTGAGTGGTGCCGATGGGTGCGCGTTGCTATGCGCACCGTGGCGGGCTTTGCTCGCACCGCCAGGTGAGCCAACGGCAATTCACCGAAGCCACGAATTGGGTTGTCGAGCAGCGCCAAGCTGTAACCGTCATTTAGGTTTTAAAGCGCATCATTAATTCTTAATCATTTATTAGCGCCATAACGGCTGTCTTAAGTGCTCCTGCGAGTCGCTGACATTGGGCCCCGCGCGGTTAAGTCGCACTGTGCATGTGCTTAACTGCGGGCCGTCCATCTTTAGATCTACGGCTCAGATCGCATGGATGTTTTACACTCCAAACGTGGAAGTCAATCTGAGCCGTCCATTTCGAAATCAACGGCTGAGATTCACGCGAGCGTTCGCGCGCACGAGTTCCAAACGCGGCCACGCGCGATTCAATCTAGGCCGTCGGATGCAGCATCGACGGTCCGCAATCAGTTGATCTCGCGCGGGTGCGCGTACACGCCGTTCCGTTCATCTTGGGCCGTACGATGCAAGATCAACGGCCCGGGTTTTCCCACGTCGTTTTGATTTTAGGATTTTCCCGAGGGAATTATTTGTGAACTGAAAAAGGTAATAAACTTTAAAATTGCACAATTAATTCATTTTAGCTCCATTTGAGTTGATTCAAATTTTGTTAGCTCTGGTTTGAACTAGGCTTTAATCTAAAAATGGTTGGAAGCTTAGTTCGGCTCCAGAAAATGGATTGGTAAATTGGTTTAGAAAAGGCGTTAATTGTTGCTCTAAAAATTGCATTTAAATTGTAAATTGCATAAGTAATTCTCTATAGATCCTTTTTGAGTGAATCTAATTTTTTTGGCTTCCTCTGTTAGTGTACTAAATTATAGTATAGGTTTTAGGCATGCCACTATTTTTAAAATCTTTGTGGTTGCATTTTAATTATGCTCTTGTGCATGTCTTTGAAAAATCATAGAAAATGCATTCTAGCTCCAAATGAGGTGAATCCAATTGTGTTGTTCATCTCATGAGGTGCTGTAATTATCATAAAAATCCCAGGTGCAACACCTCTTTGGAAAATCGTGCTAAAGAATTTAATTCGGATGAACAGTAACCGGTTTGAATTTTTCAGCCTTTTTCCGGCTGAGCAGATTTGTTTTGGCCATAAATTTTGCATTGAGAATCCAAATCAATTGGTTCTTGTTGATAAATTCCTTAAAAATCATTCCCTTACTGCTGTAAAAATTTCAGAGCATTTGGAGAAATTTGGCTGTGGAGTCTTTTTGGTATTCTTCGTTCTTATCGGTTCTTTTTTGCTCTTTCGTTAGGTGCCGACGAGTGCGTTGATCTCAAGAGCGTTCCTCCGCAGCATAGTGAGCATATCCAAAGTCTAATATATTGTTTGCAAAGTGTATGTATGCATGCTCTATTTTGTTGTTAAATTATTGTCGATTAGTTGATCCTATAGATGCATACTCTATAGGTAAATATTCAATCTCTACTACTAAGCCTAGGAATATCTTGCTGTGATTTAGAGTTTCTTGGATGAGCTCTTGTCACTTAGTAGATTACGTGTCGATATTTCTTAGAAATGCTTAGCTTACGGTAGAATTGGGCGGTTATCGACTTAGTCGATAACCTTGATCACACAAATCTATTTATTACCATATGTCCAGCACTTTGTGCTTTGTTACTTTGTAAATCTAAAACTGAAAATAAAATGTTTTGGACTTGGGAATATTGGTATGTTGGTGTGATTGTTTTGGGTGTGACTGGAATGATGCCTAAGTCAACAAGGACCGAATTACTTGCGCCATTGATCCAAGCACTTTTGCGTGCTAACCACGCGAGGGGGATATGGAACCTCTCTTGACTTAGTACTTTGGTGTGCGTTAATTCCGGGTCGCATGGTGGATGTGTGTGTTGTGTGGAAAACTAAACTTTGGGTTGTGTGTGTTTTTGAGTGAATAGTGGTGGATGTCTTCATCCCCTGCAAGGAGCATCATCCTTTTCTAAGGGTGATGAGCATTGGTCCTTTGTCTAAAGGTTCAATGACTCCGTATCAACATATGGGTGTCTATCCATATGGGCGACTCGTAGTTAATGCATTCTATTGGAAAGTGTCATGTAAGACTAACTGTGCCGGCATACCAAAGGAAGTGTGCTAAATAGCTTGGCGAAAAGGTGGTCTCACATGTGGGTACATTGGTACACCCCTGCAGGGTTAAATCTATTCGAATAGCCTCGTCCTAGTGTCGAACTCGGGAGCGAAGGATCCCGAATTCTCTGTGTTCATACATTAGTCGGGATAGCTAATGTACAGTCAAACAAAAGTGATAATCAAAACATATCACGCATTTTATTAATATTTATTCAGAGTTTATTACAAAGGGCACGAGGCCAAATAAAGTAAAACACAATGAGCGAATAATAGTAGTAGACCCAGCGATTAGCCACGAGCAATAAATGCAGAAGCGCACCTAAGCGTCAAGATCCTCACCGTCTTGATAGATATCTTCTCTGAATAAAGATTATTCAGCAAGAGTGAGCACTACTACCGTGCTGCAAGTTACACCAATATGGAATTGATATGCATGCATAAGGTAGACAAAGGATCTTGGCAAGGTTATTTTATGTAAAGCGGCGGTTTTAATTTAAATAATCATATTAGATTACAAAGCCATTTTATACAATAATCTAAATCACCATTCTAAATAACAATAGTTTATTGTGGATAACCTCCATAAAAGATGATGGATATCCTCCAATCACAATGGCTACCCGCCTAATTTTCCCACGGACTATCCATCCCGAAATTATCTGTTGAAATCATTTTAAAACCAAAAACAAATCTAACTCTGAGTGGCTTTGCTAGCATGTCCATGATCATGACGCCTATTGAATAGTTTCTACTCTGCGAGTTTGTACAACTTTACCCACACGAGATATTATACTCTTTGTGTCGGCCAATCCACGCTTCCTAAGGCGTGTGTGAACAAACATCACAAGGCCGTTACAATGTTCTACCTCAAAGTACTTGTGCCCGCTAAGGTTTCACTTCCATTGGGTGGCCAGTCCTCAAAACCCCTCTTGCGCGCCAGATGGGAAAACTGTCTGCAGAGACACCCATACATACAACATAGCACAAATAACTAAGAGGTATTACAAATTATTTAGCAGTCCTGCCCATACAGGACATGTGGTTGTCTGATAAGGCATAACAAAATGCGCTCAAAGACCGGTCCTCAATTGACTTGGGCGTCATTCAATTTAAACCACAGGTCTTAATCTTAACGAGACTAAGCCCGTGCATAAACTGCACCCACCATTCATCCTTTTAGCCCAAGTCCAAACCCTTTTGATTTTATTTCTATAAAACCATCTTTACAAATTCTCTATGGTAAAACAATACCATAGTTTTAATTTTCAACAAATTTTATTGAGTTGGCTAAAATTCTCCCAAAAACATAAATCATGGTCTAAGTATTTGCGAAGCATTTGATTATTAAACATAATAATTTATCTAAGGTGACAAAGGAATGTCAAGGCAACATCCAAAATTTGGCATACAAGGATAATAGGAATAACTAATTATTTAAGCAGAATTTGAAATACTTGAATAAAATTATGCATGCATTTAATAATTTAAAACTGAATTTAATTAACTTTAAAATAATAGGGGCAAAATGGTCAAAGTATAACTTGCCTTCGTTGCGATCTGGAAAATCTCGTCTTGAGAAGTATCTAATTCCCGGAATCGTCAAAGTCTAAGCGTGAAAATAAGGCAAATCAAATAAAATTCAAATAAAACTCAGAAATACAAAATAAACCAAGACTAAATATAATAATTTTATTTTATTGAGCTAGATAATCAAATTATAAAATTTTAGAAATTTGTTTCACTAAATTTGGAGTTAGGATTCAATTATTATGAATTTTACAAATTTTAACCTAAATTTGATATTTAAAAGAATTCTAAATTCTAAAACAGAACTAAAATGAACTCTAAATTGAATTATTATATTTTATTTAGTTAGATAATAATTTTCTAAAATTTTAGCAACTTGAATCATCTAATTTGGAGTTTTAATGCAAAAGTTATGAATTTTACAATTTTTAATCTAAATCTGTTATTTAAACAATTTCCTGAATTATTTTTCTAAAGAGAATTCTAAATATTGCGCATGATGAGCGTCAGCGATGATTTTCTGGAATTTAAATGAATTTGAATTAATTTTCGACAAAGTGGGGCCCAGTGACATAGGCTCGGCTCACATGGACCATGTCCACGAGCCCCAGCCCGGGAGGCTGTCTTGGTGTGGCGCGATACTTGAGGATGGCGTGGCCGCCACGCCTGCCACGTCGGACCCGGAGCTGAGGTGGCACCTCGTTGGCGCCGAGGTGGCGAGCCTCGTCGGCTCGGCGGGCGAGCTCGGCAACACCCTCGCCGGCGCTTCTGGCGCCGGCGAGTGCGAATGGCGCGATTCGAGAGAGAGGAGCTCACAAGTACAATGCTCACTACCTTAGCGGGCGTGGCCCGGAAACTTCGGCGACGAGGTTTAACGGCGGCGTCGACAAGCGTCGAGGACGAGGGTGCTCCGGGGTCTTGGGGCAAAATGGGTCGCAGCCCAGATCATGATGATCTGGCGATGTCGAAGATGAGGCGACGGGCAAGCGGGCGTGACCTCGCCGGAATCGAAGAATTTCTTCGCCGGTGGCCGCCGTGACAAGCTTGAAATTGACGCGATTAGAGGGAAAAGAGGAGGCGGCGAGGGCTCGGGTCGGCGAGTAGGGCTTCCCGAGGCTCCCTTATATAGGGGTCGGAATGGAGGAGAGGAGGGGATCGGGCACAGCGGCGGCGGCGGCGTTTATGGCATGCAGCCGTTCGGTGAGATCGTGCGAAGAAGGGAAGGGTGGCGCGACGGGTGCGGCATTGATAAGCGACTTAAGCGAGTAAACGTGAGTGGAGAGGGGAGGATTCGCGGGGTAGTGGAGCTCGGCGCAGCCTTTAATGGCGTGAATGGCGGCGGCGCATGCGAGGAAAACGAGGGCGGGGAAAGAAGAAGGGTCACGGTAGTAGGATTTCCATCCAAGGGTTCGGAGTCAAACCAGCGTCGTGTGCGTGTGTGGACCGTCGGATTAAGATCCGACGGTAAAAAGAGGAGGGAGGCGGGATTGAGTGGCGGGCTGGGCTGTGCACGCGCGTGAGTAAATGGGCCGAGCCAGTTTATTTAAAATCTTTATTTCCGATTTTCTTTTCATTTTCTATTTTAAATATTCCGTTTAATTCATTTCAGCTTTAGAATATAGCAAAATAATTCCAAAAATTCTAGAAAAATTCTCATAAATTATTAGAGACATTTTATACTTAATAAAATTATTTCCAACTTAAACTTGATAATAGATTTTGTAGTTAAATTTATTTTAGCCTTAACTAACTAAGAAAAAGTTTTAAAAATTTGAATTTCCACAAAAATAAATAGTTTTAAATTTTCTCTGAAATTGAAATTTTGGGCTGTTACAAACCTTCCCCTTAAAGGAATCTCGACCAAGAGATTGATTTAACCAAACAAGAAGATGGGGATACTACGCCTTAAGATCTTCCTCTCGCTCCCGGTGGCTTCACTTTACGGTGGTGGCTCCTTGAACTTTATATGATCGGATGATCTTGCTCCACAGTAATACGCTCTGCGGCGTCTAAAATCTTGATTGGTTGTTCTACATAAGTGAGGTCTTCTTGTAGATCGATACTCTCTAAAAGAGTCGATCCTCTGGCACTCGAAGGCACTTCTTTAGTTGTGACACATGAAAGGCGTTGTGTCTTTGCAGACAAGGAGGTTGGCGGTTCAAGCGATAGCGACTTCACCTCTCTTTGCCAAAATTTTGTAAGGACCCACAAATCAGGTGCGAGTTTTCCTTTGGTCCGAAACCTTCTTACTCCCTAAGTGGAGTAACTCGAGATAAACAAAATCTCCTATTTCAAATGTCAATTCTCTTCTTCGATTGTCGGCATAACTTTTACATCGGGTTTGAGCTACTTTCAGGCGTTCTCTTATTGCTTTAACCTTGCTTTGGCGTCTTTGATCAATTCGGTCCAAGAATTGGTGCTCTCCTACTTCATCCCAAAGGAGCGGAGTTACGCATTTTACGCCATATAAAGCTTCAAATGGAGACATCTGTAAGCTAGCTTGATAGCTATTGTTGTACGAGAATTACGCAAAGGGTAGATTCTTGTCCCAACTTTTCCATAATCTAAGGCACTGAGCTCGAAGCATGTCCTCAAGAACTTAGTTGACGCGTTACTGTCGACCATCCGTCGAGGGTGATCTGTTGTCTTGAAGTTGAGTCTGGTTCCTAAAGCTTCATGAAGACTCTTCCAAAATCGGGATGTGAACGGGAACCTCTATCGAGACAATCTTCTTGGGTACACCATGTAAACAAACAATCTTGGCCACATATATTTCGGCTAGTTTGCTACTCGATAGGTGGTCTTGATTTGGAATGAAATGGGCCACTTTGGTCAATCGGTCAATTATCACCCAAATGGAGTCACATCTGTTTGGGTCCTAGGAAGTCGATAATGAAATCCATACCAATTTCTTCCCACTTCCATTCAGAATCGGTAGTGGTTGCAACAAACCAATGGGTCTTTGGTGCTCTGCCTTAACTTCGTTGACATATATCGCAATGTGCGATTTAACTCAGCGATTTCTCGCTTCATCTTGACCCACCAATACTTCTCCTTCAGATCTGGTACATTTTGGTACTTAGGGATGAATGGAGTAGGGTGATTCATGAGCTTCTTTTAGAATTGATGTTTTAATTCCTGTGATTAGGCACACAGATGCGATTTCCAAACCATATTGTTCCTTGCTCATCCTCAGAGAATCCTGGGGCTTTGCCTCTTCTCATATTCTTTTTGATTTCTTTGATGTCTTCGTCTTCTAACTGTTTTTCTCTAATCTGACTCTGAAGAGTGGGTTGAACTTCCAAAGCATTGACACATCCTTGGTTGACAATCTCCAGATTTAGATGCTTCAGTTCTTCATACAATTCGGTGATTCTTGAACCGAGGATGGTATTGCAACGCCTTTCTACTCGGGGCATCTGCAACTACATTTGCTTTACCCGGATGATAATGAATTCCAAGGTCGTAATCTTTTATCGGCTCTAGCCATCTTCGTTGTATGCGAGGTTGAGTTACGATTGAGTAAAATGTATTTGAGACTCTTATGATCCGTGAAAATCTCACAATGGTTACCAATAAGATAATGCCGCTTGATTTTTAGAGCATGCACAATTCTTTGCTAACTCGAGATCATGAGTCGGATAATTTCCTTCGTGTGGTCTTAATCGGCGAGATGCATAAGCCACTACTTTACCTTCTTGCATAAGTACACATCCAAGTCCTTGACGGGATGCATCACGAAAGATTTCAAAATCCTTATGAATATCGAGCGGATTAACACCGTGCGAGACACTAATCTCTTCTTGAGTTCTTGGAAACTCTTTTCACGAGCCTCTGTCTATTCAAACTTTTCTCCTTTTGAAGTTGAGTCATGGGTCTTGCTATCTTGGAGAACCCTTCAATAAATCTGCGGTAATACCCGCTAATCCAAGAAACTTCTCACCTCTGAGACAGACTTGGGTTGTTTCCAATCCATTCTGGCTTCAACTTTGGTGGATCTCTGCAACTCCTCCTGTGACACAATATGTCCAAGGAATGCCACTTGACTTAGCCAAAATTCGCACTTGCTAAATTTGGCATAAAGCTGATTTTCTCGAGTTTTCCCAAAATTATTCTCGAGATGATCCTCGTGTTCTTCTTCATTCTTTGAATAAATGAGAATGTCATCGATGAACACAACCACAAACTTATCCAGAATTCCATGAACACTTTGTTCATCATATTCATGAAATAAGCGAGGCGTTTGTCAAACCGAACGACATCACTTGTGAATTCATACAGATCCATATCTGGTTGTGAATGCGGTCTTGGGATATCTTCTGTGCGATCTTGATTGGTGATAGCGGATCTCAAGTCAATCTTCGAAAATACACTTGCTCCTTTAATTGATCAAGCAGATCATCGATCCTAGGTAGCGGTACTTATTCTTGATTGTCACTTCATTAAGTGATCGTAATCCACACACATTCTCATACTATTGTCTTTTTCTTGACAAATAATACCGGTGCTCCCCAAGGTGATGAGCTTGGCCGTATATAACCTTTACTGTTTTAGTTCCATTATCATTTCTTCATCTCTGCCAACTCATTGGCGGCATTACAGTAGGGTCGCTTTGAGATTGGGGCGGTCCACAGGACTAAGTCAATTATAAATACTACGTCCTGTCGGGTGGCATCTTAGGAGTAGTTCATCGGGAAAAACATCCGGAAATTCTTGTACCACTTGGTATATCTTCAAGCTTTAACTCTTTCAAGTTTGGTTAGAACCGATCTTCCTCGGTACTAGTCTTGGGCTTGAATTCCACTAAGATTCCTTGCTTATTGGTAAGAGCAATAGACCTATTGGCACAATTTATTTGTCCTTGATTCTTGGCTAGCCAATCCATTCCAAGAATCACATCAAACCTTGAGAATGCAAAACTATCAAATCTGCTAGGAAGGTTACTCAGGATATTTCAAGGGTAAGGTTTGGGCAAAGATAACTAGTTCTCATTTAAGAGCAGGGGAGTGAATTATCATAGGATTATCTAAAGGAGAGATAGGTAACCCATGTTTTCCCACAAATTTATTGGAAACAAAAGAGTGCGATGCTCAGGAATCAAATAGAACTAATCTTTGTCTTGAATTGATTGGAAGCGTACCAAGGGCGACATCCGGTCTTTGCTTGAGCTTCCTCTGCGATAACGTGGTTCACACGTCCTTCGTGATATCTTTGAATTTAGGCTTTTGATTGCCACGGTGGTCGGAACTCTGGTCTTGGCCTAGCGGTGGTGCACCTTGCGACTTCTTAGGGCATCTGTTAGCATAATGCCCGTCTCGTTCTTGATGGAAACAAGTCACCCGATTCTTGATGAAATCGGATTCTTCTGCTGAGACTGACCTCCAGTTGAGTTGCTATGGAAGCCTGAAGTATTGGGGCGCTGCGTTGGTACTGGAGCTCTGAGGGTGGAAGACTGAAATCCTCCACGCTGTGGTGGCTGAGGCTGTGTAACGCGAGGCTTGGGTTGTCCTCCAGCATTGTACTTCTGAGCGGCCATCCTCCGCTTGCGGTTCTCCATCTGCAGATGTTTGGCCTCCTGGCGAAAAGCTTTATTCACTAACTGCTGGAAGTCAGTGTAGTCATTGGAGACCAGCTGAATTGAGATCTCATCGTTTAAACCATCTGTAAGACCCGGGATTAACACTCCCGAATCCTCTGTGCATTTCTGAACTAGTCCCATGATCAGTAGCTAGTTCACACAGTAAACAAATATGGTAACAAAATCATATCACAACTTTATTAATAAATAACAACAGAGTTGATTACAAAGGAGGCTTACAGGCCAACAATAAAATAAACACAGCGGAAGACAAAGATGTAGTAGGGTCCTGTTAATCGCCACAGGCAATCAACTGGGGAGGCGGCCTAGTCGTCGAGATCCACACCGTAGCAAAGTCCTTCTCCTCTGAAATTATTTGCATTAAGCAAGAATGAGCACAACTACTGTGTGCTACTTAAGTTACACCGATCAAATAACAGAATGACATGCATACATGGATATCTCAAAGGAAGGCTTAATATGGTTGAATTTGCATAAAGCGACATTTTCTTTAAATACTTGTACTAAGTTCCAGCGTTATTACATAACTAAAATTCAATTTTATAGTCGATAACATTCACACATGAATGGTGAAGGATACCCTCCTATCACAATGGCTAACCGCCTTAAATCCCATTTGGATAAACCGAGTTGACAAAGTCTTTTTAAAACAAATTCCAAGTCTAACTTTGAGTGGCTTTTGCTAGCATGTCCATGACCGTGGACACGGCTATTGAATAGTTTTACACTCTGCGAGAGGTTGTGCAGCTTTACCCACATGACATGACTTCTCTAGTTTGTTCGGCATATATCTATGCCACCGCTCACTACCTTAGGTAGCGATCTAGAGCACATGACAAGGCCTTTACAATCGCCATCCCACCGCATGATCCACCCGTTAAGGTTTCGCATCCCTCCTTGGATAGAAATCCGCAGAGTTTGTAGGGGCCCCTCTTACGCCAATGGGACTAACGAGGTCATAACACGACCGACCATCCGAGATGGACCCACACAATCCATGGGATTGACCACGATGGCACTTTGCAAATTAGTCACCAGGTCCCTACCCATACTCGGGACATGTGGTTGCACGATATGGCATAGCCCATTATAGGCATAGCAAAAATACGCTCGAGACCGGTCCTCAAGCGACTTGGGCGACTTTCCACAAAACCCATGGGCCTCGATCATGGAAATGACTCGATCCGTGCATTAACATGCACCATCCAAACAACCATTTCGCCCAAGTACAAACCAAAATTTTATTTTATTTTTCTCGATTCATTTACGACAAAACTTCCATGACAAACCAATGCCATAGATTCTTAAACAATATTTGATTTTTGGTGAAAGTTTCCCAAATCAAACATTTTGGGTCTAAGCATTGCTAAGCATAATCTTTCTCAAAATGTTCTAGTTCATACTATTGTATCAACTAGATTTTATCTAGGGTGAGGTTAAATGTCCAAGACTTGTCAAGAACGAGATTAGTATGTAATCCATCAAGATTGTGATAATCCAACCTTGACAATCCAAAATTCATTAGCCCAATCTACACCGTATAGGTTTATTTCTATGATCCAACTTCAATTGATCCAAATATTTAACTATACTCAAATTTTATAATTCGATATCTATCAATCCAATGACTACGTAATCCTATAATCAAATTTTAGATAATCGATATCAATGACAATCTATTTCTAGAATCCAATATCAACAATTCAAGATTTGACTATAGTATCATCTATCATCCATTCTTTATTAATCCAACATCAACAACAATCTACCTCTAAAATCCGATATCCAATAATTATTTATTTCTATAATCCAACCATAATAATCATGTATTTCTAATAATCCAACATCATTCAAGCCAATATCCAATAATCCAATAATAATCTATGTCTATGATTGACATCTAATATCCAACAATCATATAACTCTAATAATACCACAATCCGATCATTAATAACAATCTATTTCCATAATCCAATACCAATAATCACCTAATTACGTAATTCAACATGTGTTATCTATTAACAATCTTTCTCTAACTTCACACATCCATGTACAATCTCCTTTTATTATCCAAACCCATCAAATTCTAACTTCAAAAATATGTTGCATTCGATAAAATTATCCATACCACCTCTCTTGACAATAATTAGACATACAAAGGCATTGGGAATAACTATAAAGCTTAAAACAGGAATTTAAATTACTTGAATGTAAATAAGCATGCAGTAATAATTTAAAACAAAATTATATAATTTTAAATAATAGGTGCAAATATGATCAAGAATGTAACTTGCCTTGCTTAATGGATTATTCTCGAGATGATGTTGAAATCCGATTCAAATCAAGTCGTCAAATCTATACGCGTAAACGATCCGAATTCAAATAATATTCAAATAAAATCCAAATAAAAATCCAAAAATTACGAAATAAATACTGAAAGTAGATAATAAATTTAGATGATTTTAGGAGAAAGAACCGTTGGATTTGGAGTTAAATATGACAACGAACGAAATTGTAGAAGTTTAAATCTCAAAACAAATTAAAAAAAATGTATGTGCTTGCATGGCACTGTAGCTTGCCATGCAACGTGAATAGTAACCAAGTGCATGGAGAAATGGCGATGCTGGCGAAAGGGAAAGGAGCGACGGCCGGCGAAGCACTAAAATGGAATCCCGGGAGCGAGACGGACCCAATGGTGGTGGTCACATCATCGGCGGAGGTCCGGTGCGGCGGCGGCGCGTAAAAAGGCGCACAGGGGAATAGTAGCGCCGGTGAGCTGAGGGTGTTTCAGGGAAAAGGAAGGGAGCACTGTGTAGAATATTGCGAGGCGAAGCCTATGGCGTGGTCGATGTCATCGGGAAATCAAAAACGGCACCGAAAATGATGACAGAAGGTGGTTCGGCCGTTTGCGGAAAACCAATTTGCTTGTGGCGAGATAGAGGGGCGAATTCCAAGGGTATGAAGAGAAAGCCGAAGGGCACGCGGCGACATAGTTGGCTCGGCGAGATGACCTTCGATGGTGACGCAGTCCGACGGAGAAGACATCCGGCAGGTGAACATCGGTGTTCCGGGCGAACGGAGAGGAGTTAGCAGATGAGGTTTGCGGCGATTTGAAGAGGGAACCACGAGGAACGCAACGCTCGCGTTGGTTGGGGTGGAAAGCGCACGGTCGGCCGGCGGCGGCAACGACGCGCAAAATGGACCAAATAATTAACGAAAATTAAATAAAATCTAAAAATTATGAAATAAATACTAAAAATAGTAGATGAATTTAGATGAATTTAGGAGAAAGAATCAACGGATTTGGAGCTTGCATGTGAGAGCAAGAATTTTTGGAAGATTAAAATGTTCCTGTACAAACTATGAAGCATATAACTAAAAGTTTCTCTACTGTTTATCTTCATCAACGAACAGACACCAACAAATATGGCCGGCGGCTTGGACCTAGTGCCGATGGTGCTCCGGTGACGGCACCGGCGAGGGAAAGAGAGCACCGTGTAGAGGACGACAATGCAAACCTAGGGATGGAGACTATTTGGCCGGGGCTAGCTCGACGGCGACGCAATTAGCAAAGGAAATAGCTTCGGCCTATGGTTTAGATGGCGATGTTGCCGGCGTGACGGCGGCGTTCGATGGCGGCGAGGGTGGAATGGAGAGAGGAAGGACGTGGATGCGGTGCTCACCTCGATTGTGGTGGGGCGTGCACGGATGGCGGAGAGCGAGGACGACGACGTCGGCGCGGCTTGGCTCCGATGGCGGCGGTGCTCGGCGATGCTCCGCGGCGAGGGGAGCACGGCGTAGAACGTCGCGAGGCGAAGCTAGCGGTGTGGTCGATGGTGCCGGGGCTTCATCGTAGAGAGCGCTAGAGGCAGTGGAAGGGAGCTCGGCCGGCGACGAATACTTGCGAAATACGGCTAAAAGAGAGCGAGGAAGGAGGAGTGGGTGGCGGGGTTGGAATGAGGAGGAACGGGGGCTCACCGTGCTCCCTTTTATAGGGCGAGGGGAGGCCGGGAGAGGGAGATCGAGGGGCGGCCGCTCCGAGTGCAAATAAAGAACGAAGATGAAACGATTAAATTAACTGCGTGTAGTGAATGAAATGCCCAATTGAAGGTGCTGCGACGTGCGTGACGATAATGCGGACGTTTCGCCTCCGACGGAATTGATTTTGATGCTTTGAATGAGGAGAACGGGAAGAAATAGCTCCGGCAGCCATTAATGGCGGTGTGAAGCTCAACCGGCTCGGTTTTAATGGCGTGGGAGCAAGAGGAGAGAAGGAGAAATGGTACGGTTGGTGGAGGTGGGGGCGGCGCGGCGAGGGACGGCGGTGGCCGGAGGTGGTGAGGACGTGAGAGGAGGTGGCTAGACTTTTGGTTCGGCCATTGATGCATACGAGCAAAGAACAACAGAGAAAAAGAAGAAACGCTTCGGGAAGGAGCTGTTGGAGGAGAGAGAAAGAATTCAAGGATATAAAGAAGGAAGAGGGTATAATATCAATTGAGAGAAACACACATGCTGGTAGCGCATGCATGGCAACTTGATGTTAAGCGTGCTGCTGTGGTAGCACTAAAATGAGGGGTGACCGTGTGGGAAGTTGACCCACGCGGGATAAAAAAAAATTTTAATATATTTTTTTCTCGTATTACTGTAGCAACAACATAAAATCAAATACAATTTTTAGAAGATAGCAAATAGAGTCCAAAATTCTAAAAAAAATTCACAAAAATCTCTAGAATTATTTTGGACTTAAAAAAAATTGTTTCCAACTTAAATGGTAATAGTTTTTGCACATAATTTATTTTGGCTTTTAAAATAATTAGGAAAAGCTTTTAACAATTCCGAGAAAATTATTAAATTTTACTTTTCAACTTTAACTCAAATTAAACTTCAAAACTTTAATAAATTTCATTTTTGACTTTTAAAACTTCAAAAATTCCAATAAAGCAATCAAACTCTTTCAAATTTCAGAAAATCCAATAAAATAATAATTTTATTAATTTTAATTTGGTAACAGAACTTTGGGCTGTTACACCATCCATGAACCTTTCCTGCCTTTCTTCATCACTAGCCACATCTGCTTTGGGGCATAGCGAGCAAAATTTGGTTGAATTTGTGCAGTATTCCCCACCGTCTTGTTGCCTTGTTTGGTAGCGTGGAACTCTTTCTTCTTTAGGGTCATTATCCCGGGAATATGTGCATGGCGAAAAGCCCGCACAAACTCCTCCCAAGAGATAGTCTGCGCATCGGCATGGGAGATGTTATAGTTATCCCACCATTACGATCGGGGACCGTGAGTGATGAGAGGCAAGCAGGACTCTCTCACGATCGATACATTGAGTGATATCCGGCTTCTTCCGATAGCACGGATCCGATCATCGGCATCCATTGGCTCTGTCTTTCTTTGGAGAAGGTCGGTTGGGCGATTACGCATAAATTCGCCATGGTCAATCTTTGTGCGGTGGAGGTGGTGGTGGTGCTTGGTGGTCTTTGCTTGGTTGATGTTAATGGATGAGCTAACAGTCTATCGAGATGTGTCGATTGGCCATCATCTGGCCAATCGAGGCCCTTCTGGCAGTGGAGGAGGTGGTTCTTTGGGCGGGGTTTTCTGTGTCTGCGTTTGGATTTCCTTGGCCTTGGCGCTACCATTCTTGCGTGGCGTGTGGTAACCATCTGTGGAATCTTCTAAAGACTCGAGAATAGAGTATAGAAATAAAGTTCTAAGGAATAATATTTTTAACAGCCCAAGAACTAACAAGCACAAGACAAAAGAACCAAATTTTGCCAAAAATAGTCCTTTTATTATTTTATTTTATTGTTTGATTATGGCTATCACAAGAGACATTGATAGCTCATAATTAGCATCTAACGATCATATGAGATACTGACTAAGGTGTAAGAGGGTATAATCGGCTCATAAGTACTACCCTCTCTGCCTTGTATATAGCCGACTCTTCTTCATTTGCTTTCGGCCTTTCTTACGCATCTAGCGAGTTGTTACGAGTATTACGCAGTTCATCGAGTGTTCCGTAGGCATAATCCATTGCCTTAGACAGGTCCACTTGGTGAGTAAGCTCGGAGAGTCCTCATACTCAGCGAGACGAAAGGTGCTATCGGCATTTAGTCGGAATGTGCATGGGGTGGTAGTGAAACTTCGAGTCCTCAAAATAATTGTTGTAAATATGGCGTGGCGACGTGTTGCCTCTCTGCATCTGAAGTCCATCAACGAAATTATCACGTCTCACTGGGGCGTCGAAGATGTGGTGGTTTGTGTTTGGTTGAAGGTTGGCGTAGAGGATTACTTCAAGTCTCCAACGCTCTTGGTTCCCCACTTTATACATGTACCCTTGATAAGTTGGTCTCTGGTTGTAACCTAAGTGTTGCATCATCTTCCATAGAAGTGCAGCCCAGTGTCCGGCGAAAATTCCATGGGAAATCCGGGTTGGTTGTTCAGCCATCTACAATTTAGAGAATAAGATAAGTTGATAACCATTTTAAAAAGAAGTGTTGAGAAGACTCTTGAATAGACTCAAAATATGTTTAGTTTTTGAAAAATAAATCCTTAAGAAAATTCTAAAGCCACGACCTACAGTCGATATGGCTCTGATACCACTTTTGTCGAACTCGGGAGCGAAGGATCCCGAATTCTCTGTGTTCATACATTAGTCCAGGATAGCTAATGTACACAGTCAAACAAAAGTGATAATCAAAACATATCACGCATTTTATTAATATTTATTCAGAGTTTATTACAAAGGGCCTGAGGCCAAATAAAGTAAAACACATGAGCGAGAATAATAGTAGTAGACCCAGCGATTAGCCACGAGGCAATAAATGCAGAAGCGCACCTAAGCGTCAAGATCCTCACCGTCTTGATAGATATCTTCTCTGAATAAAGATTATTCACAGAAGAGTGAGCACTACTACCGTGCTGCAAGTTACACCAATATGGAATTGATATGCATGCATAAGGTAGACAAAGGATCTTGGCAAGGTTATTTTATGTAAAGCGGCGGTTTTAATTTAAATAATCATATTAGATTACAAAGCCATTTTATACAATAATCTAAATCACCATTCTAAATAACAATAGTTTATTGTGGATAACCTCCATAAAAGATGATGGATATCCTCCAATCACAATGGCTACCCGCCTAATTTTCCCACAGGACTATCCATCACGAAATTATCTGTTGAAATCATTTTAAAACCAAAAACAAATCTAACTCTGAGTGGCTTTGCTAGCATGTCCATGATCATGACGCGCTATTGAATAGTTTCTACTCTGCGAGTTTGTACAACTTTACCCACACGAGATATTATACTCTTTGTGTCGGCCAATCCACGCTTCTAAGGCGTGTGTGAACAAACATCACAAGGCCGTTACAATGTTCTACCTCAAAGTACTTGTGCCCGCTAAGGTTTAAGCTTCCATTGACCGACTGTCCTCAAAAAACCCTCTTGCGCCAGATGGGAAAAGCTGTCTTACCCGACACCCATACATACAACATAGCACAAATAACTAAGAGGTATTACAAATTATTTAGCAGTCCTGCCCATACAGGACATGTGGTTGTACTGATAAGGCATAACAAAATGCGTTCAAAGACCGGTCCTCAATTGACTTGGGCGTCATTCAATTTAAACCACAGGTCTTAATCTTAACGAGACTAAGCCGTGCATAAACTCGCACCCACCATTCATCCTTTTCGCCCAAGTCCAAACCCTTTTGATTTTATTTCTATAAAACCATCTTTACAAATTCTCTATGGTAAAACAATACCATAGTTTTAATTTTCAACAAATTTTATTGAGTTGGCTAAAATTCTCCCAAAAACATAAATCATGGTCTAAGTATTTGCGAAGCATTTGATTATTAAACATAATAATTTATCTAAGGTGACAAAGGAATGTCAAGGCAACATCCAAAATTTGGCATACAAGGATAATAGGAATAACTAATTATTTAAGCAGAATTTGAAATACTTGAATAAAATTATGCATGCATTTAATAATTTAAAACTGAATTTAATTAACTTTAAAATAATAGGGGCAAAATGGTCAAAGTATAACTTGCCTTCGTTGCGATCTGGAAAATCTCGTCTTGAGAAGTATCTAATTCCCGGAATCGTCAAAGTCTAAACGTGAAAATAAGGCAAATCAAATAAAATTCAAATAAAACTCAGAAATACAAAATAAACCAAGACTAAATATAATAATTTTATTTTATTGAGCTAGATAATCAAATTATAAAATTTTAGAAATTTGTTTCACTAAATTTGGAGTTAGGATTCAATTATTATGAATTTTACAAATTTTAACCTAAATTTGATATTTAAAAGAATTCTAAATTCTAAAACAGAACTAAAATGAACTCTAAATTGAATTATTATATTTTATTTAGTTAGATAATAATTTTCTAAAATTTTAGCAACTTGAATCATCTAATTTGGAGTTTTAATGCAAAAGTTATGAATTTTACAATTTTTAATCTAAATCTGTTATTTAAACAATTTCCTGAATTATTTTTCTAAAGAGAATTCTAAATATTGCGCATTTATAGCGTCAGCGATGATTTTCGAATTTAAATGAATTTGAATTAATTTTCGACAGGTGGGGCCCAGTGACATAGGCTCGGCTCACATGGACCATGTCCACGAGCCCCAGCCCGAGGTCTTTGGCCGGTGTGGCGGTGACGAGGATGGCGTGGCATGCCACGCTGCTGCCACGTCGGACCCGGGCTGAGGTGGCACCTCGTTGGCGCCGAGGTGGCGAGCCTCGTCGGCTCGGCGGAGGCGAGCTCGGCAACACCCTCGCCGGCCTTCTGCGCCCGCAGCGAGAGTGCGAATGGGCGATTCGAGAGAGAGGAGCTCACGAGTACAATGCTCACTACCTTAGCGGCGTGTGGACCGGAAACTTCGGCGGCGAGGTTTAACGGCGGCGTCTGGCGTCGAGGACGAGGTGCTCCGGGGTCTTGGGGCAAAATGGGTGCAGCACCCGTGCTCATGATGATCTGGCGATGTCGAAGATGAGGACGACGGGGCGAAGCGGGCGTGACCTCGCCGAATCGAAGAATTTCTTCGCCGCGGTGGCGGCATTTAAGCTTGAAATTGAGCGATTAGAGGAAAAGAGGAGGCGGCGAGGGCTCGGGTCGGCGAGTAGGGCTTCCCGAGGCTCCCTTATATAGGGTCGGAATGGAGGAGAGGAGGATCGGGCACACTGGCGGCGGCGTTTATGGCATCTGGCCGTTCGGTGAGATCGTGCGAAGAAGGGAAGGTGGCGCATCGGGTGCGGCATTGATAAGCGACTTAAGCGAGTAAACGTGAGTGGAGGGGAGGATTCAGCGGGGTAGTGGAGCTCGGCGCAGCCTTTAATGGCGTGAATGGCGCGGCCGCGCGAGGAAGACGGGGACGGGAAAGAAGAAGGGTCACGGGCCGTAGGATTTCCATCCAAGGGTTCGGAGTCAAACCAGCGTCGTGTGCGTGTGTGGACCGTCGGATTAAGATCCGACGGTAAAAAGAGGAGGGAGGCGGGATTGAGTGGCGGGCTTTGTCACGTGCACGTGAGTAAATGGGCGAGCCGTTTACCCAAGTACTGTTTTCCGATTTTCTTTTCATTTTCTATTTTAAATATTCCGTTTAATTCATTTCAGCTTTAGAATATAGCAAAATAATTCCAAAAATTCTAGAAAAATTCTCATAAATTATTAGAGACATTTTATACTTAATAAAATTATTTCCAACTTAAACTTGATAATAGATTTTGTAGTTAAATTTATTTTAGCCTTAACTAACTAAGAAAAAGTTTTAAAATTTCAGAATTTCCACAAAAATAAATAGTTTTAAATTTTCTCTGAAATTGAAATTTTGGGCTGTTACACCTAGGTTATGGACAAGCTTGGTTATTTCCATAAGAATTAGACTACAACCTTTAATTAAAACTTGATGTGGGTGGTATGAATGGGTAATCCATGCTATTGTTGTGGTGACTATTGGGTTAGTCACTTCGGTGATTGTTGTTGTCATCTATCTATTGTTATTATGTTGTTGTCTCGCTGTTATTTGTAAATTAAAAACAATTTGTAAAACTGCTTTGAATCTATTTAATTATTACAAATGAAAAACTTGCTTTATCTTTGAAAATGAGCCTAAAGCCTCCTCCACTTAAATAAGCTTGCATGTAGCATATGTATAGGTCTATTACACTACACGTAAGTCTTGCGAGTACATTTTGTACTCATTTGCTTTGCTTAATTAATTTGTTGCAGAGAGGTTGATCCCCTGTGATTCACTTTTGTGAGATGTCTTGGTGGAATTGACGACTAGGTTGGCGGCCCGGTTGGTTGCCTTGTGGGCTATAGGCAAACCGTATGGCTTTTGTTTACCGTCATCTTATGGCTTTTGCTTCCGCTGTTTATTTACCTCTCTTAGTTGTTATTTGGCCGGTCGGCCCCTTTTGTAATAACTCTATTATGTATGTCTTTTGTTTAATCTAGTTTGTGCTTTGGTTCTATGTCTTGAATGGAATTGATGCATGATTTTGTAAAGGGTGTGTATCTTGCAATTCAGGAAGTATACATATCTCAAGACACGGGTTATTTTGTTTGTGATGCTAAGGTCAATGGTAGACTAAGCATTACAAGCCAAATAAGCCGTGGTCCTCACACTTTTGAGATCTTAACCATCCAGATCCCTCCTCTGTTTGATCCAAGGGTCCGCCTCTCTCTTGCTTCATCTAACGATCCGCACCTCCTCTTTGTTGGGATCATAAGGCCGGACCTCTTTAGGTCCGCACTCCCTAGCGTTTGGACTCACCGCTGGCTCTTGCGGTCGTACCGCTTGAGTTTTGCCTTTCTTGCCTTAGGACCGTTTGATCTGCATCAGATGGCCCAATCTTGTTGGAGCGTTCGCCTGGTCTGAACGTTCCATCCCTCCTATGCCCTCTGATCTGCATCGGATGACTTGGCCTCGTTGGCTCGTTCGCTTGGTCCGAACGGCCCATTTGCCTTGCTCCGTCCGATCAAGATCTGACGGCCCCTATTCCTCCCGCGTATTTTTGTTTCCGCAGACCTCCCCTTGCTCTAGATCTTGACCGTCAGGACCTGCTCCTTGAGGATCTGACCGTCAGGACCTGCCCTTTTGTGAATCTTGTCCTCAGGTCCTCCCCGTTGTTTTGTAGTCTTTTGGACCTCCTGTCCAGAGGACCTCTTTGTAGTCTTTTGGACCTCTTGTCCAGAGGACCCCTTTGTATCTTTTGGACCTCCTGTCCATAGAACCTCCTCCTTGTGTTTAGACCTTTGTGGTCTAGACTCCCCCCCCCTGTGTTTGGACCTCCGTAGTCAAGACCTCCTTGGTTGTCTTAGGACTTCTCGCAGGACCTCCTTTTAGGATCTCCTCGCAGGACCTCCTCCTTGGACCATTCCCTTTGACCACATGTTCACCCTTTTGACTGACTCCCTTGCCCAGGTTCTAAAGTGCATTTGATGTGGGTTGAAGTCACATTAAATGCTGTCACTTCCATTGTACCCATTTCTACTTTTTGTCCCCTCCTTCTCATAATCTAATCCTTTTTTGTACCTTTGGCAGTGTGCCTTTGTACCAATGCTTTGAACCTGGTCACCTCCCTGTTGTGGTGCTTCTATACCCCTTTTCCTTTAAATAGAGCACCAAGGGGCGTCCACTTCCTCCCTGTTCGTCATTCTTAGCCTCCTCTCGGTTTTTGTGTGCTACCCAAGCTCCTCTGGTTTGGACCTTCCTGGGTTTGGACCTCCCATTCGCTGGACCTCCCTCTCGGACCTCCCTTCCTTGTGGACCTCCTCTCTTTTGCTTTAAGTAAGTTCTTTTAGATTTCTTGGAGCTCTTTTGTTTATTTGGGTTCTTTTTGTGAACGTGTAGATCTCGGTTGATTGCTGAGGAGCTCGTGGTTCAAGCTACACCAGCCAAAGCTTTTCCCTTCAACAGAGGCAAGTCGTGGACCTTGATCATCTTGATCCCATTTTACAAAAATATTTTGATTTGTTAAAATTGCATGGCTATTTTTATAGAACTGTTTTGGGCAGTAGCTATTCCCCTATTTGACTCTATGCCTCCTTGGACTTGGGTACTTGACATGTTGACATGATCTCCTTTGGACACCTTAGGATGGATATTTAGTTGGTACCTTTTGTTTATGCCAACATGCGACCGATTCCTTATGCTTAGCCTTGCTGTAGAACCGTGGGCCTGGTGAATTATGCCTTATCAATTAATAATCTTAACTAATGAACTATGGAATCTCTGGTTGGTGCCATTGTTAACCGACTATGGTGTAATGCCATAAGTTGTGTTGATTGTGGTGTGAGACCACCTTAAAACTTGTTGTGCCAGGACTGGGTGGTCCAGTGGCCGGGTTGAACCCAAATTGTTTTATGCTTGGGCAAGAAGGCCGGGAGTGAGTAGTGGGTGCTTTGCACTATTGGGGTTGTGGAAGTCTTGCCTAAGCACAATTAAGGACTTAACTTTGTGTCTGTGGATCTGGGTTATCCGTGCAACCACAAGGTCATTTTATGGGGATGGCCTGGGCCGAATAATTAGCAATGAGATGGCTTGGTGCTGTTGTGGTTGAGCAAGTTTTATTGCAACGGCGCAAGAGGGGGCACGAATCCGGTGGCTTTGCAACCCATCCGGAAGTGAAACCTTAGCGGGCAGCCCCGAGCTAAATCAAAGCTTTGTAAAGGCCTTATCACGCTCTCTAGACTGCTCACCTTCGGAAGTGAGCAAGGGTCTTTTCGGAACCCGTCCCGCTAGAAAGATCGTGGATTGTGGGTAAAGTTGTACACCTCTACAGAGCGTAAAATCTATTCGAATAGCCAAGTCCTTGGTTATGGATATCTCCCAAAGAAGTGGTGCAAGGGGTAGCTTTTGTGAAATTGTGTCCCTGGGCACGTCTGCGAGAGACTGTGGCTTTGCCTCGAAGAGACCTTGGCCGGCTTTAGAGGGGTCATGGTTGGCTCGAGATGAGGTCCAGGGGCTGGGTGGGAACTCTGGAGTGGGTGCTCCAGGGTGGTCGTGGTTGAGGTCCTAGTCATGGGTGTGGCCAGACCTCCCACGGTTGGCTTTTGGGAGCTCTGGAGTGGGTGCTCCAGAGTGATTTTGGGAAGTGAGTGGGTGCTCACGACCTCTCTTGAAATCAAATGTATTTATGTACTATTGTTTTTAACTTGTTGCCTTACAATCTATTATGTTATTTACTGTCAAACTTTGCTTTTTGCAACTAACCATACAGCTCTCTTTTGGCAAGCCTTGCATAAGTATTATTGCATACACTCCCCACGGCTTGCTGAGTACATTCAAAAGTACTCATGGCTTTGGCCCTCTGTTTAAATCAGCAGCTCAAGGAAGTTCTAGGGAGCTCAAAGCTCTGTGTTGAAGAGGTCTTTGGAGACCATGCGACTTAGGGACGTCCTCCACTCGATAGCCGGTGGGCTGATCGGTTGGACTCACGCGTTGGTGTTTTCGTTTTCCTACTGCAGGTGCTCTTGTGTTTTAAGCCCTTGCGGCTCTTGTAAGAAGCTTGACTGTTTGGTCTTTAATAATATTTGATAATTTGCCTCTTGTTTTCCTTTAGCTTGTTGTGGTATGGATTTGATTACACCAATGTGTCTCTGTGCGAGTTAGCAGGACTGATCATGGGACTAACTCAGTGCACAAAGGTCAAGACCTCTGGGAGGTCCTGGCAGACCTCCTCTCGGGATACCCTGGGTGGTACTACTGCTCCCTAGTGTGGTAGTACCAGCGCTCGAACCTGGGTGGTGCTACTGCTCTCTAGTGCGGTGGTACCGACACTCGGACGTGGATGGTACTACCGGTCCTCACCAAACGGTAGTACCACAACAAAAAAAAAACCGAGCATTCTGAATATCCCGAGAAGGTCCTCACAGTTAACAGCTATGGAGGTGGCGCGAAGTGAGGGAGCTCTAGGAGTGGTTGGAAGGGGCGGTGCGGTCACAGCGTGACGGAGCGAGGTAGAGCGTTGCGGCCGCATGCACGGCAGCTCTGCGCAAGCGCCAGTGCGAGGAGGGAGATGATGCTGACAGCTCGGGCCCACCATGTCAGCGACACGAAATGGTGCACACGTGAGTGTGGCCTAGTGCGATGAGCGGGTTCCGTCAGAGCCGTTCGATCATGAATGGATGGCCCAGATTCAAAGGGAAGTTCGGACTGGTCCGAACGATTCTGTAGATTAGGTCCGTTGAATCTTAATCGGACGGCTCACGTGAGGTGCAATTAGTTGATTTGACCGAGTCAGTTCGTGGCGTCGGACTTCAGCCTGAGGAACAGTATCGGCTGGTTGGGTCTGAGTTGTCTGAGATTTAAAATGTTTCCTCTACTTTGACCAAGGCCTTATAAATAGAAATGAATTTCCTAAAATAAATCAGGGGTGTTCCTAGGAAGTTCTAGTGTCCATAAAAATTATTAAACCATACTATTCATGATATAATTTGTTCAGTTTAAATCCAAACTCGAGATAGGTTATTGGATTGTATTTGAATTTTGTGAGGGTCAAACTATTCCCAAAAATTTGGGAAAAATTATATTAATTCATGATAATTAAAATAGTATTTGAATAAATTATTTCTAGATGATGATCATAAGGTTTTGTTCTTGCTTTTGTTTGGAGTTATAGTTTGAAGTGTAGGTTTAACACTTGTTTGAGATTTTTCAAATGCAATAAAATATGCAATTGCTTAAAAACATGATGCATGCTGATGAGATGCAATCTAATTATCTTTTATTAACTTGGGGATGTGACAAACCTCTCCCTTACAAAAGATCTCGTCCCCGAGATCTGGGTATTTCGGAAGTTGGATTGGAAGATTCTAATAGGAAATACAACATCTGTTATTTTGATTTCCTTCAAAGATAGTGCTAAGATATCTTACAAGATTACAATGGATGGTTATTACATTTTCCTTACCATTGCTTTGTTTAACCTTGCCTTTCTTGATTCGAAGGCACTTTAAGCAGAAGGAAAAAGATCTAGATATTCCTTTCACATATGTTCTTCACGTTCCCAAGTTGCTTCATCTTTAGTGTGATTGCTCCACTAAACTTTGTTGAATTTGATGTTGCGATTTCTCATCTTGCGCTCTGTTTCTTCAAGAATCTGAATTGGGTGCTCCCGATAAGAAAGATCGGGTTGCAAGTTGAGTCCTTCCAACTCGCTTGCTTTGGTTGGAAGGCGAAGACACTTCTTTAGTTGTGAAACATGGAACACATCATGCACATTTGAAAGTGATAGTGGCAACTCCAATTGATAGGCCACCGGTCCAGTTTTGCTAGAATTGAATGGTCCGATGTAGCGAGGTGCCAATTTGCCTTTGACTTGGAAGCGATGCATTTCTTTCATCGGAGAGACTTTAAGATAAACATGATCATCCACTTCAAAACTCAACTCATGACGACGACGGTCGGCATATGATTCTCGACGAGATTGAGCCATTGAAGTCGCTCACGGATGACACGAACTTGCTCTTGGCATCCTCCACCAAGGTTGGACCATAGAATGGTCTCTCCACAGTTTTGGACCAGTTCGGGGTGTCCTACAAGCTCTTCCATACAGCGCCTCGAAGGATGATATTTGTATGCTTGATTGGAAGCTATTGTTGTAGGAGAACTCCACAAACAGTAAACACTTCTCCCAATTCTTGCTATAGGACAGCACCCTTGCTCGGAGAAGGTCTTCTAAAACTTGGTTAACCCTCTCGGTTTGTCTATCCGTTTGCGGGTGATAAGTAGAGCTAAAAGATAGATTGGTCCCCATTGCTTGATGCAAGCATTTCCAGAAATAGGATGTGAACTAAGGACCTCGATTTGAAACTCTCACCTTTGGCACACCGTGGAGACAGAAGACCTTGGAAAGGTAAAGCTCTGCTAACTTGTCCCCGCGGTAGGTGGTCTTGACAAGAATGAAATGGGCAACCTTTGTCAGACGATCAACAATCATCCATATAGAATCGGACCCGAAGTTGAGTCCTCGGAAGTCGATAGAATGAAGTCCATCTTGACTTCTACCCACTTCCACTTGGGAATAGTGTGAGGACCCGGCTTATTTAGCTTGTAATGCTTAGTCACCCATTGACCCTAGCATCACAAACAAAATAACACGTATCTTGAGATATGTATACTTCCTAAATGCAAGATACACACTCCTTTACAAAATCATGCATCAATTCCATTCAAGACATAGAACCAAAGCACGAACTAGATTAAATAAAAGACATACATAATATAGAGTTACTACAAAAGGGCCGACCGCCAAATACAACTAAGGAAGATAAACAACGGAAGCAAAGGCCATAAGATGGCGATAAACAAAAGAAGGCCACATGGTTTGCCTTTAGCCCACAAAGGTAACCGAAGGCCGCCTAGCTAGTCATCCCAACCGCAGCACATCTCACAAAAGTAAAGCCCTTGGGGCTCTACCTCCTCTGCAACAAAGTTATTAAGCAAAGCAAATGAGTACAAAAATATACTTGCAAGACTGACGTGTAGAGTAACAGACCTATACATATGCTACATGCAAGCTATTTAAGTGGAAGGCTTTAGGCTCATTTTAGCATAAAGCAAGTTTTCATTTGCAATAATTAAATAGATTCAAAGCAGTTTTGCAATTCATTTTTAATTTGCAAATAACAACGAGACAACAACATAATAACAATAGGTAGAAGACAACAACAATCCTGGAAGTGACTAACCCAATAGTCACCACAACAATAGCATGAATTACCCATTCATACCACCCATGTCAAGTTTTAATTAAAGGTTGTAGTCTAATTCTTGCGGGAAATAACCAAGCGTGTCCATAACCTAGGACGAGGCTATTCAATAGATTTAACCTGCGCAGGATGTACCAATGTACCCACACGCCGCACCGCCTTTTAGCCATATGATTAAGCACACTTCCTTTGGTATGCCGCACGGCTAAGTCCTCGAGACCTTTCCAATGGATGATGCTAATTAAGAGTCATGACAACCCAAAGGGTAGGATACACCGCCCGACCTAAGCAATCATGGGTGCTCCCAATCCCTATAAAAATATTTTAACCACCATCGACTCATAATTAACATCCCCAAAGTACTTAGCTAAGAGAGGTCCCATATCCCCTCGTGTGGTTAGCACGCAAAGTTGCTTGGATCAATGGCGCAAGTAATTAGGTCCTTGGGGACTTAGGCACCATTCCACAAACCATGAGATCACACCAAACATCCATTGTGCCCAAGTCAAATAGTTTTCATTTTCAGTTTTGTTTTGACTTTACAAATTAACAAAGCACAAGTGCGGGACATAATGGAATAATAATTAGATTTGTGTGATCAAGGTCATCGACATAATGTCGACAACCGCCCATTTCTACCGTTATCTAAGCATTGCTAAGCATTATCAACGCAAACTACTAAGTGGTGAGAGCTCATCCAACGAACTCTAACCACAGCAAGATATTCCTAGGCATAGTAGTAGAGATTGAACATTTACCTACAGAGTATGCATCTATAGGATCAACTAATCGATATCATTTAACAACAAAATAGCAATGCATACATACAAGTTAAACAAAGTATTAGACTTTGAAAATACTAGGATTAAACATTATCAAACTGCTTGCCTTACTGGGGCTGTTCACTGTGCTGCAAGGGATCACTCACGGGATCAACGCACTCGTCGGCACCTAACGAAAAAGCGAAAAAGAACCGATAAGAACGAAGAAAACCAACAGGACTCTACAGAAAACTTGCTCAAAATTCTCTGAAATTTTTACAGCAGCAAGAGCATGATTTTTAAAGAATTTAGCAATAATAACCAATTTATTTGGATTCTCAATGCAAAAGATATGGCCAAAACAATTCTGCTCAGCCTAGAAAATGCTAGAAAATTCAAATCGGTTACTGTTCATCCGAATTAAATTCCCTAGCACAATTTTTCAAAGAGGTGTTGCACCTGGGATTTTTATGGTAAATCAAGCACCTCATGAGATGAATAACACAATTGAGTTCACCTCATTTGGAGCTATGATGCATGCTTTATGATTTTTCAAAGACATGCAAAAGAGCACAAGAAACATGCACCCACAATTCTTTTGAAAATAGTGACATGCCTAAATCCTATTCTACCATTTAGTGCACTAACAGAGGAAGCCAACAAATTTGGATTCACTCAAAAATGATCTATAGAGAATTACTTATGCATTTTACAAGATAAATGCAACATTTAGAGCAACATTTAAAGTTAGTTTTGAAAATAATTTACTAAACCATTTTCTGGAGCCGAACTAAACTTACAACCATTTTTAGATTAAAGTTTAGTTCAAACCAGAGCTACCAAAATTTGAATCAACTCAAATGGAGCTAAAATGAATTAGTTATGCGTTTTCAAAGTTTATTACCTTTTTCAATTCACAAATAAATCCATCGGGAATTTCTAAAACCCAAAACGACGTGGGAGAACCTGGGCCTTTGATTCTCAATCGGATGGCCCAAGACCTCGGTGAAAATGCGCATGCGCCCTCGCGAGATTGATGAACGTGGGCCGTGGATCCTGGATCCAACGGCTCACATCCTGCGGCATCGCGCGCGACGCGTTTGGTCTCGCGCGCGCGAACGGGTGCGGAGGTCATGGCCGTTGATCGTGAGATGGATGGCCCGAGACCAACGCACACAGCGCACGCGCGAATCCACGGGCAATCAGAGCCCCAAATCTAAACACGGACGGCTCTAGGAGGTCGCTACAGTTGTCGGTTTCGTCCGACAATGAAACCGACGGCAAAGACCTCCTCACCGCCGGCGCCTTTGGCACAGCGGTGCGAGAGGGTGCCATGTACGGGTGCGCAATAGCAGTGCGCACCCACTGGTACCACCCACACCTGCGGTGGTGGACCAGAGCGCCGGCGAGCCGGAGAGGGGCGGCCCGATAGCACACGGCCAGAGGCAAAAATGGAAGGAAAGCTCTGCAACATCGATACAAGCGGGTGCCCAGCTCTAAGGGATTACCAGGAGGTACCTGAAGGTCACGGAGGAGCCGAGGAGGACAGGGGAGAGGAGGACCGGTGATGGTGAAGAAGGGGGTGCTCCACGGCCGAAAAGGGGAGATCTCCAAATTAGGCCGCCTCTACAAATGTCCAAACCAATTAGGTTAGGGGTTTTGACCACAGAGGGGAGATGCTCAAATTGAAGCAAAGAGAGGGAGAGGATAGCCACTGGGGCACCGCCTTCACCGAGAGCTCCAAGGTGCATCAATGGCGCCAAAGGAGATCTCAGGAGAAGGGAGCTCACCAAGCACAGTGGGTGCAAGCCGGAGCTCAATGGTGTGTGAAGGAAGCCAAGGGGGAACAAGGGGGAGGTCTTATAGCCCGGGGAGCAGAGGTCATGAGCTAGCGTTAAGCTCCATGGTGAGCTTAGCCCATGGCTCGGTCCATGGCTCACCAGGACGTGGAGGTGATGGGGGCAGGTCTGAGCAAGACCTAGGAGGCGGAAAGCTAACCAGCATTTAATGCTGGTAGCAAAAGAGCTGTTGGGTGAAGTGACAGGGCACTGCCCTCCTCCTCTGCCATGGCGCATGCGCGCGCCCGAGGAAGGAGAAGAACAGGAGCTCACCTCCACCATTGGATAAGATCATGGGGAGGTCATGACCCTTAGATCCGCAACGGTGCGATCTGGAAAGGAAACGGGGAGGTCGCGACCATAGGATCCTCATCACACAGTGGCGCAAAGAAAAGGGGAGGTCACAGCCGTGGGATCTCCATCGCACGGTTGCGAAAAGAAAGGGGGAGGTCGCGCGCGGTAAGGGGTTAGGAGGTCGCGGCCGTTGGATTTGCATCCAATGGCGCGAAACCGATGGGGGAGGTCTTAATTGATGCGCGCGACATAGACAAGGGATGAGAGGTCATGGCCTTTAGATTTACATCCAATGGCACACAATGATGAGGGAGGTCGTGGCCATTGGATTTTAATCGAGGCACACAACATTAAGGGAGGTCGTGGGCTTTGCGCGACACAAAAGAGGTCGTGGCCGGATTTTAATCGAAGCGCTATGAGGAGGAGGTCGGGACCGCTGGATTTACATCCAAAGGCGCCAATGAGGAGGAGGTCTGGCCATTGCACATGGCGCAAGGGGGGGTCGTGGCGGTTGGATTTTGATCCAACGACAACGAACAGAGGTAAGAGGTCATGGCTGTTGGATCTTGATCCAACGGTGACGAACTGAGGTGCGAGAGGTCAGGGCGGTTAGGCACGATACAGAAAAGGGGAGGGGAGGTCCTGGCCACGAGATCTTCATCTGACGGCGATGAGAGGTGAGGGGAGGTCGTGGCCGTTGATTTGGATCCAACGGAGCACGACCTCGCGCGGGGAGGACTGGTGCGCTTGATAAAGAGGGGAGGTCGTGGGCATTGGATGCGGATCCAACGGACACGACCTCGCGAGGGGGAGGAGCTGGCTGAGCTGGGAAGTGGGAGGTCTGAAGCGGAGGTCGTGGCGGTTGGATTTGGATCCAACGGCTACGACCTCGCGTGGGTGAGGGGCTGGGCTACGGTTGGTTGCGGCGGAGGTCGTGGCTGTTGGATTTGGATCCAACGGCGCACGACCTCGTGAGGGAGGAGGACTCACGGTGAGTTGGGGAAGTGGGTTGGGTTCGACCCACTTGGAAAGTGGCTCGGACCCAAGGAATAGTGCCAGTTTTGAATTTAAATTGAAGGCTGAGGTTGGAGGAATTTTTAGAGGTAGCAAACTAACTCCAAAAATTCCAAAATTTTAACTGGAGCTTCCTCACTCCAGGATTAAGCTTACATAAAGTTTCCAGAGGTTTTTGTGAACTGTATTTTTCTCCAAAAATTCATCAAGGCTGTTCTAGGGTTTGACTTACCTCCAAAATTTATCAATTAATTTCTAAAAATTATGAAATTTTCCAGAGGGGTCACACAGCATCTCTAGAACCTAGGAAAAATATTTCCAAGGGTTGGCACAAGATTAGTGACAAAGTGGAATAAAGGTTTGACTTTAGTCAACAGGAGGTTTAGGTTTTTGAACTCCACAACTCTTGACAAGAATTATGGCAATGTTCAAGAGTTTCAAGATGTGAGAAAAATTTTTAATTTCTACACATTTTCTTACATTTGAAACACACACCCTTTTAATACATTTGGGATGTTACAAATAGGCAAAGGTTGGAGAGTACCCGCTGGTTTCAAATGCTCAGCCTTGACTCTCTGGCATACATCGCACTCGGTAACATATTGTGCAATTTGTCGCTTCATTTGACTCCACCACAGCCTCTTCTTTAGGTCTTGGTACATCTTGGTACTCCCGGGGTGGATGGAGAACTTAGAGTTGTGAACTTCTTTGAGAATTAATTCTCTCAAGTTGCGATCAAACGGCACCACCAAACAGTCTCCGAACCATAGGGTGCCTTGCACATCTTCGGTGAAGTATTTGGCCTTGCCTTACTTCATTTCTTCCCGGATTTGTGCCACTTCCATGTTAGTCTTCTGAGCCTCTTTAATCTGGTCCTCAAGCGTAAAATTCACACTAAGGGCAGCAAGAGAACCTTCTTCAATCATCTCTAGGTGCAGACGTTGCATTGCAACATACAAGCCTTCGAAAAGTGGAGTTACCGACAAATAGTTGCATCGTGATTTTCTGCTCAATGCGTCGGCTAGCACATTAGCTTTCCCTGGATGATAATGGAGTCCCAATCATAATCTTTGATTAACTCGAGCCATCTTCTTTCCCTCAAGTTCAGATCGGCTTGGGTGAAAATATATTTGAGACTCTTGTCACCGGTGTAGATCTCGCAACGATTAGCGATGAGGTAATGTCGCCAAATCTTCAGAGCATGAATGACAACTGCAAGCTCCAAGTCATGTGTGGGGTAATTGACTTCATGAGGCCTTAATTGCCTTGATGCATATGCCACAACTTGGCCCTCTTGTATGAGCACACAGCCAAGCCCATGACGAGATGCATCGCAAAGATATGTCGAAGCTCTTGTGGATATCTGGTAGGATGAGTAGCGGAGCTTTGGTCAGACAATCTTTTAAGATCTAAAAGCTTTGCTCGCACTCCACTGACCATTTGAACTTCTTTTCTTCCTTTAGAAGTTGGGTCATCGGCCTCGCAATTTTGAGAAATTCGGATGAATCATGGTAATATCCCACAACCGAGAAAACTACGAATGTCGGTGATGCTCTTGGGTTGTTTCCAATTAAGGACATCTTGCACTTTGCTTGGATCAACAGTGATACCACCCTTGAATAGAATATGACCCAAGAAACTAACTTCATGAAGCCATAACTCACATTTGCTGAATTTGGCATATAACTAATCTTGACGAGCTTTTCCAACACAAGCCGCAAGTGCCGCTCGTGTTCTTCATCAGACTTGGAGTAAATGAGGATGTCATCGATGAACACAATGACAAATTGATCCAAATTCTCCATGAAAACCGAATTCATGAGGTTCATGAAGTAAGCTGGAGCATTGGTCAAGCCGAAGGACAAAACAGTATATTCATACAACCCATAACGAGTAGAGAATGCCGTCTTCGGGATGTCTTCAGCTCTGACCTTGATCTGATGACAGCCCAACCGTAAGTCAATCTTTGTGAGAGCCTGGGGTATTTAACTTGTAATACTTAACCATCCATTGGTCCAAGCATTACAAACCAAATATCCCGCCCTCGATGTATTGTATACCTCCCAGGAGCGGTATACACACACCGTTCACAAAATAATATCAATATCAATTCCATACAACAATAGATCATTACCGAAGTCACAAAAGGTTACAATAAAGTCATAACATCTCTAGTTTCATACATACGGCTGACCGGCCAAATAGCATAAATAAAAGTACTAAGAGTGCAGCGGAAACATAGCCATAAGATGGCACCAAAAGAAAAACCGACCGGTATGCCCTTACCCACAAGGCAACCTGACCGGAAACTCCAAGCTAGTCGTCGTCCTGAATGAAGTCGGCCTCGCAATAGTTGACCCCTTGGGGATCAACCTCCTCTGAAATTGCAGCAAGCGGGTTGAGTACAATTGTACTCACAAGTCTTACAAGCAAAATAATATTTAGATGCATTCATGTATCAAAGGAAGGCTGCTACACTAGGCAATTTTCAGCATAAAGCAACATTTAATTTAAAGTACAAGTAATAGATTGAAATGGCAAGTAAACAAACATTTTAATAACTTTAAATAACAACGGATAAACATAATTAGACAACATCTAAACAACATAAGGTGGCTGCCCATGACTCACAAACATAGCATGAGACCATTCTCAATACCACCCAACAAGTTTTTACATTAAAATTCCAAAATGTTGAGTCTAACTCCTGCAAATCCAATCCCAAGCGTGTCCATAACCTAGGATGAGGCTATTCAATAGTTTATACCTGCAGGGTGTACCAATGTACCCACACGCCTGAGATCGCCTCTTTGCCACGGATAAAGCACACTTCCGTAGGTATGCTTAGCAAGGCTAAGTCCTATGAGACGCTTCCGATATTGTGTATTAACTACTGAGTCGCCCATATGGGAATGGAAACCCCATACATTGTGACGGAGTCATCGGCAGAGAGCGAACTTACCGATGCTCCTCGGGTAGGGAACTTGTACTTAATACCAAAACCCATCCTGCCACGCCCAACACACATCTAGCATGGCAAGCATCATTTGAAAAAAAAAATTTTGCATCATATTTGATCCTAGTTTTTGATAAGTTAGTGCAATGATAATTGCTTGCATGCTATTTTTGCTATGTCGCTATTTTTGTGATGTGTAGTTAGTTATCTTCTATACATTGGGGTTATCCTTGAATTATTCCAATACCAACATGCTTAAGTTAGGTTGTGTAAAATATATTGTACGAGATTCCTTAGACATGCAAGTCTAGATATTAGATCGATTGTCGGAATAACCCGACAATTAGGGAGACACAAACTTGCTTATCTTCTTTTATCCCAGGTCTTTGTATCTACTTTATGAGTTAAACTTTGTCATTTTAAAATAGTTTTGGGGTCTGGACAAGTGGTTGCTAGTGAGGGTGCCTTCGTGCACGAGATCGAGTATGTGGTTGGCTTGTTCGGACCAACAAGGACCGAACTTTGGTAACGTCGTTAATTCTAGTAAAACTCGTGCTTCCACACGCGGGTTGGGAGCCGCTTGGTCAAGTAGGGGCAAGGTTTTGATTGGGTTAGGCCTCAGGTGGTGTGAGGATATTTGTGTTTGATCATTTGTTTGTAGGAGCCGATGCAATTTTCTATAGTGTGCATGGGAGCACCATTTTTCTTTATTTACATTGTATTGGTATATCCAACATAACTTGCGAGCCCGCTTAGCAAGCTTTATCAGTCGTTTGTACTAAGTTAGGGGTTCATCTCGCAAGGGGGGCCTGGCTCAATACCACTTTCTTGCCAAAAAATACCGAATCTCGATTTCCCCGGCTGGCATACCTAACGAAGTGTGTTATTATTCGGAGGCATCCAGAGGCTTACGGGCTAATCAAGTCATGTGGGTAAAGTAGTACACCTCTCTGAGAGATAAATCTATTGAATAGCCGTGTTCGTAGTTATGGACAATCGCTTGAGTTCGGGAGTTACTATTGTTAGACTTTGAATTAAAATATGTGGGTACAACTTGGTATTCAACATGAGCGGATGTTCGTGCAAGTTTATGTATCAAAGTGGGCTGCCACCTTGGTTTTTGTTTGATTCATTTGTTTATCAATGTATTACTTTATCACATGAGTTACTTCTACTTCAAATCTATTTTTAAAATGGCCATTGATAAACTAGTATGTGTAGGTTAGAAATTGTTGCATTTTTCGCAAAATTAAAGCCACTAATGCTATCCTTTGAATGTCGATTATGCATATGTAAGACTTGCGAGTACAATTTTGTACTTAACCTTGCCGCAACGATTCAGTGAAGAAGACTTGAGCTCGATGAGCTCGTTAGTGTCGATTTAGGCGACAATGACGAATAGTGCTATTATTTAACCCCCAGTCGGTTGCCGATGGGTTTTGGGCATACCTTTCTGGACTTTTGGTTTAATTACTTTGTTTCCGCTGCTACTTATCGTCTTATTTGAATTTGTCTGGTCAGCCATTATGTAATAGTTGTAGACTTAACTATATCGATGTATGTCTTTTGGATTATCTATGTATGATTGTTGTATGACTTTGTATGACGTTGAATGAGAGTATGGGCGTGTTGGTCACTGATCTTGGCAGTCAACATGATCTCATACTTGCTGTAATGAATTCCATTTTAACTCACTAAGTGTAGTCTTGGACTATTTAGAGAACCGACCATCATGCAATGCTCGGAGAGGAGCAGCACGCATGATCGTTGGGGCTCTAGTTCGGGTAAGGCCTCTCACTTAGATGGAGTTAAGTTGAAATTCATTTACTTGAGGCCCGGAGTTATTCCCATAAGATCAGAAAGTCCTCGGCCTTACAGGAATAACCCGGAGATCCTCACAGATGAGCCTTAAGAAGACCATTGTTTCTAAGGTAGTGTTTTTTTTTACATAAGTACACTTTGTTGCATAAAGATTAGAAAGTATTTATCACAGATAAATTATGACTTGAGCTCACCTGCAAACCTTCGCACCCATTGATCCATTGTTTGGGATAACCATGAGCTCCCTCAGTACTTTGTGGGGATCATATCTATATAAGTATAACTGAAGGCGCAACCTTCACGCATACGAAAGTGTTAGTTTTGTGCCCTTTTTTCCATTGACAACTTGTGTGCAGTCACTAAAAATTACCCAAAACATAGTGTATAGAAATCACAAGAAACCTCCTTATTTCCAGATGTCAGTCCTGATTCATCACTGAAATGGGGTGTTTTGAGATGGTGGCCACCCGGATGCTTCACAGTAGATGCTAGTGGTCTTGGGCATAAAGCCTGAACAGATTCCAATTGGCTTTTGCTTAATGAAAGGCAAAGGCAAAGCAGAGTGGGTGAGTGCTCATTGGACATTATCAAAAGAACGATTGTTGTCGTCTCCTCCCTGCATGTTTGGCCTATGACACTTGAGACCTTTTAGATCCTAGCTAGCTCTTTTCAGCGTTCTCTATGTGTCTGTATAGCATGTTCCTTCTGCAGTTAAAGATCTATAGTCCTAGCTAGCTATGGATATGATATTGTGCTAGTTCTTGTCCATGGTTCTTTGGCGTCATTCGGTGGTTGTTGCAAGCTTAGTTAAACTGGTCTATGCTAAAATACATAATAGCAAACTACCAATCTAGCTTATCTATGGTTCCAAATACATACACAAGTAGAGTCTCCAACAACAGAACTTTTTTATATTAATTAACCCATTTTTTAATTTACTTTTATTGTTAACCTCTCGTAAACTTTATTTCTAATTCTGACCCTTTTGATCACGCCACCATCCGTGGCGTGACAAAACAACATTGTCACGGCATAGGATAAGTCCAGCTAAATAGCACTTTTTGTTACACCATTAGTGGTGGCGTGACAGGATACGGTGCTAGCGTGACAATGTTATTTTATCAAGCCACGGGTGATGGTGTGATCAAAATGGTCATAATTAGTAATAAAGTTTGCGAGGGGTTAACAATAAAAATAAATTAAAAAAGGGTTAATTAATTAAAAAAAATTCCTAACAACGAGGTTGTTTGAAGGAATATATTTCAATTGATTCTCAAATAAAGCTAATTTTGTTACATATACGCAAGGAGGCTGTGAATTGTATGTTTGGAAAGCTAGCTTCCCTGGAAGAAGAGGTTTGCCACTTTAATTAATCACAGAATATAGCATTAGCTCTCAACAAGTATGGGGTATGGCCCTCTTCACACAGACAAGTATTAAAATAAGTCTTATTATACATGAACAATCAGAGAGAATCAAGAGCGAAGTCCAGCCAGGGTTCACAAAACCTGTTTGTGATTTTTACCGGGGTTCTGGTTTGTGATTTTTACCGGGGGTGGCGAGTAGGTACGAAAATCGGAAAATTTTGGCCAATTCAAATCAAAATTTGAAAATAGTGTGGTTTTGAGGGTTTGAGAACCCAAGACCTCCTTCTTATAGGCTGAAAAGCTTACCACCAGGTTGCATGCACACATGTACTTAGATATGGTTTCAAATTTTTTTTATATTGGTTAAAATTCATCCAAAACCGATTTTTTTTTGCCGGTTTGAATTTCTACCGGGGTGGCCGGTAGGACCGGTAACACCGATTTTCAGCCTATTTTCGGCCGATTTTTTGAACCGTGAGTCCAGCCAATCATATTAGGGCATCTCTAATAGTGTATTTATTGTCGTCTCTTAGCTATACCACGTCAACAAAATCCTACGTAGAGAAGAGAGAGGGAGAAGAGAGAGCACAGATCGTCTCTTCCTGAAGAGACGGTTGTGCACGTGAAACAAGACATGATACATTAATGTACACTAGTTGACATGTAGGACCGTTTCAAAAAAAATTATAAAATACAAATGTTGGAGAGTGCTAAAGACTATCTATTGGAGATGTTGTCTTTAAAGATAATGGAGCATATGTTAGAGACAAGATTATCTCTAACCATTGGAGATGCCCTTAGGTAACATCATCAGATTAAAGTAGGCTGCAAATCTATTGCTTATATCGAAAATGGTTCGCTGCCCAGGGGTAGCTGCACACCGCCTCTTGACCGTCAGATCTATCTCTTGGGGTCTATACCAAACATGCTTACAGACAAAAAAAAAACAAAGCAGTATTAGGATTAGAGGAACGTAGTTATCGGGCATGTCAGGATCATGAGGGCGCTCGCCGGATTGTTTATTGCAAAGTGGTATGAAGAGATTCCTTTCTGCGACAGCGGGACAGTGGCAGAGAATTGATTCGCTGGATTGCTTATATCCTCAAAGTTGAGTTCATGGCTACAGATTGCTGCTATATATTCTACATTAGGGGGAAAAGAGTGTTGTATCATCAGATATTATATTTCTTTGTTAATCATAACAACCGCATTAGTGCCTGTTTCATAACAGATGCGCAGCTGCACGAATTAATCCATCCACGAATTCCTCCAGGATTCTTCATAGTTGGAGTATCTAGTTTAGTGGAGCATCTTATGGAACAATATAACACAAGAAAAAGGGCATTCTACTTTCTTTCTTTCTTTCTCTCTTTCTTTCATAACTATGAGATCAACGATTGAGCTAGCTCTTTCTAAAAATCATCTTGCCTCACCTAAAAAATACTCAATCAATCCATTATTTATCTGTGAATTAGATCAATTTTCTTCTGTCATTTACACATGTTATTTTACTTTTTCCTGTTTGGATAAAGTCATCGAAGCGTTATATATATGAGTTTTCAAAACGCAACGAAAATGCATCAAATGCACATGTACTGAGACTAGTCAATTTCAATGTATAAAACGCATGCGCTATATTGATCTTCTATATGCCGTCCATAATCATTATAGGGTAGTTTCTCTTCCTCATTTTGTCAGCTCGATATGTTTTCTGAACTATGGATGAATCACAAGCACAATAAAAGTACTACAAATCTATACCTATCCTAGTCTAATCTCACTGTAATAGACAAAATAAAAGACTTGCCAATATGCTAGTGGCACAATGTACAGCAATGTGACCAAGCACTTGTTGATGTCTGCCATAGTCCACTGAATTTTCTCGTCTTTTTGTTATGCATAGTGCACGTACAAGACATGACAGCAAGTACTAGTGATTGGCTACATGTCGCCGGCCAAAGCGTGCGAATTCAACTGCCTTTTGTTAGGATGCAAAGGCAGAGAGCAAACCATCCAGGACCACTGCCTTTGGTTCTGAATCTTGGAACACCAAAAGTAGCCAATGCAGAGCTTGTTAAGTTGCAAGGTCAGTTAGTAGAAAGGAGAAATAATGCCCGGCTATGCATGGCGATGATCCGATCCCTAGTGATACATGGTCTGCATAGGATATGGTTTCTGGTTAGGGAGTCTTGCTGGTCCGACAAATGTGGACAGCATGATTTTCTTCTCTTTCCTTTTAGGAAAAAAAAGATATGGTCTTGTTTCCCTTTGATTGAGAAATGCAGCCATTGAGCAGGATGTTTTCCATTGATTGTGATCTCTTCTATGCTTAGAACTTCATGTGTCTCCTCTTTTATTTCGAGTGAGATGGAGAAATGAAGCTCTTCAACTGGTCTGATAATGTCCAACACTAACCATAGTAACAGCCTAACTTGGTAATCATGCCTACCTTTACCTTTCTTATTCTCAACATATAACATTCCAATTTTCAGGGCTTTTTGAAAAATTTTAAAATAAAAATAACCATTTGATTTTATTAAGTTGCTAAAGCTTAACTTGAAATTTTAGAGAATAAAAACAATTTAAATGACTACACCAAACTTTAATTAATTCAAATTTTGATTTATTTGGGTTTTCTGGTATTTAAAGTCAAAAAGATTATTTAAAGTAATTTCTTGAATTTTCTGTAATTTAAAAAGGGTTTTCCTTTTTGTCCCGAAATTTAAAAATAATTTGTTTCCAAAATTAATAGCCAAGGTTAAGTTGTAAATAATTTTATTAAGTTCAAATTGATTCAAGGAATTTTTGTGTATTTTTCTAGAATTTTTTGACTTTATTTAAAAAATGGATAACTAATTCATAAAAATTCCAAATGAGGTAAACTCAAGTATTCTGGTCTTGTAATAATATTCCCTATTTATCCATATAATCCTTATACCCTCCACTGCTCTACAAAATTTGACCTCATAATTAAATTACTCAAGGAGAGCATATTGAAAACTGAAAATTCAAATCGTAATAACTCTCACAGGCTAAATCCAAATGAAATAATTCTTTCACCTACATTCATCTAAAATCATGATTTAGCTACTGTATAAAAATCATGCATTTTTGAGCATTTTGAATTTTTGGGTATTTCTCGATGCCTATTCGATATTATATTTATCTAGATACCGATGTGAGACCCCGACGTTTATTCGGCTCATAATACTTAGTCATCCAATTGACCCTAGTATTATCAACCAAATAAACCCAGTCTCGAGAGATGTATACTTCCCAGAATGCAGTATACATACCTCACAACAAAAGAATGTATCAATTCCATACAACACATAGTACATAAGCAACAAACCAGAAGTTAATATTAATAAGGATAGGTTATTACAAAAGAGGGGCCCTTAGGCCAAATAACAACAAGACTACAAAGATACACAGCGGAAGCAAAAGTGCCATAAAGATGGCCCAAAATAAGAGCCAACCAGTGTGCCTTTAGCCCACAAGGCAACTGACCGGACCGCCAAGCTAGTCGCTCTCCCAACCACCGCACAGCTCACAAAAGTAAAGCCCTTTGGGCTCTACCTCCTCTGCAACAAAGTTGTTAAGCAAAGCAAATGAGTACAATAAATTGTTTATTGTACTCGCAAGACTGACGTGTAAGATAACAGAACTATAATTTAGCTATATGCAAGCTTTATTTAAGTGGATGAGGTTTTGGACTCATTTAAGCACAAAGCAAGTTTTCATTTGCAATAATATAGTAGATTGAAAGCAATTTGACAAAGCATTTTTAATTGTTGAAATAACAACGAGATAAATAACAAGGTAACAACAACAAGAACAACCTGGAAGTGACCAACCCAAGTCACCACAACAATAGCATGAACTCCCGCTCATACCGACCATGTCAAGTTTTAATTAAAGGTTGTAGTCTAGTCTTGAACGACCTTACCAAGCATGTCCATAACCTAGGACGAGGCTATTCAATAGTTTTATCCTGCGCAGGTGTACCACTGTACCCACACGCCGACCGCCTTTCCTTTAGGCACACTACCTTTGGTATGCCAAGACGGCTAAGTCCTACGAGACATTTCCAATGGACAATGCTAATTCGAGTCGCACAACCCACGGGAGAAGGAGACATCACACAACCTACCCGGAAGCTAATGCTCCTCCCACATCACACACACATTTTATCTTTAAAACACACCAACCGAAAGCGACCCCAATTAACACCGCCCAAAGTACTTAGTCAAGAGGGTTCCATATGCCCTCGTGTGGTTAGCACGCAAAATCGCTTAGCTTAGTGACCCAAGTACTCGGTCCTTAGGGACCCAGCATACCACCACATCCAAAACCACACCATCCATCCAATATGCCCAAGTCTAAATCAATCTTTTATTTTCAGTTTTTGATTTTACAAATTAATCAAAGCACAAGTGCTGGAAATATAGGAGTAATAATCAGTTTTGAGTGATCAAGACCATCGACTAAGTCGATGATCGCCCATTTCTATCGTTACTAAGCATGTCTAAGCAATTTAATCGAAACTACTAAGTGATAAGAGCTCATCCAACGAGCTCAAACCACAGCAAATAACCTAGGCTCATGGTAGTAGAGGATAAACAATTCCTACAGATTATGCAACTATAGGCTTGCTAGCGACATTTAACACAAAGTAGCATGCATACATAGAAGTAAAACGATATATTAAGCTTTAAAGTAATGGGACAATGATGGAAATGATCAAACTGCTTGCCTTGCTGTTGCTGGTCAATTTGTTGCGGAGGGTCACTCTCGGGATCACCACAAATGTCGAAACCTAACGGAAAGGCGAGAAAGAACCGATAAGAACGACGAAAAACAACAAAGACAGCACAACAAACGAACTCCAAATTCTCTGAATTTTCTACAGCAGCAAGAGGGTGATTTTAAGGGAATATTGCAACAAGAACCAATTGATTTGGATTCTCAATGCAAAAGTTATGAGCAAAACAATTCTGCTCAGCCCCTAAAATACCAAACTGCACTATTCATTAATTTAATTATGAGGCAACATTTTCTAGAACAGAAGTGAAGCTGAAATTTTTACTGTAAAACCAGCACCTCATGAGATGAATAACACAATTGAGTTCATCTCATTTGGAGCTATATTGCACTCTCTACAAATTTTCAAAAACAAGAACTTGAACAAAATTATAATGCACAAGTCCTCATTTTCCTAGCAGCAACCTGCTCAAAACTAATGTTCATAGTAAGACCATTAATGGAGGAAACCAACAAAGTTGGTCTCACTCAAAAATAATCTACAGAGCATTAGTTATGAATTTTACAAGTTAAGCATTAATTTGAGTGCACATTTAAAGTTAATCTTAAAATCTAATGGTAAACTGTGCTCTGGGGCTGAACTTAACTTACAATCATTTTTAGATTAAAGTCAAGTCCAAGACAGAGCTAACACAATTTGAATGACCTCAATTGGAATTAAAATGAAAAAGATATGAAATTCTAAAGTTTATACCTTATTCAGTTTATAATTAAGACTTCAATGGAATTTCTAAAGAAAAACACACAGGCCGGGGAGGACATGAGCCACAGATCTCAGATCGACGGCTCAAGACCTCCCAGAGAACAACACACACGCTCCACGAGGTCCAGAGGTCCTGGACCTCCTAGCAACGCACATGCGCGAGGTGAGGGGAGGTCATGGCCGTTGAAGGTGAATCCAACGGACCACAACGATGAGGGGAGGTCCGGGACGGACCAGATCTAAAGGGGGAGGTCCTCAATGGTTGAGATCTTCCAAAGGAAGATCTAAACTATCAAGATCTCCCTAAGGAAGATCTACATCGTCAAGACCTCACAGGGGAGGTCCTGGACGGTCCAGATGTTCCAATGGAGGTCCTCGATGGCTCAGATCGTCCGAGGGAGGACCTTGACGGCCAAGATCTACCCGGGGAGGTCATGAACGGCTGAGATAACCTAGGGGAGGTCCTAACGCCGCAGCACCTCCGTGGAGGTCTGCACGGCCACGATTGCGCAAGGGAGGTCTTGGGCGCCCAGATCTCCACGGAGGAGGTCATGGACGCCCCAGAGCTCACGACCACGCTTCGGACATGGAATAAATGCGCGCGGGACAACGAGGAGGTCCGCGCGCGGGAGGTCTTAAATGCGCGCAAAAGACAGGGTTAATGGCATTTAACGCCCAATGATTTCAATGATTTGAGCACATGATGAGCGCATAAAAAAACGGTGAATCTCTGTCCTAAACGACAATGGCATGGTCGGGACGTCCGACAAAGATTTGAGGACGTCCCACGGCTTATCACCGGCGATTTAGGGCACGGCGGCACGCACTAAGGGCACCGTCGGGACCGCAATAGCCAGGCGCATCCTGTGGGCCTACTCTCAACGGCGGCGGCGGCCTTAAACGCTGGCGAGCCGGAGAGGACAACGAAGGCACCACACGGCTAAAATCCAAAACGCAAAAAGGAAGCTCACATGACATTCAAGCGTCGCCCAAATTAAAAGCTCATGACAGCATTCAGCGGGTGCCGACGACTAAAGGACTAACAGGAGGTACCTGGAGGTCCTAAGGTGCTGGGGAGGTCGTGGAGGTGATGACCGGAGTTGGGGAAGACAATGAAGCTTCACAGCCCGAGGCACCAGCTCCAAGCTCAACTTTGTCTACCTCTGAAAAATGCCCAAACAAATTAAGTTAGGGTTAACTTCCAAGAGGTTTTGGGAGCAAAAGTGAGCGAGGGTTTGAAAAGGGAGCCACTGGAACTCCTGAACCACTGAGAAGCTCCAAAGACCTTGACAATGGCAGCCGCCAGTGAGGAGGTCAGTTAGTGGAGGAGGAGCTCAGCCACGCACAAAGTGCAAGGCTGAGAGCAATTGTGTGCAAAGGAAGCCAAGGGAGGATTCCAAGGGGTAACTTATAGCCGGTGGTGAAGGTTATGAGCTGGGGCTAAGCTCCATGGTGAGCTTAGCCCACGGGTTGGTCCATGGGGTGGCAAGGACATGAGGTTGACAAGGTGCAGCCTGAGTGACCCGAGAGATTTAAAGCCGACTGCATCAAATGCGGTCAAGAAAGAGTCATGTTGAAAAGTACACGATGGACAAAGTGGGCATTAACTCCATCGCTTTCGAGCCTTGCAGCGCGCCCGAGGAAGGAGAAGAACAGGAGGTTCTTATGACCGTTGGATAAGACCAGGAGAGGTCCTAACCATCGGATGACAATTTTGAACCGTTATGTTGTAAGTGGCTGGGAAGAGGTCCCAGCCACACGATCAAGGATGGGGAGGTCGTGGCCCTCCGATTTCCTTAATGTGCAAGCGCACGTGGGGAAATAGGACAGGAGGTCCAAAGCGTTGGATCTCCATCCAACGCAGCGGACCTCTGTGAGGTCTTAACATGCACGCCAACATAAGACATGAGGGGAGGTCATGGCCTTTGGATTAAAATCCAAGGGCACACAACCAAAGGGAGGTCGAGGCTTTGCGTGAAGCGCGAGGGAGGTCAAGACCTTTGGATTTTGATCCAACGGTGGTGATCAAAACAGGGGAGGTCCTGAGTCTCGCACAACACACAAGGGAGGTCATGGCCATTAGATTTAGATCTAAGGGCAACGACCTCACGTCTTGTGAAGGACCTAGGCTGTGATGTTTTTCAGAGGAGGTCGTGGCCTTTGGATGTAAATCAACAGGCTGCGACCTCAAGTGAGTGCAAAGGAGGTCGATAGTTAGATTAAGAGGAGGAGGTCGGGAGGCGGTTGGATGTAAAATCCAACAGACTATGACCTCGCCAAGGTGGAAGGTGGTTTTGAGGTTTGATAACAAGGGGAGGTCAGGGCCGGTTGGATCTTAATCCAAGGGCTATGACCTGGACAAGGTGAGGAGGTCTTTGGGATTTAACACACAGGGGAGGTCATGACCGTGGATCTTTGATCCAACGGTTACGACCTGATGAGGTGGGAAAGCCTTTGCGGTGTTGACCGCGGAGGTGGTCTGGCGCCCACGTTGACTCGAGGAGGTCCACGCGGTCCAAAGGACTTCAAGGGAGGTCTGAGTGCGTTGGTTGAGGGGAGGTCGTGGCCTTTGGATTGGATCCAACGGCTCGACCTCATCAAGGTGGGGAAGGAGGTCGATGGGGTTGGTTTGGACCAACTTTGCAAAGTGGCTAGCCCAAGGAACAAAGTAGGCTTTTAAATTTAGTTTTTAACAAATGAAACTTAGCAGAATTATTTGAGATAGCAAATGAACTCCAAATTTAATAAATTTTAACTGGAGCTTGCTTGACAATGAGATTAACCTTGCATAAAATTTCCAGAGGTTATTATCCAATGCATTTTCTCGTGAAATTCGTTAAGGTTGTTTAAAGGATTGTTTTACCTCCAAAATTTATCAAACTAGTTTTACAACTTGTGATATTTTTCAGAGGGGTCCCACATCAGTTTTTGGGACCAAGGAAAATATATTCCAATGTTTGACACCAGATTTAGACAATTGGAAAAATAAATTTGACTTTTGGGTCAACAAGAGCTTTGTGTTTTTGGATTACACAACTCTTGGACAAGAATTACATGAATGTTTAGGGGTTTTCAAGGTGTGAGAAAAAGTTTTAATTTCTACACATATAATTATACTTGAATAACCCAAATTATACAGTTGGGATGTTACAAAATCTCCCCCCCTTACAAAAATCTCGTCCCGAGATTTGGCTCACTCGGTAAAGAAAGATGGATAGTCCGCACGCAGACGATCTTCTCTTTCCCAAGTAGCCTCATCCTCAGAATGGTTCGACCACTGAACTTTAAGGAACTTGATGGTCTTATTCCTTGTCCTTCGTTCAGACTCATCGAGTATGCGAACAGGGTGCTCGCGATAGGTCAAATCTTCATGGACATCGAGGGTTTCCAACGGAGCTTCCTCAGTTGGAACACGGAGGCACTTCTTAAGCTGGGACACATGGAAAACATCATGTACCCCCTCAAGTGCAGCTGGCAACTCCAACTTATAGGCAACAGCTCCCTTCTTCTCGATAACGCGGTAGGGACCGACATATCGAGGAGCCAACTTGCCCTTGACGCCGAAACGTTGATGGCCCTTCAAAGGAGAGACTTTGAGATAAAAAAAGTCATTAGGCTCAAAACGCAACTCACGTCGACGGCGATCCGCATAGCTCTTTTGCCTGGATTGAGCTGTGCGCAAACGCTCCCGAATAAGCTGGACTTGGCGCTCGGCCTCATTGATTGAGTCCGGACCAAAGAGAGGTCTCTCACCGGTCTCTGACCAGTTCAATGGGGTTCTACACTTTCTCCCGTACAAGGCCTCAAATGGTGCCATGCCGAGACTGGCCTGAAAGCTGTTGTTATAAGAAAACTCGGCGAATGGCAAGCATTTCTCCCAATGCTTCCCATACGAAAGGACACAAGCACGAAGCATGTCTTCCAAAACTTGGTTGACCCTCTCGGTCTGACCATCAGTTTGGGGGGTGAAATGCCGTGCTGAAAGCAAGACGAGTTCCCATAGCTTCTTGCAAGCTATGCCAAAAACAAGACGTGAAATGTAACAGCCCTAATTTTAATAAACAGTAAATATATGCATTCTTATATTATAATTGTTATTTTTGGAGCATGTGCATAAATTATGCATTTGTAAATCTTAAAATCAAATGTAAATCTCTAACTTCAAACTAAAGCCACAAAAGAAATTTTAAGTAACTACTCACAAGATCTCTGGAAAATAATTTATTTAAATACTAGAATAATTATCATGAACTAATATAATTTTTCCCAAATTTTTGGGACTAAATTCAAACTACAGAAAATTCAAAAACACGTCTATAACATACACTAAGTTTGAATTTATATTATACAAAATATTATATGAACAGTAAGGTTTAATAATTTTTATAAACACTAGACTATCCCCAGGAACCCACCTAAATTATTTCAGAATTTTACGAATTTTATTTCTATTTTAAACCCTTGGTCAAAGTAGGAATCAGAATTTAAAATCTTAGTCAAAAGCCTAGACCCAAACTCACGGTACTGTGCGTCGGACTCAAGCCCAACCCTACCTTGTGCACTATAGCAACCAAGCCACGCGGCTAGGTCCAACCCGGTGCGAACCGACCTCGCCAGTCGCGTTGGGCGCGAGTCCAAAATCCCGGGTGCACGTGCGCCGTTGATTTCCCGATGTGCGGACGAGATCCAAGTGGCCGTTCGGACCTTCCGAGATCAAGTTCAATCTGAGCCGTTCAAATCAGATCCTACACTACCAGTTGGATCAAGTTCAAATTCCTCTGGCGCGTACCCTTTCATGAGCAACCGTTGGATTAGGATCCAACGCCCCTCCTTGATTGGGCCGATCGGGCCGCTACAGTACCCCTTTAGATATTAGTCGTTGGAATCTAATTGTGTGGTCCACGAGGATTGAGCCGTTCGAACTTTCTGCAGTATTTCTTTTAATCTCACCCGTCCATCTTAAATCAACGGCTGACATTCCTTTGGAGCCGATTGCGTCGTGATTTGCTGCGGCTGTTTAGCGGGGCCACCTATCAGCGACACCCCTCTCTTCTTCCTCTCACATGCCTCGCCACCGACCCTGCTGCCGATGAGTGGTGGCGTTGCACAGCGAATATGCGAATATCCTTGGACACCTGGCATCAAAATGGACACCGCATCACATCTAGAACCTTTCCGTGAGCTCCAGAGGTTTAGAACTATACAAAAACCCTAGTTTGAGCCTATTCACCATTGTTGACCGAAAAGCTCCATTCATCCTCCTTCTTTTCCAGGGAAGCCTCTTCGCTACTGTAGCGCATGGGACACGCATTCACGTCGTTGCCGCCGCACCCCGCGCCCTTCTTCTCCAAGCTGCGCCTCCGCCACTGTTCCAGCCCGCTGCGCCATGGCCGTGTGCCTGGATCTGCCCCGGCCCGGCCCCTGTGGCTCCGCCGTGCCACCGAGACCGCCGTCTTCCTCCTCTCCGGCGTCGGCCTTTCCCGCCTCGGCGTTGCCGCCGTCGTTCCCGCCGACCCGCTACTCCTCCATGCCCGGCCACCACATCGCCGCCTGGCTCACTGTCTTCAGTCCGCCCGTCCTCATCTCTGCGCCGGCCGCCTCCAGGTTTCCCCTCAGCAAGTAAAGAAAATGGATATTCATTCTCTAGGTCTACCTAGATTAAGCACAAAATTGTCTGATGATGATATAAGAGAAATAGCTTGTAGAGGAGGCTGATGAAATACTGGAAACAGTAAAGCTGACCTGATCAATGTTGGGCATTACCCAGAAGTTGCATGACATCTTATATGGTTGGGTGCTTTTCCAGAAGTTTGCTCAAACTGGGGAAATTCTTCTACTAAAACACACAGGCCTTCAGATACAGAAACATCAATTACATAATGACGTTAAAGAAATAGAGCTGTATATAAACAGCTTTATTTGTTCCGTGGAAGACTGGCAGCATCGAACAATTTTGGAACTCTGTACAGCTCAGAAGCTTTACTCGATGTATGGGGAAGTTGTTGGGTCTTCATTGTCCAACTTTTTAAAACCATACATGATAGATCGTTTTTCTTCACCTCTCATTCTTCAATGGCTGCATGCTCAACATGAGAATGTCTTGGAGTGGACAACGTGCAGTTGAGATAGAGGATTGGAAGCCTCTATCATCTCATGAGGAACAAGCAATATCTGTTGTTGAAGAGTGCATTTTGGATGTGCTGCTTTTCTTAAAGCATGCATGCTATATCTCAGCATATATCAAGAGGACTACATAATCTGGAAAGATGATTTGGTGAAGCAATGGAGTGCTGAAGGTTTTATGAGTGAAGTAGAAGGCAAAGATATAGAGGAGGTTGCAGGGAGCTATTTCAATGAGCTTATCAATAAGGGAATGATCCAGCCTGTAGATATCAACTACAATGGAGAGGTGTTGTCATGTACTGTGCACTACATGATGCTCAATCTTACTAGGTACAAGTCCATCACTAGGTAGTTTATGCAAATGGAAAAATATCAATAGGACCTCCTGTGTAGCTCTCTGTTCTTTCTTGTGTAGTATAAATCAATGAATGATAGTAGGTCCTTCCAAATAGAGTGGCTGGGTGGTAGTTAATCAGTGGATGGCTAAAGGAGATTAATTTGGGTAATTAGAGTGTTAATATCATTTAACTCAAGAAGTGAATTTCAGTAACAGTAGACTATTTTGCCATAATTTCAGCTTCATAAAGTCGTAACTATTTGAAAGGAACTCCAATTGGACTAAACTTTTCACCTAAGTAATCTAGCGAAAAGTTGAAGGATTGAATTAATATGAAATAAGTGGTAGCTGTCCAATTCAGAAATTTGCCCTGTTATAGAATACATGAGTTGACGATAGGTACTTCCTGTAGGTGACTGATCCTTTTGTGCTATGAGTTGTGTTTAACTATTGCTCACTAAAAAGATAATTAGCAAATAGATAATTGAATTGACTACTAGAAGGTTGAGTTGATAAACGCTTAGATTAGCATTTTAGTATTTGAACAGTAATTTGAAGGCAATTAGCAAATAATGTTTAATTTAGTGAAATAGTTAGTTATAAGAACTATAACAGCACTTTGGTTGAAATAATGGAACAGAGGAGCTGTTAGTAAACCAATTGTCATACTACTAATTCCTTCTGTTAACTAATTTTGTGAATATCAATTAAGTCAATAAATTGGAAGTTTGAATTAACAGAAGATTAACTAATAGAACCTTAGTTCTGAAAACTGTTATTATATATATACATGAATAGTAATCTGAAAATGTTAGTTGTGTAGGTAGGATTATAACATGGTTAATCCAATAACTAGGAGTATTTCCAATTCATTTAGCCTTTTGAGCACTTAAGCTATCTAATGGAAGTGATCAAATTTGAAGACCAAATATGAAAGCCCAATATGAAGCTGAATTTTTAGAACAATGTCAGGAGGCAATTAACTCACCTTTGTTGTGAAATGTAAATAGTAAAGAACGATTTAATGCATTATGTTGTGTTTAGCTTTGTGGGTCACTCTACTAAATTAATTAATCTCAAAAGAATCAGTTTTGTTTATAGGCATTGGCTACGATAATTCAGCAACTAGAGGAGTTAATAATTTTCATTAGTCTTTTTAGTCATCACCTATCAAGTAGCATTCAAATCTAAAGTATAGTGAAATTAGGGAGCTAAATAGTTTAGTAATTAATGAGATGTTTAAGGTGTTTAAACTAGCTAACTAGTTGGAGTTTAACTAAAATTAATCTTGTTGTCTGACTTTTAGCCAAATGCTAGTAAGCATAAAGCATTTCTAAATTTTGACCTTAGTAGTCTTTTGAGCTAATTGAGCTTTAATCCTTAAATTAACTAGGGCTAAACATCTAAAGAATAAGCATTAATTTGGTTAACCAAAACAAGTTTAGTCAAGTTAAAACTCAGGACATTGTTGTCTTTCCATTTGTGTGAATAGTGTCTTAGTAGTTAGTAAGATAGTAAAATAAACTATTCTTTTGAATACTTGTTAAGACTTTAAAAGACTAATTGATAAGAAATATGTATAAGAGGATTGATTTTGACTATTTGATCATCGTAGATGTATACATAGAATGCCTAGAGAGTGTTGTGAGTACTAGGTGTCCTGTTAAGGAAAACAATATCACCTAAACTCCAGATATTATCAGTTATTAAGTTTATCCCAGAAATTGAATTAACCTTAACAAGTCCATAAGAAATTGAACTCTAAATTAAATTAAAATCCATACCTAAATACATTTAGAATCATAACTTCATTAATATATAATTATCATGCATTTTGAGCATTTTGGATTTCTCGATGTTATTGTGTTTATTCGCTATCGCATTTTCTCTCTAGATTATAAATTGCACGGAGTGAACATTTACGTCTACATGAGTGAACAAGTGGGCTTCTACCGAGGCAAGCATCCTCTCTGCACCATATTGATCCCAATTTTAGAACTGTAGATTTACAAAATACAGTGATAACTGTTGCATGCTAATTCCTTAAAAATTAATTGTGACTTGTGTAGTATCTAGTTACAACCCATAACTTGAGGCTTACCTTAAATTTGATCATACACTCAAATTAAGGTATTGTTTGTATTAAAATACTTAGGCTAGAAATTGCTTAGCCATGCAGTCTTTAGAACGGTAGTGCTTGGCAAGCTTATCTTGTCAAGCCTGGGAAACACAAATGAATTTCCAGTATTTGTTTCTTTATTAGTCTCTTTAAATGAGAAATGAGTTTCAAACCCTTCTTGCTAATCTGATTTCAAATCTGGACAAGTGGATGCTAGTGGTGGTGCCGTAGTGCGAGAATTGGGAAATGTGGTTGTCTTATGCGGATTGATTAAGGACTGAACATCGGCTGGATGATTCAAGCCCCAACGTACTTCCACACGCGGTGTATGGGCGCTGTTTGGTTAAGTAAAGGGTTAATATTATTGAGTTGGATACGAGAGTAAGGACATGTGTATTGATTTCATATGGCATAGATGCTTAAGTCTTGGGCCGTGTCGTATGCCATGTGGAGCTTATATTGATATCGATGTTCTTAGATGGGTAAGGCGTAGATGTGTTACATCGCATGTACGTTCCTTCAGGCCCCGATCGATGTGTAATATGTGTGGCTAACACGAGTTTGCATTTAATTGACTGGGTCGGCATTTCCGGTACAACATGTGAACCCCGGTTGAATGTATGCTATCAGTCTGGTTTAAGTGGGATTAATTTCACATGGGTCATCCAACTCAATAGTGTTAACTTGTTGAAAAATACCAAATCTTAGTTTACCCGGCCGGCATACCAAAGGTAGTGTGCTATTATCCTGGGGGCTTACGGGCTAACTAAGTCGTGTGGGTAAAGATGTACACCCCTGCAGGGTTTAAAACTATTCGAATAGCCGTGTCCCCGGTTACGGACAATGCTTGAATTTGATTAGCACTTTGTATAGATTTTACATTCCAATTTATTTGATGGGTGGAATTTCGGTTATATGGTTAAATGTGTATTGGTGTCTTTGGTGGTATAATACAATTTCATTATTGGTTATTGTTTATGATTATTCTTCATTTACTTATGTTTTAGTCCAAATTGATTTATTAAATTGCTTTGTGAAAATTTAGCAATGGTAGGTTAAGTTGTATTGCTTTACGCAAAAATTGAACCCTTATAACCTTCTGTTGTTAACCTTATGCATATATCAATTCTAATCATTTGTATAGGTTCTACCAAACACTTCGTTTTAGTAGTTTGTGTAAGTCTTGTTGAGTACCTTCTGTACTCAGTGGAAATTGTCCACTTGTTGCAGGTGAAGACGTTCTAATTAATATTTCAAGTTGAGACGATTGCATTGGTTCTTCGGCTTTAATCCCAGTCAAGTTGCCCTTGGGTTGTGGCGCTCCACTGGAAAGTTTATTTTATTATTGCATCTTCAGTTTCTTATTTACTAAATGTTTCCGCTGTAAAATTTTACTGATATTTATGTTCTAGCTGTGTATGCATATTCTAATCGTGTATGCTTGTGATATAATGTTGTGAGGATATGTGTATGTTAGCAGCTGATTCTGGGAGCTAACATGAGGCACATATCCGGGAACCTGAAGATTGGATTTGTTACTTATTATGATTATACCTCTAGTATGATTTTAATGAAGGAACTGAACTGTTCATAATTAAGAATCATGCTACTAGTATAATTTTAATTCGCACATTTCCAATATTTCGGGGTCCTTACAGCGTTGGTATCAGAGCTATGTTGACTGTAGGTTAAAGCCGTAGTAATGGACGATGTTAGGACTTTGGTTTGCAAAAAGTATTTTCAAAACTAGCAAAATTTGGCAAACTGTAAGTAATGTAATTCTTTTCTTTCTTACCCATCCTAGCATCTAGTTCTTATCTCACAATTCATTTGATTTGTGCAAAGTGAATTTTCTCTGTTGCTCATCCCTTTTCTACAGCAGTAGACACGCTAAGTAGTCAACTGGTGAAGACCATGGTGACAGGACGAGAAGATGTTGCTTTCCCGCAGGATTAGGATTAACTTTAGGGATTATTCTTAGATTATATTCACCCCTAACTATATTGTAGACGCTGGATTTTGTAATATAATCATTTGGTCTCTTTTGTTCCAAATAGTTGCACATCGCCTACAGGCAGCATGTATAGCAACTATATTGGAAAACTAATTATGGTTCGAGTTGTATCTTGTACTGGTCTTTGAACCTTAGTACACCCATTTGGATTTCGAGTTGCAAAGTTTCCCATTTGGATCTTGAATCGCAAAGTTTTGAGATCATGTATTCATTATAGGGATTATTGCCTTAGAGTTACCCGTCTACTCATCTTATGCTCATTCTTTCCTCATTCTATCTCTTATACACCAACATGTTAAGGGGGGTAGAAGCTACCCAAATCATGTATTAAGCATCATAATTCCTACATTTTGATCATGCATATAGTTTTAAGTTAACCTAAGAATATCTGGTCACTCAGGTTGTTAGCAAGTATCATAACTAAAAAGAATTCATATAAATCAAGATGCATGGTTAGCATTCTTCATGGTAATTAAAGCATAAAAACAAAATTACTAGCCTATAGGAGTATAAATTGAACTTTCCCTAAATGGTTTTATCTTAAAACTGTTAACTAAATTAGAATTGAACGACTTACCATGCTCATATAGGTTCCTTGCATAAATTTCAAAAATGGAAGATTATGAATGTGTAATTTGAGATGCTAGATATTTGTAAAGTTAAAGAATGCTTGTCTTTTAAACTGTTGAGGACAAAACATGTTATAACCTGAAATGAGGGTAGCCTATTTGTAGTATTAATCAACTGAAAGCAATTAAACCAGATTAGGTTATACATGTAGTTCCATGCTTTTCAAAGAGAAACCCATTTCTTGTTAGTGTGTAATTATTGACCTAAAATGATGAAATTGTGCTCCAGTAATGTTAGATGATCTTAAAAATCTTCATAATATCGACCTAAGCATCTGATGGTGTGTTTCACAACTATAATTTCTCAAGAATTGTTTGAACTTGTTATACCCAGAATTTAACTCAAATATTTTGTAAGGCTATTTTAGCCAAGTTTAAGTCTGAAGCAAATAGAAAGGTTTTAATTGTTAGGACCAGATCATGATAGTGTGAATTTCTATTGTTTATTAAATCTCATGCTCATTTAACACCAATAAGATTAATTAATTGCATTTTGATAGACTCCTGTAAGCATGCATATAGCTCTTTGCATTCTCACTAATCCGACCTAAATTGACATAACTATGAATTCATCTATACATCCTTTCATGCATTTCTCCAGGAATGCCCGGCTTGGAAGAGAATACACTAGCAAAGTGGGCAATTAGAACTAGTAGAGTGAGGGTTAAGTAAGACTACCAACAACCTTGCTTTGTCTTCTAGTCTTTACACCACATTCCAATATTAATACTAGATTGCTATTTAACCAACCAACCTGAACCTTAGAAATAACCTCGCATGCTTCGGATTAAGTTCTGGTTGTGGTAAAATCCGAAGTGTGGCCTGATGACCATCCCTAGCTAGATTACCCTAGCATTTCATCCCAATTCCCGAACCATAGGAATCTCGGGACGAGATTCTCATTAAGGGGTAGGTTTGTAACAGCCCTAATTTTAATAAACAGTAAATATATGCATTCTTATATTATAATTGTTATTTTTGGAGCATGTGCATAAATTATGCATTTGTAAATCTTAAAATCAAATGTAAATCTCTAACTTCAAACTAAAGCCACAAAAGAAATTTTAAGTAAATACTCACAAGATCTCTGGAAAATAATTTATTTAAATACTAGAATAATTATCATGAACTAATATAATTTTTCCCAAATTTTTGGGACTAAATTCAAACTACGAGAAAATTCAAAAACACGCCTATAACATACACTAAGTTTGAATTTATATTATACAAAATATTATATGAACAGTAAGGTTTAATAATTTTTATAAACACTAGACTATCCCCAGGAACCCACCTAAATTATTTCAGAATTTTACTAATTTTATTTCTATTTTAAACCCTCGGTCAAAGTAGGAATCAGAATTTAAAATCTTAGTCAAAAGCCTAGACCCAAACTCACGGTGATTGTGCGTCGGACTCAAGCCCAACCCTACCTTGTGCACTATAGCAACCAAGCCACGCGACTACGTCCAACCCAAGTGCGAACCGACAGCGCCCGATCGCGTTGGCGCGAGTCCAAAATCCCGGTGCACGTGCCGTTGATTTCGATGTGCGGGCGAGATCCAAGTGGCCGTTCGGACCTTCCGAGATCAAGTTCAATCTGAGCCGCTCAAATCAGATCCTACACTACCGCTTGGATCAAGTTCAAATTCTCTGGCGTGCCCTTTCATGAGCAACCGTTGGATTAGGATCCAACGCCTCCTTGATTGGGCCGATCGGGCGCTCTGATACCTTTAGATATTAGCCGTTGGAATCTAATTGTGTGGTCCACGAGGATTGAGCCGTTCGAACTTTCTCTGATATTTCTTTTAATCTCACCCGTCCATCTTAAATCAACGGTGACATTCCTTTGGAGCCGATTAAATCGTGATTTGTCATGCGGTTTGTTTAGCGGGGCCACCTATCGGCGACACCCTCTCTTCTTCCTCTCACATGCCTCGCCACCGACCTGCCGCCGATGAGTGGTGGCGTTGCACAGCGAATATGCGAATATCCTTGGACACTGCATCAAAATGGACACCGCATCACATCTAGAACCTTTCCGTGAGCTCCAGAGGTTTAGAACTATACAAAAACCCTAGTTTGAGCCTATTCACCATTGTTGACCGAAAAGCTCCATTCATCCTCCTTCTTTTCCAGGGAAGCCTCTTCGCTACTGTAGCGCATGGGACATGCGTTCACGTCGTTGCCGCCGCACCCCGCGCCCTTCTTCTCCAAGCTGCGCCTCCGCCACTATTCCAGCCCGCTGCGCCATGGCCGTGCGCCTGGATCTGCCCCGGCCCGGCCCCTGTGGCTCCGCCGTGCCACCGAGACCGCCGTCTTCCTCCTCTCCGGCGTCGGCCTTTCCCGCCTCGGCGTTGCCGCCGTCGTTGCCGCCGACCCGCTACTCCTCCACGCCCGGCCACCACATCGCCGCCCGGCTCACTGTCTTCAGTCCGCCCGTCCTCATCTCTGCGCCGGCCGCCTCCAGGTTTCCCCTCAGCAAGTAAAGAAAATGGATATTCTTTCTCTAGGTCTACCTAGATTAAGCACATAATTGTCTGATGATGATATAAGAGAAATAGCTTGTAGAGGAGGCGATGAAATCTGAAACAAAAAAGTGACTGATCAATGTTGGGCATTACCGAAGTTGCATGACATCTTATATGGTTGGGTGCTTTTCGAAGTTTGCTCAAACTGGGAAATTCTTCTACTAAAACACACAGGCCTTCAGATCTGAAACATCAATTACATAATGATGTTAAAGAAATAGAGTCAGATATAAATGACTTTATTTGTTCCGTGGAAGATGGCAACATCGAACAATTTTGGAACTCAGACAGCTCGAAGCTTTACTCGATGTATGGGGAAGTTGTTGGGTCTTCATTGTCCAACTTTTAAAACCATACATGATAGATCGTTTTTCTTCACCTCTCATTCTTCAATGGTCGCATGCTCAACATGAGAATGTCTTGGAGTGGACAACGTCAGCTTGAGATAGAGGATTGGAAGCCTCTATCATCTCATGAGGAACAAGCAATATCTGTTGTTGAAGAGTGCATTTTGGATGTGTTTGCTTTTCTTAAAGCATGCATGCTATATCTCAAAGATATATCAAGAGGACTACATAATCTGGAAAGATGATTTGGTGAAGCAATGGAGTCTTGAAGGTTTTATGAGTGAAGTAGAAGGCAAAGATATAGAGGAGGTTGCAGGAGCTATTTCAATGAGCTTATCAATAAGGGAATGATCCAACTGTAGATATCAACTACAATGGAGAGGTGTTGTCATGTCTTGTGCACTACATGATGCTCAATCTTACTAGGTACAAGTCCATCACTAGGTAGTTTATGCAAATGGAAAAATATCAATAGGACCTCTGTGTAGCTCTCTGTTCTTTCTTGTGTAGTATAAATCAATGAATGATAGTAGGTCCTTCCAAATAGAGTGGTGGGTGGTAGTTAATCGGTGGATGGCTAAAGGAGATTAATTTGGGTAATTAGAGTGTTAATATCATTTAACTCAAGAAGTGAATTTCATAATAATGAGACTATTTTGCCATAATTTCACTTCATAAAGTCGTAACTATTTGAAAGGAACTCCAATTGGACTAAACTTTTCACCTAAGTAATCTAGCGAAAAGTTGAAGGATTGAATTAATATGAAATAAGTGGTAGCTGTCCAATTCGTAAATTTGCCTGTTATAGAATACATGAGTTGACGATAGGTACTTCCTGTAGGTGACCGATCCTTTTGTGCTATGAGTTGTGTTTAACTATTGCTCACTAAAAAGATAATTAGCAAATAGATAATTGAATTGACTACTAGAAGGTTGAGTTGATAAACGCTTAGATTAGCATTTTAGTATTTGAACAAGAATTTGAAGGCAATTAGCAAATAATGTTTAATTTAGTGAAATAGTTAGTTATAAGAACTATAACAAACTTTGGTTGAAATAATGGAACAGAGGAGCTGTTAGTAAACCAATTGTCATACTACTAATTCTTCATTAACTAATTTTGTGAATATCAATTAAGTCAATAAATTGGAAGTTTGAATTAACAGAAGATTAACTAATAGAACCTTAGTTCTAAAACTGTTATTATATATATACATGAATAGTAATCTGAAAATGTTAGTTGTGTAGGTAGGATTATAACATGGTTAATCCAATAACTAGGAGTATTTCCAATTCATTTAGCCTTTTGAGCACTTAAGCTATCTAATGGAAGTGATCAAATTTGAAGACCAAATATGAAAGCCCAATATGAAGTGAATTTTTAGAACAATGTCGAGGCAATTAACTCACCTTTGTTGTGAAATGTAAATAGTAAAGAACGATTTAATGCATTATGTTGTGTTTAGCTTTGTGGGTCACTCTACTAAATTAATTAATCTCAAAAGAATCAGTTTTGTTTATAGGCATTGGCTACGATAATTCAAAGAACTAGAGGAGTTAATAATTTTCATTAGTCTTTTAGTCATCACCTATCAAGTAGCATTCAAATCTAAAGTATAGTGAAATTAGGGAGCTAAATAGTTTAGTAATTAATGAGATGTTTAAGGTGTTTAAACTAGCTAACTAGTTGGAGTTTAACTAAAATTAATCTTGTTGTCTGACTTTTAGCCAAATGCTAGTAAGCATAAAGCATTTCTAAATTTTGACCTTAGTAGTCTTTTGAGCTAATTGAGCTTTAATCCTTAAATTAACTAGGGCTAAACATCTAAAGAATAAGCATTAATTTGGTTAACCAAAACAAGTTTAGTCAAGTTAAAACTCGGGACATTGTTGTCTTTCCATTTGTGTGAATAGTGTCTTAGTAGTTAGTAAGATAGTAAAATAAACTATTCTTTTGAATACTTGTTAAGACTTTAAAAGACTAATTGATAAGAAATATGTATAAGAGGATTGATTTTGACTATTTGATCATCGTAGATGTATACATAGAATGCCTAGAGAGTGTTGTGAGTACTAGGTGTCTGTTAAGGAAAACAATATCACCTAAACTCCAGATATTATCGCTATTAAGTTTATCCGAAATTGAATTAACCTTAACAAGTCCATAAGAAATTGAACTCTAAATTAAATTAAAATCCATACCTAAATACATTTAGAATCATAACTTCATTAATATATAATTATCATGCATTTTGAGCATTTTGGATTTCTTGATGTTATTGTGTTTATTCGCTATCGCATTTTCTCTCTAGATTATAAATTGCACGGAGTGAACATTTACGTCTACATGAGTGAACAAGTGGGCTTCTACCGAGGCAAGCATCCTCTCGCACCATATTGATCCCAATTTTAGAACTGTAGATTTACAAAATACAGTGATAACTGTTGCATGCTAATTCCTTAAAAATTAATTGTGACTTGTGTAGTATCTAGTTACAACCCATAACTTGAGGCTTACCTTAAATTTGATCATACACTCAAATTAAGGTATTGTTTGTATTAAAATACTTAGGCTAGAAATTGCTTAGCCATGCAGTCTTTAGAACGGTAGTGCTTGGCAAGCTTATCTTGTCAAGCCTGGGAAACACAAATGAATTTCCAGTATTTGTTTCTTTATTAGTCTCTTTAAATGAGAAATGAGTTTCAAACCCTTCTTGCTAATCTGATTTCAAATCTGGACAAGTGGATGCTAGTGGTGGTGCCGTAGTGCACGAGAATTGGGAAATGTGGTTGTCTTGTCTGGATTGATTAAGGACTGAACATCGGCTGGATGATTCAAGCCCCAACGTACTTCCACACGCGGTGTATGGGCGCTGTTTGGTTAAGTAAAGGGTTAATATTATTGAGTTGGATACAGGAGAGTAAGGACATGTGTATTGATTTCATATGGCATAGATGCTTAAGTCTTCGGGCCGTGTCGTATGCCATGTGGAGCTTATATTGATATCAGATGTTCTTAGATGGGTAAGGCGTAGATGTGTTACATCGCATGTACGCTCCTTCAGGCCCCGATCATGTGTAATATGTGTGGCTAACACGAGTTTGCATTTAATTGATCTGGTCGGCATTTCCTGTACAACATGTGAACCCGGTTGAATGTATGCTATCATCGGTTTAAGTGGGATTAATTTCACATGGGTCATCCAACTCAATAGTGTTAACTTGTTGAAAAATACCAAATCTTAGTTTACCCGGCCGGCATACCAAAGGTAGTGTGCTATTATCCTGGGGGCTTACGGGCTAACTAAGTCGTGTGGGTAAAGATGTACACCCCTGCAGGGTTTAAAACTATTCGAATAGCCGTGTCCCCGGTTACGGACAATGCTTGAATTTGATTAGCACTTTGTATAGATTTTACATTCCAATTTATTTGATGGGTGGAATTTCGGTTATATGGTTAAATGTGTATTGGTGTGCTGGTGGTATAATACAATTTCATTATTGGTTATTGTTTATGATTATTCTTCATTTACTTACTGTTTTAGTCCAAATTGATTTATTAAATTGCTTTGTGAAAATTTAGCAATGGTAGGTTAAGTTGTATTGCTTTACGCAAAAATTGAACCCTTATAACCTTCCTGTTGTTAACCTTATGCATATATCAATTCTAATCATTTGTATAGGTTCTACCAAACACTTCGTTTTAGTAGTTTGTGTAAGTCTTGTTGAGTACCTTCTGTACTCAGTGGAAATTGTCCACTTGTTGCAGGTGAAGACGTTCTAATTAATATTTCAAGTTGAGACGATTGCATTGGTTCTTCGGCTTTAATCCCAGTCAAGTTGCCCTTGGGTTGTGGCGCTCCACTGGAAAGTTTATTTTATTATTGCATCTTCTGTTTCTTATTTACTAAATGTTTCCGCTGTAAAATTTTACTGATATTTATGTTCTAGCTGTGTATGCATATTCTAATCGTGTATGCTTGTGATATAATGTTGTGAGGATATGTGTATGTTAGCAGCTGATTCTGGGAGCTAACATGAGGCACATATCCGGGAACCTGAAGATTGGATTTGTTACTTATTATGATTATACCTCTAGTATGATTTTAATGAAGGAACTGAACTGTTCCTTAATTAAGAATCATGCTACTAGTATAATTTTTAATTCGGCACATTTCCAATATTTCGGGGTCCTTACAGCGTTGGTATCAGAGCTATGTTGACTGTAGGTTAAAGCCGTAGTAATGGACGATGTTAGGACTTTGGTTTGCAAAAAGTATTTTCAAAACTAGCAAAATTTGGCAAACTGTAAGTAATGTAATTCTTTTCTTTCTTACCCATCCTAGCATCTAGTTCTTATCTCACAATTCATTTGATTTGTGCAAAGTGAATTTTCTCTGTTGCTCATCCCTTTTCTCTGAGATTAGACACGCTAAGTAGTCAACTGGTGAAGACCATGGTGACAGGACGAGAAGATGTTGCTTTCCGAGGATTAGGATTAACTTTAGGATTATTCTTAGATTATATTCACCCTAACTATATTGTAGACGCTGGATTTTGTAATATAATCATTTGGTCTCTTTTGTTCCAAATAGTTGCACATCGCCTCTGAAAGATGTATAGCAACTATATTGGAAAACTAATTATGGTTCGAGTTGTATCTTGTACTGGTCTTTGAACCTTAGTACACCCATTTGGATTTCGAGTTGCAAAGTTTCCCATTTGGATCTTGAATCGCAAAGTTTTGAGATCATGTATTCATTATAGGGATTATTGCCTTAGAGTTACCCGTCTACTCATCTTATGCTCATTCTTTCCTCATTCTATCTCTTATACACCAACATGTTAAGGGGGGTAGAAGCTACCCAAATCATGTATTAAGCATCATAATTCCTACATTTTGATCATGCATATAGTTTTAAGTTAACCTAAGAATATCTGGTCACTCAGGTTGTTAGCAAGTATCATAACTAAAAAGAATTCATATAAATCAAGATGCATGGTTAGCATTCTTCATGGTAATTAAAGCATAAAAACAAAATTACTAGCCTATAGGAGTATAAATTGAACTTTCCCTAAATGGTTTTATCTTAAAACTGTTAACTAAATTAGAATTGAACGACTTACCATGCTCATATAGGTTCCTTGCATAAATTTCAAAAATGGAAGATTATGAATGTGTAATTTGAGATGCTAGATATTTGTAAAGTTAAAGAATGCTTGTCTTTTAAACTGTTGAGGACAAAACATGTTATAACCTGAAATGAGGGTAGCCTATTTGTAGTATTAATCAATCTGAAAGCAATTAAACCAGATTAGGTTATACATGTAGTTCCATGCTTTTCAAAGAGAAACCCATTTCTTGTTAGTGTGTAATTATTGACCTAAAATGATGAAATTGTGCTCCAGTAATGTTAGATGATCTTAAAAATCTTCATAATATCGACCTAAGCATCTGATGGTGTGTTTCACAACTATAATTTCTCAAGAATTGTTTGAACTTGTTATACCCAGAATTTAACTCAAATATTTTGTAAGGCTATTTTAGCCAAGTTTAAGTCTGAAGCAAATAGAAAGGTTTTAATTGTTAAGGACCAGATCATGATAGTGTGAATTTCTATTGTTTATTAAATCTCATGCTCATTTAACACCAATAAGATTAATTAATTGCATTTTGATAGACTCCTGTAAGCATGCATATAGCTCTTTGCATTCTCACTAATCCGACCTAAATTGACATAACTATGAATTCATCTATACATCCTTTCATGCATTTCTCCAGGAATGCCCGGCTTGGAAGAGAATACACTAGCAAAGTGGGCAATTAGAACTAGTAGAGTGAGGGTTAAGTAAGACTACCAGCAACCTTGCTTTGTCTTCTCTAGTCTTTACACCACATTCCAATATTAATACTAGATTGCTATTTAACCAACCAACCTGAACCTTAGAAATAACCTCGCATGCTTCGGATTAAGTTCTGGTTGTGGTAAAATCCGAAGTGTGGCCTGATGACCATCCCTAGCTAGATTACCCTAGCATTTCATCCCAATTCCCGAACCATAGGAATCTCGGGGACGAGATTCTGTTAAGGGGGGTAGGTTTGTAACAGCCCTAATTTTAATAAACAGTAAATATATGCATTCTTATATTATAATTGTTATTTTTGGAGCATGTGCATAAATTATGCATTTGTAAATCTTAAAATCAAATGTAAATCTCTAACTTCAAACTAAAGCCACAAAAGAAATTTTAAGTAAATACTCACAAGATCTCTGGAAAATAATTTATTTAAATACTAGAATAATTATCATGAACTAATATAATTTTTCCCAAATTTTTGGGACTAAATTCAAACTACAGAAAATTCAAAAACACGTCTATAACATACACTAAGTTTGAATTTATATTATACAAAATATTATATGAACAGTAAGGTTTAATAATTTTTATAAACACTAGACTATCCCCAGGAACCCACCTAAATTATTTCAGAATTTTACGAATTTTATTTCTATTTTAAACCCTCGGTCAAAGTAGGAATCAGAATTTAAAATCTTAGTCAAAAGCCTAGACCCAAACTCACGGTATTGTGCGTCGGACTCAAGCCCAACCCTACCTTGTGCACTATAGCAACCAAGCCACGCGGCTACGTCCAACCCGGTGCGAACCGACAGCGCCAGTCGCGTTGGGCGCGAGTCCAAAATCCCGGGTGCACGTGCGCCGTTGATTTCCCGATGTGCGGACGAGATCCAAGTGGCCGTTCGGACCTTCCGAGATCAAGTTCAATCTGAGCCGTTCAAATCAGATCCTACACTACCAGTTGGATCAAGTTCAAATTCCTCTGGCGCGTACCCTTTCATGAGCAACCGTTGGATTAGGATCCAACGCCCCTCCTTGATTGGGCCGATCGGGCCGCTACAGTACCCCTTTAGATATTAGCCGTTGGAATCTAATTGTGTGGTCCACGAGGATTGAGCCGTTCGAACTTTCTGCGAGATTTCTTTTAATCTCACCCGTCCATCTTAAATCAACGGTGACATTCCTTTGGAGCCGATTATCGTGATTTGTCATGGTCATTTAGCGGGCCACCTATCGTGACACCCTCTCTTCTTCCTCTCACATGCCTCGCCACCGACCTGCTGCTGCCGATGAGTGGTGGCGTTGCCGCAATAATATGCGAATATCCTTGGACACTGGCATCAAAATGGACACCGTGATCACATCTAGAACCTTTCGTGAGCTCCAGAGGTTTAGAACTATACAAAAACCCTAGTTTGAGCCTATTCACCATTGTTGACCTAAAAGCTCCATTCATCCTCCTTCTTTTCCAGGGAAGCCTCTTCGCTACTGTAGCGCATGGGACATGCGTTCACGTCGTTGCCGCCGCACCGCCGCCCTTCTTCTCCAAGCTGCGCCTCGCCACTATTCGGCCCATTGCGCCATGGCCGTCTTTGGATCTGCCCGCCCGCCCCACGGGTCCGGCCGTGCCCGAGACCGCCGTCTTCCTCCTCTCCGTCGGCCTTTCCCGCCTCGGCGTTACGCCCGTCGTTGCCGCCGACCACTTCTCCTCCACGCCGGCCACCACATCGCCGCCTCCCACTGTCTTCATCCGCCCGTCCTCATCTCTGCGGCCGCCTCGTGTTTCCCTCGGCAAGTAAAGAAAATGGATATTCTTTCTCTAGGTCTACCTAGATTAAGCACGTAATTGTCGATGATGATATAAGAGAAATAGCTTGTAGAGGAGGCGATGAAATCTCGAAACAAGAAAGTCGACTGATCAATGTTGGGCATTACCGAAGTTGCATGACATCTTATATGGTTGGGTGCTTTTCGAAGTTTGCTCAAATGGGAAATTCTTCTACTAAAACACACAGCCTTGAGATCTGAAACATCAATTACATAATGATGTTAAAGAAATAGAGTCAGTATATAAACAGCTTTATTTGTTCCGTGGAAGACCGGCGACATCGAACAATTTTGGAACTCAGACATTTCGAAGCTTTACTCGATGTATGGGGAAGTTGTTGGGTCTTCATTGTCCAACTTTTAAAACCATACATGATAGATCGTTTTCTTCACCTCTCATTCTTCAATGGTGCATGCTCAACATGAGAATGTCTTGGAGTGGACAACGTGCGGTTGAGATAGAGGATTGGAAGCCTCTATCATCTCATGAGGAACAAGCAATATCTGTTGTTGAAGAGTGCATTTTGGATGTCTTGCTTTTCTTAAAGCATGCATGCTATATCTCAAAGATATATCAAGAGGACTACATAATCTGGAAAGATGATTTGGTGAAGCAATGGAGTCTCAAGGTTTTATGAGTGAAGTAGAAGGCAAAGATATAGAGGAGGTTGCGGGAGCTATTTCAATGAGCTTATCAATAAGGGAATGATCCACTGTAGATATCAACTACAATGGAGAGGTGTTGTCATGTATTGTGCACTACATGATGCTCAATCTTACTAGGTACAAGTCCATCACTAGGTAGTTTATGCAAATGGAAAAATATCAATAGGACCTCTGTGTAGCTCTCTGTTCTTTCTTGTGTAGTATAAATCAATGAATGATAGTAGGTCCTTCCAAATAGAGTGGTGGGTGGTAGTTAATCGGTGGATGGCTAAAGGAGATTAATTTGGGTAATTAGAGTGTTAATATCATTTAACTCAAGAAGTGAATTTCAAGAATGAGAGACTATTTTGCCATAATTTCAGCTTCATAAAGTCGTAACTATTTGAAAGGAACTCCAATTGGACTAAACTTTTCACCTAAGTAATCTAGCTAAAAGTTGAAGGATTGAATTAATATGAAATAAGTGGTAGCTGTCCAATTCGAAATTTGCCTGTTATAGAATACATGAGTTGACGATAGGTACTTCCTGTAGGTGACTGATCCTTTTGTGCTATGAGTTGTGTTTAACTATTGCTCACTAAAAAGATAATTAGCAAATAGATAATTGAATTGACTACTAGAAGGTTGAGTTGATAAACGCTAGATTAGCATTTTAGTATTTGAACAAGAATTTGAAGGCAATTAGCAAATAATGTTTAATTTAGTGAAATAGTTAGTTATAAGAACTATAACAAAGACTTTGGTTGAAATAATGGAACAGAGGAGCTGTTAGTAAACCAATTGTCATACTACTAATTCCTTCGTTAACTAATTTTGTGAATATCAATTAAGTCAATAAATTGGAAGTTTGAATTAATGTAAGATTAACTAATAGAACCTTAGTTCAAAACTGTTATTATATATATACATGAATAGTAATCTGAAAATGTTAGTTGTGTAGGTAGGATTATAACATGGTTAATCCAATAACTAGGAGTATTTCCAATTCATTTAGCCTTTTGAGCACTTAAGCTATCTAATGGAAGTGATCAAATTTGAAGACCAAATATGAAAGCCCAATATGAAGTGAATTTTTAGAACAATGTCGAGGCAATTAACTCACCTTTGTTGTGAAATGTAAATAGTAAAGAACGATTTAATGCATTATGTTGTGTTTAGCTTTGTGGGTCACTCTACTAAATTAATTAATCTCAAAAGAATCAGTTTTGTTTATAGGCATTGGCTACGATAATTCAAAGAACTAGAGGAGTTAATAATTTTCATTAGTCTTTTAGTCATCACCTATCAAGTAGCATTCAAATCTAAAGTATAGTGAAATTAGGAGCTAAATAGTTTAGTAATTAATGAGATGTTTAAGGTGTTTAAACTAGCTAACTAGTTGGAGTTTAACTAAAATTAATCTTGTTGTCTGACTTTTAGCCAAATGCTAGTAAGCATAAAGCATTTCTAAATTTTGACCTTAGTAGTCTTTTGAGCTAATTGAGCTTTAATCCTTAAATTAACTAGGGCTAAACATCTAAAGAATAAGCATTAATTTGGTTAACCAAAACAAGTTTAGTCAAGTTAAAACTCAGGACATTGTTGTCTTTCCATTTGTGTGAATAGTGTCTTAGTAGTTAGTAAGATAGTAAAATAAACTATTCTTTTGAATACTTGTTAAGACTTTAAAAGACTAATTGATAAGAAATATGTATAAGAGGATTGATTTTGACTATTTGATCATCGTAGATGTATACATAGAATGCCTAGAGAGTGTTGTGAGTACTAGGTGTCCTGTTAAGGAAAACAATATCACCTAAACTCCAGATATTATCAGTTATTAAGTTTATCCCAGAAATTGAATTAACCTTAACAAGTCCATAAGAAATTGAACTCTAAATTAAATTAAAATCCATACCTAAATACATTTAGAATCATAACTTCATTAATATATAATTATCATGCATTTTGAGCATTTTGGATTTCTCGATGTTATTGTGTTTATTCGCTATCGCATTTTCTCTCTAGATTATAAATTGCACGGAGTGAACATTTACGTCTACATGAGTGAACAAGTGGGCTTCTACCGAGGCAAGCATCCTCTCTGCACCATATTGATCCCAATTTTAGAACTGTAGATTTACAAAATACGGTGATAAGCATTGCATGCTAATTCCTTAAAATTAATTGTGACTTGTGTAGTATCTAGTTACAACCCATAACTTGTGGCTTACCTTAAATTTGATCATACACTCAAATTAAGGTATTGTTTGTATTAAAATACTTAGGCTAGAAATTGCTTAGCCATGCAGTCTTTAGAACGGTAGTGCTTGGCAAGATTATCTTGTCAAGCCTGGGAAACACAAATGAATTTCCAGTATTTGTTTCTTTATTAGTCTCTTTAAATGAGAAATGAGTTTCAAACCCTTCTTGCTAATCTGATTTCAAATCTGGACAAGTGGATGCTAGTGGTGGTGCCGTAGTGCACGAGAATTGGGAAATGTGGTTGTCTTGTCTGGATTGATTAAGGACTGAACATCGGCTGGATGATTCAAGCCCCAACGTACTTCCACACGCAGTGTATGGGCGCTGTTTGGTTAAGTAAAGGGTTAATATTATTGAGTTGGATACAGGAGAGTAAGGACATGTGTATTGATTTCATATGGCATAGATGCTTAAGTCTTCGGGCCGTGTCGTATGCCATGTGGAGCTTATATTGATATCAGATGTTCTTAGATGGGTAAGGGCGTAGATGTGTTACATCGCATGTACGTTCCTTCAGGCCCCGATCATGTGTAATATGTGTGGCTAACACGAGTTTGCATTTAATTGACTGGTCGGCATTCCGGTACAACATGTGAACCCGGTTGAATGTATGCTATCGATCGTTTAAGCGGGATTAATTTCACATGGGTCATCCAACTCAATAGTGTTAACTTGTTGAAAAATACCAAATCTTAGTTTACTTACCAGCATACCAAAGGCAAGTGTGCTATTATCCTGGGGGCTTACGGGCTAACTAAGTCGTGTGGGTAAAGATGTACACCCCTGCAGGGTTTAAAACTATTCGAATAGCCATGTCCCCGGTTACGGACAATGCTTGAATTTGATTAGCACTTTGTATAGATTTTACATTCCAATTTATTTGATGGGTGGAATTTCGGTTATATGGTTAAATGTGTATTGGTGTGCTGGTGGTATAATACAATTTCATTATTGGTTATTGTTTATGATTATTCTTCATTTACTTACTGTTTTAGTCCAAATTGATTTATTAAATTGCTTTGTGAAAATTTAGCAATGGTAGGTTAAGTTGTATTGCTTTACGCAAAAATTGAACCCTTATAACCTTCCTGTTGTTAACCTTATGCATATATCAATTCTAATCATTTGTATAGGTTCTACCAAACACTTCGTTTTAGTAGTTTGTGTAAGTCTTGTTGAGTACCTTCTGTACTCAGTGGAAATTGTCCACTTGTTGCAGGTGAAGACGTTCTAATTAATATTTCAAGTTGAGACGATTGCATTGGTTCTTCGGCTTTAATCCCAGTCAAGTTGCCCTTGGGTTGTGGCGCTCCACTGGAAAGTTTATTTTATTATTGCATCTTCTGTTTCTTATTTACTAAATGTTTCCGCTGTAAAATTTTACTGATATTTATGTTCTAGCTGTGTATGCATATTCTAATCGTGTATGCTTGTGATATAATGTTGTGAGGATATGTGTATGTTAGCAGCTGATTCTGGGAGCTAACATGAGGCACATATCCGGGAACCTGAAGATTGGATTTGTTACTTATTATGATTATACCTCTAGTATGATTTTAATGAAGGAACTGAACTGTTCCTTAATTAAGAATCATGCTACTAGTATAATTTTTAATTCGGCACATTTCCAATATTTCGGGGTCCTTACATGAAAAGGGATCCACGATCCGACACAATCGTCTTCGACACACGTGCAAACTCACGATCTTGGGCGATATAGAGTTCCGCCAAAAGACCTACCCAAGTTCGGTCTTGGACGGGAAGGAAATGTGCCACCTTAGTCAATCGATCGATGACGACCCAAATGGCATCATTCTTCTTGGGGGCGTGGGTAGACCGGTGATGAAATCCATTCGATCGAATCCCACTTCCACTCGAGAATTGGCAAAGGTCAAGCGATCCTCGCTGACGCCGATGCTTTCGCCTTGACACGATTTACACACGTCGCGACTCGACAACGAACCGCGATCTCCTCTTCATTCGGGTCCACCAAAATCTCTGACGAAGATCTTGATACATCTTTGTGGCCCCGGGATGAATGGATAAAGGCGAATCATGGGCTTCACGAAGAATTAAATTCCGCAATTCCATGTCCTTTGGAACCACGAGGCGTTGCCCGAACCTCACAACACCATGCTCATCCTCAGAAAAGCACTTGGTTGTTCCGTTCTTGACATTTGCCTTGATGTGGCTCACTCCAACATCCGACTGCTGAGCGGACTTGATCCGATCCACCAAGGTTGGTTGCACAACCAAGGCAGCGAGAGAACTATGCTCAACTAACCCCAAGTTGAGACGCTGAAATTCTCCCAGAAGAGCGGGCTGAAGCTCCCTGGACAACAAGGCATTGCAATGCGCTTATGACTAAGCGCATCGGCAACGACATTAGCCTTGCCCGGATGGTAGTGAATACCCACATCATAGTCCTTGATCAACTCCAACCATCTCCTTTGCCTGAGGTTCAGGTCAGGCTGTGTGAACAAGTACTTTAAGCTTTTGTGATCCGAATACACTTCACAACGATTACCGATTAGGTAATGTCGCCAGATCTTAAGTGCATGAATCACAGCAGCTAACTCCAAATCATGGGTAGGATAGTTAAGCTCATGAGGTCTCAATTGCCTTGATGCATAGGCCACTACCTTGCCTTCTTGCATAAGGACACAACCGAGGCCTCGACGAGAAGCATCGCAAAAGATATCGAAGCTTCGATGGATATCGGGAAGAACAAGAACAGGAGCGGTGGTCAAACGCTTCTTGAGTATTTGGAAACTTTCCTCACACTCAGCGGACCACACGAACTTCTTGTCCTTCTTGAGCAACTCCGTCATCGGCTTCGCGATCTTGGAGAAGTTCTCGATAAAGCGACGATAATATCCCGCTAAACCGAGAAAACTCCGTACATCGGTGACCGAAGCAGGCTGACTCCATGAAAGAACATCGCTGACCTTGCTAGGATCAACGGCTACGCCTCCTGCTGAAAGAATATGGCCTAACAAAGCCACTTCCTTCAACCAGAATGCGCACTTGCTGAACTTCGCGTAAAGCTGGTGCTCACGTAGCTTGCCTAACACAAGCTTCAGATGCTCGGCGTGTTCCTCATCGTTCTTGGAGTAGATAAGGATATCATCGATGAAGACCACGACAAACTTATCCAAGTACTCCATGAATACCGAATTCATGAGATTCATGAACAAGGCAGGAGCATTGGTTAAGCCAAATGACATGATAGTGTACTCGTACAAGCCGTAGCGAGTAGAGAACGCTGTCTTGGGAATATCCTCAGGCCGAATACGAACCTGATGATATCCCACTCTCAAATCAATCTTGGAGAAAACTCGAGCTCCAGTCAATTGATCGAAGAGATCGTCAATGCGGGGCAATGGATACTTGTTCTTTACCGTCACTTCATTAAGTGGGCGGTAATCGACGCACATGCGCAAAGTACCGTCCTTCTTCTTTACGAAGATTGCTGGACAACCCCAAGGAGATGAGCTAGGGCGAATGAAACCCTTCTCTTGCAGCTCACTTAACTGCTTCTTCAACTCCACCAACTCGTTCGGTGGCATCCGATAAGGCCTCTTTGAGATAGGGGTGGTACCGGGAGCCAACTCAATGACAAACTCGAGGTCTCGAACGGGTGGCATTCCCGGAAGATCTGCGGGAAAGACATCAACAAAGTCACAAACTGTTGGGACTTCGTTAATATCTAGAGCGGGCTTCGCTTCAAGCGCGAAGAGATGCGGATCTAGCAACTTCGGCGAAAGCTTAACCCGCCACGGAGGACTAGATAGAGATGAGCTTCTGGCGAATCGATTTGCCCCATGTCTTTGGGACAACCAATCCATGCCAAGAATCACATCAAGACTCATTGAATGGGGAAGGATAAGGTTTGCTAAGAAACCTACCCTTCGATCTCGATAGGAACATCCCTACACTCGGATTCACTCTCAACTCCGAACCAGAGAGCGAATGAGTAGCGGGACCGACAATGGAGAGAAAAGAAGCTCTCCAACAGCAAAGAAAAGACTCAAACAAAGGAATGAGATGCTCTGAATCAAACAAGACAGAGCAGGGTGAGAGTTAACGAAGTGTACCTAGTACGACGCCAGTGCCTCCCGAGCCTCCTCTCAGAGTGACGGCGTTGACGCCACCACTACCCATGCCTTGGGTAGCCGGACGATCTTCTGGTCCCGAGATGCACCACCTCGCCCGCGCCCTCCATTAGGACGAGGGCTCTCGTCTTCTTAGGGCAATTATTTGCATAATGGCCCTTCTGGTTGCATGAGAGGCATGTGACCCCAAAGAATGGGTTGCGGGGGCCGCTCTGCTGACTCGCAGGTGCACGTGGCTGAGACACGGCCTGCGACGAACGAGGAACAGGGGCAGGTAACCTCGGGGGCGCCGAAGAATGAGACTGGTACCCCAAAGACTGCCCAAAACGGGGACGGAAGAATCGGCCTCGATGACTTATGGGCCTCCCACTTGCGCTATGGAGTCCATAAGCTCACGAGCCGCATGCTCGCGACGATGGCCTTGTCGACCAAGGTCTGAAAATCGTGAAGTCGACAATGGATAGCTTGTCCTTCACTCCTCGGACAAGCCACGCTGAACTTGGCCTCCTTAGCCATATCGGTGGCCACGCCCTCGTGAGCATAACGAGCTAGATGGTTGAACTCGAGACATACTCCATGATCGAAGCTCGCCTTGCTTGAGTGCAAGAAACTCCCCGCTTGATCTCCATCAAGCCGGCAGGATGTGAGCCCGACGGAAGGCAAGACGAAACTCCTCCCAAGAGACGGTGTGGTTCATGCGATCGCATGGCGAAAAGTTCTCCCACCATGACAACGCTGCACCCTCCAACAGTGCGATCGAACAGCGCCTTCTCGTGCTCCTCGGCATCTGCATGCGATCGCGGAGCTTACGCCCACCAAACGGCCAATCGTCTGCATCCAACGGGTCCTCGGGCCGGAAAAGGTAGGAGACGAGTACGAAGAAACTCCGCGAGTCCTCCACGCGGCCGATGGGCGTTCCTTGCCCGATCCTCAAGCTCCGGTAAGTGCGGTGGTGTTGCGCGCGATGACGCCCAAGAGAACTCTCATCACATCCGCGCGTTGCGCCGATCTGAAGAACCTCGGCCATGGTCGGAGGAGGAGGAAGCTCCTCGTCCGGACCAGCTGACTGGCCTTGGCCGCTACGAGTGCGTCCGGCCATCCTGTTACAAGAAATTTCGGTTAGCAACTAAACTCGAAAATCAAAGCCTTAAAGAGAAACAAAAGCGATCGACTAGGGGAATGGAATATCACCCTAAACGAAAGCCCAACCGTGAGTAAATTAACTTTAGAAGCTTCTAAAAGACTCTAAAAACAGCCAAGAAACACCAAAAGCAAGGCTCAACTTCTCAACTCAACTAACCCGTATTGAATGAACGAGTAATTGATCGAGAAGATTAAAAATCAGATTGTAAGATGAGATCTAAAATTATTAGAGAGCAAGGTTAATGCAGCGAAATAAGTGTTAGATACTTAGCTAACTAGTATCACATCTTACCCTTTTATTCCCACAAGTTTTTGTTGATTTAACCTCTCATTCTCTACCCTAATTGGAACCTTTGAGCTTGCTGTCCGGAAATTGACGCTTGCTGTCCAGATTTTGCATCCAAGCTTCCAGTCGAAATTGTCCATTCCAGAAGCTTCAAAACCTTGTAGACGGGCAGCTAACACTTCAATTTGCCAAACTCATTGATTCCCCAAAACCCCATTAATCGATAACAACTATTTTGTAGAAGGGAAGAGAGGAAAACAACTTTTAAAACTCAAATTAGAGTGAGATGAGAAGAGAAAGCTAAGATAGATAAGGAGTAAAATCTGAGAATTTCCTTAAGCTTTCAAAACTCATTTGACACTTTGACATTAGGTTTTCAAAATATCCTAAAGGCGACCAAGCTTGCGTTACTACGGTCGGTATAGCTCTGATACCAACTCTTGTGAGACCCCGACGTTTATTCGGCTCATAATACTTAGTCATCCAATTGACCCTAGTATTATCAACCAAATAAACCCAGTCTCGAGAGATGTATACTTCCTGAATGCAAGATACATACCTCACAACAAAAGAATGTATCAATTCCATACAACACATAGTACATAAGCAACAAACCGAAGTTAATATTAATAAGGATAGGTTATTACAAAAGAGGCCCTTAGGCCAAATAACAACAAGACTACAAAGATACACAATGAAGCAAAAGTGCCATAAAGATGGCCCAAAATAAGAGCCAACCAAGGTGCCTTTAGCCCACAAGGCAACCGACCGGACCGCCAAGCTAGTCGCTCTCCCAACCACCGTCTGACTCACAAAAACTAAAGCCCTTTGGGCTCTACCTCCTCTGCAACAAAGTTGTTAAGCAAAGCAAATGAGTACAATAAATTGTTTATTGTACTCGCAAGACTGACGTGTAAGATAACAGAACTATAATTTAGCTATATGCAAGCTTTATTTAAGTGGATGAGGTTTTGGACTCATTTAAGCACAAAGCAAGTTTTCATTTGCAATAATATAGTAGATTGAAAGCAATTTGACAAAGCATTTTTAATTGTTGAAATAACAACGAGATAAATAACAAGATAACAACAACAAGAACAACCTGGAAGTGACCAACCCAAGTCACCACAACAATAGCATGAACTCCCCGTTCATACCAACCATGTCAAGTTTTAATTAAAGGTTGTAGTCTAGTCTTGAACGACCTTACCAAGCATGTCCATAACCTAGGACGAGGCTATTCGAATAGTTTTATCCCTGCAGGGTGTACCACTGTACCCACACGTCAGACCGCCTTTCCTTTAGGCACACTACCTTTGGTATGCCGGCACGGCTAAGTCCTACGAGACATTTCCAATGGACAATGCTAATTCTGAGTCGCACAACCCACGGGGAGAAGGAGACATCACACAACCTACCCGGAAGCTAATGCTCCCCTCCCACATCACACACACATTTTATCTTTAAAAACACACCAACCGAGCGACCCCAATTAACACCGCCCAAAGTACTTAGTCAAGAGGGGTTCCATATGCCCCTCGTGTGGTTAGCACGCAAAATTGCTTGGCATAGTGACCCAAGTACTCGGTCCTTAGGGACCCAGGCATACCACCACATCCAAAAACCACACCATCCATCCAATATGCCCAAGTCTAAATCAATCTTTTATTTTCAGTTTTTGATTTTACAAATTAATCAAAGCACAAGTGCTGGACATATAGGAGTAATAATCAGTTTTGAGTGATCAAGACCATCGACTAAGTCGATGATCGCCCATTTCTATCGTTACTAAGCATGTCTAAGCAATTTAATCGAAACTACTAAGTGATAAGAGCTCATCCAACGAGCTCAAACCACAGCAAATAACCTAGGCTCATGGTAGTAGAGGATAAACAATTCCTACAGATTATGCAACTATAGGCTTGCTAGCGACATTTAACACAAAGTAGCATGCATATATAGAAGTAAAACGATATATTAAGCTTTAAAGTAATGGGACAATGATGGAAATGATCAAACTTCTTGCCTTGCTGTTGCTGGTCAATTTGTTGCGGAGGGTCACTCTCGGGATCACCACAAATGTCGAAACCTAACGGAAAGGCGAGAAAGAACCGATAAGAACGACGAAAAACAACAAAGACAGCACAACAAACGAACTCCAAATTCTCTGAATTTTCTACAGCAGCAAGAGGGTTATTTTTAGGGAATATTGCAACAAGAACCAATTGATTTGGATTCTCAATGCAAAAGTTATGAGCAAAACAATTCTGCTCAGCCCCTAAAATACCAAACTGCACTATTCATTAATTTAATTATGAGGCAACATTTTCTAGAACAGAAGTGAAGCTGAAATTTTTACTGTAAAACCAGCACCTCATGAGATGAATAACACAATTGAGTTCATCTCATTTGGAGCTATATTGCACTCTCTACAAATTTTCAAAAACAAGAACTTGAACAAAATTATAATGCACAAGTCCTCATTTTCCTAGCAGCAACATGCTCAAAACTAATGTTCATAGTAAGACCATTAATGGAGGAAACCAACAAAGTTGGTCTCACTCAAAAATAATCTACAGAGCATTAGTTATGAATTTTACAAGTTAAGCATTAATTTGAGTGCACATTTAAAGTTAATCTTAAAATCTAATGGTAAACTGTGCTCTGGGGCTGAACTTAACTTACAATCATTTTTAGATTAAAGTCAAGTCCAAGACAGAGCTAACACAATTTGAATGACCTCAATTGGAATTAAAATGAAAAAGATATGAAATTCTAAAGTTTATACCTTATTCTGTTTATAATTAAGACTTCAATGGAATTTCTAAAGAAAAACACACAGGCCGGGGAGGACATGAGCCACAGATCTCAGATCTGACGGCTCAAGACCTCCCAGGAGAACAACACACACGCGCTCACGAGGTCCAGAGGTCCTGGACCTCCTAGCAACGCACATGCGCGAGGTGAGGGGAGGTCATGGCCGTTGAAGGTGAATCCAACGGACCACAACGATGAGGGGAGGTCCGGGACGGACCAGATCTAAAGGGGGAGGTCCTCAACGGTTGAGATCTTCCAAAGGAAGATCTAAACTATCAAGATCTCCCTAAGAAAGATCTACATCGTCAAGACCTCACAGGGGAGGTCCTGGACGGTCCAGATGTTCCAATGGAGGTCCTCGATGGTTCAGATCGTCCGAGGGAGGACCTTGACGGCCAAGATCTACCCGGGGAGGTCATAAACGGCTGAGATAACCTAGGGGAGGTCCTAACGTCACAGACCTCCAGGGAGGTCTGGACGGCCACGATCGCGCAAGGGGAGGTCTTGGACGCTCCAGATCTCCACGGAGGAGGTCATGGACGTCCCAGAGCTCACGACCACGCGCTCGGACATGGAATAAATGCGCGCGGGACAACGAGGAGGTCCGCGCGCGGGAGGTCTTAAATGCGCGCAAAAGACAGGGTTAATGGCATTTAACGCCCAATGATTTCAATGATTTGAGCACATGATGAGCGCATAAAAAAACGGTGAATCTCTGTCCTAAACGACAATGGCATGGTCGGGACGTCCGACAAAGATTTGAGGACGTCCCACGGCTTATCGCCGGCGATTTAGGGCACGGCGGCGCGCACTGAGGGCACCGTCGGGACCGCAATAGCCAGGCGCATCCTGTGGGCCTACTCAACAAGCGGCGGCGTTTTAAACGCCGGCGAGCCGGAGAGGACAACGAAGGCACCACACGGCCAAAATCCAAAATGCAAAAGGGAAGCTCCGCGCGACATTCAAGCGTGCGCCCAAATTAAAAGCTCCGCGACAGGCATTCAAGCGGGTGCCAGCGACTAAAGGACTAACAGGAGGTACCTGGAGGTCCTAAGGTGCTGGGGAGGTCGTGGAGGTGATGACCGGAGTTGGGGAAGACAATGAAGCTTCACAGCCCGAGGCACCAGCTCCAAGCTCAACTTTGTCTACCTCTGAAAAATGCCCAAACAAATTAAGTTAGGGTTAACTTCCAAGACGTTTTGGGAGCAAAAGTGAGCGAGGGTTTGAAAAGGGAGCCACTGGAACTCCTGAACCACTGAGAAGCTCCAAAGACCTTGACAATGGCAGCCGCCAGTGAGGAGGTCAGTTAGTGGAGGAGGAGCTCAGCCACGCACAAAGTGCAAGGCTGAGAGCAATTGTGTGCAAAGGAAGCCAAGGGAGGATTCCAAGGGGTAACTTATAGCCGGTGGTGAAGGTTACGAGCTGGGGCTAAGCTCCATGGTGAGCTTAGCCCACGGGTTGGTCCATGGGGTGGCAAGGACATGAGGTTGACAAGGTGCAGGCCTGAGCTAACCTGAGAGATTTAAAGTCGACCAAGCATCAAATGCGGGTCAAGAAAGAGTCATGAAAAGTACACAATTGGACAAGCTGGGCATTAACTCCATCGCTTTCAGAGCCTTGGCAGCGCGCCGAGGAAGGAGAAGAACAGGGGAGGTCCTTATGACCGTTGGATAAGACCTGGGAGAGGTCCTAACCATCGGATGATAATTTTGAACCGTTATGTTGTAAGTGGCTGGGAGGAGGTCCCAGCCACACGATCAAGGATGGGGAGGCCGTGGCCCTCCGATTTCCTTAATGTGCAAGCGCACGTGGGGAAATAGGACAGGAGGTCCAAAGCGTTGGATCTCCATCCAACGGTGCGGACCTCCTGTGAGGTCTTAACCGCACGCGAACATAAGACATGAGGGGGAGGTCATGGCCTTTGGATTAAAATCCAAGGGCACACAACCAAAGGGAGGTCTGAGGCTTTGCGTGAAGCGCGAGGGAGGTCAAGACCTTTGGATTTTGATCCAACGGTGGTGATCAAAACAGGGGAGGTCCTGAGTCTCGCACAACACACAAGGGAGGTCATGGCCATTAGATTTAGATCTAAGGGCAACGACCTCACGTGCGCGGAAGGACCTAGCTGTGATGTTTTTCAGAGGAGGTCGTGGCCTTTGGATGTAAATCCAACGGCTGCGACCTCAAGTGAGTGCAAAGGAGGTCTCGATAGTTAGATTAAGAGGAGGAGGTCGAGGCGGTTGGATGTAAATCCAACAGCTATGACCTCGCCAAGGTGGAAGGTGGTTTTTGAGGTTTGATAACAAGGGGAGGTCAGGGCCGGTTGGATCTTAATCCAAGGGCTATGACCTGGACAAGGTGAGGAGGTCTTTGGGATTTAACACACAGGGGAGGTCATGACCGTGGATCTTTGATCCAACGGTTATGACCTGATGAGGTGGGAAAGCCTTTGCGGTGTTGACCGCGGAGGTGGTCTGGCGCCCACGTTGACCCGAGGAGGTCCACGCGGTCCAGAGGACTTCGAAGGGGAGGTCCTGGGTGCGTTGGTTGAGGGGGAGGTCGTGGCCTTTGGATTGGATCCAACGGCTACGACCTCATCAAGGTGGGGAAGGAGGTCAGATGGGGTTGGGCTGGACCAGCTTTGCAAAGTGGCTAGCCCAAGGAACAGTGTAGGCTTTTAAATTTAGTTTTTAACAGCTGAAACTTAGCAGAATTATTTGAGATAGCAAATGAACTCCAAATTTAATGAAATTTTAACTGGAGCTTGCTGACAATGAGATTAACCTTGCATAAAATTTCCAGAGGTTATTATGCAATGCATTTTTCTCAGGAAATTCGTTAAGGTTGTTTAAAGGATTGTTTTACCTCCAAAATTTATCAAACTAGTTTTACAACTTGTGATATTTTTCAGAGGGGTCCCACATCAGTTTTTGGGACCAAGGAAAATATATTCCAATGTTTGACACCAGATTTAGACAATTGGAAAAATGAATTTGACTTTTGGGTCAACAAGAGCTTTGTGTTTTTGGATTACACAACTCTTGGACAAGAATTACATGAATGTTTAGGGGTTTTCAAGGTGTGAGAAAAAGTTTTAATTTCTAAACATATAATTATACTTGAATAACCCAAATTATACAGTTGGGATGTTACAACCGAGCCTATCGATATTGACCTTTACGCTACTGAAGAAGAGAAACTGAGTTACCAGCAAGGCAAGCATCATTTGAACTTTCTTTTGCATCATATTTGATCCCAGTTTTATTAAGTTAGTGCAATGATAATTGCTTGCATGCTATTTTTGATAATGTCGCTATTTTTGTGATGTGTAGTTTAGTTATCTCCTAATTCATTGAGGTTATACTTGAATTATTCTAGTACCACATGCTTAAGTTAGAATGGTTGAAATATGTTGTTCGGGTTTGCTTAGCCATGCAAGTCTAGAACCGTTAGTTGATTGTCGGGAATAACCCGACAAATATGGGATAAACACAACTATCTTCATATGCTTTTGTTTCAGATCTTCATATCTGTTTTATAAGTTAAATTTTGTCATTTTAAATGAGCTGTTGGGTCTGGACAAGTGATGGTTAGTGATGGTACATTTTTGTAAGGGGTGGAGATTTTGTAACATCCCAACTGTATAATTTGGGTTATTCAAGTATAATTATATGTGTAGAAATTAAAACTTTTTCTCACAACTTGAAAACCCCTAAAATCTCATGTAATTCTTGTCCAAGAGTTGTGTAGTCCAAAAACACAAAGCTCTTGTTGACCAAAAGTCAAATTCCTTTTCCAATTATCTTAAATCTTGTGCCCAACAATTGGAAAGTATTTTCCTTGGTCCTAAAACTGATGTGGGACCCCTCTGAAAAATATCACAAGTTGTAAAACTAGTTTGATAAATTTTGGAGGTAAAACAATCCTTTAAACAACCTTAACGAATTTCCTGAGAAAAGTGCATTGCATAATAACCTCTGGAAATTTTATGCAAGGTTGATCTCATTGTCAGCAAGCTCCAGTTAAAATTTCATTAAATTTGGAGTTCATTTGCTATCTCAAATAATTCTGATAAGTTTCAGCTGTTAAAAACTAAATTTAAAAGCCTACACTGTTCCTTGGGCTAGCCACTTCATAAAGTCGGTCCAAATTTCAACCCCATCTCGACCTCCTTCCCCATTTGATGAGGTCGTAGCCGTTGGATCCAATCCAAAGGCCACGACCTCCCCTCAACCAACGCACCCAGACCTCCTTCAAGTCCTCTCGACCGCGTGGACCTCCTCGTCAACGTGGGCGCCAGACCTCCTCCGCGGTCAACACCGCAAAGGCTTTCCCACCTCATCAGTCAGAACTGTTGGATCAAAGATCCACGGTCATGACCTCCCCGTGTTAAATCCCAAAGACCTCCTCATTTGTCCAGTCATAGCCCTTGGATTAAGATCCAACCGCTCGACCTCCCCTTGTTATCAAACCTCAAAACCACCTTCCACCTTGGCGAGGTCATAGTCATTGGATTTACATCCAACCGCCTCCCGACCTCCCCTCACCGTTAAGTTAAGCAAACTTCCCACCTACATGAGGTCACACCATTGGATCAAAAATCCATGGTCGCGACCTCCTCCTCTAAGCTAACTATCGACCTCCTTTGCACTCACTTGAGGTCGCACTGCTGATTTACATCCAAAGGCCACGACCTCCTCTCAAAAACATCACAGCTAGGTCCTTCACAAGACGTGAGGTCGTTGCCCTTAGATCTAAATCTAATGGCCATGACCTCCTTGTGTGTTGCGCAAGCTCAAGACCTCCTTTGCGCCACGCATGCGAGGCTCCCTGTGTTGATCACCACCGTTGGATCAAAATCCAAAGGTCTTGACCTCCCCCGCTTCACGCAAAGCCTCGACCTCCCTTGGTTGTGTGCCCTTGGATTTTAATCCAAAGGCCATGACCTCCCCTCATGTCTTATGTTCAAGTGCGTTAAGACCTCACAGAGGTCCGCTGCTGGATGGAGATCCAACGCTTTGGACCTCCCCGTCCTATTTTCCTCGTGCGCTACACATTAAGGAAATCGGAGGGCCACGACCTCCCATCCTTGATCGTGTGGCTGGGACCTCCTCCCAGTCATTTAGGCGTAACGGTTCAAAATTGTCATCCGATGGTTAGGACCTCTCCCAGGTTTTATCCAACGGTCATAAAGACCTCCCCTGTTCTTCTCCTTCCTCTGACACGCCTGCGAGCTCTGAGCAGTGTATTTAATGCGTGTCTGTGCATGGGATACGTTATAACAGCTCTTTGCTGACCCGCATTTAATGCAGGTCAGCTTTTCGCCCCTCTAGTCAGCTCAAGCCTGCCACTGTGTCAACATACCATCTTGTCCATTGTCATAGACCACGCCATGGGCCAAGCTCACCATGAGCTTAGCCAGTGGTCTAAGACCTCCTTTGCCCTAAGGATAAAACCACCCCCACTATGCCTTTGTCTTCTTTTACACGCCATTGTTCCTTGCTCGCTCTCCCGGGCTTGGGAACTCTAAACCACTGAAACCTTCCTTGGCCGCCATTGTTGGAGTTCAAGCTCCTTGGTGGGCAAGGGTCACTGGAGATTTCTTCTCCCTCTCCTTGCTTCCATTTGTGCCTTTCCTCTGGGACCAAGCCCTAACCAAATTTGTTTGGGCCTTTTTCAGAGGTGGACAAAGCTAGAGTTGGAGCTGGTGCCTTGGGCTGTGAAGCTTCATTGTCTTCCCCAACTCCGGTCATCACCTCCACGACCTCCCCAGCACCTTAGGACCTCCAGGTACTCCTCCTGTAGTCCTTAGTTGCTGGCACCCGCTTGAATGATTTTGCGGAGCTTTCTTGGCACAAGCTTGAATGTCGCGTGGAGCTTCATTTTGCTTTTCGGTGTTTGGCGTCTTTGGTCAATTTGCCCTCTCGGCTCACGCCGCGTTCAAAGCCGCCGTCGCCGTTGAGAGGAGGTCCACTGAGTGTGCAACGTTATTGTGCACTCAGTGGTACCATTGGAGGTCGCCGGCGAGGCCTACATCGCCGGCGAGAACCAAATCTTTGAGCTCGGGATTTTTGTCGGACGCAACGGCAGCGTCGTTGTCGTTTTAGGACAGAGATCCTCAGCTTTGATTGCGCTAATCATTGCTCAATCTCGCGATCATTGGCGTCTTAACTGCCTTTAATCCACCCTTGTGCGTGCATTTAAGACCGCTTGCGCGCGGACCTCCTCGTGGTCCCGCAAGATTTATGCTTTGTCCAGCGCTGCGCGCGCTGGGCTCGGGGCGCCCGCACCTCCTCGAGGAGATGCGAGCGCCCAGACCTCCTCCAGCGGTCTCGACCATCCGCACCTCCCTGGAGGTCTGTGATGTTTAGATCTACCGCTTAGGACCTCCTCGAGGTTATCTCACCGTTGAGGACCTCCCCTTTAGATCTGGTCCGTTCCGGACCTCCCCCATCGTTGTGGTCCGTTGGATTTCCCATCTCGGCCACGACCTCCCACACCTCGCGCATGTGCGTTATTAGGAGGTCCAGACCTCTGGACCTCACGTCTTGGCGTGTGTGTTGTTCTCGGGAGGTCTCGAGCCGTTAGATCTGTGATCTGTGGCTCACAACCTCCCATGTCCTTGTGAATTTTCTTAGGAATTCCAAAAAAGTCTTAATTATAAATGAATAAGGTATAAGCTTTAGAATTCCATATCTTTTTCATTTTTAATCCAAATGAGGTCATTCAAAGTATGTTGGCTCTGTCTTGGACTTGACTTTAATCCAAAAATGATTGTAAGTTGAGTCCAACTCCAGAGCACAGTTTGCCATTAGATTTTAAAACCAACTTTAAAATATACACTTAAATCAATGCTTAACTTGTAAAATACAAAACTAATGCTCTGTAGATTATTTTTGAGTGAGACCAACTTTGTTGGTTTCTCTAATAATGAACTCACTGTGAAAATTAGTTTTGAGCTTGTTGCTGTTATAAAAATGAGGACTTGTGCATTATAATTTTGTTCAAGTTCTTGTTTTTGAAAAATTATAGAAAGTGCAATATAGCTCCAAATGAGATGAACTCAATTGTGTTATTCACCTCATGAGGTGCTGGTTTTACAGTAAAAATTTCAGCTTCACTTCTGTTCTAGAAAATGTTGCCTCATAATTAAATTAATGAATAGTGCAGTTTGGTATTTTAGGGGCTGAGCAGAATTGTTTTGCTCATAACCTTTGCATTGAGAATCCAGATCAATTGGTTCTTGTTGCAATATTCCCTAAAAATCACCCTCTTGCTGCTGTAGAAAATTCAGAGAATTTGGAGTTCGTTGTTGTGCTGTCTTTGTTGTTTTTCGTCGTTCTTATCGGTTCTTTCTCGCCTTTCCGTTAGGTTTCGACATTTGTGGTGATCCCGAGAGTGACCCTCCGCAACAAATTGACCAGCAACAGCAAGGCAAGCAGTTTGATCATTTCCATCATTGTCCCATTACTTTAAAGCTTAATATATCGTTTTACTTCTATGTATGCATGCTACTTTGTGTTAAATGTCGCTAGCAAGCCTATAGTTGCATAATCTGTAGGAATTGTTTATCCTCTACTACCATGAGCCTAGGTTATTTGCTGTGGTGGGAGCTCGTTGGATGAGCTCTTATCACTTAGTAGTTTCGATTTAAATTGCTTAGACATGCTTAGTAACGATAGAATGGGCGATCATCGACTTAGTCGATGGTCTTGATCACTCAAAACTGATTATTACTCCTATATGTCCAGCACTTGTGCTTTGATTAATTTGTAAAATCAAAAACTGAAAATAAAAGATTGATTTAGACTTGGGCATATTGGATGGATGGTGTGGTTTTTGGATGTGGTGGTATGCCTGGGTCCCTAAGGACCGAGTACTTGGGTCACTAAGCCAGCGATTTTATGTGCTAACCACACGAGGGGCATATGGAACCCTCTTGACTAAGTACTTTGGGCGGTGTTAATTGGGGTCGCTCGGTTGGTGTGTTTTAAAGATAAAATGTGTGTGTGATGTGGGAGGAGCATTAGCTTCCTGTAGGTTGTGTGATGTCTCCTTCTCCCGTGGGTTGTGCGACTCAGAATTAGCATTGTCCATTGGAAATGTCTCGTAGGACTTAGCCGTGCCAGCATACCAAAGGTAGTGTGCCTAAAGGAAAGGCGGTCTGACGTGTGGGTACAGTGGTACACCCTGCAGGGATAAAACTATTCGAATAGCCTCGTCCTAGGTTATGGACATGCTTGGTAAGGTCGTTCAAGACTAGACTACAACCTTTCATTAAAACTTGACATGGTTGGTATGAACGGGGAGTTCATGCTATTGTTGTGGTGACTTGGGTTGGTCACTTCCAGCTTGTTCTTGTTGTTGTTACCTTGTTATTTATCTCGTGTTATTTCAACAATTAAAAATGCTTTGTCAAATTGCTTTCAATCTACTATATTATTGCAAATGAAAACTTGCTTTGTGCTTAAATGAGTCCAAAGCCTCATCCACTTAAATAAAGCTTGCATATAGCTAAATTATAGTTCTGTTATCTTACACGTCAGTCTTGCGAGTACAATAAACAATTTATTGTAATCATTTGCTTTGCTCAACAACTTTGTTGCAGAGGAGGTAGAGCCCAAAGGGCTTTACTTTTGTGAGTCAGGCGGTGGTTGGGAGAGCGACTAGCTTGGCGGTCCTGGCGATTGCCTTGTGGGCTAAAGGCACACTGGTTGGCTCTTATTTTGGGCCATCTTTATGGCACTTTTGCTTCCGCTGTGTATCTTTGTAGTTTCGTTGTTATTTGGCCAGAAGGCCCCTCTTTTGTAATAACCTATTCCTTATTAATATTAACTTTTAGTTTGTTGCTTATGTACTATGTGTTGTATGGAATTGATACATTCTTTTGTTGTGAGGTATGTATACTGCATTCTGGGAAGTATACATCTCTCAAGACCGGGTTTATTTGGTTGATAATACTAGGGTCAATTGGATGACTAAGTATTATGAGCCGAATAAACGTCGGGGTCTCACAAAAGTTGGTATCAGAGCTATACTGATAGTAGTAACGCAAGCTTGGTCGCCTTTAGGATATTTTGAAAACCTAATTTCAAAGTGTCAAATGAGTTTTGAAAGCTTAAGGAAATTCTCAGATTTTACTCCTTATCTATCTTAGCTTTCTCTTCTCATCTCACTCTAATTGAGTTTAAAAAGTTGTTTTCCTCTCTTCCCTTCTACAAAATAGTTGTTATCGATTAATGGGGTTTTGGGGAATCAATGAGTTTGGCAAATTGAAGTGTTAGCTGCCCATCTACAAGGTTTTGAAGCTTCTGGAATGGCCAATTTCGACTGGAAGCTTGGATGCAAAATCTGGACAGCAAGCGTCAATTTCCGGACAGCAAGCTCAAAGGTTCTAAATAGGGTAGAGAATGAGAGATTAAATCAACTAAAACTTGTGGGAATAAAAGGGTAAGATGTGATACTAGTTAGCTAAGTATCTAATACTTATTTCGCTGCATTAACCTTGCTCTCTAATAGTTTTAGATCTCATCTTACAATCTGATTTTTAATCTTCTCGATCAATTACTCGTTCATTCAATACGGGTTAGTTGAGTTGAGAAGTTGAGCCTTGCTTTTGGTGTTCCTTGGCTGTTTTTAGAGTCTTTTAGAAGCTTCTAAAGTTAATTTACTTGCGGTTTTGGCTTTCGTTTAGGGTGATATTCCATTCCCCTAGTCGATCGCTTTTGCTTCTCTTTAAGGCTTTGTTTTTCGGGTTTAGTTGCTAACCAAAATTTCTTGTAACAGGATGGCCGGACGCACTCGTAGCGGCCAAGGCCAGTCAGCTGGTCCGGACGAGGAGCTTCCTCCTCCTCCGACCATGGCCGAGGTTCTTCTTCAGATCGAGCGCAACCGCGCGGATGACAGGAGAGTTCTACTGGACGTCATCGCGCGCAACACCACTGCACTTACCGGAGCTTCAGGATCTGGGCAAGGGAATGCCCATCAGCCGCGTGGAGGACTCGTGGAGTTTCTTCGTACTCAGCCTCCTACCTTTTCCCTGGCCCGAGGACCCGTTGGATGCGACGATTGGCTTGCCGTCGATGGAGCGTAAGCTCCGATCGCATGATGCGAGAGCACGAGAGGGCGCTGCTTGCATCGCACCACCGAGGGTGCAGCCTTGTCATGGTGGGAGAGCTATCTCGCCATGCAGCCCGTAGACCACACCGCCTCTTGGGAGGAGTTTCGTCTTGCCTTCCGTCGGGCTCACATCCTCGCCGGCTTGATGGAGATCAAGAAGGTGAGTTTCTTCGCGCTCAAGCAAGGGCGTAGCTCACCATGGAGTATGTCTACGAGTTCAACCATCTAGCTCGTTATGCTCCCCGAGGACGTGGCCACCGATATGGCTAAGGTGCCAAGTTCAGCGTGGCTTGTCCGAGGAGTCAAGGACAAGCTATCCATTGTTGACTTCGATTTTCAGACCTTGGTCGACAAGGCCATCGTCGTGAGCATGCGGCTCGAGAGCTTATGGACTCCATAGCGCAAGTGGGAGGCCCATAAGTCATCCAGGCCGCTTCTTCCGTCCCGTTTGGGCGGCCTCGGGGTACCGATCTCATTCTTGGCGCCCCGAGGTTACCTTTGTTCTCGTTCATCGCAGTCGTGTCTCACCACGCACTGCGAAGTCGTGGCGCCCTCGCAACCCGCTGCTGGGGTCATGTGCTTCTCATGCAACCGAAGGGACATTATGCAAATAATTGCCCTAAGAAGACAGGCACCCCTCGTCCTAATGGAGGGCGCGCGGAGGTGGTGCATCGCAGACCGAAGATCGTCCCGCTACCCAAGGCGTGGGTAGTGGTCGCGTCAACGCCGTCCACCGCAGAGGAGGCTCAGAGGCACCCGGCGTCGTGCTAGGTACACTTTCGTTAACTCTCACCCTGCTCTCGTCTTGTTTGATTCAGAGCATCTCATTCCTTTGTTTCGAAGTCTTTTGTCTGCTGTGGAGAGCTTTTTTCTCTCCATTGTCGGTCCCGCTACTCATTCGCTCTCTGGTTCGGAGTTGAGAGCTGAATTCGAGTGTAGGATGTTCCTATCGAGATCGGCGTAGGGTTCTTAGCAAACCTTATCCTTCTCCATTCAGCGAGTCTTGATGTGATTCTTGGCATGGATTGGTTGTCCCAAAGACATGGGGCAAATCGATTCGCCAGAAGCTCATCTCTATCTAGTCCTCCGTGGCGGGTTCGCTTTTAAAGTCGCTAGATCCGCATCTCTTCGCTTGAAGCGAAGCCCGCTCTAGATATTAGCGAAGTCCCAACAGTTTGTGACTTTGTTGATGTCTTTCCCGCAGATCTTCCGGGAATGCCACCCGCTCGAGACCTCGAGTTTGTCATTGAGTTGGCTCCTGCATCGCCTCTATCTCAAAGAGGCCTTATCGGATGCCACCGAACGAGTTGGTGGAGTTGAAGAAGCGATTAAGTGAGCTGCAAGAGAAGGGTTTCATTCACCCTAGCTCATCTCCTTGGGGTTGTCCAAATAATCTTCGTAAAGAAGAAGGACGGTATTTTATGATGTAAGTCGATTACACGCCCACTTAATGAAGTGACTGAAGAACAAGTATCCATTGCCCGCATTGACGATCTCTTCGATCAATTGACCGGAGCTCGAGTTTTCTCAAGATTGATTTGAGAGTGGGATATCATCGAGTTCAGATTCGCCCGAGGATATTCCCAAGACATCGCTCTCTACTCGCCACGGCTTGTAATGAGTACACCGTCATGTCATTTGGCTTAACCAATGCTCCTGCCTTGTTCATGAATCTCATGAATTCGGTATTCATGGAGTATTTGGATAAGTTTGTCGTGGTCTTCATCGATGATATTCTTATCTACTCCAAGAACGAGGAGGAACATGCCGGGCATCTAAAGCTTGTGTTAGGCAAGCTACGTGAGCACCAGCTGTACGCGAAGTTCAGCAAGTGCGCATTCTGGTTGAAGGAAGTGGCTTTCTTAGGCCACGTTCTTTCAGCGGGAGGCGTAGCCATTGATCCTAGCAAGGTCAGCGATGTTCTTTCATGGAGTCAGCCTGTTTCGGTCACCGATGTACGGAGTTTTCTCGGTTTAGCGGGATATTATCGTCGCTTTATCGAGAACTTCTTCAAGATCGCGAAGCCGATGACGGAGTTGCTCAAGAAGGACAAGAAGTTCGTGTGGTCCGCTGAGTGTGAGGAAAGTTTCCAAATACTCAAAAAGCGTTTGACCACCGCTCCCGTTCTTGTTCTTCCCGATATCCATCGAACTTCGATATCTTTTGCGATGCTTCTCGTCGAGGCCTCGGTTGTGTCCTTATGCAAGAAGGCAAGGTAGTGGCCTATGCATCAAGGCAATTGAGACCTCATGAACTCAACTACCCTACTCATGACTTGGGTTGGCTTCGTGATTCATGCACTTAAGATTTGGCGACATTACCTAATCGGTGTCGCTAGAAGTGTATTCGGATCACAAAAGCTTAAAGTACTTGTTCACACACTGACTGAACCTCGTGCAAAGGAGATGGTTGGAGTTGATCAAGGATTATGACATGGGTATACACTACCATCCGGCAAGGCTAATGTCGCTGCCGGCGCGCTTAGTCGCAAGCGCATTGCCATGCCTTGTTGTCCAGGAGCTTTAGCCCGCTCTTCCGAAGAGTTTCAGCGCCTCAACTTGGGTTTAGTTGAGCGTGGTTCTCTCATTGCCTTGGTTGTGCAACCAACCTTGGTGGATCGGATCAAGTCCGCCGGCAGCCGGATGTTGGAGTGAGCCACATTAAGGCAAATGTCAAGAACGGAACGACCAAGTGCTTCTCGAGGATGAGCATGGCGTCATGAGGTTCGGCGACGCCTTGTGGTTCCAAAGGACATGGAGTTGCGGAATTTGATCCTCCGCAAGCCCATGATTCACCTTTATCCATTCATCCCGGCCACAAAGATGTATCAAGATCTCCGCCAGAGATTTTGGTGGACCCGAATGAAGAGGGAGATTGCGGTTCGTTGTCGAAAGTGCGACGCGGTCGTCGTGTCAAGGCCGAGCATCGGCGTCGCAGATCGCTTGACCTTTGCCGCCTCTGAGTGGAAGTGGGATTCGATCGAATGGACTTCATCACGGTCTACCCACATCCCGAAAAAGAATGATGCCATTTGGGTCGCCATCGATCGATTGACTAAGGTGGCACATTTCCTTCCGTCCAAGACCGACCTTCGTAGGTCTTTTGGCGAGCTCTACATCACCCGCATCGTGAGTTTGCACGGTGTGCGAAGACGATCGTGTCGGATCGTGGATCCTTTTCACGCCTCGTTTTGGCATAGCTTGCAAGAGGCTATGGGCACTCGTCTTGCTTTCACCAACATATCATCCCCAAACCGATGGTCGACCGAGAGGGTCAACCAAGTTTTGGAAGACATGCTTGTGCTTGTGTCCTTTCCTATGGGAAGCATTGGGAGAAATGCTTGCCGTTCACGAAGTTTTCTTATAACAACAACTTTCAAAGCCGCCTCAAGATGGCACCTTTTGAGGCCTTATACGGGAGAAAGTGTAGGACCCGTTGAACTGGTCGAGACCGGTGAAAGACCTCTCTTTGGCCGGACTCAATCAATGAGGCCGAGCGCCAAGTCCAAATTTTATTCGTGGCGTTTGCGCCTGCTCAATCTCGGCAAAAGAGCTATGCGGACCGCCGTCGGCGTGAGTTATGTTTTGAGCCTAATGACTTTGTTTATCTCAAAGTCTCTCCTTTGAAGGGCCATCAACGTTTTCGTCAAGGGCAAGTTAGCTCCTCGATATGTCGGTCCCTACCGTGTTATCGAGAAGAAGGGAGCTGTTGCCTATAAGTTGGAGTTGCCAGCTGCACTTGAGGGGGTACATGATGTTTTCCATGTGTCCCAGCTTAAGAAGTGCCTCCGTGTTCCAACCGAGGAAGCTCCGTTGGAAACTCTCGATGTCCAACCCGATTTGACCTATCGCGAGCACCCTGTTCGCGTACTCGATGAGTCTGAACGAAGGACAAGGAATAAGACCATCAAGTTCCTTAAAGTTCAGTGGTCAAACCATTCTGAGGATGAGGCTACTTGGGAAAGAGAAGATCGTCTGCGTGCGGACTATCCATCTTTCTTTACCGAGTGAGCCAAATCTCGGGACGAGATTTTTGTAAGGGGTGGAGATTTTGTAACATCCCAACTGTATAATTTGGGTTATTCAAGTATAATTATATGTGTAGAAATTAAAACTTTTTCTCACAACTTGAAAACCCCTAATATCTCATGTAATTCTTGTCCAAGAGTTGTGTAGTCCAAAAACACAAAGCTCTTGTTGACCAAAAGTCAAATTCCTTTTCCAATTATCTTAAATCTTGTGCCCAACAATTGGAAAGTATTTTCCTTGGTCCTAAAACTGATGTGGGACCCCTCTGAAAAATATCACAAGTTGTAAAACTAGTTTGATAAATTTTGGAGGTAAAACAATCCTTTAAACAACCTTAACGAATTTCCTGAGAAAAGTGCATTGCATAATAACCTCTGGAAATTTTATGCAAGGTTGATCTCATTGTCAGCAAGCTCTAGTTAAAATTTCATTAAATTTGGAGTTCATTTGCTATCTCAAATAATTCTGATAAGTTTCAGCTGTTAAAAACTAAATTTAAAAGCCTACACTGTTCCTTGGGCTAGCCACTTTGCAAAGTCGGGTCCAAATTTCAACCCCATCGACCTCCTTCCTCATTTGATGAGGTCGTGGCCGTTGGATCAATCCAAAGGCCACGACCTCCCCTCAACCAACGCACCCAGGACCTCCCCTTTGAAGTCCTCTGGACCGCGTGGACCTCCTCGGGTCAACGTGGGCGCCAGACCTCCTCCGCGGTCAACACCGCAAAGGCTTTCCCACCTCATCAGGTCGTAACCGTTGGATCAAAGATCCACGGTCATGACCTCCCCTGTGTGTTAAATCCCAAAGACCTCCTCACCTTGTCCAGGTCATAGCCCTTGGATTAAGATCCAACCGCTCTGACCTCCCCTTGTTATCAAACCTCAAAACCACCTTCCACCTTGGCGAGGTCATAGTCATTGGATTTACATCCAACCGCTCTCCCTCCCTCCTCACCTTAAGTTAAGCAAACTTCCCACCTACATGAGGTCACAGCCATTGGATCAAAAATCCATGGTCGCGACCTCCTCCTCTTAAGCTAACTATCAGACCTCCCTTTGCACTCAATTGAGGTCGCAGCCGTTGGATTTACATCCAAAGGCCACGACCTCCTCTGAAAAACATCACAGCTAGGTCCTTCCGCGCACGTGAGGTCGTTGCCCTTAGATCTAAATCTAATGGCCATGACCTCCCTTGTGTGTTGCGCAAGCTCAAGACCTCCTTTGCGCCACGTGCGAGGCTCAAGACCTCCCCTGTGTTGATCACCACCGTTGGATCAAAATCCAAAGGTCTTGACCTCCCCCGCGCTTCACGCAAAGCCTCAGACCTCCCTTGGTTGTGTGCCCTTGGATTTTAATCCAAAGGCCATGACCTCCCCCTCATGTCTTATGTTCGCGTGCGGTTAAGACCTCACAGGAGGTCCGCACCGTTGGATGGAGATCCAACGCTTTGGACCTCCTGTCCTATTTTCCCTCGTGCGCTTACACATTAAGGAAATCGGAGGGCCACGACCTCCCCATCCTTGATCGTGTGGCTGGGACCTCCTCCCAGTCATTTAGGCGTAACGGTTCAAAATTGTCATCCGATGGTTAGGACCTCTCCCAGGTTTTATCCAACGGTCATAAAGACCTCCCCTGTTCTTCTCCTTCCTCTGACACGCCTGCGAGCTTTGAGCAGTGTATTTAATGCGTGTCTGTGCATGGGATACGTTATAACAGCTCTTTGCTGACCCGCATTTAATGCAGGTCAGCTTTTCGCCCCTCTAGTCAGCTCAAGCCTGCCACTGTGTCAACATACCATCTTGTCCATTGTCATAGACCACGCCATGGGCCAAGCTCACCATGAGCTTAGCCAGTGGTCTAAGACCTCCTTTGCCCTAAGGATAAAACCACCCCCACTATGCCTTTGTCTTCTTTTACACGCCATTGTTCCTTGCTCGCTCTCCCGGGCTTGGGAACTCTAAACCACTGAAACCTTCCTTGGCCGCCATTGTTGGAGTTGAAGCTCCTTGGTGGGCAAGGGTCGCTGGAGATTTCTTCTCCCTCTCCTTGCTTCCATTTGTGCCTTTCCTCTGGGACCAAGCCCTAACCAAATTTGTTTGGGCCTTTTTCAGAGGTGGACAAAGCTAGAGTTGAGCCGGTGCCTTGGTCGTGAAGCTTCATTGTCTTCCCCAACTCCAGTCATCACCTCCACGACCTCCCCAGCACCTTAGGACCTCCAGGTACTCCTCCTGTAGTCCTTAGTTGCTGGCACCCGCTTGAATGATTTTGCGGAGCTTTCTTGGCACAAGCTTGAATGTCGCGCGGAGCTTCATTTTGCTTTTCGGTGTTTGGCCGTCTTTGGTCAATTTTGCCCTCTCGGCTCATGGCGTTCAAAGCCGCCGTCGCTGTTGAGAGGAGGTCCACCGAGTGTGCAACGTTATTGTGCACTCGGTGGTACCATTGAGGTCGCCACGAGGCCTACATCATGGCGAGAACCAAATCTTTGAGCTCGGGATTTTGTGTGACGCCTTAGCGGCGTCGTTGTCCTTTTAGGACAGAGATCCTCGGCTTTGATTGCGCTAATCATTGCTCAATCTCGCGATCATTGGCGTCTTAACGCCTTTAATCCACCCTTGTGCGTGCATTTAAGACCGCTTGCGCGACCTCCTCGTGGTCCCGCGCATTTATGTTTTGTCCAAGCGCATGCGCTGTGGGGCTGGGGCGTCGAGACCTCCTCGAGGAGATCTCGAGCGTCCAGACCTCCCCTGCAGTCTCGACCATCCGCACCTCCACTGGAGGTGCGTGATGTTTAGATCTACCGCTTAGGACCTCCTCGAGGTCATCTCACCGCTGAGGACCTCCCTTTAGATCTAGTCCGTTCCTGACCTCCCCCATCGTTGTGGTCCGTTGGATTTCCCATCTACGGCCACGACCTCCCCACCTCGCGCATGTGCATTAGGAGGTCCAGACCTCTGGACCTCACGTCTTGGCGTGTGTGTTGTTCTCCGGGGAGGTCTGAGCCGTTAGATCTGTGATCGTGGCTCACGACCTCCCATGTCCTTGTGAATTTTCTTAGGAATTCCAAGAAAGTCTTAATTATAAATGTAATAAGGTATAAGCTTTAGAATTCCATATCTTTTTCATTTTTAATCCAAATGAGGTCATTCAAAGTATGTTGGCTCTGTCTTGGACTTGACTTTAATCCAAAAATGATTGTAAGTTGAGTCCAACTCCAGAGCACAGTTTGCCATTAGATTTTAAAACCAACTTTAAAATATACACTTAAATCAATGCTTAACTTGTAAAATACAAAACTAATGCTCTGTAGATTATTTTTGAGTGAGACCAACTTTGTTGGTTTCCTCTAATAATGAACTCACTGTGAAAATTAGTTTTGAGCTTGTTGCTGTTATAAAAATGAGGACTTGTGCATTATAATTTTGTTCAAGTTCTTGTTTTTGAAAAATTATAGAAAGTGCAATATAGCTCCAAATGAGATGAACTCAATTGTGTTATTCACCTCATGAGGTGCTGGTTTTACTGTAAAAATTTCAGCTTCACTTCTGTTCTAGAAAATGTTGCCTCATAATTAAATTAATGAATAGTGCAGTTTGGTATTTTAGGGGCTGATCAGAATTGTTTTGCTCATAACCTTTGCATTGAGAATCCAGATCAATTGGTTCTTGTTGCAATATTCCCTAAAAATCACCCTCTTGCTGCTGTAGAAAATTCAGAGAATTTGGAGTTCGTTGTTGTGCTGTCTTTGTTGTTTTTCGTCGTTCTTATCGGTTCTTTCTCGCCTTTCCGTTAGGTTTCGACATTTGTGGTGATCCCGAGAGTGACCCTCCGCAACAAATTGACCAGCAACAGCAAGGCAAGCAGTTTGATCATTTCCATCATTGTCCCATTACTTTAAAGCTTAATATATCGTTTTACTTCTATGTATGCTTGCTACTTTGTGTTAAATGTCGCTAGCAAGCCTATAGTTGCATAATCTGTAGGAATTGTTTATCCTCTACTACCATGAGCCTAGGTTATTTGCTGTGGTGGGAGCTCGTTGGATGAGCTCTTATCACTTAGTAGTTTCGATTTAAATTGCTTAGACATGCTTAGTAACGATAGAATGGGCGATCATCGACTTAGTCGATGGTCTTGATCACTCAAAACTGATTATTACTCCTATATGTCCAGCACTTGTGCTTTGATTAATTTGTAAAATCAAAAACTGAAAATAAAAGATTGATTTAGACTTGGGCATATTGGATGGATGGTGTGGTTTTTGGATGTGGTGGTATGCCCGGTCCCTAAGGACCGAGTACTTGGGTCACTAAGCCAGCGATTTTATGTGCTAACCACACGAGGGGCATATGGAACCCTCTTGACTAAGTACTTTGGGCGTGTTAATTGGGGTCGCTCGGTTGGTGTGTTTTAAAGATAAAATGTGTGTGTGATGTGGGAGGCAGCATTAGCTTCCGGTAGGTTGTGTGATGTCTCCTTCTCCCGTGGGTTGTGCGACTCGAAATTAGCATTGTCCATTGGAAATGTCTCGTAGGACTTAGCCGTGCTTAGGCATACCAAAGGTAGTGTGCCTAAAGGAAAGGCGGTCTGATGTGTGGGTGCAGTGGTACACCTGCAGGATAAAACTATTGAATAGCCTCGTCCTAGGTTATGGACATGCTTGGTAAGGTCGTTCAAGACTAGACTACAACCTTTCATTAAAACTTGACATGGTTGGTATGAACGGGAGTTCATGCTATTGTTGTGGTGACTTGGGTTGGTCACTTCGGTGTTGTTCTTGTTGTTGTTACCTTGTTATTTATCTCGTGTTATTTCAACAATTAAAAATGCTTTGTCAAATTGCTTTCAATCTACTATATTATTGCAAATGAAAACTTGCTTTGTGCTTAAATGAGTCCAAAGCCTCATCCACTTAAATAAAGCTTGCATATAGCTAAATTATAGTTCTGTTATCTTACACGTCGGTCTTATGTAGTACAATAAACAATTTATTGTACTCATTTGCTTTGCTCAACAACTTTGTTGCAGAGGAGGTAGAGCCCAAAGGGCTTTACTTTTGTGAGTCTTGCGTGGTTGGGAGAGCGACTAGCTTGGCGGTCCGGTCGATTGCCTTGTGGGCTAAAGGCACACTGGTTGGCTCTTATTTTGGGCCATCTTTATGGCACTTTTGCTTCCGTTGTGTATCTTTGTAGTTTGTTGTTATTTGGCCAGAAGGCCCCTCTTTTGTAATAACCTATTCCTTATTAATATTAACTTTTAGTTTGTTGCTTATGTACTATGTGTTGTATGGAATTGATACATTCTTTTGTTGTGAGGTATGTATACGCATTCGGGAAGTATACATCTCTCGAGACCGGTTTATTTGGTTGATAATACTAGGGTCAATTGGATGACTAAGTATTATGAGCCTAATAAACGTCGAGGTCTCACTACGACTTCTATTCTAACACTCCTAACACTCCTTAATCCACCAAATTCTCTTGTGATCTTTGTATAGATAGAAACTAGTGATACAAATCTTTGCTCGAGCCTACTTCATCGAGCTCGACACCTTTGGAGTGTACCATTTGCTTCGTGTCGTGGAGGATTGGCACGAAGCAAAGGTACACTCAAGTGTGTCAGATCGACGAAGAAAATGCTAAGCAAAGGTTTAATGCTTCATGTACGAAGACTAGCCTTTAATGAAGACATAGAACTAGAATCAAGTAAAATGATCAACGAAGGAAATGCTAAGCAAAGGTTTAATCCCAACATAGAAACAAAATAGAATCAAGTAAAACTTTCTTTTTGGATTGTTGTAAAAATGCGCTTTTAGCAAAATTTCAGAATTAATCCCAACAAAATTAATTAGCATTAAAGCATAATTTCTAAAGAATTTAACACTCCTTAATCCACCAACTTCTCTAGGAAATGCAAAGGAATCACGAGCGGTTCTTAATAAGAACTGCGGATTAAATTCTCACCAATAAAAGGTCTAGAGATTAACGAAGGCACGAGACACTATTCCAACATATTGATTGATGATATTATGTGCTCTCGTAGGAGAGTAGCTAAAGAACAAGTCTTTGCCATCTCAATCCTATTGTCTATACTCTTCATTAAATGAATATGATAATATAAATTCAAACTATGAGCTCTAAACAATACTTTGCTTAACTCACAAACGATCTCAATCATAATCTAAAACAGATTAAACTTCCAACAAACAGAGGTTGACTACGAGAGATCAAGATGGCAAATGAAAAGTTGAATGGGCTCATCTGAGACTACTAGAAGAATCACAAACTAGTCATTAGATTACCAACGAAAACTCAATACTCTTATGTAATCGAACATGAAGAATCGAATAACTAGCTTTCAACCGAAAGTAACCAATTAACAATACATCATATTGATAGTAGCAAGTAATACAATAGAGCTCAAGTATGAACTAACTATCACATTCAATCTCAAGATAAGACGAGTTCATCACGAGCATGTCAACAAAGCCCACCGATCAATTTGCAAATGAACGATGAGCTCAACCGAAAGTAACCAATTAACAGTAGATCATATTGACAGTAGCAAGTAATACAATAGATCTCAAGTATGAACTAACTATCACATTCAATCTCAGTATAAGACATAGTTCATCACAGAGCATGTCAACAAAGCCCACTAATCAACAAAGCCGAACTGCCACAGAGGAGCAATACTCACAGAGAGGATGCTGCACAAGAACTCACGGTGCAAGGAGGAGGCCGACACGGGGAGGAGGACGACGCGGGGAGAAGGCCGGTGCAGAGGGAGGAGGACGGCGGGGAGAAGGCCGGCAGAGGGAGGAGGCCCACAGGGAGGAGGATGGCGCGCCGAGGCCTCGGAGGTGGCGACGCCGGCTTCTGACCAGGAGGTGAACGGGGCGCCGTGGTCGGGGCGGTGGCACCGAGGTCAAGGCGCCGAGGTCGGGGCGGCGGCACCGAGGTTGAAGGCGCCGAGGTCGGGGCGCCGAGGTTGGGGGCGGCACCGAGGTCGGGCGGCGGCGCCGAGGTCGGGCGGCGGCGCCGAGGTCGAGGTCGGCGGTGAACTACCAAGCAGCCCTAAACCCTAGAGGAGGCGAACGAGCGAGAGCCTAAGGGCGCGGAGAGGAAGTGACAAGTGAGAGCAAAACCCTAGCGTTTCCCTCCTTATAAAAAGTATATCACAGACGGTTCTATAAAAGAACCGTCTGTGATAATCACAGACGGTTTTTAACTACAACCGTCTGTGATATGAACGTATCACTGAGCGGTTTTAACTAGAACCGCTCAGGATTCCTTTTCACGGTTATACAACGGAACCGTCTGTGATAACTCTTCATTTTCCGTGTGTCTCTTCGTCTTCATTTTCCTGCGTGTGTCTCTTCGTCTCACGATCACACGCACGCGCTTCATCTCTTCATTTTCCAACGCCGCCACTGCCCCCAAATATCTCTTCGCCTCCCGCTCCGCTTTAGAAATTGTTCTATATATAGATGTGTCCCTTCTACAATGTATTTCACACAACCTCCTTGATCCCCTTTCTCCACAAAAACAGTAAATGGCTGCCTCCTCTTCAGACACGCCTTGACGCACCTCTCTCATTGACGTTGAGTCGTCTTCTTGAAGAACACTATTTCAACAATGTCTTCACTCCTCTGTCCGAGAATTTGCCGGAGCGGGTGACGGCCACCTTCCGCCGTCTTGACATTCTCCTCCGCCGTGTCTTCCGGGTGATCTCTCACTTTCGGCTACCGTGTCGTCGACGTGGTCCTCCAAAACGAAGTTGCACGTCTCCAAGAGGCTTGTCGTCACTTGGACTGCTTAATCAAGGCAGCAGGCGATCGATTCGACTAGGCCGAGACCCCTCAAGCAAGAGAAGAGAGCCTATGGGCTCTCTTCGACTTGATTCAACAGTCCGAGGGTCTTCGGGACACACTCGAACGAGCGCGTCAGCGGGTGGACGTATTTCAGGATTCGTTCGATCTTAAACCGTCCGCCCCCGCCGCCGCCGCCTACGAAGTATTGAAGACGGAGATAGCAGCCTACCTCCACCACTAGATAGGTTTCTAGTTTTTTAATCTTTTTGTAAGCTACTGGCCACGTTGTTTGGCTATATATATGAAAATTCCAAAATTAAAAAAAAAGTTTGGAGGAGAAGTTACTATATCTATTTGCCCATAGTAAGAGCTAGATCCTCATCCCATCGGTACTGAAGTGTGGAGGTATGTTGATCAGAGCCAGGCGGGGGCCGGCCGGGTTGCTCCACTGCGCGATGGCGAGAGAGGCGTCCCTTTGCGGCGAAGAAGGTGAACCTGAGCCTTGATCGCGGCGAGAGGATATCCTGAGCGGTTCTTAATAAGAACCGCTCAGGATAATTCAGTATCATCGAGCGGTTCTAAATAAGAACCGCTCAGGATACTACACGCACGGTTGTAACGTAAAACCGTCGTGATTAGAGATTATCACGCATTTATTTGTGAATAGAACCGTCAGTGATACTTCATAAACGGTTCTATTTCTCAACCGCTCAGTGATAGTGACTATCACGTATGGTTCTAAAAATACCGTCTGTGATAGTTGTTCGCGCCGACCGGGTTCGACGGACCCAACGAGCGGTTCCAAAGGAACCGTCTGTGATGGGGCGTCTACTATAGCCTGTTTTGTAGTAGTGCTTTACCCGCATACCCAGCGGTGCCGAGTCTGTGGGGGTGCTTGTTTTTTGCCTGGAGGGCCGTGTGCGCCGCACTTTCACTCTTAAATTCATCTGCCGTCTTCTTCGCCACAAACTCGGCCCAGGACTCTTCCAAGAATAGATACTTGTGGAAGGGCGGCTTCAGATCCTTCTCCACGTAGTTCTTGACAAGCGTGCTCTTGAAGTTCTTTCACGCTTTGCACGCCTGTAGCAACGCGTGTCGTCGCACGGAGTCCAAGAGTTCTACTGGGATCTTGAACGATGCGAGAATTTCCGCCAGCACAGCAGTTTTCAGTGGTTCGGGCACCACCTTCCACGAATCGTAGGTGATCTTTACCCGTTCCCGTGCAACTATTCCGACCATTCTCCAAAATGCGGACGCTGCTCGGCGAGGATTGATAGGGGTCCCAGACTGATCGACCTCCGTGATGGTAAATTGGCCCGTGGGCCTTTTCGATATTCCTCTTCTTCTATCGCGGTTGGATATTGTTCCAGAGGATGGTGCATCATCAGACACATGAGGCGGCGATGACTCAGAATGAGCGGAAGACATCTTCACAAGAAATAGAACATCATGTGAACAGATGAAATCAGCATAAAGCTAAGATTTAACATTTTGATATTGCTATCAGATGTAGAGTAAGCATTCCAATTAGAGCTCAAGTACAAACCCGATTATCAAAACAATTTCAGTACAAGACTATTATCATCACAGAGCATTCATCTCAAAGCCCACCACACCACATTGCAATGCTTTCCATGAGCGATATCAAAACAAATACCATATGAATAATCGACTAGAACAAATACAAATTCCTAAAACAAGTACAATTATCATGAAGGACCATGACAGATTATTGATAGAAATAGTTAGGAAAGGGCGTGGGGGTCGATCGGTAACTTCGGCATTGGTTACCTTTGGGCGTCGAGGAGAAGGACGAGCAGGAGCAAGACTGAGCAAGCAGGCGGCGTCAAGGGGAGGCGCGCCAGCTCGGGAGGGGAGGAGGCGGTGGGCTCGGGCGGAGGCGCGTGGGCTCGGGGGAGGCGCACGGGCAGTAGGAGGAGGCTCGACGGGCTCGGGGGAGGCCTTGGAGGCCGGAGGAGGAGGCGGCGTCAGACAGGATCGGGGAGGAGTCGCGCGGGAGCTCAAGGAGGCGTCGCGAGCACGTGGCGACAGGCTCGGGGAGGAGGGAGCGAGAGGAGTTGAGAAACTTAATCGTTTGAGAGTGGCGGGCGCAAACCCTAGCTAGAGTCCTAATGTAAATAGGGATGGACATCACGAGCGGTTCTAAATTAGAACTGTCATGATACATATCTATCATTTGCGGTTCTAACTTAGAACCGCTCGTGATATGTGATATATCATGACGGTTTTAATAAACAACCGCTCGTGATATATGATGTATCACGCACGGTTCTCACTTAGAACCGCTCAGTGATATGTGATGTATCACGATGGTGTTAATAAACAACCGCTCATGATATACATGTATCCTGAGCATGTTTAATAAACAACCGTCTGTGATATACATGTGAGACGGTTTGTAGTTCAAACCGTTTGTGATATTATTTTGTATTGGTTAATATCTAGATCGATCTGTTTATTAGCTAGCCTCAGGAAATGCTAGCCATGCCCTCTGAAACAAGTAGGAAAGACAACAAGTACATGTATATACATCCAATTCACATTCATTTGAGAAACAATCACATCCATTTCACAGTACAAATCAATTAATTAACTCAAATGAACTAAAATTAACCATTCATCAGAACGTACATATACATATACACACATTGTTCAATTAATCTTTACAAATTAGCCCTTCATGATGATCGACGCGTATGTAGCTAGTTTCGTCGTGTTCTTCTTCCTCAACCCTTATGCCGTTTCCGAAAGAAGGCAACTCGTCAAATTGATTGTATTCTTTCTCGTCCACTACATTCTCAACTCCGACAATCCTCCTTTTTCCATGAAGAACTACGTGGCGCTTCTTATTTGCCGGGTCGGTAACATAGAAGACTTGAACAACTTGGTTAGCCAGTACGAATGGTTCGTCTTTGTATCCGACACGTTCGAGGTCCACGGTAGTGACGCCGTGCTTATCGACCTTCACCGGGAGATGGACCCAACGACACTGAAATAGGGGGATCTTGAAAAGCACGTAGTCAAGCTCCCATATCTCCTCTATTTGCCCATAGTAAGAGCTCCTCAGCCCATCGGTACTGAATGCATCTATGCGGACACCGCTGTTCTGGTTAATGCTTTTTATATCCCGAGCTGCGTATAGAATGTGTACCCATTTATGTCGATCCTCGCCATGTTACAATCTGTAAATGTTGGCCCTTTTGCCAACCATGTCAAGATATCACTTGACGAGCTCCTAGCAAGTCGCTCCTTCAACCATTGGTTGAACCGCTGCATTGTGTTGTCTCGTGATCCAAACATCCGCCGCACGGATTACATTGCCAAGCACGTCCTTGTCTTTGGTCGATATCTGAGGACACTTCACATGTGTTGCAAGACCGTGAAATGGGCTTGAGCATACGCATCCATATTTGGAGTGATTGCTTTCCTTCCGATGGTCCCGATACCCTCGAGCCTCCCCTCATGGCGAGATCGAGGCACACCTATCGGTTCGACCTGAGCCATGTAATCGACGTAGAACTCAATGACCTCTTCGGTTGCATAACCTTCGACGATGCTGCCCTCTGGCCGAGATCGATTCCGTACATATGACTTGAGAATTCCCATGAACCTCTCGAACGGGTACATGCTACGTAGGAACACGGGCCCGCACATCTTTATCTCCCTCACAATATGAACAATGAGATGGACCATGATATCGAAAAACGACGGAGGGAAATACATCTCAAGATCACATAGAGTCGTCACCACCTCGTCCTGCAGAGCATCTAGTCCTTTGGGATCGATGACCTTCTGAGCAATTGTGTTAAAAAAATAACACAGCCTCATGATTGTCTCTCGGACCTTGATCGACAAAATATTTCTAATTGCAACAGGGAGCATTTGTGTCATCAACACATGACCAATCATGAGACTTCATGCCAATTAACTTCAAATCTTTTATCGAAACAAGTTTCTTCATGTTGGCGAATGTAACCGACAAAACTTTCACGCCATGCAAGCACCGCACGCTCGGTTCTCTCGGCCTTGGACAGAGTGTAACAAGCAGGGGGAAGGTACGTTAGTCCTTTATCGGTCCTTGTTGGTGCTAACTCAGGTCCGATGTCCATATCAACCAAGTCAAGCCGTGCGTTGACACCATCCTTTGTTTTGTCACGAATGTTCAAGAAGAGACCAATCAAGCCGCACATACATTCTTCTCTACATGCATGACGTCGATGCAGTGGTGAACTTCTAGGTGCTCCCAATAAGGTAAGTCCCAAAATATTGATCTCTTCTTCTACATGTTCTTCTTACTTGTCCTCGATTTACATCCTTTCCAAGCACAACATCTAAATCCTTAACCATATCATAGACCTCTTTTCCGCTTAAATGCCTTGGAGCCGAATCGCCCTCCTTCTCTCCATCGAATTGTTTCTTCATCTGCGGTATGGGTGAGCCCTCGAAGGAACCTACGATGACGATGTACACGGTTTTATGCGAGTGATTCAGCCACACACTCTCGGTATCATCTAGCGGTGAGTACAAGCTTTGGCCCTTTTGTACTCGCCCGACAGATTAGCAAGGCGGGATAATCATTTATGGTGCGTAACAACAAGGAACGTAAAGTGAAGTTCTCTCGTTTGTACGCATCCCATACCTGCACCCTTCAATTCACATTATTTTTAGATCTTCCATCAATGGTGCTAGGTACACATCAATATCATTCTGTGAGACCCCGATTTATTTGGCTCATAATACTTAGTCATCCAATTGACCTAGTATTATCAACTAAATAAACCGTGCCTCGAGATATATGTACTTCCCAAGAATTGCAAAGACACACAACTCTTTACAAAAGCTTGCATCAATTCCATTCAAACACATAGAATGTAACAAGCAACAAACCGAAGTTAATATACATAAAGGATAGTTATTACAAAAGAGAGGCCGACCGGCCAAATAACAACAAGACTACTAAGATAACAATGGAAGCAAAAGTGCCATAGAGATGGCCCAAAATAAGAGCCAACCAATGTGCCTTCACACACAAGGCAATCGACCGACCGCCAAGCTAGTCGCTTTCCCAACCACCAAGACTCACAAAAGTAAAGCCCTTTGGGCTCTACCTCCTCTGCAACAAAGTTATTAAGCAAAGCAAATGAGTACAAAATGTACTTGCAAGACGGACGTGTAGTATAACGTAACTATAGTTTAACTACATGCAAGCTTTATTTAAGTGGATGAGGCTTTGGACTCATTTTCAAATAAAAGCAAGTTTTCATTTGCAATAATGTAATAGATTGAAAGCAATTTGGCAAAGTATTTTTAATTGTTGAAGTAACAACGAGATAATAACATAATAACAACACATGAACAACCCGAAGTGACTAACCCAATAGCCACCACAACAATAGCATGAATTACCCATTCATACCACCCATGTCAAGTTTTAATTAAAGGTTGTAGTCTAGTTCTCACGGGCGTATCCGGCGTGTCCATAACCTAGGGCGAGGCTATTGAATAGTTTTAACCTGCAGGGTGTACCAATGTAGCCACACGTCGGACCGCCTTTTGCCACATGATTTAGCACACTTCCTTTGGTATGCTTAACACGGCTAAGTCCTCGAGACATTTCCAATGGATGATGCTAATTACGAGCCGCAACCCACGGGGACAAAGACACATTAGACAGCCTAACCGGTCTGCTAATGCTCCTTCCCAACACCACACACACACATTTTATTTAAACATACCCACCGACTAGCTCATAATTAACACCTCCCAAAGTACTTAGTCAAGAGAGGTCCCATATCCCCCTCGTGTGGTTAGCACGCAAAATTGCTCAGAACGGTGGCGCAAGTAACTCGGTCCTTATTGACTCAAGCATACTACCACATTCCAAAAACCACACCATCCATCCAATATGCCCAAGTCCAAATCAACTTTTATTTTCCGATTTTGACTTTACAAAATATCAAAGCACAAGTGCTGGACATATGTGAGACCCTTAATTATTGGGATTGTGCCGAATTATAATTATACTGGTAGCATAATTCTTAATTAAGGAACAATGTAATGTCCTTAATAAAGATCATACTAGAAGCATAATCATAACAAGTAACAATCCAACAATTAGGTTCCCGGATATATGTCATGCAATAGTTCCTGTGATTGACGACTATTAGCATATATCCTTAAAACAACATTGCATCATACACATACACAAGGCATACATTACTCACATAATTATACATCAAATATTACATTGTATTTCGGTTGCTACAGTATCAGGGTGCTACAGTAACCGAACTGAAATTTTACAGGTGCAAATGACCTTGGGTCATTACAAAAGAGCAAAAGCGGAAGCAAAAGATAAACACCATCAATGGCCCCATTATCCCGCAGGCTATTGCGTGGAGACTAGAATTAGCATTACTCGTTAGCGTCACCCAGATCGGCGCTAACGGGCATCTCATAAGGAAAACCATCGTCACCTGCAACAAGGGGTCATAAAACCCTGAGTACGAAAGGTACTCAGCAAGACTTACACAAACTAATAAAAGAAAGTGGTTGTTAGAACCTATACAATGGAATAGAAAGTATATATGCATAAGGTTGACAACAGAAGGTTTAAATGGTTCAGTTTGCATAAAGCGATACATCTTAACCTACAATTGCTATATTTTGATAAAGCAGTTTTAATAAATTGATTTGGACTAAAACAGTGAATAAGTGTAATTGTAAACATAAACAGTAACAAGAATAAATAACATCTCACAATTAATTGTACAGAACAATCATCATGCCGAACCAATTCCCAAAACCCAAAATTAGAATAACTTCTATACAGGTGACATCAATCCAAGCGTTGTCCGTAACCGTGGACACGGCTATTCGAATAGTTTTAACCCTGCAGGGGTGTACATCTTTACCCACATGACTTAGTTAGCCCGTAAGCCTCCGGAATGATAGCACACTTCCTTTGGTATGCCGGTTTGGGTAAACTAAGATTTGGTATTTTTCAACAAGTTAACACTATTGAGTTGGATGACCCATCTGAGATTAATCCCGCTTAAACGGTCGATAGCATACATTCAACCGGGCTCACATGTTGTATTGGGAATGCCGACCAGATCAATTAAATGCAAACTCGTGTTAGCCACACATATTACACATGATCGGGGCCTCAAGGAACGTACATGCGATGTAACACATCTACGCCTTACCCATCTAAGAACATCGATATCAATATAAGCTCCACATGGCATACGACACGGCCCAAGACTTAAGCATCTATGCCATATGAAATCAATACACATGTCCTTACTCTCAGTATCCAACTCAATAGCATTAACCCTTTACTTAACCAAACAAATACCATACTCGCATGTGGAAATGCGTTGGGGCTTGAATTGGGCCGTCGAGTTCATCCTTAATCAACCCGCATACAAGACATCCACATTTCCCAATTCTCGTGCACAAAGGCACCATCACTAGCATCCACTTGTCCAGATTTGAATTGATTGATAATAGGATTTAGAAGCATTTCCAAATCAAATAAACTGAACCAGAATCAAAATAATTATAAATCATTTGTTGTCCCCAAGTCGACAAGCTAAGCTTGCCAAACTCTAACGTTCTATGGAATTGCATGGCTAAGCAAAAATTAAAACTAAATATTATAACATCACAACTAGCTTAGGTTGAGTGTATGGTTGAATTAAGGATAAGCCACAATTTCAGGGTATAACTAACTAGGAACAGGGCATAAATAGATTTTTAGAAATTTGCATGCACAGTGTCACTGTATTTTAGAATTCTACAGTTCAAAAGAATAGGTTCAACATGGTGCAGAGAGGAAGCTTGCCTTGATAATAGTATATGACCTCTTGTTCAGGTTCTTGCAACTCAACAAAAGGTTCAACAAACTCAGAAGGTCCAGATTCTAAAAGAAATAAAATTCAATGAGCACAAGTAAAAGAAACAGAGAACAATTTGTGCATAAAAGAAGATATGATCAAGATGGTAATGCATATATAGCAGTATGCTTAAGTTATACTAATTTGCTAAGAGTAATAGCCCATATATCTTATCTACTAATACTTACTACCCAGATTTTACACTAAGTCTATAGCTACAGGCATGTAATTTAGGACAGAACCGATTTTTTTGCTACAGAATAGAATTTAGCTACGAGAACAGGACAACTTGTATTTAAATTAATTATCTAGCTAAACCTCATCTAAATGAAAGATTGAGCTT